>CM068580.1:72359781-73095406 GCA_035048485.1 Pteria penguin | reverse complement strand
TATAGATATGCATATTGTAAGAGGAAAATTGTTTATACTAATACTGTCGTATATCACTTTTGCTGGTGGGGCATTCATGGCGTATCGACACATATAGTTCTTTATAATACATTTTATTTATCTTTTATAATATTGATATCATGCAGCCAAATAATAATTCTTTTATTCAAAATTAATTAAAGCTAAAAATAACCACCCAAATATTAAGGATAACCACCCAAATATTAAGGAATGTATTTAGTAATAATACGCACAAAAATTATAAATATCAATTATTCATTTATTTACGTAGTCATTCATTATAAATGATTGGAAGAGGTTGATGTTATTGCTAACTTTTCCAAGTCTGCAAAATCTTTGAAATGAAAAGCATGTCAGAAATAAAATCCTATATTTCTTTTTATTCATTTAATACTTTATAATAAAAAGTGAAAAAGGAAACAGCTCTTTTGGTTTTAGTGAGATTTAAATTCTTAGAGCAGGACTCCTGAACCAACTCCTATAATACTGTACGCTTTACCAATATTTTACATCAAGTATATGTACAAGATGCATTTTACCAAATTATATTCCTACAATGATACTAAAACCCGAAACAGTGGAAATCCTATGAATATTGTAACGGAAAATTATTTACAAAATGACTAAATAAAAAGAGTGAAAACTATGCATCTAAAGACAGAACTATATTATAGAGTAGAGATGTTAGTTTTCTCTTATATAAATAATTTAAAAAGCTTATCACTAAACATTTTTCAGGTATATTTTTCGTTCGACGTTCCAACAGCAACAGTCACTTCCCTGTTCTAATATTTACAAAGACATAGAAACCAACATCAATTTTTCTAACGGTCAATGCCGATAGTGTTGAATGAAAATTTAAAATCCACTAGCAGCGTAGAGTTTACGATTTGCTGACGCAATATTTGAGTCTTCCTCTTAAAAAGAGTGAAAAAAAAATGTTTTAGATTTTTTTCTAAATTGTATACTGATTTCCTGACGGAGATTATACGAAACATAGCACTTGATTTGCCATAATTATACGTACAGTCTGTTTTACACGATTCCCATCGAGACATGGTGAAAAAATATGACATGGCTGAATAAAGTATGTGGATTGTGGGTCGCATAGGACAAGATAGTTTAAGATCAGAATGATAACTTTAAAATTTTACGTAAAAACCGCAAAACTAACACCAATTTAATCATATGACAAGTACTATTTCTAACTTTTATATGCTTATTTTTTATCCACAAGTATCACAACAACTATATAACATAAATGTTCTAGATAATTCCGTGTATCTTGTACTCGCTTCAGCTCCTCGATTCAACACTTAGTAATGGCAATTATAGAGGTTTCCTTCATAATTGTCATTTAGGTAAGTACATGTATAAAGTATTCCAACGCCTTTTATATTCCATCAGAGATTCTGTTAGAGATGAAGTTCTCAGATAGTTTTTCTCAGAGAATTATAGTAAAAGTTGTGTAAAGAATTAAAATTCAAAAACAAATACAAATAATAAGTGTAAAGAAAGAAAAAAACTACAGGGTGTCTACTGGTGGACCTAAATACAAGAACATATATACATGATCATGTCTAAACAAATATTTCACTTGCCTCACCTGTTCACGTTTCTCTATCATCCTTCCTTGTCGAAGTAAATTTCAATGAATGAAAAATACCTTTCCTTTGTTAGTACGGATATTCTTACAAAATATCGTGAATATTAAATGTAAAAGAAACATTCGTGTTTGTCCATCATGACCAACCAACAAGAGAAAATAATAAAGAAAATAATAAAACAAAATATTACAGAAATAAGAGAATATATCTTAAAAATCCCTTATTGGTAATGGAAAAAAACTTCTTTACCAATTCTTCGAAATCACTCAATTTCTTTCAGTTCTGATATCAACCCGTCTCTATATATTATATTCTAATGCACATCGTATAAAATCCTGTATTTTGATTGGTTATTGACATGCAGGTATTCCACAGTATCCGAAAGCAATACTCGTAGGTTGTAAAATTACGTCACAAACATCTTCACGATACCCCACAATTTCTGATTTTTGACGTCACGATACCCTACATTTTTGATATGGCTGTCATTAGCGACTTGGCTTCGAAAGCCGTAACTCTGTGCCTCTAGTTGAAATTATTTGTGTCAAATGCATTAGAATGGGGTTACCATACTTATGTTTTAAAAAAGCTGACAGGGTATCGGTAAGAAATTGAGTTTCACTGCGAGGCGTTAGCCGAGCTGTGAAGCGGAAATTTCTGAGAGGTAACCCCTGGCATGGTAACCCCTAAGTAAGCTAACTGGTAAATCTTTATTACTTCTTCACATTTTAAATGTATGTCCTTTAATTATTCTGCCGTAAGGGTGAGTAGGAAGGTGGGTCTGTAAAACGATTAACCACACCAATGTAATAACTAGCCTACATTTCAACTGACCGTCCTAAGTCGGTGCCTCAACAGCATTACAATTATTTTTTCTGTCTTGTTTGCTTATTTTTTCTGTCTTGTTAGCTTATTTTTTCTGTCTTGTTTGCTTATTTGTCTGTGATAACTTGTCAGATGCCTTTTGCTTTCTTTTCTTAGAATGTTCAACCTTCCTGCTTAAGATGAAGCAAAAACATATTCTTTACGTTTCATATATTTCATTGCAACCCCGTTCTCAATATCGCATTGGACATTGTCACATACTTTAGACGTATCTCAAACTCCAACATACACTTTGATTGTGTCCTTGAAGTTAAGCTTAATACTAGGATTATATCACCTGTAGTTAAGGAGAATACAAGCAAATGCACAAAGTACATTGACAGGCTGAAGGTTAGCTTAACACTTAACAAGGATGAGAAACCAAATTGAGTTGAATACATCCTATTCTATTTTGACATAACTATTTTCTATAAAATGTAGAGCCAAATCCATCTCGTATATACAAGTTATGTTTGTGTAATATGTACATACATTCATGTCGGGTGTGGCGTACTTCTGCTTAGGAATGTCTCGCTTTTTATTTTCAGCAGTCCATGACTATCCATCGTTATACATTAAAGTATGTGTCATAATCACATAGTATAAGTTTGTTTCGTATTTTACATTTCCCTCAAATTCAATTTACAATGTGGTAAAAAGTGAGATTACTCTAAGAGTTATTATACCCTGTACAATTTTTATGTAGCTAATTTAAAATACGAAAATAACTGGTGTCACATGACTATGGCACTAACAACAATGTACCACAGTGGACATTCACGGACGACCCCTGAAATACAGAGGTGAGACCAGGTGCCCGGGAGGAGTGAGCGTCTCCTGTTTGGCTAGCCACACCCGCCGTGAATGTCCTGACATACAGAAGAAACAGTATAATTCAGCACTGTATATATACATGAATGTGAACAAACACTGTGTAGAAAGTAGAACCTTTCTTTACAATGTTAGTTACACCTTTATTGCGGGTATGGTTAGCAAAACTTAAAACGCCTTTTTCCCTAGGTACCTGGTCTCACCTCTGGTTTTCAAGGGTCCATGAATGTCTACAGTAGTGAAAACATATATATTTTACAGACATATACACCTTGTCTAAGAAGTGTTAAATCATATTCTATCGCCTTATTTTTGTACACGCGTAGTAATGAATAGTAGAACCACTAGTCATTTAGTAGGAAAAGGGAAAGGCATCTGACTTAGCTGTAGGCAGAAGTCACCAAGGAGATGTCCAATAAAATTTGATAAAAAGTAATGAAATACATGTAATGACATTACAAAAATATTGATTGAACGACAGATGCGATACCGATTTCGGACGGCCAGTTGAATAACAAAAAATACTCAACTCATGTGATTTACCGCTTTACGGGCCCAACCCACTCATCGCAAATGTAGTACAATAAAAAACACACATTTAAAAATCTATAAATAATCCTTCATATAGAGAAAAAGGGGTATATCAGGTTGAGAGATCATAATGATATGCGCATTTCGACAAATTACCTCTCTTAAGTTATGCTTAAGACCGAAACTGTGAAAGTGTAATGTATAAACATTGGAAAATCAAGATTTAAAAGAGCCAAAGAACAATGTTTCACAGTAAATATGAAGTATGTATTTTTGGTCAGTGAAGAAGCAATTAAAGCTGGGACAACAGGAGACACATCCTTCCCCTGGGCACCTTGTCTAGCCTTCACTTTAGCACATTGTTTATTGTCGTAATTTGTCTTCTAGCACAGCGCCAAACCTAATTATGCTATAACGCTTGACGAAGGCAACAGAGCCATCAATATACATTAGAATTATCTATGCAATGCGTAACTTCGCAAAACGTCACATTTGCTCATTCAGTTCAATAGAATACATGACAAGCATTCATACATTCCATAGCTATAGCTTTTAGCATATTCCATTCTGTACTCCATACGTGACATTGTCTTTGACCAGACATTGTAAGGGGCAGGCGTAGTGTAGTGGTTAAGCGCTTGGCTTGCAGCACCGACGATCCGGGTTCGATTCCCGTATTACGCCACTATGATTAAGAGGTTGGTACCCACCTGCTTCCATGTTGCGTTATAACTAAAATATTGTTGAAAGCGACGTAAAACACCAATCAACTAACCAGACATTGTATCCTACATTAGTTTGCTGACGCCAAATGAAATGTATTCTACAGTATTTGAATTTGTTCGGTCACAATGTAATAATTATTTGATTCTTTCTTTTTTTATATTATCTTATATATATGAGGATTATTTTTTTCAATTCATCCGAATTTCTCATTGCACCATTCTTTGATCACATATTTACTTGTTGGTATGTCATAATAAGTATCGACAATGCTTTGTGTAATTACACTTAAATCCTTGTAATTCTTCAAAGGCTAACGTGAATTTAGCAAAACACCAAAACATCGCAATAATGCATTCTACGAGTAATATTTTCATATGTTAAACCTAACCATCAACTGAATGAAATACAGCACAATATACATTTATATATAGGATTGATACTGCCTAAAGTCATTTCTGTTATTGGCAGATGGCATTGCTCTCGGTAAGGCATTGTATCAACAAGTAGTGGAATGGCGATACAGAATTCAATATCTCGTCTTGGTATTATCAGAAATGTAGATATTCATGGTAATTTACTCCATTTCTGGGGTGTTCGTCAATATTCTTACATTGATATTACAAAATTTTTATTTTAAGCTTTTATCTGTATCCATGGATTGTTAATTAACTTGTCGGTTTAACATCCCGTCAATTTCTCCAACGGCACGCAAACAGAATCAGAAGTAATCATTATATACAAGTTCCCTACATATATATGGATTGAAGTTACGATCTACAATCGGCAAATGTCGATACTACATGTTAAATTAAAGGATTCGTACTTACTCTTACGCTTATTCTCCCCGGGCATCTGGTCTCACCTCGGAATTTTTCAGTATTTCGGGGTTCACAACAGTTACACGATTTTGTATCTGTCCTTGGACTTTGAGAATGATTAACGGTTTGGTACTTCTTCGATATTGATTTGATCAAAAATAATTTAATTTCATGCATTTCTACGACTTAATGAGAGTGGTAAAGCGCTTCAGAAAAATATAAGTCGAAAATATTTTGTTGTTCGCAAATTAAGTATTTGCTTATTCAAAAACTGATTTATTCGACCTTATCTCGTTCAGAAAGATTTAATAAAAGTAGTATGCAAGTATCCTATTTTGCAAAAATTGAATTAGCATTTAGATATATCAGATAGACCATTCACTTGAAATATATCTCTTAATTGCTTATAGACTATTTGAAGCTTAGACCCAGAATATCAAGGGAAATATCGTGCAGACAAGTCTATTAAACACAGTATAATCCTCTTAAGTCTCATAAATATATGTTGATCTCTCACTGATGTTTCTGGAAATTATGTCCGACATAATTCAGATGTTGATATTGATATTCCAATAGATCCATTATATTCATTGGAGACATTTCAACAACAATTACTTGGCCAATGTCCGATCATACTTCACTTAAAATGAGTTATTGAAATATAAATTTACAAGTACCGGAATCATCTACGAATCCGTTTTCTTGCCATTTCAAAGGGATAAAAAATATTTTTTTTTCGTTCGAACGAAAAAAAACCCTATCTCGTTCGAACGAGAAAATTATCTCGTTCCAACGAGAAATTATCTCGTTCCAACGAGAAACTATCATATACCATAGTCTACAGTGTGTTATTAACCGATAAAAAATGGAATATCGTACATCAATAAATCTTTTGACATTTTCTAACAATTTCTTTAGTAGCGGATGTTTGATCGTTTAAATAATTACATAGTAAGAGCTACATTTGGTCGTGTTAGGCCTGAATCTAGTTGAAATACATTATACATATTATTTCAGTCTATCAAATGGCAGATCTAAAGTATGTTTATAACATTTGATTTGAATCCTCATCTCCTCCCTTTTATATTTATGTTTTAAGCCACTGGAAACAACTTAACTTGGCTCAGTAACTTGATTGATTGATTGATTTTTGTTTTACGTCACACCACGAATATTTCACGTATATGGTGACGGCTTCTGCCTGATGCGGGACATACAAATTTTGACCTTTGCAACGGACCCACCCGAAGCAGTGAGGGATCTTTAACGTGCCATGCATACCACGACACGGGGCCTCGGTTTTTACTGTCCCATCCGAAAGACATGACACCGGCATGACCAGAGCGGGACTCGAACCCCGGCCTCCCGATCAGGAGTCCGACGCGATACCACTAGGCCACGCCGGCTTGCTCAGTAACTTCACCAAATAATATTAATCAATAAAGAAATAATAATGCATGATTGTAAGTGTTTTACTGTATATCAGTAAGTACCATTCAGTTTATATTTCAATTCTGAAATTTATAAATCATAGTTAATAGCTATTATAATACTTTTAATTACAGGAGGAGGGCAGAATATCTCTAATGGCATAATAACCCCCCCCCCCCCACCTTCTAATTTTTTCCTCGCATTCATCTTCTTCTTTGCAATGTTATAAATTATACTTTAACTTAAGTATTTCCTTTCTATGGATAAGCTGTGTGTTTTAGAATAAACATGCATATGTATATTGTGTTTGTAAGTGTGAAGTGGATCTAGATTTATATGAATTTTGAATTGAAATATACGCAATTATGCATGTATAAATGTATCACTGTATATATCAATTGAAATAATTTCTAATCATACTTTTTAATAACCAAACACCTTAATTCATATATAAAAAAATGTTTTCTTCTTTAAAATGGCACGAAAACGGCTTCGTAGCTATCTATTGCGTACTTGAAATAAATAAACTGTTACATTATGACTTATATATCGTAAGAATCAAAATGACAAACAAACAGTGCGTTGATGTTATAATGATTTTGGTTCTTTTTTAATACAATTAGCCAATGATATTGATATGAAAAATGTAAATAAGTATACAAAGCAAGAAAGGCCGAGCATTTAGACAACAGACTGGTAAACTGGAACTTCAATGACTATGTACATGTTAATGATTCGTCTTTACAAAATGCAGCGTTTTAATCAGATGTTTAGTCCATCGTTTGTGACTCTTATGCGACCGAAAATTCCATCTCTTTTCAATCTTGAAGTTGTAAATACATGAACAATAATGTCAATATTTGAAGAAAAACAAACCACCTGATATATAACAAGAAACCCTTTAGACAGTTTTAACTGCTACCGAAAAAATTGTTCCAAATCTTAAGGAAAATTAAAACGCTATTAAAACTTGACAGATCTTCAAAATACATACTTTGGCACACAGCTGCACTATACATGCACAAATATATGTATAACAAACGTTACCACGGACATGCATAGCAAACGAGAATAAACACATAACGAGTAAACAATATTCGATTCTAATTCATTTATGGCATTAGGCAGATCGATTGAAATGACATTCCTCATTCAATTTATGTGGTTAACCACGTTTTCCAACTCAATACAATAGCTGTACAATCAAAGACATTTCAATTTATAAATAATTCTCCATACAGCGAACTGGTATCAACCACTAACTCAAGTTGAAATGTTATAAAAAACATAAACTGGAAAAGCAAATCGAAGTGAGAAATATATATACCAAATGACGGGAATCTTGGGATTTTGCAACTTAACTAGAAGAAATTTACAATATGTAATACTAAGTCGCTTTGTTTATCATGAACACTAATTTGTAAATTGTTGTACTTATATAATTTTATTGTGTATACATGTATCAAAGAAAATTACTTGCTTTTCAGATCACGGTTTTCAATTAATATTAAGCCGTTGTGGCCTAGTGGATAAGGTGCTCGGATCGTGATCGAGAGGTCGCGGGTTCGACTCCCGCCCTGGGCCTGGGCGCACCGGTGTTCTGACTTTCGGATGAGACAGTTAAAACCGAGGTCATTGTCACGGTAGGCGTGGCACGTAAGAGATCCCTCACTGCTCCGGGTGGGTCCGTTGCAAAGGTCTAAATTTGTATGCAGTGCATCAGTCAGATGTCATCACCATATACGTGAAATAATCGTGGAGTGACGTAAAACAATAATCAATCAATTAATTAATATTACATCATCAAAATGTGTCATTGAACAAGTTAATAGAATTTTTAAAGTTGATTCGTAAAATTCCTCTTATAACAATACAAAAACTGGTCTGCTCTTGTTGAACGGGAAAACATTTATGTACCATCGACCTTTGGCTGGGACATTGGTGTACCATCAACCTTTGAAAGGGACATTGGCGTACCATCGACCTCTGTTAACTTTCACAAATATTGTCCATCAGAGAATCATATTACAAAACTCATTGCAAATAAATATTTTTAGAAATCCTATACTTTGTTGGTGAAAATTTTAGCTTAATCAAATGATGAAGTAGAGAGGTATACCAAAAAATAAAAGAAAAACAAAATGCAAAATACGAAAGTAACTGGTGTCAAGTGACTATGGCACTATCATCAATGTAAGACAGCGGACATTCACGGACCTCTGAAATTCAGAGGTGGCACCAGGTACCAGTTGGAGTAAGCGTCTCGTGAATGACTAGCTACCCCTGCAATGGATGCCCTAACATACAGAAGGAACAAATGTATCTCTCCACTGTATATAAAAACTGAATGTGAAGTAACACTATGTAGAATGTGTCATTGCCACAGAACATCAGGAAAAAAAAATATAACATCCAAGTCGAACCCTCCACTGGGAACTTTTACTACGACTTCATCACAAAAACATTTTAATAAAGACAAATGTAGTGGTTTAGTAACTTGCAATTTTCATGAATGAAGTTTCACAATGACTTCGCAAGCTTTGTTTACAATAAGTAGTTGATGTATTATTAAATGCAAATTTGCAGTACTGTATGCAATGATGTATGTGTGTAGAAAGAATGGTAAAAGGAAAAATGAAGTAAATTGGATAGAAAACGCGATTTACATTTTTTGCTCAACAAGAATATAGTCTTTCAACATTTGAGTTTTCAAATGTGTTCTAGTAGTGTAAATTATGTATAAGAAAATACAAAACAGTATACAATGTTTTCAATTATCAGGCTTTAGCTGCTGAGCAGGTACAGGGACACTGTGTAGGCCAAACTTTTTCCTTTAATAGACTGGATTATCTGATAATGTGGCTGATTAAATTAGTGTAAAATTATTGATTTAGATATTAATTAGTTTAAGAATCTCTTTTTTCCGCCACTAATGGAATGTACTGATACTCGTTCCTTTTTATGTAACCTTGCATTAAGGATAAAGCTGAATCTACCTTTAATCTATAAACTATATAAAAAGCATTGGCCTACAAATACAACAGACATAAGCGTCGTAACGGAAAGTAGACCAATGCATGACAAATATCACATAAATAAATAGACGCTGAGATACCTCATAGGAAAATTGATAGATGCAGATAGCAATTATTATAAATGATATAGGAAATTATCTAAAACAAACACACATTATTATTACTAAACATTATTATTGAGAGAGATCAACTTATAATACTCACTGAAATGCATCAGATATTGTAATGCACCCTGCATGCAACACTCAGATATAAGGAATGTGACTGCAATTTAATTGAAAATGAAACCTCTTACAATTGTGTGTGCCATGTTTTCAGATCCATAATATTGTAAAACACATCATAGAAATTAATAAGACTGCCACAATACACGTGAATAAGGCTTCAACTCCCATTAACCTCCAAGCTCACAAACGCATAGTGAAAATGCAAATACGAAAGTTATTGGGACCATATTGAAATCATGTGTGCGAAACGTTTCGGTTTCGCTACACCAAAATATGTATTTTATCTAAGAAATTAGCACATCACTGTACAGAAAATCCAATCATCACGCAAAGTGGAACAAATGTGTAACACGTCTACGTAATACTCTCTATAGGGGACTTTTTATAAATATTGTTTACTCTCTACTGCAGCATTGTCTGATTGAGGCATCTTCTATATAATTAATGGAATTTATGGGATAACCTACTTGTGTATTCAATTTACCGGCAAGTAATCTGTGATTTACAGGTCGCAAATTGAATTCTGGACAATGCGTTACAACGAACATATGGTATTTTCTATATATAGAATAATAAAACATTGTAATTTATTCCTGCATGAAAACACAAAATAAGTCACTTATTCTCTCTCTCTCTCTCTCTCTCTCTCTCTCTCTCTCTCTCTATATATATATATATATATATATATATATATATATATATATATATATATATATATATATATATATATATATATATATATAATATATATTATATATATATATGCACTTTTAACGCCAAAATATCATACTGGAAACTTCCATTTCCTATTTATAAACCGCATTATTAAATCATTCCAGGAGGAAGTTATAAATTGAAAAAATAGCCGGTTTCCCATGACAAAGTAACGTTTATCCAGAATGACATACTTTCGTCGAATGTCAAGCACTTTAGCGCACAATGCGACGTTAGTGACGTCACGCAAGGTTGGAAATGTTAAACATTTCATTATGATATCCTAAGGTTAACAATCAAAAGTCTGCCAAACATCGCTATCTGTGCTGAAAAATGCGTCAAATATGGGGAGCTGTGACTTCACCGATTAATGTAATTTATACAGAAATAAAAAACATAGGTCTTTAAAGCTTTATATCAGTCAATTACAGTGATTGTGCATATATATGAAGATAAAAAATACATTTGTTTTGTTAAAAGTATTTTAGCTTGGAATTCATTTCAGAATAAAATTTGCAGATTCCACAGATTTTTTTAATTTAGACAAAAGCATGACGACTGGAATGTCTGTAATGTATATGTAGGATATAACACATTATTTCGCCTCCGCTTTAGTAGACCGTGAATGTCTATTCATACCTATTCTGTTTTAGCCGAAGATGCAATATCTCCTTTTTAATATTTTATATTTTCCACTAGCATCATTTACACTGAACATTATTCACTGAACATAAATCATACATGTACTCGTTGCTAAACTTTTTCACCAGTTGTAATTAATGAAGAAAAACTCAGATGTTATAATACATAATGTAAAATAAAATGCTGTATAACTCGGGTTTCCTAGACCATACGACATTGTAACTATTCTATAATAGATGTGATTTGCAAAGTTGTCTTCCGATCAAAAACACAAATAACCATATCTATGGGACCCCGATAAACATTGACAACAAAATCATCCCTCTGTTCCCTATTATCAAAAGATATGATGAAAGAAAGACTATTTGTGGAAACTCGATCGTCACTGTTATGTGATAATATAGAAGCATGTTTAAAGGCTGATATAACGACCGACCAATAATTGCTGTAGATAGTTTAGGTTACAATGTTCAATCTTATTACGCAATACTCCTAGGCACGTTAATAATACTTTGATGGGAAACATAACATTGAAGATGGAATAGTCATGTCTAGGATCTGTCTTAATCATTCTTTTACCCGTCCTTGAAATAGTGTTGTTGTATATTCAGCGAATTTTCATGGGTTCCGCAAGTCAATCAGTCATTGAATGTTTCATGTCAGAGTTTGATATCTTTGTTTCTATGACTTATTTTACTAATTTTGAAAGAGACTTTTAAACAATATTTAAAGAAAAAAAAAACACACAAAAATCTGATGATTTTTACAGTTGTTTTTATATTGTTGTCTTGATTTATCGAATGAAGTAACAGAGGTAATTCAATTGGTGTGGTTAATTGGTTTACGGGCGTCCACCTTCCCACTCACCGCAAAAGCAGCACAACCAAAGGACACATTTAAAAATTGATAAATAATCCTCCATATAGGGAACAAGGATCAACAGGTTTCTCAAGGAGAGAGGTCATAATGATTTTATTTCACACGAAACGTTTATAGAATAATATGTTGCTATCAAAAATATGTAAGGCGACATCAACATAAGTAGACCGTGCTCTGCCCGTCTGTAAACCGAGCTCAGTTCCTTGATCAATAAGAATTCTAACAGTCAGAGGGAATGAAGATCAGGAACTTGTCTCCTCTGAAAAGGTTTTGACAAGCCCATCATAGAGTCCCTACCGCCCTGTTAGTCCGTGCAACGCTCAAGCAAAAGTCTGCATTGGGTTGTAGAGGGACCCAATACAAGAAATATGGTCTTAGCGATGATCTCGTGGTCATACTGTCGACGTCGAAGGTGTCTAATAATTTTAGAACCCGCCGATATGAAATTATCGGAACCTTTGACCCTCCTTAGTTTGTGCACTAGATCACCGTAGAAATTGGAATGGGATATTCCGCTGGATACGTATTGTTGAAAAGTCACATATCTAAATTTAGATAGAATGTCTGAAGAAGATCTGTAAAATTACCCAAAAGTTTTTCGAAGTTTATGATATCTATAACCCTGAGTAAGAAGTTTAAAAGTAATCTGAATTTTTTTGAATGAAAATCCTAAACGTTTGTGCATGATCTAGCGAACCGAACAAATTGACTGATATAAATACCAAATGATGGGAGTCTGGGGACATCACCATACAGATAAAGGAAATTTACAATTTACAAAGTCGTTACGCTTATCATATATGTCGGTATGAATATTGCTTTTAATAATTTTAATATTTAAGTCCAAATAAGGTGTTTCCTGGTCGGAAGTATTGGTTTTGTTTAACTGAAGTTCAGACGAAAAATTCGAATCAGGTATACAGTTCATCATAAGGAAATTTCACCCGTTTTACATATTTACACAAGCAATAATTACTTTTTATCGTGATATATTTACTTCTATTTTATATATGTTCCCCCAAATGTCTCCTACGTATGAAATACGCAGAAGCTATCACGCTCCATACATGATGTTTAAAGTAGATAATAGCAATATCATATTCCATGTGTATATTACATAAAATTAAGAATTTTTGACAAATATACTTAATGTAAAATACGAAAGTAATTGGTGTCACATGAATATGGCACTGACAGCAATGTATCACAGTTAACATTCACGGACCCCTGAAATTCAGAGGTGGGACCAAGTGCTAGGGAGGAGTGAGCGTCTCCTGTTTGACTAGTCACTTCCGCCGTGAATGCCCTTATATACAGAAGAAACAAATAGAAACAGAAGTTTTGAGAAGAACCCATCCACTGTTAACTTTTTTACAGTAGCCGAAAAGCACACTGTATTAACTACTTATCAACAGGATAGGCGACTTAACATCTACATAAGTCAACATTAGACAACATGTTAGATAATGTTTGGTTGCATTGGCAATCAACATCAAATCGTGTAAGGTTTGCGGAAAAGTGACTCGAGGCGGTTTTTTTTTTTTTTTTTTTTTGATTGTAACATTTTCATAGATAGCAATTCCTATGTATGAAGTCATGCTTCACCGAGCAGAATGCTACATATCGCTTTAGCACAGAAACAAAAACTAATCGCAAATCAACCAGGATCGCTAAACATATCAGATCATTTACTGCTCGAGTTTACTGGCCTTTTGAAATGTTGCGTTAACATTACTGCTGAAATTGGTGCATATTTCTGATACAATCATTTGATTTGGTAAATTTCCACATATAAATTTTTCTTCTTTTTTTTCAAAATATTTTAGGTAGATCTCTACGCAGCTTACACGATTACTTGTTTATTGACATTAAACCCGTCAACGATAAATTGAGTAATCACATATTTTTGTGACGTTATATTTCTTTTGAAATCCGTTCACATTTCTGAATTCTAATTTAACCGTTAAATCACAATACTCAATTGACCATCATATATGTCTATTTATTTTCCTCTTGTTTTGTTAGGAACAGGATTGGTGTAGTTAATAAGCGTTTGGCAAGGCGATCCAGCTTCCATGCCCGGACTGTGCTACTGCATTTAAAAGCGATATAAGTAAGAAATTGCTGAAAGTTTTGTAAAACACCATTCAACCAAACCATCTTTTGCTTTGCCTTTGGAGGTTATGGGTTGAGCCACTTGTTATTATCTTCTTGTTTCCATACTGGAAATTCTGACGTACATATTTCTACGTCAATTGCTTAATCTCATACAGGGACAATGTAAGAACCAGTTATAAGATATGGGGTAAAAATTTGTATCGTATGAGAGTTTAATGTTGAAGAATTCGTGACGATTTCACTGTAGAGACACAGCAATCACATGAATAGAGGAAGTGGCTTACACTGATAAATTGTGATAAATTTGTATGGAAGATCATATTTTGTCTTACATGACGTCCATTCATCATGTGAACATAACTGATATAGATCATGCATTATTTGTTAAGGTATTCTACACACTAGCCTCTTCGTCTTATTAAAACATTCTTTTCTGAAATATGGAACCTTTAAGTATTATGGATGAAATATATTACTGTATTGTGACGATTTTGAAGAATATCATTATAAAACTCCTGGAAAATAAACCAATGTTAACCGATATCTATGCTTCAGTTATTGCTTTCTTTACTTTAAGCCATTAATATCAATAACCTCGATAAAATGATAATAAGCTTTAAATTTTATATATTCAGCAATCGAAGTGTCTACTTGTCTTAATATGCGCTAGTTCCTCAGAATATATTTTTACAAATTTGCTGTCTTTCATTAACCGTCTTTTTCCTGTTTTAGATATCATCATCTTCCTTGTCCACGATGAATTTTTCTGTTCATGCTTCGGATGTATATTATCCTCCATCAAATCTTACTCACCAACAATCAGCTCATGGTGGTTACAACATGACGGACATAATATGTTATCAATACATAGGACCGATACTGTGCGCTTTCGGAATTCTGGGTAATATTGTCAGTTTGGCAATTTTAATGAGTGACAAGTTCAAAGAAGCACCCTATATCTACATAAGAGCACTTGCTGTAAGTGACATAGGTGCACTACTAGTGTCTCTTCCGTTTATGGTTTTCAGTATCGGATCGAAGTCCTTTCATTGGAAATGGTATGAAATATATATTTTCATACCTTTTGCTAATTTCTTTACTGCTGCAAGCGTTTGGATAACTGTAACTATGACAGTAGAAAGATTCGTCGTCGTCAAATTCCCTATGTGGGCTAAATGGGGATGCACACGTGCTGGTGTATATTTCAGGATAATCTGCATATTTCTAGCTGCCACAATGAATTGCATTCCAAGGTTTTTCACCTACGTCATTACATCTCTAAATGACGATAATTATAAGCTGCAATCTACGTCATTCAAAAGAAGTGCATTCTACTATGGTATAGACATATTCTCTATGGTCAGTTTACATGTTTTGCCACTGCTGGTACTAGGATCTTTGAATTTTCTCCTGATATATGAAGTCCATAAAGCTCGTCTTACAAGAAAACAACTACATCTAAGAAATAATCATGAGACTGAATTTCAGAAAGATCAGCGTCGTTTGACGGTAACACTGATTAGCATTGTCGTGCTTTCCTTGTTTTTCATAGGACCAGCCACAGTGTCAGATATTTTCATGTACACCGAGTTCCATCTTCGACCAAGTGGCCTACGAATTTCTCGAATTATCAGGAATTTAGCTAATGTTCTTCTCTGGTGCAACCTGTCTCTTAATTTCGTACTGTATTGTGCCTTTAATAAAAGATTTGTTAATGTCATTAAGAATTGTTTTGGCTGTGATTCCACTATCGATTCCCGATATTCAAGAGTTGGAAGAAGTCTAAAAGTTACAGAGGCAACCGTTGTTTAGCATATTCTCAACTACGCAGTTACATAAAAACTGTAAACAGTATCAAATCTCTATGTAAGGAATGACGACAATAAAATAGCTTTCAATCACAAACTATTTAAATGTAAAGTACTCGAGGAATCAGCACTGTGCCACTATTACATTCACAAAGTTTTAAAACAATAAGACATACATCAGCCAATTTAAATCAGAGGTAAGACCTGGACCTTGGAGGAGCATGTATCTCCTGCGTCACTTGCTGCATCCGGCATAAGTACATGTACCGGAATTATACTGAGGGAAACCAGTGGTGGGATCAATGTATAATGCTCCCTGTGCTGCAACATTTTAGACTATACACATACACATTCAGTATATGTATTTCATTATATTACTGTTGTACATGTTTTCAGTAGTTGGTATATTGCATATTTACTAATTTATTCTCTTCGAAATTTTCATCCTTTTTTCAACATTGTACAATTGAATATATCTTAAAGTGTTGAGACTGTATGTTAGATTGCATTCAGATATCTTTTTTATTTATTATTGGAACTGAATTTGGCGTGAAATAACAACAAATTATTTTAAAAATGGACATTGCTTGGTTTAAATACAATGTGTATTATATCGTGTTTGTCTAAAATAAAAAAGTTAAGCTGGAAGATTTCTTTTCGCCATTAATTCAGTGCACGTTATATATATTAGCTTACTGAGAAATGCTATTATACTTTTCGTCATATATTTTGCCTGGAATGGAAGATCTATTTATTGACGAGTCCAATGATTTGCCTAAATGGTGTTCCATGAATGTACGTGTATTGTATCACATTTCACCAATTCACAATAGACGTTCCTTCCGAACTATTGCTTGGTGTTTTGGCATTTTACAGCGATAGAATAATAACGCTTTTTGGGACATTATCAAAAGAATTAATAATCAAATGAATCGAAATCGATCATCTGTGTCATTTCCCATAATATTTTATATGACAAAAGAATCTAGTAGTATCTCATTACAGTGAATGATGATTTTATTTTAGTGTTTTAATCAGTAGTATGTTCCTGAAACTCATAAAGAACGGTCCAGCATTATGTAGTTTAATTAAAGATAATGAGTCATGAATAGAGTTGCTATTAATTGTCGAGATAAGAAAGCCATCAAATTTAGGATAAATCAATTAGTTTCAATGACACATTCAAGCGAAAACATTTGTACACATAAAGGAACATTACTAAGGTTTATGAAAATGACACACTTTGTAGCAAACATAATTAAGTAGAAATAACATAAGCTTAAATATACACTAATATAAGATAACGTCACAAATTCAAACAAACTTACAAAGATCATTTGCTGCAGACATGTATTCCGTTACAGTAAAATATATTAGGTTTGCTAACGAACCTTATCATTAATAATCTGCGTATTGAAACCAATTACAATACATTCGTTACAATGTTATAATTATCGTGAGCCTCGACAGTTTATTGTATCCTATTTTATCTTTGCTTTGAGTTGTGGCAGTCTATCGGTTTTCAGCCAAGTAGTAATGTAAAATACACATATATTAATAGATTATATCATTAATCATCATAACGAGGGTGTTTTTTTTTTTCTTTGAGTGGTATCGCATCTTCTGTTTTCCCATTTGTCCATCTGAATTAAATAGAATACAAGAATAGACCAAGACCCTTTGTCATAAATTACATAGGCACTGCTACAGGTGGGTTCTTTACATTTGCAACAGCTATAAGATCATGCATTAGACACCATATAAGGAAAGTATTTGGGGTATTACGTAAAAGAATAAAACAATCACTATAATGTCTGGACTTTTTTATGATAAGATGATGGATATAAGGAACTCTGTAATTCAAAACTCATGGCACTGAAGAGCATACACAACCAGCAAAACGGAACAGCAAAACGAAAATAAAAACATCAACCAACAGCTACGCAAAGAGCATACGCGAATATGCCGTATCTATTGTCTGGTGATGATAAATCTATCCAATCACCGACAAGTTGACGACACGAGAGTTTAGTGGATTTCTCGATCATCACCAAGCTGTAATTTTCTCCCATATGCATTCTTACCAACAAGATTTGCTTGTAAATATTGACTTGCGTCCCTGTGAATTACTACAAGTTTGACCAGTTGCACAATAGAACCAACTCACCAGTATATTTATTCACTACGCCGCCAAAAACTATCAACAATAGTTTACTAAAATTTAAACTATAAGCTTAAATGAATATCATTTGAAATACATAAATCACTGAAAAATAATCAAGCTGCACTTCACCGTACATAATCAAACACCATACACTCCACAAGGCCACAAATGCATTACGTCACATCGATACACAATAACGTCAGTATGATGCCTTTAATTGGGTCATTTCTAGTAAAGCGCGTGTAGTCTATGTTCTATCTCGAAAGTTGTGAATGCCATTACGTATTTTTCATCAACTTATGCCTATCATATTATAATAAATGAATAATTGCTTTAATGTTAATGATGCCTTAAGATAATGAAGAGAAGACATCTAACTTCACTGTATGACAAAACTCGTCACAGACATGCAGAGCATACAAGAATACACATTAAAAAACATCGCAAAATTTTAATCATTTGCAATGCACTTGTTGTACCGACTTCAGACTGTAAGTTGAAGTAATAATCGTCTCTCAGTTGATGTGGCTAACCGGTTCATATGCCCACCTTCCCATTCACTAGTCTAAGAGAACACATAAATGCTCTATCGTATGAAATGTAAAGATGATGGATAAAATCCAAACCGTAAGTCAGAAAAATCCTGAAACCAAAGGACATACAAAATCAGTGAAAATGAAAACCAAATAGAAAACGAAATGTCTACTTGATAAGCATATGTGATAATAATTATCATTGCTAATTCTAGAATCGGACAAAGCCTTGCGATGTCTTTTAATAAGTACAAATCAAAGATACTGATCCGATATCCACAACTCGAAGTCGAAGAAACACGACAATACATATGTAAATAAAATATTAGCGATCACGAACCTCTGTCAAAACAGAGGTGGGATCAGGTGCCATGGAGGAGTAAGCATCCCCTGCCGACCGGTCACACCCGTCGTGATGCCATAAGTATAAGCGAAAAAGTATTATTCGCTATCACAGAATTAGGAAACGGCACAGCCGTAGTCAAAATAGGTATGTCATAAGCAGTAAGAATAGTGCTGTATAGTATAGGTAATACAGATGGTTTAGTTACTGTGAAATAAGGAAGTCAACATGTCAGACAACAATACATCATATCAGCAAATAAAGTCTTATAACGACCGTAAAATTTGCGGAATATTAACACAAGTCGTGATATCTCATATCCTTGTTTGAGTAACTTTTCTCCTAGTAGCTGACTTCGATAAATGAAACAGCAATACTCAGATGACGCTCGCGCATATCGAATCATTTGGGATACATAAACACCGTACGCGGGTGATAAAGGAATGTTACTACTATATATGGAAAGTTAACAAAGGGGAAACTAAAGTCATCACGTTTGTCATAAATTGAAGTGAGCAGATCTAAATATGAAGCACATGAATTGGATATTGTAGTGTCCTTAATTTCAAGTTTCTTGGGATATATTGTATGTACGTATGTATCAAAGTTTTTGTTATTTATAGATAGCTCATCATCAATATATCTGAACGTAAAATTAAAGGACAATGTCAATTGCTTATTTTGACTTACAAGAGTTTGTATGAAGTCAATTTTGTACGACGAAAGGATCAAATCGGCTAGTAAAGGAGCACAGTTAGTCCCCATAGGGATTCCGATAGTTTGTTGGAAGACCTAGTCGCCGAACACACAATATATATTGTCAAACAGAAAGTCCAGCATGTTTTTAATGTCATCTTCATAGTACTTATATTTAGATTCAGAGTGGGGTTTTTTTTCACAAAATATGTATCTGGATATCCTAAAACAATAAATTTATATCTGCGTGAACCAGTTTTGGTGAAGAAACAGTAATCAATAATTCTAAAGAGTCTGTTTTTCAACTTATCATGAGGAATGATGGTATAAAGTGTAGAAAAATCATAAGTCTAAATGCATTTAATAGTTGTCAGATTTTGAGATTTTAAGTTTTCTAATAATTCTTTGGAGTTGTTAGGATCCAAAACTGATTAACACCACTTCAAGAGTAAATCACATCGGAGTACATCTGAAGCTTCTCCTTAATTGAAGATATTTGGTAAGGAGGGCTGATAGAGATTTGGTGGAGCATTTACTGGATCCTGCAATGAACCTATACTTATATGGATCTTTGTGTAATTTAGGAATCCAATATAAATAGAGTAACTCGAACTCACTATCCTTAGTACATAAGTTAAAGGTACTCAACACTGACTTAAGGTTATCAATAATTTCATCTAGTGAGAGTGTAGAGCGAGTGTAAATGGGATGAACAGTAGATTTGTTAATGCCAAGTTCCTCTAAAAGACAATTTATATAAAACGCCTTGCAAGTAAAAACTATATTGTTTGAGGCTTTATCAGCTGGTACTAACACATATTTGTCATGTATTCTTTCGAGTCATTCCTTGAGTCTTGGGTCGTCGAAGACGGACGGATGACTGGTCTTCAAGTTCCTTTTTAAATTACTAATACGTGTGAGTATCAAACTTCTTACACTTTTAATCCTTTCTGACAACGTATCTAGCTCAACTTCCTCACGTTTGGCCCATCTACTAGCACAGTCCTCTACCGAATCCATAACAATACGGAAGTTTGTTCGCCAATTAAATATTTGGGCTCTCTAAATTTTGGACCTCAGATAATTAACTGACGAAGAGTCATATTCTTCACGATGTTGACATCGCCAGGGATGACATGACCAACAGGACTATATATAAATTTGGATAAGGAGCATGAACACACGGTATGGTTTTCTGTAAGATGTTTGATATCTAGGTACTTCAAAGTTTGTTTGTAATTAAACAGTTTAGAGCAATGGTAGGTGTATTGATGTAGGATATACATGGCGTTTCTTTATATTTAAAGTATGATGGAATGCAAGACTGAACTTTCTTATGGTTGAATTGAGTTTCAACAAATGTAAGAGTAGAGTAAGAAATCCAATCTAATATAGTTTTCAAAGAATGATAAAATTATCCCCTTCTTTCCCATAGGTACAACCTGTATGTAATTTATCAGTCATTTTCTTTTGAATAGGTTGGACTGACTTTTTAATAAATATAAATTTAGTGTAAAATTATAAAAATAGATCAATTAATCTTGAGGATATTATATTCCATTGCCTATGAGCATGTATTTTTATTCCTACTTTTTTACACCAACACTTACAGTATGCACTTAACAGAGAGAACAGAAGACATCTGACAAAGCTGTATGACACAAATCACCTGCACACAAAAACAACAATAGCATAATATACAGGGAACAAAATTACAAAATATTCGATTGTGCTGAGGTTACGATATCGACTTAGGACGGTCATTTGAAGTAACAAACGTCACTCAGTTGGTGTGGTTAACCGGTTTACGGGCGCCAACCTTCCCACTCACTGCAAAAGCAGCACAATCAAAGGACACAGATTTAAAAATGTATAAATAATCCATCCTCCATATAGAGAACAAGGATCAACAGGTTTCTCAAGGAGAGAGGTCATAAAAATTTATTACATACGAAAGAATAATATGTTGCTATCAAAAATATGTAAGGCGACATCAACATAAGTAAACCGTGCTCTGCCCGTCTGTAAGCGAGCTCAGATCCTTGATCAATAGGAGTCCCGACTAACAGTCAGAGTGGTCGAGGATCAGGACCTTGTCTCCTCTGAAAAGCTTTGGACAAGGCCCGTCATAAAGTCCTCACCGCCCTGTTAGTCAGCGTGCAACGCTCAAGTAAAAGTCTGTATTGGGTTGTAGAGGGACCTAATACAAGATCTATGGTCTTAGTGATGATCTCGGGGTCATACTGTCGATGCCGAAGGCGTTTAATAAATTTAGAACCAGCCGATATCAAATTATCGGAACCTTTGACCGTCCTTAGTTTGTACACTAGATTACCGTAGAAATTGGGATGGGAAATTCCTCTGGATACATATTGTTGAAAAGTGATATTTCCGAATTTAGATAAAATGTCTGAATAAGATCTATAAATTTTACCAAACGTTTTTCGAAGTTTATGATATCTATAACCCTGAGTACGAAGTTTAAGGTAATCTGAGTTGGGGTTTTTGTCGTAAAAATTCAAAACGTTAGTGCAGGCTCTAGCAAACCGAACCAATTAACTAATATAAATACCATATGATGGAAGACATCACCATCTAGATAAGGGAAATTTAGAATAGGAAATCCAAAGTCATCACGTTTATCATATATGTTGGTATAAATATTGTTGTTAATAATTTTAATAGTTAAGTCCAAGAAAGGTGTTTTCTTGTCGGAAGTATTGGCTTTGTTTAATTGAAGTTCAGATGGATAAATGTCAGATATATAGTATTCAAACTCATAATATGCATTAGTAAATCGATGCAATCAGCTGTATTGTTGTGAGTGTAGATTTAAAAACAAATATACGCATACTTTCCATTACAATGTATATATATATATACCTTGTGTTTTCAAATTTCATTAAAAAGACGGGAAGGGGAGGGGGGGGGGTTGTTTGTTTAATTTGTGATACGTAAACATCAAAAAGCAATTACCTACTACCCCTACATCGAACTTCACTATGTTCTTTTTTGTGATATCGCAAATCAAATTGATCTTACGAACAAATGAAATATACGACATAATTTGTTATTGAAAATGAGTGTAGTGCTCACATATTTTTGTCGAACATTCGTTTTATTACTATTGACAGTCAGTTTCATACGTTTTTGAGTAATTTTTCTCTTTTATGTGGATCATGCTTAATAATCCTCGTAAAGAGCATATATGCAAAGTCAAACACATCCGCCAAGAATCCATAGTCATTATCCTGGACATGAGCGTTCAGACATCGACTAGTACCAATAAGACATAATTCCTAACTAAATAAGTGCGTCAGAATAAAATATCCTATCAATATTTATGCAATTATTAATTTTTGTTCATTTAGACTTTTGGCATCAAAAAGCATAGTTTTACTCTAGGACGCAAACTCTTAAATCCCTGTGGAATAATGTTTTTTCACTAACACCTGTTTATAAGAAATACTGCAAGTAATTTTATGGAACAAATATGATTAGACTTTACTTGTAGAGCACTCCATTGCATCATACTCAATAATGATCCGTATATACGTCAATTATTGACAAAATCAACGAATGTCTTTTCTCATCGATATCGGTGTCGTAGTTTAACTGGATACAGAATAGTACAGCATTCAGATGAACAACATTCAGATGAAAATGTAACATGAAAATGTGAATGTTATGTGAATTATTAATTTGATAAATACAATAAAATACTTTTGATGATGGTAGTGTGATGTAGCCCGTGTAATATCATACTTAACTGCATTATTTCTAATAGATGGTAAAACAATATTTGTTAAAAAAAACTTTGGGGTATTATTATGAATTTTGTAAAATAAATTAAGTTTTCTTCGTTTTCTTCTTTCTGCTATGTGGACGACCATTTGATTCGGGGGAGGGGGGGGGGGGGGTAATAAATATACTTTGCATGTACATATACCAGATCATGCAAATATAAAGCTGAATCTTCTATACAAAACATGTTTATTTTTTTCCGGCTCTCTTCGCTCTACATATTGCTTCCTATCCTATAATATGCAGTAGTTTAACTGTAAAACTCATATTTCAGCAGGAGTTATTGGACTGGACAAATAGTGTTATTCAATATATTCAACAAAAGCCGTCCGTTGTCAACTTTTCAATTTCTTCTTAAGAACCGCTGAACAGATTTCTATGAAACCTGACCTCTTTACAGGTGGCACCACCACAGTCAAAAGTAGGTCACAAAAGAGTACCCTCCTTTGACAATCTTCTTCATACTGGCTGTATACAGAGACAAACAGTATGCATAGAAATGATCAAGATGGATGAGTGAAGAAGTATTGTCATTTTGGTTCCCATCAAAAATAAAATTTTAGAAGTTTTTTCAACATTTTTTTTTTTGGACGTCAATGCAGAAAAGTGTCATATTTCCCAGTTAATTGATAATGATGATTTGTTATGGACTATTTTGATCATAATTATGGCAAGGAATGTTATTTTGAAAGAATTTTGTCAATATCTCAGTTTTTGGATTTTCTATGAATTTTTAAAAACTTCCAAATGAGGGTGTTTAGGGACAATTCTTCACATTTTTAATCTCTGTTGTTATACCACTTAAAAGATTTTGATGACATATGGTATACATGAAGTACTATACATCTTCTATCAATTTTGTACATTTCATCCAAATTTGCCGACAGGAGGTGCCACCATGGTTAAAAAATAGGTCTCACAATGGTACATATACCACTAGGTAATCAAAATATGAAGAGAAGCCGTTCAAATCCAGCTATCGTCATTTTTTTTTTCATTTCTTTACACATCTAAATAAGTTTTAGATGTTTCACAACACTCAACATATGAAATTAGGCCACTTTAAGTTGATCTGGAGAATATTTGAAACAATTGTTGTTCATGACCCAAACAATCAATCAACTAAAGGCCACACCTAAAGAAAATGACTAACTTGTTGCCCTGAATAACTTCTTGCAAAGATAAAGCAAATGATTCTGGTCTGAAAGAAAATTTGACACGTTTTCAATATTTGTGTTGACTTAGTCACAGTAGTGCAAAACTAAATGAGTCTTCTTCCTTCGAGCATGACTGGTCATCTAGGTACTCAGGTGAGCGATATAGTCCCACTTGGACCTCTTGTTTAAAAATATATTTACATATCTATTTTGAGGGGCAGACAGAGGACAAGGGCTCTACCATCAGCTTTCTGAGAGATTTTCTCTTCAGATTCTTGATCTGAATAGTGTCATAAGTAAGTCAAAACGAATAAAATATTATCATTCGGATATGAAGCCAAAATAGCAACACTTACTTACACATCCTTCTATAGTGATAAATGGAAATTCTCTCCATGGATACCAGAGACTGAAAGAGACTATACACTTCACTATAGAAACTAGTAGTATAAAAACCTAGGCAGTCAAAGTAGGGTTTGCATATTATTTGTTGAGTTTCCCTTATATTAGAATGTGTTTTGTTAACAAAACATAATTATAGAAGGATGATTGTGTTAATGGCATATATAACAATGCAGTTCTAACAAGTATTTCTTGACGACAAAAAGTCAAGAAAAAATAAAGAATCTGTCCCAGGATATTCAGGAAATATTCTATCCTTCAAAGACCTGAAAATAAAATAATCTGACTCAACCAAATTTGCCAGTCCCCCCCCCCTCCCCGGTCTAATGGTCGTCCTAAGGTTTCCCATCCGGTTTTACTCAGAATCAAATGGTCGTTCCCTAAGTTTTCCGATCCGGTTTCACTTTAAAGAGATTAAAGAGATTCACGACTAGCGTACAGGGGTATTAAAGCAGTTACAAGTCTGGCTCCTCCGTTTCGTCAACAGGAGAACAACCCATACCTCGCACGCATACTCTAATGTTGGAAGAATGAAAGAGTTATAGATTTTAGATAGTGTAGATCTACTTGAAATGTATTTAATGTAACTCCCTACAGCTGTGACGTCACAGTCGATTCAAACCGTTGTCGGTCTATTTTTACAGCCGTATCTAGATCGCCATTTCCAGATAGAAATAATAAAGGGTAGGTTTATAAAAAAAAAAAATAGGAAAAATCAAATCAGTGCTTTAAATAAACGCAGAAACCACTATTTGATTGTCATCTATATCGCTGTCGCAAATTCTGAAAATTCTATTCTACCATAACTAATTCTTATACATAATAACATACGATAATTTAATACTAATGTAAATACAATACATACAGACCATTACATTAATTGATGTCAATACTTCAGCAATAAATAACCTTGTTTAAATACTTTTTATGATCAATTTTATCTTTTTATTTACTATATTGGATTTAAAATAATAAATTATAATTTATCCTGAACAATACCATATTTTGAAAAAAAATTCTCATCAAAATAAGGGGTAGGGATACTTTATTTTTCAAAAAGTCCGGCAAGGGTACTATTTTTATTTACATCAACAAATTTGTTATGATGTGAATAAAGGATTAAAAGAAGAAAAAGTACCGCTTAGTCCGCTTTTGGAATCTTTATCGGCCAATCATACCGAAAATGGGTTTTATTCCGGACGGAAAATGATCCCGGAGAACCACATTTATGTTGTTGTTTTCCTTTTACGTGAAATTTGTTGCTCATTTAATGATTTCAAAGCTGAATGCAGGTTACATCTACCATATTAAGTTGCTCATTCTATTGAATAATATACCGACAAGGAGAAATGACCATAATACTTAATTACTTAAATTGCTGAAATTTATGTAAAAATTGATTTTTATGATACATATTTCAAGATCCGATGACAAAGAAAAATGTCCGGCAACCCACTTTTGTTTTTGACTTTTCTTATCCACCATATGATAATTTGTTGGATTATATAATACAAATTGTATGTAAACCTGCTTTTAAACCTTGTACGGAGGTACCTTAAGTTTACGAAGTGCATTGATTTTCTTATAAGCAGAATTGCATATGTTGTTAATATTCCATTTGACATAAATGTTAGGCCCAAATGTTTATGTTCAAGTGGGTTGTGTACCTTTTTACCATCAAAATTTACTTCAGTATGATCGTTACATTTGTTTGCATTAAATACAGAACTTCCGTTTTTGATAGATTAAAAGTATCTAGCCACTTGTTTGACCATTCTGATTAAGATTTATTACGGACTCTATTTCATTTTTATATTATCATTTCATATTTCATTTCATCATCTGCAAATAGCCTTCTAATACTAGCAAGGTTATCGGCTATGTCATTTAAAAATATTAAAAACAGAAGAGGGCCCAACACACACCCCTGGGGAACCTCAGCATTGGTTGATAGAAATTCTGAATAAGAACTATGTACAAAAAGAGACTGCTGCTTATCAGACAGATAATTTTTAAGAGAGGATATTCCCAGAAACCCCATATGCTTGAAGTTTGATTAAAAGCCCCGTGTGTAAAAACTTATCAAATGCCTTTGATACATCGCAAAATACAAAACATGTATTTTTCTTATTTTCCCTTTTTATGCAAATACTGTGATAAATTTCAGTTGATATACAGTGGAATTGTTGGACAGAAATCCAGATTAAAGATGATATAACAAACTGTTATCAAACATATGATTATGAAGATGTTTATGAATAAGCCTTTCAAATACTTTACCTACAGTACTTAACAGCGCTATAGGCCTGTAATTACATGGCTGATGCATAGCATCACATTTGTTACAAAGAGCCATAACTCTAGCTTTTTTTAAGAGTTGGAAAGACTGATTGGTTCAAACACATTTTAAATAAAATATATAAGGAAGAAGCGGTATTTATTAACATCTGATGGCTTATTTCATCAAGCCCATTTGCCTTATTTAATTTAAGGAAAGAAATTTATGGAGTAGTAGAGACTACATGATTCCAAAGTACAGATTAAATAATACATTAAACTCCTTCTTTCAATCATCAAGGAAACTTTGGGACGATCTCGACTTCGAGTGAAGGCATAAATTATACCTTAAATCAATTTAAACTTGCTCTTAGAAATAGAAATAGGGGTATTAAAATTCGTTCTTACTTCCATGCAGGGGATAGAAAAAGTAACATCTATATAACAAGATCAAGAATAAATGTAGCATATTAAAAGCTGACTTAATCAGAGTTAATTTAGTATCTGATCAAACTTGCAGTTGCGGTCACCCATGTAAAGATTCTTTCCATTTTCTGCCGAGGTGCCCTAGATATAATAATCAAAGATATAACCTATAAACTGCCTTGTGTCAATTCCAGCCTTTAACTGTTGATAAACTATTGTTTGGTGATATATCATTAAGCAGTGAAGAAAATGAAAAGATTATTCTCTCTTTTCACTAGTTTTTGCAATCTTCCAAGAGATTCTGAATCAATAAATTAGGGTCACTATATAATATTATTTTTTGATCATTTTGGTTTCAAAACTGCTCTTCAAATATTTATATATAATGAGAATTCCAATCATTTGGCCACGAGCATCACTGAAGAGACATTAGTTGTCGAAATGCGCATATGGTGCACTAAATTATAAGGTATATATGTTCTATATTTATTATAACCACCAGGCCGGTGTCACTGCTGGTGGGCTGATAGTTTGTGATTTGTGTCTTTATAATTGTTTTGTAATTTTAGGAAGAGGGCACAAATAATGTTGTAATAACTTTTGCCCAATCCCATTTCATTTAATGAAATAAAATATGTTTAAACTAAACTTAAACACATAAAAATGTAAGAAAGTATATGAATTGTGAGGAACATTGACGGCAACCGGACAAATATAAAAATTGATAAAAAATGGAGAGATTAAATTCATAGAAAGAGTTTTCATCTTCATATCGCAAATCATGCTTTGAAAAAGCTAATCCCCTCCCGATTTAAGTACCAATCCTTTCCTCAATATATATCCTTCATAACTGCAGCTGATGTGTTTATTTCTTTTTACAATCTGTAAGCGTTTATCAGTGACGTATAATGTATCAAAGATATATTTAAGAACAAAATTAAATTTCATGCTTAACATGATGATAGAACTACATAAACAATAATTTCATTAAAAGGGGATAATTGTTAAGGATAACAGAAGTCACCATGATAATATACAGTATATATTGTAATTATATGAAAAAAGGAAATATTAATAATAACAAAATAATAATCATCCGTCGATGCTGATGCTTAGTCAGTTCCCACAAGATATTCCACAGCTTCTTTAGCTGATTGAAGGATTTCCTTCAAAATTTTCTGTGATGATAGTTATAAATTACTCTAGATCTAAAAGTAAGGAGCACCAATTTCATGCATCCAATGGGTACTAACTGTGCCCGCTTCTGGCTGACATATTCCTTTACTTATACGATACTGAATTTATTCTTTATTTATACAAAGCTGAATTTATTCAGTCTTTGCTTTCGCAAGGAAAGAAACAATTGACTCTTGGCTTCACTTACAGATATATAGATGACTTGCTTTCAATTAATAATCCTTCATTCGCAGATTACCTTAGCATCATCTATCCAAGTGAACTGGAGGTCAAAGAAACCACAGGAAGTAGTAATTCTACTTCGTATTTAGATATTATGTTGTCTTTCGACATTGATGGTCAATTGAACACCTCACTCTATGACAAACGTGACGATTTAAATTTCGCTGTCAAAAGCTTTCCTTTCATAAGTAGTAACATTCAATCATCGCCCGCATACGGCGTATTCATATATCAGTTAATACGTTATTCCAGAGCATGTTCAAATTACAATAATTTTGTTCTGAGGGCTAGGCGACTTTCAGATAAGCTACTCAACCAGGGTTATATATGTGCTACACTAACAACGTCACTGAGGAAGTTCTACGGTCATTACGAGACTCTTATTACACATTATGATATCTCGTTATACAGACTTTTAAATGATATTCTAGACTGAGGCCGATTCCGATGATTTTACACAGATTTGACACCTTCTATAATAGAAGGTTGCCTATTTTGACTTCTCCATATATGAATATATATGGAATTTACACGATTTGACTCTTTTTACTGGGTATGTGTGATGGGTGTTGCTAGCAAGCAAGAGAAGCTCACTCTCCCCGGGCACCTGATCTCACACCATCAAGGGTGTTCACATATGTTTTTCAAGTAGACATTTTTCGTTGTTTTGTATTTGGTTTTCATTTTCACTGATTTTGTATGTCCATTTATGAATTTTTGGACTTATGGTTTGGATTTATCCATTATCTTTACATAGCGCATATAGAACACTAATTTAAAACAGTTTTACATGTTCTGAATACAAGTTTATTCGACCTTATGATAAATTTTTGACATTAACATCATATTACATAATACTATTCGTATATATTCTACGAGTAGAGAACCTCTGATATTTGTTCTCTACCTGGAGTTTTGAATTCTCTGCTCTTTGATTGTATGATTTTTGTCCTAAGTGGGATGGTTGGTCCGGTAAATTAGCCAATCGCATGACAACTGTCACTGTTCTTAATCGGTAACGCAACCCAGTAGAATATCTTTGTGACGTCCAAATGAGTCAAACAGTTATTGCACTTGCAATGAGTAATTTTATGCTATCATATTTCTGATGGATGGATATATCTATATACAATACAGGGACAAAAATATCAACAAATAATTAGGATTCCAGTTGAAACTAACAGCAGTTAAATAATTTAAATTCTTTCATTGCTTTCAAAAAGGATTAATTATGTTTATAAGTTTACTAATATTCGAATTACCAAATTGGACAAGATGTGTTTGCAAAACACTGTGCCCCCGAGGGCAACCAAATTCTTGCTATGGATATTTTCAAACGTAGATCAAAGTTGGCAGTAAATGTCACAAGATAAGCAGACTTGTTTTGTATTGTTATGGTGAATGACGTCATCTTAGAATTCAAAGCTTATTCTACTCTATTGACATGTGACGAATCTTGATAATTTGTAAACATTTGATTATCCTTAACTTGAAAGACCATTCAAAGACAATCCACCGTTCTTCGAAAATCTTCTTCTGGATTTGTTCTCAAACAACCCAATAACCCCTACTGATATTGTACTTGATCGTAAAAACATTTTGACTTTTTGACTTAAGTGTTATAATACCCTTTTACCTGATGTTGTGTGGCTGTTGCACTTTATACACAGTGTTTGTTCACATTCATTATATATATATATATATATATATATATATATATATATATATATATATATATATATATATATATATATATATATATATATATATATCCACTTCCCTCATCAATCGTACATATAAAATTATATATAGAAATAAATATCCAAAGACTGATAAAATAGGTAAATTCATACATCATCATATAGGAAAAAAAAAAAAAAAAAAAAAAAAAAAAAAAAAAAACCTGATTTTCCGGACAGTCAGAAGTAATTCTAACAAAAATAGCAATAAATGACGTCATACTGTTTAGTACCTTTTCATTGGCTGATTCTCATCAATCCGTGCATGTTCAAAAAGAGGGAACTCCAAACAGTATACCATGTACGGGTTTTTTATGTCACACAGAATAGTTTTTGCATGACTAGAGAAATATTATATCTAAATAACATCAGTAAAACTGGTACAATTTTAATTCATTTAGTGCATGGGCAGAGGAATGAAGAATTCCTACGAATACTTTTAACCTCACAACAAAATGACAGAATATAAGCATTCGTCACACTGTCTCCAAGATACAATTTTCAAATACATTAGATTATTTAGTTCTGGTGGTGAAAATTTCTTACACACACAGCAAAATTCCTTTTCATCAATTTCATTTTCCTCACTATCATCAATTTGTGTTTGTGGAATTTTTCTGCTAATTTTTTTTTTTTCTTTTTTTTTTTCTGAGGTGCACATCCAATAACTGATGGTTTTTGTGAGTCAGTTTTCCTCTTTGAAGTTTTCCTTGCCTTTTCATTTGCATACATCTCTAACTATTCTTGAAAACTCCCCTCTGTTATTGCTTTCCCTCCTGGATTAGGTCTCTTTGGATAACAGTCTGTCTTCTGAGTACTCGTAGGTGATCGAACCAGCTGAATATCCTCTGTATATCGCTCTGTATTTTCAAGTTTCTTTTTCTTCAGATTATTTTCCACTTTATAGTCTATGAATCTGGTAACCTAAGCTCTTCCTTCCTTTATTGCCTTAACCTTCCTTATGGGGTTGCTTTCCCGAAATGCTTCAGCTGCAAAGAGTTCTTCATGAGGTACTGCTTCTTCATAAAATAGAAAAATTCCTGGTTTTTTTTCAGAATGCAGACTGTATGTTTACTTGGATGACTGCCTTCGGGTATGCTTTTGATGCGATAGATGCAATGTTGTATTATGTATTTATTTGTCCAATGTGATTTTTTATGAAAATACTGCATTCTGATTGATAAAACTTCTTAAAAGGCCCCAAAATTCCAACATCAAGCGGTTGTAATAAGTGACATGTGTGTGGTGGAAGAACAACTAATATGACATGATGATCTTTAGCCCACTGTATTAGAGAAAGAGATATGTGTGATGTGTGGCCATCATATATAAGCAATACTAGTTTCTCTTGAGTCGGTTGAACATGCTTCAAAACTTATCATTCAGATATGCTTCAAATATTGCTCTGTTGAACCATCCAGGATCAGATATTTTTGCTGTAGCCCCGGCACATCCTCCCTCCATTAGGTCTGAGTTGTATCTTTTCCCTTTGAATATTAACTGAGAGGGTAGGCTGTTACCTAAAGCATTTACACAACCAATCATTGTTACAGTGCTTGTACGGGGAAATGTAATCATTTGTGGTTTTGTTTCAGTAGATGCAATAATGTTAGGTGGCCGACGATCAAGTTGAAGGCCAGTTTCATACAAATTGAAAATCCTCTTTGGAGAGGTCTTGAGGTAATATCTAATCAAAATATCTTCGAACTCTTGTAATAATTATTTACAATTTCAGGTGCTGCATGACGTGCACGAGTGCTCTCAAGTTTTGAAGGATTTACAGATTTTACTTTTTCTTTCCACCTGCCTAAGAAGCAATACAGCCAATTATTACTTAGTGGTTTATTTTTTTTTCTCGACGCCCAAAATCATACATTATTTCACCAGCAAAGTGTTGCAGCTGAATGTTGGTATATCCATAACCTATTTGACTCAATACAGTAACATGATCGACCATTTCCAACTCCTCCTCGTAGGTTAGTAAGGTTTTATTTCTTACACCTTTTGTTTTGCACAAAATGCTATCCCTTAATGTCTGAACAGGGATGCCATGACAGTGCTGCTTTACGTACAGAAATTCTTTTCTCCTTGACCTCATTTATTGCCCTCTCAAAGGCATCACAATCATAACCTTTAATTCTTTTAACAGCTGCTCTTCTAAACTTTTTCTTTGGATTAGACTAAATTCATAAAGAACAAGTCATAATGAAAATTATGAAAAAAATTAATAAATATGAATGATAAAATGTATGAAAATACTTGTTGAATACCCTGTAATTAAGACTATCGTTATATTTTATAACCTTGAACTTGCAAAAATCATGTGATGTAAATATGGCAGAAACACAGAGGCCTCATAAAGTTTTGGCGTTTTTGAGGTAAAAATAAATGATTTACCTGTTTTTACCTCATCTTATTTCTTGAAGGCAGTTATCAAAGTAAGTGCTCTGAAATCTTCTCAAAATGATGTAAGAAATGTCGTCATAATAGGCGCGTGCAGTAGTGCACGGATGTACGAGAATGCACGGACTGATGAGAATGAATGAATAATGCATGAATATGAATAATATACAATACAGTGCTGAATTATATTTTTTTCGACTGTATTTAAGGACATTCACGGCGGATGTGAATAGACAAACAGGAGGCGCTCAATCTTCCCGTCCACCTGGTCTTAACTCCGAGATTCAGGGGTCCGTGAATGTCCATTGTGGTATATTGGTGTTAGTGCCATAGTTATGTGACACTAGTTACTTTCGTATTTTACTTCAACGTCTCACTTACTCCCTTTGCAATGTGGAGCTCGTAAAAATTCCCCGCGGAAGGATTGACTTAGGTGTAATCATATTCTTTTTGCTGATGTTGCGGGGCTGTGGCACATTTACACAGTGTTTGTTCACATTCACAAGGGCATTCGATTTCACCTCTGAATTTCAGGGGTCCATGAATGTTTTTGGTTTACTATTATAATAATAATATTATTATTGTTGTTGCTGTTGTTGTAATTATTATTACTATTATTTGTAATATTAATATTTTTTGCGAGTAATCAATGGAAATACGACTACAATGACGGAAATGTGTCCTTATACATGTAGGTATGAATAATTTTACTTTTTTGGAACGAGGGAGACTGGGACGAAGATAATATCGTATTGCATAAACTTTTTCCAGATGCCCCATAAATTATAACTAGATGATAAATTATAATAAAACAACAATTTTCATTATCATCGATCAATCTTGTTTTATCCCCTCATTTCTTATTCAAAAATCCGTTATATGGGTGCCTTTTCGTTGCGAAAAACAAACAAGGTACTTACTTTTGCATCCTTGATAAGTGAAAAGCTATAGACGAAGCAATGGCAAGAAAAGCTGATATACAAGTGTTAAAATCAAATTTGTTTGCAAAGCTCAGCGATGTTTACGGAATTTTCACCTTACATGACACCTTTATTCTTCGTGAACACCAAAAATAATTCACCTATTCCTTGAGTATATTTATTGATTACGTGCCTTCCTTGAGTATATGTCTTGATTGCGAGTTTATTATGTGCCTTCCTTGAGTATATTTCTTGACTGTATGTTTATGTGCATTCCTTGAGTATATTTCTTGATTGCATGTTTATTATGTGCATTCCTTGAGTATATTTCTTGATTGCGTGTTTATTACATGCCTTCCTTGAGTATATTTCTTGATTGCGTGTTTATTATGTGCATTCCTTGAGTATATTTCTTAATTGCGTGTTTATTACATGCCTTCCTTGAGTATATTTCTTGATTGCATGTTTATTACATGCCTTCCTTAAGTATATTTCTTGATTGCGTGTTTATTACATGCCTTCCTTGAGTATATTTCTTGATTGCGTGTTTATTATGTGCATTCCTTGAGTATATTTCTTGATTATGTGTTTATTATGTGCATTTCTTGAGTATATTTCTTGAGTGTGTGTTTATTATGTGCATTCTTTGAGTATATTTATTGATTACGTGTTTGTTATGTGCATTCCTTGAATATATTTCTTGATTGCGTGTTTGTTATGTGCATTCCTTGAGTATATTTCTTGATTATGTGTTTATTTTGTGCATTCTTTGAGTATATTTCTTGATTGCGTGTTTATTATGTGCTTTCCTTGAGTATATTTCTTGATTGTGTGTTTATTACTTACCGTTTGTCGAAGTCCGTAATATCTTATCATGATGAGTATTAAATACAGAACTTTTAATAAGCTTGAATAATAGCTTCTTTTACTAACATGGTTTTTCAATGCAACTTTTCTTTTACATTCTCTATCCTCCAGCACATTATTAACATAAATCATCCGATTAATCGCTACGTCATACTTTTCCTTTATATGTAGTGGTGTTGGAGAAAATGACGTCATTTCACGTGTTTTCTCAACATTATGACGTCATGCTAAATGTATAGGACACTTTTTCTTACCTCCGATTTTCAAATATCCACGAAAGTCAACTACGTTACCTTTTTTGGTGCTGCAGTGGAAGCACATCGGAGATATTTACATTTAACATTATTGTCACCGTTCTTTTCACACTGATTGACTTTTTATTCATTGATCTGTAGATGTTCCTGTCTTTTTATGCTCTATTTATCTGGGAGTGGATTTTGTCATAATATCCAGGTGCCGTATGTACTAAAATTCGTAAACCCTACGAGTACTCTTAAGTCACTCGTAGCGTAAATTTACGAGTGACATCATATTACGAAACGTCGTAGATGTAATGTTCAACTCGCAAATCTAAATAACTTTAAAAATTATAATGGGCGTTGCAAACATAGATAAGAGAACCCAATGTTATGGTCGAGTAGTGTGTTGAACTGACAACTTCATTTTTATTTCATACAGGTTTTAACTATGTTGTGGTACTTGGCTTAAGGAGATTTCCAGTCCGAAACAGGCGACATCCCTGGTATATCGCAGTCAGTTTGCAGTCATTTTCTTATGAATGCTACAGATGCAATAATAGAGAACATATTCCCGGCTGACATCACCTCTATCACAAATATAACAGTATTGTCAGGATTGCTAACCTTCCCAATGTGGGTGTCATTAATTGGACCTCAATATCCATTCAAAGAATGTGAGGACTCGATGAACATCTGGGGTTTTTTAGGAGTTTTTCACGTAGTTAATGTTCAGGTCATATGTAATGCCAAACTCCAGTAAGTGCATCTGATTATAAGGTTGCATTAAGGTGAATCTTTACAAATTTCAATGTTTAGTATATTGGCTCGCGGTTCATTTTCTGGTGATTTTGCCTCTGTACTTTCAGTATTTTCTTGGGAAGAGCTACAATGATCAGAAACAAAGTGTATTTCTTAAAATCTAATGACAATAGCCAGCATAGTTCATTCTGAGAAATAAAGAAATCTTTATAAACCTGAAGAAAAACAATTAAGTAAACGTACACATGTAAACTATACACTTTTGTCAAAAGATGTGCTTTTGAAATCGTTATATTCAATACCCTTTCAGTTTTTGTGAAATACTAGCATGGTACTCTCTGAGTAAAACTGTGAACAGCATAATTTTCAAGCAAATGGCCCATTTGAAAATGAAAACGGATGTTAATTACAAAATCACATAACTTTTCCCATTATTAAGCGGCAGATATGAAATTACTAAATACGATATAGTATGATACACTCATGATCAAGCGATACGTACATTTCTGTAATGACAGACCGCCCTTTTTTCCTCTCTGCAGTCATCATCCTCGAAAATTTGCAGTTAAATATTTCTAATTCTATTCTATTTTTGACTTTGATGAATAAGAATTTCATCTTCCTCGGAAGAGAAGTTTGACTTTCTTGGTTTTCGGTCGCACAACGGTCATTTCTGCAGCGCTTATTCTTGTTTGCTATGCATCTTCTGCTTCATACCTTGATATACTACTATCAATTAGTGACGATGGTTCATTAGTAACCTCTCTCTCTCTGACAAACGTGACGCATATGGCGTCTTTATTTCACAACTTATACGCTATCCCGGGACATGCTCTAAATATGAAAACTTCATCCTGATAGCGAGGCTTCTTGCCACGAAGCTGCTCTCAGAAGGATATATTGAGGAACGTTTGAAATTGTCACTGAGGAAGTTCTATGGTCGTTATAGGGATCTATTGCAATTTCAGATTCCTCTTTCAAGAATGTTAACCAATATTTTGGTACCTGGCCATACAACATAACCATCTTAACTTTTTGACTATACTTGATTCGACATAATACGTATATACATGTATGTTCATTTGTTCACCTGTGTTTCCGACACCGGAATTTCAGGCAGGCAGCTTTTCTTGCCTTGAATGGGAAATTTTACTTCGTGTTCCTGTTTCCTTCGTATGTTCATGCCTGATGGGTTTATATTTATGTATTTACCTCTTCAACTTGAAAGGTTGTTGGAGGACTTTTGCAACGGTTGTTGCACGCAACCAGGGGACACTTACTTCTCCCTGGCACCTGGTCTCACCTTGCTTTTATTCGGGTTCGCATTTGACTGAATATGACACTAAACACGATATTGTCCCCTTTATTCCAATGACTATGAGATATGGTTTACCCTTCGGTACTTCTTCGTTTTTTACTTTGTCTAGTGTTGCAATACATCTGAACGAGTCAGATTTATCCTTTGTTTGATATTGTCGATACACGTATAATAGGCTTGTATAGCAATCCTCATTTATACAAACATTCAGATTAGAATTACACCCAATCGTTGGAGAAAAAATAATTATGGAGAAGATAACAAGGAAAGCTACATGATAATTATAAATTGGAATTATCATTATCTGAGAGTGTGATATAGATGTATTCAAAGACGAAATGAACACCTACTAGCACTAATACAAAACACCACCACTGACAATGAAGAACATGCTCTTTGATCACTTGAATGTTCACCGAAAACATATTTTGTCGAGCTCCAAAAATCTTGTTTCAAAGAAAATATTAGTAAATGTTCTATTGTTATTGTTTTATAACCAATATTTCAAAATACAATACAATGCATTTCAATCTACAAAATATCTTGTAATAAAAACTACAAAATATCTTCATTAACATAAATGTTAACTACTTCTTGTCTACACTTATAAACTCCCATTATACAATACATGGAATTTTAATCCATGGGATACATGAATTAATATTATTGTTTAGAAAATTTGCGATTCCTGCTTTGCAAGAATTATAACCTAATAAGTCATTAAAACCCTATATCAATATGGTTTCACAAAGCATTTATGAGCAAGCATTACAAAATCAAAATTCAAATATACCTTGTTTCAAATAAATTGATATATTTTTAGAAATATTTAAGAAATGAACTCAAGATTTCCCTATATTGATAGATCAGACAGATCTTCATTAACAAAAATGATATTCTAAGAAAGTGCCACTGCCAGCCCTATATATGTAACTATAGTCTATATCAATTTAATACTAGTAAACCACTTAAACTGCAGTGTAATATCAATTTGTGTGATGATATATTCATGCAGCTATATCTCTTATTGCATTTTTCATATCATTATTATTAAGATACTATTGATGATGTAATCATACTATGTGTCTTTGCCGATTAATATTATAATAAATGTGCGAATAAATCATTGCCATTATATCATTGATAATTATCTCAGTGGTTTCTTAAGACGAACCAAAAACCTTATCATTGGTCTTGCATTAAGCTGAGATGTTGTACAGTTCCATGAAGGGGGTGGGGGATGCAATGATTTCATACACGACTTGGATTTGCAAAATTTTACACGTGACCTCGGTCCACATGTGGCACTCCCACGGGCGCCCCCCTCCCCTTTTGACCTTGTCTTTGCGAGGGTTATCGATACAACCACTGTCACTGCATGGTAGACCTACAAGTTAGAACAGCATTACAGCTTCTATTGTCATGTGTTAGTCCATATTCTAAAAAGGAATTGAAAACTTTTAATACTTACGCACCAGGGCTGGCTGCACTACTGCTGTGGTGTGACCCCTGCAGCTCATTTAGCATTGTGATGGAGATGCTGATGCTGAATCATTCCCAGATAGTGATGACGTATTCCACATAAACTTTTGCGTAATATGCAATATAAGGTGTATAAGAGATGACGTCAGAAATAAATTTCCCTATTAGTAATCATGAATAGGCTTGCAATTAGCTTCAGTTTTTCGCCACACCAAACGTTATTTGTTATCGGCTATTTATTTTGTATTGTGGGGCTTCAATGCCATAAATATGCCGGTGTTATATAGTAGTTTTCCCCCATAGTAGTTTTTCCCCCCGGAAAAATGGCTATATAGTAGTTTTTCCCCCATGGCGGAAAAACTACTATATAGTAGTCTTTCCCCCATAGTAGTTTTTCCCCCTGACGTAACGGTTTGGAAATTACACACGTTCGTCCAGTATCAGTCAGATAACATTTGAAATACAAATGTACTATAGTAATAGTCTGTGGATCAAACCGATGGTGTTGTGGTTAATGGGTTTCTATATACTGTTAAGTGTTATGTGTGTGTGTGTGTGTGTATGTGTGTGTGTGTATTTATTTTTTGTTTTATTTATTTATTTACAAGTCAAGTCTTTCTTTTTATATATTTACCATAGTTTTTTTTTATATATATATATTTACCATAGTATGCTATTTTCTTCTATTATTTCATTGTAAAAATTATCGTTTACTTGCGTATAGATGTCAATCATGACGCCAGGCTGTGACTCAAGATTCGATCTCGGGCAACTTTTCGTAATACATCATATGTAAAATAGGAATTTATCAATCAAATGTTCCAATGATAAATATGAGAATTGAACGTGCAAGAATTCCTTGAACATTCAATTCCTAAATAAATTAAGATTGATGCATTATATATATGACAATGAAAATAACAGAAGGGAATTCCACCCAGGTGTCCACGATTTGCAATTTACGACAAAGCTTGCCTAGTCGCAGATGTTGTAAATCATGAACACAAGAATTTGATTTCCTTGTCCTTTACGCACAGTATGAAAGGTTTTATCTGAAAATATCACTATGCTAAGTTTCAAAGCTCTACACCCTTTTGTGTAGAAGATATAGTCAAGGTTAAAGTTTTTGAAAAATAGGTCACATTTCAAGGTCAAGGTCATTAGGTCATGGTCATGGTCCCAAATAAAAGATCTCATCGCAAGTAAACTATATGTGGAGTTTCAAAGCCTTGTACCTCTTGGTACAAACGATATAGTCAAGGCTTTTGCCACAGGGTAAGAGTCACAGACAGGTCAAAAATTTCATTCCGGGGGCATAAAAACGAACTTGTTTTTCTTTTTTCCATTTGTATATATAGAGATTTCTCGATTAAAGATATCTCGAATGAAATTCTAGTAGGTAAATCTCTGTTCTAAATATATGCATTTGTATTTTGAAAAGAGATTAAAATTTAACACATTTCTACCTAAGAAAATATCATATCTCTAAATTAATTGGATATATCTCCGTATCAAAAGTTGAGATATTTCTATTTTAAATAGAAATCTATTTATTGTTAACAAGGTAACAAGCTGGATTTACTTACGTGTATGTGTGAAAAGAAAATCCGGAATTTCACATTGGGGGGAAAATCCACTATATAGTAGTTTTTCCCCGGGTGAAAAATGGCTATAAGAGGGGGGGGGGGGGAAATGGCTATATAGCCAAATTTCCCCCGGGGGAAAAACTACTATATAGCCATTTTTCCGGGGGGAAAAACTACTATATAGCCATTCTTCAGGGGAAAAACTACTATATAGCCATTTTTCAGGGGGGAAAAATGGCTAGGGGGAAAAACTACTATATAACACCGGCTTTGGCGCAAGGCCGAATGTGATTCACAATCTGCGGTTTTTTTTTTTTTTATTGTTTTTTTTTTTTTTTTAAATAAGGTCACGTGTAAGTTATACATACCTTACTTTAATTCAAAACTGCAAGATTTCTTGTAAAACATACATAAAATGCATTATTTCACGTGTAAACTTTCGTAGCGATTTGAAAACTTTGCTCGGTGGCCATTTGTAATGACGTCGTGGGAATATCCGGGTCCCAATGTCACATGGTTTTTTTATTTGGTATCAATTTCCTTTTATGGAAAATGGTTGCAGAGTTATAATAAAACTTGTGTAACACATAAATAAGGCTGTATCTTGATATTTTGGCGCCAAATTTGGCAAAATGGATATCGAAAGGGCGATACAAGAAACATTAACGCAACTGCATATTGAATATGTTTTTAAAAAAAGAACAATTGGATATAATTAAACTACTTATAGAAAAAAGGATGGTTTGGCTGTGTTACCCACCGGATATGGAAAATCTATTATCTATACCTTGATGCCTTTCATTGTGGATAAGTTTTAAATATTAATAATTTATTTTTGTTACTCGGTTAAAAGTTGTGTTTAAAATTTAAAAATAAATTTCAAAATTTATTTATTTGATTATATATTTTGTAAATTATTTATAATAATTAAAGTGTGTATGGTGTTTATATTTTTGGCAAAGCAGTACAAAATAACTTGCCCACTGTATTTCTGTCTGTCCAATGATCCATTTAACATAGTCAATAAAACAACCATACTTAAACCAGAGCATTTTAATTATTTAAAATGACGATGATCATGTTAAGAGGGAGCGGAGGGGGTAAAAGGAGGGAGATTTTTTTAAATAAAAAAGAAATAGTCTCATTTATTCGTTTTCATTTTTTATTTATAGTTGGAGTCTGGTATCAAACAGTCAGTTTTAGTGATTTCCCCACTACTAGTTTAATTGCAGACCAAGTAGAAATAATGAGGTCAAAGGAAATAGAAGTCGTGTCTCTTCGTGATTGTAAAGTTGCAGGTTATAAAGATTTTATACTGATTTCTACGTAAAACAAAAAAGCAAAAACAACAATTACAAAATAAACCTGTATTACATTTAGTATTATCATAATCAAAATTTAATGTGTGTTAAATTTGTCCATGTCCTAAATCCTATTTTAATATTATATTTCATATTCCCTTCAGCAGCCTCTGTAATTTTCTCAACACCTAAAGCTGCCATCTCAACAAAATAGAAAACTACTTTGAAAAAAAATGCTAATATTAGTATAATAGTGTATGATGAAGCACATTTTATATCTACATGCTACGAAAACCTTAATTATATCTTATATAAAAATTTGTTATCTGCAAAGCTTGTTTAAACAACAAGTAATTACTTTGTCTTACTAAGTCAATATGTTTTTATCTTTAAAAATCTTGACTATCAAGAAAAAATATTATTAAAAACCTTTTATATATTGTGATATATATATATATATATATATATATATATATATATATATATATATATATATATATATATATATATATATATATATATATATATTTCATTTGTTTAAATTTTGTTATTGTTTATTCTAAGGGGATGGATTTTAGGCCAGAGTATAGACATATAAGCGCCTTACAGTCTATGTTTGATGTGCCAAATCTTGCCCTGACTGCAACTGCAACACAACAAATTAAAGAGGACATTTTTACAGTGCTTTCTTTTGATGACAAGACAAACATCGTGGCGAATCTACCTCACGGGTGATTATTATTATGAAAATAATGTGTTCAATATCACAAATTGAAATTATAAGCACTATATTAAAAATTCATATAGAGATGAGAAGGGATAACATTTTTTTGTCTCTTTTAGATAATACAAGGGGTGGGCGTGTTTAAATAAGCAACCATTAATTTTATCTGATGGGATAAAATTTGGGTTATCAGGTTGAATATTGGGTTTACTTAAACTCTTCTATTATATTTAAAATTACTTTTTGTTACATGTCTATTGAATTTATCTCATTTTGTATTTAAAGGCCAAATGTCTTTCTTTACGTTCAACCTGCAACAGAACATTTTGAAAAGGAATTGGATTGGATACTTGAATACCTCAAAGGAGAGAAGAGTAAAAAAGAAAGATCATATTATTTGTAAATTCTTTAAATAAGTGTTTTCAAATTTATTTATGGATAACTTCTAACCTTATGGATGATATTTATCATAATAAGGAAAGGTCTTCATTAAACAGACGAGTTAAAATGTCATGCAAATACTGACTCTGATACTAAAACAGCATATTGACAGATTTTACAAGTGATCATAACATTATTGAATTGCTTATATGCACAATAGCTTGTGGAATGAGAATCAATATTAAAGACATTGAATTAATCATACGCTGGGGTCTTCCAAAATCTACTTTACATTATTGGCAAGAAATAGGGCGCTGTGCAAGAGACAATAGAGAGGGCTTCGCCATTTCATATGTTTACCCAAGATGTTTAGTAAATGCAGAGACCGGAATAAAAGAATTGGCCAGTACGTGTGATAAGTAGAAATGCATTCGTACATCAATTTTAAAGGAATTTCAATTGAGTGAAATGATCAAATGCGAACTTTAAAGACTTGGAGACTTGACTCAATGTTCTAAATTGTGTACTAAAGTATGTAAATGTGAAGAATGCAAATGCTGTACAAATTGTAGAAAAAAAAAATGCTATTGTCCTTTAAAATGTGAGAATATTCTGTCAAATTTTGATTAATTGTTTAATATTTACCAGTAAAAAAGAAAATAAAAATTGCCATTTTATTTATAGTTTTAATCAACTTGCATTTCTTTTATAACAAGTAACCGTTTAGCATATTCTTTTTAAACGTTCTAGTCTTGCATTTAACTTTAAAGGATTGACATTTGTGAGTATTTTAAATTCAAAACCTGGAAATGCACTGTGTCCTCTTCCTGGTTTGTTGATGAATATCTCTTCAGGTCCCATTAGTTCAACAAATTTTATAATGTCTTTCAATCCATCAATTAATGCCTTTTTATGTTTTTGACTCCGTAACGTTGAACATCATAACCACGTTTTAGTGGTTTTTCCTAAGCCAACCATCTGGCTGTGTCTCGCTATAATTTCGCCTGTAAGCATTCCTGATGCATCTTTGGCACTGTCTGTAATATTAAATATAGGTATAAACAGACTTTTCAACAATAGCTCTAAGAAGCACATAGGCCTATTGCTTACCTCAGAGTTAAATGATAATTTCTGAAATGTGTAAAGAAATAAGAAGTTAAAAAATTACAAAATACTAATTTTAAATCAAATAATTTTATAATATAGATACCTTTGTACTCATGATTTAGGTGTTAAATATGTAAATCCATTGCAATATTGTTTCCTGTTCCACCTCTAATATTTACTGTTCTATTCCATGTTAACGTGTGTCTTAGTCTTGGCGATACTGCACCATTGATAGCTGACAACAGACGTTGGCCCTGAAGAAAGTATTTTGGATGATTTTTCTTAAAAAATACCTGCAACATATCGATTTTCAAATGCAGTATAATTCTTTCCCAATCATTTTCTCTTATTGCATCTCTCCTTAATTTCTGATTTAAGCCTCTCCAAATTACTATTAAGGCATAGTCCTTCTTTTGATCTGTCAAAGAAAAAAGAGGAGTTACTGGCTCAGTTAAGCCTTTGCGACATATTGCCGTTTACCTTTGTTTGATTTTTTTTAAATTTCCTACATTCCTCAGAACAATACCATTTCCCACTAGGCACATCATCTTCATTCATTTCAAGGCATTCAAGAAGGAACCATCCATCATTTGTACAGAGTTTGTTTTCACAATATATCATTAATCTAGGCTTGTCTTGTCTACATATGCAATATTCATTATCATCAGTATTGTCTAGATCTACTGCTCTATTTACAATACAGGATAGAAAGCACATGTCAACAATTTCTCTAGCTGTCTGTTCTAATAACTGAAGTTTGTCTTCTCTTTACTCAGGTAAGTTTAAGGGCTCTTCATCCATATTCTGGAGTTTTAAAATATGAAGGGCTGCTACTGCGATATACCCATCACAGCAAAAACATAAAAATTCTTTATCATGGGCAAAATCTCCCTTGACATTATGGATAACACTTCTGTGGTTAAAGTAATTCTTCAATTGGAAAAGAGTCCCTTAATCACGCACTCTTTTTCCACTATATAATTCATCATATGCGTCCTGAAATATTTTGAATTTCATATAAAACATATTTCATTAAAAAAGACAACGAATAATGCACAAGTTTTCTTTTTGTTTACAACTATAATAGCTTATAATTAGTAAAAAGAAAAAGAAAAAAAAAAACAGAAAGACGTATTAATTTATCGAAGTTACGTTGACCTTGTCAACATTTCCTTGATCTTTGATATATTTTAAAATTGAATTTCAATTGTACCTGAAGCAAAAGGAGTCTCTTGTGCCATTCTTGAATGGCCCTCTTACGACCCTGTAACTGTGACCATGGATTGTTACCATTCCCCATTTCACACCTTAATCCAGCAGCATGCAAAGGTATGATAAATGGGGCACCATCTGGTTTCAGTGGAACATACTTTTGATAGATCTCCATTATCTCAATCATTTCTGATAATTTACTTTCATCTTTATCAATAATACCAAGAGGAACCTTAAACATACAATTTTAATTATACGTACATGTACATATATTTATTTTTTTTTAATATTAAACTAAATCCTTAAAATAAACTTACTGCATATGTGTAATCAAAACACACTTGGGGCAAAACATCTATTTATTAAAACAAACTTAATTTTTAATGCCACAAAAAGAATATAAAGAGAAATAAAATAATAAATGTTACATTCTGTTATTACGCTTTGCTTACAATTTCACTTTGTAAAGAAGAGTCCTTTTGGTAGGGATGGTGATTGTGAGTATTCAACTCAACATCTCGAAATATTGAATGTTATCATGAAGTATCCTCATTGTTATTGTTGTAAGTTTTGATTTGAGACAAGCCTTATTCAGTTCTGTATGTAAATAAGCTGTTAGCGGTATTTCTCTAATGTTTTCTGGGATCAGTGGAGTATCCGAAAGGTGAATTGATGGAATACGATCTAGGGCAGCATAATCTTGCATCATATTTAGCATCTTAGCATTGTCTTTCACCTGATGCCTTACTGTCAGTTTTTGGTTATCGTTGTCGAAGCAAATTGAATAACTCATATTTTCTACAAGCAATCAAAATTAAATATATACCAATATATAACAATTATATTATATAGAAAAAGTTGTAGGTATCATGTATGACCATACTTAAAAATCATTATGAAATCATTAAAGATAAATAAAACTATCAGAGAATTATATTGTGTATCAGGTAAAGTAAGTCAAATAATACAGATTAAGAAGTTAGTTATCAATGAAAAAGTCTTGTCACAAGGAATTCACATGTGATACATGAACAACCTATCACTTAAACTGTTCACAACTGACCAATGAGGTTAAAGTTTTGTGGCTGACTGACTGACAGATAGAGGAATGACAGCTAATGTCTCCATTTCTAGCGAAAAGGGAGGGGGAAGCAATGAAAATTTGAATTGAAGTAGCAATAAATATTGTTTATATACCTCTTTGGTTGTTCGAAATTGGCAAGGCACTTAAAGGCTCTGTAAGATCATCAGTTACATTGACTGTCTCTTCTAACTGTTCTTCGAACGATGATATTGAGCTTATTGACATTCCTGTGTTATCAGATTCTGCATGGTATTATGGTATGGTCTGTGATGTGTTACTTTGAGATGGTGGTAGAAACTTTCCAGCTACTTGTTCTTTCCACATAGTTACCTCTCTATCCAACCCTTTTCTCAGCCTGTCTATGGCAGATCTTGTACCTTTGATGCCCATACAAAAACCTAAATGTTGTAAGTTGGCAAACTCCTTGAAAAAGAACATTTGAATTCAAGACTTTTTAAAAACTTGATAATCATTATTATAGTAAAAATGGTACATTGTCAATATTTTAAATCTAATTAATTTATGTGCTTTGTTACTTTATTTAATTAACATGATTAAAAATGTAGAAAAGTAGGACTAAATGTGAGAAATTGTTAATAAAAAAACTGACAAATATTATAAAGGATAATTTTTGGTGGACAAATGAGAGTTATAGAAATAAAATCTATATTCAGTATAACAGACAACTATAAGATTCATATTGAGAATAGATACATTTATAAACACTACTGATTCACACATTTTGATTTACCTGTAGATTAAAGGAAATTGATACCAAATAAGGAAACCATATGACATCGCGACCCGCATATTCCCACGACGTTATTACAAATGGCCGCCGAGCAAAGATTTCAAATCGCTACGAAATTTTATACGTGAAATAATGTATTTTAAATGGATGTTTTACCAGAAATCTTGCAGTTTCGAATTAAAATTAGGTATGTATTACTCACCTGTGACCTTATTTCCTGCAGTTGTGCAGAAAGCCGATTGTGAATCACAATCGGCCTTTCGTCGAAGCCGGCATAGTCACGGCATTGAAGCCCCACCAAAAAAAAAAAAAAAAAAAAAATAGCCGATAATAAATAACGTTTGGTGTGGCGAAAATTTGAAGCTAGCTTTCAATCAGTTTCTGTATTCAAGATGCTAGTGCAAACATATCTTCTCTTGCAATCTACACCTGCGTTTTACCTATTAATATATTTATATATTTTGTGATTTGAAAGATACCCATTGATATATATTTGAAGGGAAAACGATACCCATTAATATATTAGATGGCCTTAAGTATACCCCATTTCGGCCGCACGTCTGTATATACCTTTATATAGGAAGTTAAATCCAATTAAATGCACAGTTCCATTTGGTCTTTTCTTCTGAGCTGTCAAAATCTCTTCAGATGAGAAAATATCCCTTTTCAACCTCTCTGCTTTTTTCTGGATTGATTGTTTAGGGGTTACCATGCAAGTGTCTTACAAAAACTGACAGAGTATCGGCGAATACCCTGGCAGTAATTGAGTTTCACTGCGAGGCGTAAGCCAGTTTTTGTAAAACACAGGCATGGTAACCGAATTCTAATGCATCTGATAAAAATTATTCCAACTAAAGGCAATACGCACGGAGTTACGGTTTTCTAAACCAAGTCGCTAATCACAGAGACGTCATATCACGTCACAAATCAAAAACTGCAGGGTATTATGACGTCTTATCAAAAACTGCAGGGTATCGTAAATACCTTTGCAGTTTTTAAATCGGACAGCAAATGAGATCGCGTGTTACAAACAAAATGCATGAGAATGTAAATATAAGAACATGTTTTAATTTACTTAGTTCACCATATTCGAATTTCGACAGCTTTTATCTTTTTCATTAATTATCAAGAAAGAAATGCACAGTATAAACATATGGAAAACAGTGAAAAACTTGACCCATCTAAGAAGAGAGATGTGCATGAGGGAGATACATGCTTCTTAATTACAAAACATTTTAAGAATGCTTTTACAGTATTTTTGAAAGGAAAACTAAAACATCTGACCAAGATGCCCGACACATATCACCAAGAACATGCACATAAGATGTGATAATGTAAATATAAGAACATGTTTTAATTTACTTAGTTCACTATATCCGTATTTTGACAGCTTTTATCTTTTTCATTAGTCCTCAAGGACGAAATGTAAAGATGATGGATAAATCAAAACCACAAGTCCGAAAATCAATAAACCAGAGGACATACAAAATCAGTGAAAATAAAAATCAAGTAGAAAAAAAACCCCGAAAAATGTCTACTTGAAGAGCATATGTGAACCCCTATGATGGAGTGAGATCAGATGCCCGGGGAGAGTTAGCATCTCCTGCTTGCTAGCAACACCTGTCACATATACCCAGTAGAAGGAGTCAAATACACAGTATAAATATATGGAAAACAAACCAAATGAATAAATTGACTCATCTAAGAACAGAGCTGTGCATGAGGGAGACACATACTCCTTAATTACAAAACATTTTAACAAACTTTTTTCACAGTAAATTTGAAAGGAAAAACAAGACATATGACCAAGATGTACGACACATATCACCACACATAAGACGTGATAATAGTCAATTAAATACAGAAAACGATATTACAAAACATTCGATTGTACTGCAGTAACGAGATACTGATCCCGGCTGGTCAATTAAAGTTTCAAACGTCACTCAATCAGTGTGGTAATCCGGTTCACGCAGAGGCATTACTATCAAAGGACACACATTTAAAATTTTCTCCGTATCAAGAGTAAGGATAAACAGGTTACTAAGGACGAGAGTTCATAAAATTTTCACACGAAACGTTTAGTGGAATAATATGCTAGTATAAAACATATGTAAGACGACATCAACATAAGTCAACCGTGCTCTGCCTGTCTGTAGACGAGCTCAGATCCTTGGTCTGTAGGAGTCCCGACTTACGAGGCTCAGGACCTTGCCTCCTCTGAAAAGATCTGGGCAAGGCTTTTTATAGAGTTTCCACCACCCTGTTAGTCAGCGTACTATGCTCAAGTAAAAGTCTGTATAAAGCTGTAGAGGGACCCAATACAAGACGTATAGTCTTTGTGATGATATCTGGGTAATATTGTCGATGTCGAAGGCGTTTAAATATTTTAGAACCCGTCAATATAAGATTATTGGAACCTTTGACTCGCATTAATTTGTACACTATACTGGAAGTATATATTGTCATTTAGTCAAGTCAAATCTCTTACCTTCCCTTTCTGATTTTCATCCTTCCTGGACGTTAGTCGAAATTTTATTGTTTCCATTTATACTCGATAGTAATTACAAACGAAAGAGAGATGACGCTTTGTCTTACGTGTTTTTCCCATGAAGTCGTATTGGTCATATGACCTAATATGAATGAATCTCGGGTGCTGTTGACGCTCTCTACAAAAAAACTCCTGTATTTTATTTAACTTTATTTTTTGTAAATCTGTGGTCATAAAGATGAAAAAAAGAGATCACTCTTCGTGAGATTCCTTGAATGAGTCTCAACAGTTGAATGACTGATATAGCTACCGTGCTCATGAAATAATTTAGCAAAAGTGCTTTATATTCTTGATAAATACAATACCTTCTTTATTGAGACCCTAGTGTGATGTCACGCATGGCTAAAGCTACTGATCTGGTAATTTGTTTTCTTTTTGTCTTTGAGTTTTGATTCTTTCACGTGGTTAAGTGGTTGAGACAATAGTATATAGTCTTTTTGTTGTTGTTGCTTATAAATCCGTAAAATTCTCCGTGAAATAAAATATGCACTTTTAACAGTGTTTATCTCACAAATTCATAAATAAATTATTTCAATTCAGTTAAAAGTTTAAGATAAATAAAAGGAAATATTTCCAATACAATGATTCAAAGATCTCGCATAAAGGAAAAGGAGTACGTGATTCTATAACATAATCCACGTACAAGAATGTTGTACGAAACAAAGTTATAACTTGTATATGCTGTCAAAAATAATGAATATTCATACTTCTATCGACATTTTGTGTAAATTCAACATTTTTGTAGGTTCGCATATCTTCCTGCATTTATTGCCAGTATTATTAGAATGTATTGAAATGTAATCTATCCCCTGTTAATGTCTTATGGAACAATAGAGAACATTACCATCATGCCTAGAGATCAAGTACACTGAAGACGATATCATTGCTTTTTCGTAGTTGCCTAGCAGATTAATTATACCAATTGTACACCTCTCCAGACTGACATATTTTTGTACTTATACCGTGTATATCCTACTATTATCATGTTGTTTGTGCATGGCCTTGGTGATTTGTGTCATACAGATTTGTCAGGTGTCTTATGTTTTCTCTTTTATACGAGACAGAATTTGTTTAGTCATTACTCTTTCCGTAAAAGAACTAGTAAGCATTTCAGTTAATTTCACATACAGTAACATACGAAGTCGTTTTCGTGGCATTTTAAAGAGGAAAAAATATTTTTATCTTGTTCGAACGAGAAAAAATCTCGTTCTAACGAGAAGCTCTCTTGTTTGAACGAGAAAAAAAATCTCGTTCGAACGAGATAATTTATCTCGTTCGAACGTGAAAATTTTCTCGTTCGAATGAGAAACTCATATCATATACCATAGTCTACAGTGATGTGTTATTAACCGATAGCAGGAAATCGTCCATCAATAAATCTTTTGATATTTTCTAACAATTTCTTTAGTAGCGGATGTTTGATCGTTTAAATAATTACCTAGGCAAGAGCTACATTTGGTCGTGTTTGGCCTGAATTTAGTTGAAATACATTATACGTATTATTTCAGTCTATCAAATAACAGATCTAAAGTATGTTTGTAACATTTGATTTGGAGCTTCATCTCCCTTTTATATTTATGTTTTAAGCCACTGGAATCAAACTAACTTGGCTCAATGACCTCACCAATTAATATTAATCATTAATGAAATAATAATGCATAATTATAAGTGTTTTACTGTATATCAGTAAGTACCATTCAGTATATATTACAATTCTGAAATGTATAAATCGTAATTAACAGCTATTATAATACTTTTAATTACAAGAGGAGGGCAGAATATCTCTGATGGCATAATAGCCCCCTCCCTTTTTTTCCCACGCATTCATCTTCTTCTTCACAATATAATAAATTATACTTTAACTTAAGTATTTCCTTTCTATTCAAAAGCTGCGTGTTTTAGAATAAACATGCATATGTACATTGTGTTTGTAAGTGTGTAGTTGAAATATATGCAATTATGCATATATAAATCTATCATTGTATGTATCAATTGAAATAATTCCTAGTCATACTTATCTAAATAACCAAACACCTTAATTCATACATAATAGTTTCTCGTTCGAACGAGATTTTTTTCTCGTTTAAACGAGATACTTTCTCGTTCGAACGAGAAAATTATCTCGTTCGAACGAGATTTTTTCCGTTCGAACGAGATTTTTTTCCCGTTCGAACGAGATAATTTCTCGTTCTAACGAGAAACTTTCTCGTTCGAACCAGACAAAAAAGTTTTCTTCTTTAAAATGGCACGAAAACGGCTTCGTAGATACATAAATAATCAAAATTATCAGAATTACTTCAGCCATATTTATCCTGCTGAACTTGAGATAAAGGACACGACAGAAAGCAACACATCTGGTTCTTACCTAGACGACAGAGATTAACCGATAAGTACATATGTGTCCACATAGATCTATAAAGTCAGGCGGATCACGAAATAAAAAAAGATAATTCTGTCTACACTGTCAATCTAATATAATAATGTATTAGTATCCAAGACGGCTAACACACTCCTCAAATCCCCCCTAAAGATAAAATTAGCAAATTAATGTTTGGCAAACTATGTTTCTAATTAAATGGGGATAGTATATTGTACTGTTTACTAAATGGAAACATTAAAGAAGACTAGAAGTCTTATACACATTGATTTACGCCAACACTTAGTAGTTCGACTAGATCTACGCTAAATGTAGAGTTGCGCCGTTTGATGAAACGCAAAACAGTTGGAAATTTAGTCTAGTCGGGTAATTAAGCCAAACTAAGTCTACGCTATGAGTTACGCCATTTGATGAAACGGGCTTCTGAGTAGCAACATTCCGTCCAAGCCTGCAAATGTTTTGTTTTCACAGCTTATAGGATATGCAAAAGTATGCTCCTCTTATGGGTGTTTTGTACTGAGGGCCAGGCGACTAACAAAACAATAGAAAGGAAAAAGCTACTCACACAGGACTATGAAATCAAACTCATGATACCGTCACTGAGAAAGTTCTATCGTTTATACAATTATATTGTGAGACAGAATGAAGTTCCAATTTTCCAGAATGTTATAAGATAATCTGGAACACGATCTCGCTGACTGACGTCCTTTTTCCGATATGACATATAACCTGTCTTTAGCGCCGAATACAAGATGTTTCTATGAAACATCTGAAACATCACATACACATTATATTTTACATCGCAGACAGATCAATATCTTACTTGGTGTTTTATTGTAAGTGCTGCAAAAATTTACACCACATACGTTTGTACATTTTTACCAACGACAAGGACCTATTCGGTGACATGAAATTGCTCACCAAAGCAAAGCCAAAGCAAGAACACAGTTTGAATGAATCACATATACATAATGTCACTGAAATCGTCAATAATGGTGGTCACATTAGACGGTCAAGTATTATCATAATCATAATGGTTAATGGACGTTTACCCTGCATTTCCTCTCTCAATCTGAATATTTATTAGTGAATAGATATTTTACATAAAATGTACAAAGTAGCGAATTTATTCTGAAACAATACGTTTTATTGTAAATAGCGCCGATATGTTCATACCAAAAACATTGAATAAAATATAACAAACTACAAATTATTTTGTCGTTATTATTGTCAGAGAGCTTAAATAGTTGAAGGCTAACAATTGCAGAAAACAATGTTAATAATATATAATAATAACCGCTAATCTTTGTACGAATTACTCTTAAATCATATCACCTGATAGATACATTCCAATATAATTACGATCTGCATATTGTAAGGAAATTCAATTGTCCATTTTTTTCTGCCATATCCACTCAATTCATTAAGACACACGCAATACATATATAATTTTCACAGGGATATGCTGCGTAGAAAATCAGCCAACGACGCAAAATGCCTTCGTGAAATTCCCAATATTAATTACAAATATATTATTCAGTTTCAAAGGTATTGCTTATTGATGTATTTTTGTTAATAATATCTGATAATTTTGTTTCATCTTGAAAGTATAATTATATCCCTACATAATCTATATAGTAAATTAAATATCAATTGATATCGATTGACATTTAATGTTCCTCACGCTCACTCCTCCCAGGCACCTGGTCTCACCTCTGAATTTCAGGGGTCCGTGAATGTCCACTGTAGTACATTATTGTTAATGCAATAGTCATGTGTAACCAGTTACCTTCGTATTTTACATGAACGTCACACTTATTCCCTTGGCAGTGTGGAGCTCGTAAAAAAGTTACCCGCAGAGGGTTTGACTTAAGTGTTATGATACCCTTTTTCCTGATGTTATGTGGCTATAACACTTTCTACACAGTGTTTGTTCACATTCATGTATATGTACAGTGCTGTATTATATTGTTTCGTCTGTATGTCAGGGTATTCAAGGTGGGTGTGGCTAGCCAAACAGGAGACGTTCACTCTTCCCAGGCACCTCTGAACTTCAGGGGTCCGTGAATGTCCACTGTAGTACATTGTTGTTAGTGCCATAGTCATGTGACACCAGTTACTTTCGTATTTTACTTAAATGTTATTATTATTATTATTATTATTATTATTATTATTATTATTATCATTATTATTCTTATTATTGCCATTCCTTAATATATCAAATAAAGGAAAAATCAATATTTATCCGTTAAATATGTAGTTACATCCAATAATCTTGACATAACTTGTCAAGATACCTTTATAAGTATATTCGAATAGCTGACTCTAGCAAAAAATAAGCAGAACGTCAGTTTGGCAGTTTCACAGTGAAGCTGATCATCATAATTTTCATTTTCATTTTTCTGTATGATACATGCTTTAAGCAGAAATAGTTTTTACACAACACGAAGTCTATTTTTTATATGTATTCCTTTGTTATTAGCTTTTTCGATGATCGGCGAAATTGGATGCGTCTGGTACTCTGCCATTGGTGATAACAACTGCCAAAAATAAATGATTTCCACAAACTTAATGTGAGTAGAAACGCACTCCATGTGCAATGCAGTTAATCTTGTATTTTCTGCTATAAGACAAATACTATAAAGAAAACATTAGAAATATTTCTCAACGGATTTTCTCATTCAATTTATTTTAAATGACATTTTTTAAAGTTAAATCTCTGCTCTAAAAACATCATTATCTTAACTTAATCTGCCGAGAGATTTATACTTATGTTCACTCCTCAAATAAATGTTGACTGCCACATTATATGTGTTGAGAATTTCCGCTACTGTATATTATAATGATGACAGATTTTTTTCAGAATTAGAACTACCAATCTGAAATAATTCATTCGTTAGATAGGTATCTGTCTTGCTCCGCCCCCATCGCTTTTGTGGCATAGTATGATAGTATGATGGTAAAGTACGTCAATTTCATAGTCTTCAGATTCAGATAAATCCACATATAATATTTGAACCGTTGAAAAAATTTTGAAGATACTATACATACAAGTGCGAAGAATTTTCACATAGTTTTGAATTTCTATTCGGAAATAACATTAGTTGATATGTTATGTCGACAAATAATTATAAGAATAAGGTACGTGAATTGCTCTTATATATATATTGTATCACATGTTTATCAAGCCCATTGGGGAAATGTGCCGACATAACACGATTGCTATGCAGACGACACGCAGGTCTACATAGTGGTAAGGCCGTTGGACAACTGGGACAATTTCAGAGTAAGGCTAGAAGTGTGTCTGTCCTATAACAGCAAATGGATGTCCTCGAACATGCTGAAATTGAACCATGACAAGACAGAGCTTATCGTTTTCACAACCCAAAGATGTGCGCACGACTTGGCTAATATAAGTCTAAGTTTCGATGGCTGTGTCATCAAGCCCGTTTCGGTAGTCAATAACTTGGGAGCTTACTTCGAGGTAACCCTTAGTGTGGATAGTCATTTGTGCGTTGTGTCAAAATCCTGCTATTTCCCGATTAGAAATATTGGCAGGATTAGACATTTGATTCACGCAGAGACTTGCAAAACGTTGATACACGCTCTCGTAACATCAAGATTAAACTATGCTAACGCGTTGCTACTGGGCTTATAAAGCAGTGCTACGAACAAACTGCAACGCGTGCAAAATACTGCAGCGAGGATGGTCACTCGTGCCAAAAAGCACGACCATATCACACCGGTGTTAATGGACCTTCATTGGCTTCCGGTTCAATACAATGTTCTTGTACACACATGCAAAGCCGTTTACGGACTCGGACCGACTTACCTTAGTGAACTCATTATCCTGTATTCTCCGTCAAGAACCTTGCGATCAGAAAACCAGATGCTTTTACACGTTCCGCGGATTCGAACAGACGTTTTGACCATTCAGCGCCAACGTTATGGAACGCTTTACCTATGGGATTACGTCGTGCCAAATCCCTTGACATTTTTAAACAAAACCTGAAGACACATTTCTTTAATCTTGCACTTAACTTGTAACTGCAAATATAACTATCAGATTTAGAAGACTTACATACAGATGGATGGGCATTTGGTACTATTTTCACGTAGGACATTTTACTTGCAGAGCACGGTTTATCATGTTGATGTCGCATATATTTTTATACCATTATGTGTTTTACAATACCTTACGTGTTCATATTTTTATGACCTCTCAAAATACGATACCTGTTGACCCTTGTTCTTTACATGGAGGATTATTTATAAATTTTTAATGTACGTCCTTTGATTGTTCTGCTGTTAAGGTGAGTGGGAAGGTGGGCCCGTAAACCGGTTAACCACACCATTTGTTTGGCTTTTGTCAAATTAAATGACCGTCCTAAGTCGGTATCGTAATTGCACTACAATCAAATATTTTTGTAATGTGTTATATGTTCTAGTATATCATTTATATTCATGTATAGTATAGCTCCATGGTGACTTCTGCCACATAACTGAGCCAGTAACTCCTCTTTTTTCTTTGAAATTTTAATTTCATGCATCTTGCATATTTGTATGCTTATATGGGAAGCGCCTTAGAGATGATAACTGATTAGGGCGCGATACAAATATATATATATATATATATATATATATATATATATATATATATATATATATATATATATATATATATATATATATATATATATATATATATATATATGGGCAGGCTTGGTGTAATGGATATGTACTTGGCTTGCGGCACCAACGATCCGGGCTCGATTCCCGGGTTGCGCCACTATGATTAAGAGGTTGGTAACCTCCTGCTTCCGTGTCGCGATGTAACTGAAATATTTTTGAAAGCGACGTGAAACATCAATCAACCAAAACAATATATATATCACCTAGCTGTCATGCATCTGACCCTCTAACCGACTGAACTACGCGTTGGGGAACGAATATAAGTGAAATAAAGAGTGCCTTGTTAGCTGGGGTGTCTTTGTGTTTTATATATATATACTACATTATTACTACATTACTGTTTGTTATTAATATTATCACCTGCGTACAGTGTCTATAGCCGATATCTGATCCGATATGCTAGAGCTTCTTAAGGCTATGAATTTTTCATTTACCGAGGCAGGTTACTGAGTGAAATGTTAATATCATAAGGATACGAAAAGCCACGTTCGAGGTCTACATTCTTCAAATTTTTTGGTCGTTAAATCTTTTCTCTTATTAGAAATCAATGTCTGACGTGAGGACTTCCTTATTTGATTACAGTAATTAATAAACAGTATTTTTGTGGTCAGCACTAGACGTTTATTTCTCCAAGGCACCTGATCCTACCTATTCAAGAGGTCCTTTATAGCCAATATTTCTATTTTTGTCGTGTACAACAGACGTTATTGTGTGCATGTCCTTGGTGATTTTTGTCATACAGCTTTATCAGATGTCTTCAGTTTTCTCTTTTATAACATGAAAACAGCCAAGAAGTGCCGAAGGGTTCACCACATCTCGTCCATGAAATAAAAGGACAATATCGTATACAATGTCGTACTCAGACAAATGCGAGCCCCAATTAGGTTTAGGTAAGACCAGGTGCCCGGGAAAAGTAAGCGTCCCCAGATTGTATACAACTGAATACAAAAGTCCTGCAAACGAATCATTGCCTATATTATGTCTTTTTTTCTATAAAAATACATGAGATGCATTTAGGACACCGATACAAAACAAAATGTTTTCATTCCAATCCTTAACTTCGTTGACATCTCTGTTTCTGTGCATTTTCATGGCAATCATGATATTTGATTTGCTATTTATATACATGTTATGGTGGAACAATTAAGATACTGTAGTATTTCATAATTTAACAATGAGTCGCATTTACGGTCAGTATTCAAATAATGTTTACTGCGCCAGGTGTTTAAACACCAAAGAGATCACGGTATTAAAACCATAAGGTGAAATAAAAATTAAGGCGACTACTGCACCCTGACAATCTAGGACTTGAAGTGGGACTATGTGCTATGCAGGAATACTGTAGTAAATATATTGAATACAGTATACTGTGAAACTAAAGAAACCCGAAAGGGACCAAAATGATTTATTGGTTTCATTATATACTTTGTTTATAAACATAAACGTGGACTCCAGCCTTAGGGCTACCTTTGTTTATATTTCGTTTTAAAACATTTTATCACGGTAACACTTCATATACAAAGATATGACCATGCTAAGTTACCCTAATGAAGGATCGACTATTACCGTCAGAATTTGGACAAAGGGACGATCCCAAAAAGATGTTTTCCATCATCAGGATCCAGAAAACGCAGACATTTTCCGTTAGAACTTCTTTTTCAAGGGTAGCGGCCCTTCCTGGGCTTACCATACAGTCCGTTTTTGCTCCCTTTAAAGCCGTTCTACATATATCAGGGAGACAACTCTGTACCTGCGTTTTTACCCTAGGAGACGTTACTCTATACTGTAACGTCATAATGTATTCAATGGCACCAAAACGAAAATAATGATTATACACTCAATTTTCTTGTGCATATTATACAGTGAAATAGTGTTAGATTAGATCTAAACAATGAAGGGCAACATGAAGTGTTTTATATTTTGGTACAGGAAGACCAAAGAGGCTGATTGACAGTTATGTATTCAAAGAACGGCTTTTAAGCAATGCTAAAACATATTGCAACACCGGTTTGTCTGTTCGAAATGTTGGCCGATGTATCTCCACTGCAGTGTTGTTGTAATGCAATGTGAATCACAATGTACGATCATCTTGAAGTAATGTTTTTCTTATGTTTGAATGAGTCGAAGAACTACGTGTATTCTTAAACTGGAAATTGAGCAAGGTTGGTCTCATCTGAACCACGGAGAGTTTGACTTAAGTATCATAATTATACCTTTTTCCTGATGTTATGTGGCAGTGGCACTTTCTACACATTGTTTGCTCACATTCATGTATATATGGTGCTTTATTATATTCGTTTCGTTTGTATGTAAGGGCATTCACGGTAGGTGTGGCTAGCCAAACAGGGGACGCTCATTTTTCCCGGACACCTCTGATTTCACCTCTGAATTTCAGGGGTCATGAATGTAAACCGTGGTACATTTTTTATTAGTACCATACTCATGTGGCTCCAATTACTTTCGTTTCTACATGTAAATATTGATCGCAATCCAATCATCGTGCAATTGACCATAATTTCCTCGCCAGTCATAATGTACTCAGCGTAAACGACATTTTGCGGTTTATATTAATATATCAATTTCAAGATATTGTTAACAGGCCCATAATTACGATGGAAACGACAGAAAAAAAAAATTCAAGAGCATGTGTAGCATTGTCCTAAATGAGACTTGCAAATACAAGAGATCAAGAAAATTATATAGAAAACCCACCTTTATGGAATCCTGGCATACCGCAAGGCTGTTTTTGATAAAATGAAACAATATTTTTGTGATGATTAAAGAAAAATGGTTCAGTATATTCTTTTGGTTTCATTAGTATGAAAATGTCATTCCCCTGCAAATTATATACAGACGTACATAAGTACGCAGGTAACGCAAAGTAGAGTTTTAAAATCGTTACGTCGATGTACGTTGTAATCAACACCTTGCGTGTTTATCTCAAACTAGACTAATTCAAATGAAAATAGCTAAAATGTGGATCTTTTTTACGTGTTTAAAGATTTTTTTTTTATTATTTATGGAAATGCTTTAAAGTATGCCGTGTCATGTTGCGACTGCGACAGAGAATTTGACATAACTCATCTATTTCGCCATATAAGATCTAAACTTTCATCGATCATTCAAAACTATTTCCCCTGGTTCGCTATATGTAATTTTTATATGGTAAGTTCAGTTTACAAAGAACCGTAAGTTTTTTTTAAATACGCTGAAAATGGTAACTTCAAAAATGGACTTTTTGGACCATCGGTAAAATTATCTATAGCACATGCCAGTATTGATCAATGATTTATTGATTAGAATCAGAAATATAGAAATATCACCACTTATAATTTCATCTTATACATCAATCATATTCAGATATCTCCGCAAAGTAGCGTTAAGTCGAATTTCATTTAACGACGTCATAGTTCAAAGAAAAGTTAATCTAAGTAATTTTTTATCAAGATCATCATATTCTATTAACTAGCCAACTTTCGTTAATATACCATCACGTGGTATTTCTGGCTATATTGACTTCTTTAACCAACACAACATCTTAAAGAGAAATCTGACAAAGCTGTATGACAAAAATCACCAAGGACATTCACATAGAACATCATAACAGTAGAATATATGAGGAAAAAAGACATTACAAAGATATTCAATTGTACTGCGGTTACGATACTGACTTATGACGGTCAATTGAAGTAACAAACGTCATTCAATTGGTGTGGTTAACCGGTTTACGGGCGCCCACCTTCCCACTCACTGCAAAAGTAGCACAATCAAAGGACACACATTTAAAATATTATAAATAATCCTCTATACAAAGAACAAGGATTAACATGTTTCTCAAGGAGAGAGGTCATGAAATTTTTATTACACTAGAAACGTTTATAGAATAATATAATATCAAAAATATGTAAGGTGACATCAACATAAGTAAACCGTGCTCTGCCCGTCTGTAAGCCGAGCTCAGATCCTTGATCAATAGGAGTCCCGACTAAGAGTCAGAGGGGGCGAGGATCAGGACCTTGTCTCCTCTGAAACGGTTTGGACAAGGCCCGTCTTAGCGATGATCTCGGGGTTATACTGCCGATGTCGAAGGCGTTTTATAATTTTAGAACCCGCCGATATGAAATTATCGGAACCTTTGACCCTCCTTAGTTTGTACAATATATCACCATAGAAATTGGGATGGAATATTCTGCTGGATACGTATTGTTGAAAAGTCACATTTCCAAATTTAGATAAAATATCTGAATAAGGTCTGTAACATTTTGTCGAAGTTTGTTGTATCTATAACCCAGAGTAATCTGCGAATTTTTTGCGTGAAAATCTGAACCGAACCAATTGACTAATATAAATACCATATGATGAGAGTCTGGGGACATCACCATCTAGATAAGGGAAATTTACAATAGGAAATCCAAAGTCGTCACATTTATCATATATGTTGGTATGAATATTGTTGTTAACAATTTTAATATTTAAGTCAAAAAGGGTGTTTCCTGGTCGGAAGAATTGGCTTTGTTTAATTGAAGTTCAGATGGATAAATATCAGTAATAAAGTTTTCAAACTCAGGGTTATCGACAACTAAAATATCATCGAGATAGAGGTGTCATTGAACTTATCAATAAGGTCGACACGTTTAGAGGTTTGAATAGAATGCATAAAGTATCTCTCATAACAGTATAAATCTGCTATAAGGGGAGCACAGTTAGTGCCCTTAGGAATCCCAATAATCTGTTGATAAGTCTTGCCACATAACTGAGCCAGTAACTCCTCTTTTTTCTTTTTCTTTTTTTTTTTTTTGGCCATTAAATTGTATCTTTATCCATCAAAACTGTGATGGCATTACACAACTCAGTACAAGTCCAGTATTTACAATTATCATATTGTTTGTTAGAGAAAAATCCAGATGTAACTGAAGTACAGAGGTATGATTACGACTCTGTTGAAACATCAGCGTATGAGAGACAACAATTTGGTTTGGATTTAGTCATGAGGTAGAGAGGTATATAGTGTCGAAAAATCAAAAGTAGAAACGTTATTTGCCTTAAAATTTCTCAAACAAAATTTTCAATGAATTCGTTAGAATGTTTGATAGACCAAAAGTAATGTACGTTACTATTGCTAAAAACAGCATTACAATACTTGATAACATGGCCTTTGACTGCAGTAAGAGCGGAGTTAATGTTTAGAAAGTACAGTTGTAGAGCAATGACTAGATTTTGATATAAAACGTGATTTATATGGATTTTTGTGCAATTTGGGAAGCCAACACATAAATGGAAGATCGTTTTTATCAATACTTAAATTAAAGTTAAACATAGCTTTACAATGGTCAGATAGGATCTTGTCTTTAAACAATGGGATTTCAACATACGTAGAAGTAGAGTTTAATTCAGTTGTAAGAACTGTAATATAGTATATTTTTCAAACAATGATGATATTATTAGCTGCTTTGTCAACAGGTACGAAGACATATGTATTATGTAAATTAGCCATTTTCTTTTTTATAAAATGGACTGGTATATAATGTGGCTGTTTGAATAAATGGGGATTAATTGTAAAAGTATTAATACAAATGTCGATAATTTTTAAGATTTCACTTTTCCAGTTATTCAAGGCATGTATTTTTACACATTCTCTTTTACATCATCGTTTACAATAAGTGCTAAATGCTTCATCAACAATATCTCGGCATTTGAAAAATCTATCCTGCAAGGTAACTTATATTTTGGCCCTTTATCAAAAAGTGAACGTAGATATTTATCCGAAATACAATTAAGAAATAGTCAGTATCAGGTGTAAGGAACATGTATTTAATGACAATTTAACACTGATAATTACATTTTACCTAGGGAGAAAATCAATATTTGGATGGTGTCAATTCTGCCGTGAAGGTTTGTTTACATTTAACAGCTGTATACGAAACAGCATTTGTGGTCAACATTTTAAATGTTCACATTGTGGAAAATGCCCAGTTCTTAGGAAAAAGAGACATTTGCAAAAAAAAAACCCCAAAACAAAAAACCAAACAAACAAACAAAACGAAACGAAAAACCCAAACAAACAAACAAAACAAAACAAAACATATAAATATCCTTACACCTCGAAAATTACTACCACGCAAAATGTCGGACTGGTATTTTCGCTTAATTTTCAAACTGCGAATATAAACCCGCTTATAGTATTTAAATTATGAGTATCAGAATTTTTTTATTTTTCGTCTTTATTTTTTCTCGCCTTCTGTTGTCTTTATATTTTCACAAAATGAAGATGACAGAAGTCATAATGAAACGAATCCCGTTATATAACTCTCAAACCTTTTAATGATTTAGATTTATTCTAATCACTTCTTCGACAAACTTATTCTCAGAATACATTTATATGTCTTTTAAATGGCATGCATTTGAGTTCTTCAGATTCCTACTTTTTTCCTAATAATGAATTATGTTAAACAATGTTAAAATCACTACTGTGAAAAAAAAACACAACGGATCATTTTGCATTGATCGTATTATTCAAAGTGCAACACAATGTAAATTTTCTTAAGGATTTGAAGCTGCCTGAATATCTCTCACTTTCTGATACAGGATCAGTGTATTTTCCCCATTCATAATTTATTATTCAATATAATCACCTCTAGCTTTCTTTTATCAGAAATCTATCACTTGTCAAAAACAAATGCTTTCATAATTAAATACCAAGTTTATCTAGTCATTTTTGATGATCCATGTTTTTACTTTGCTCGTTTTACCGCCTTACCGCTTACTAGGCATTGATAGTGTAGCATTGTTCACTCCTGTCTGTGTGGGTTTGCGTCTATTGTTTGATCGAATTTTATAATCAAATATTATAATCCATATTAGTTATAATGCTTAGTTTCTTTGATTGTACTGTTTTTGTGGTGAGTGGAAAGGTGGGCCCTTAAGTCGAATAACCGATTGAGTGACGATTGCCACTTTCATCGATCGTCCTAAGTCGGTACCAGAAAGGTATAAAATAGCATCATTTTGTAATGTATTTTGTGTGCTTATTTAACTCACGCCTCTCGCGACTTTTTCTATACAGCTAGGTCGGGTGCCTTTTTTCTTTCTATAGAAAATAATCTAAGATTTATATTTCAACAAATATCTCTTATACATAACATATTGTAAATAAGGGAATTGACGCACTTAATTTAAGTAATGTTTTCAATCGCAAGTCTGTTAAAGATAATATTCCTCCGTACTTCAAAATGAGGGAGTCGCCTTGTACTTCCTATAAAAATACACCAACGGTTGCCTCCAAAATCTTTAACTATAAACAAACTTTGAAATGTGTAGACCTGAAAGACTTTCATAACCCTATAGAGTGTTCTTGTTCCTCTTCTGAGTTTAAATATAATCCATGTGGTCATGTTGTGACAGGAGATCTCCATATTGTTCGCAATGAAAAACTTAGAGATCTTTTAAGTAAAGGCCCAAAATATAGAGAGCCACAGTCATTTACATGGCGTCAAAATTTTATGAACTCATGTGAAGAGTATGCCAGACGTTGGACTTAAAGAGAAAAGGTTGAATTAGATATCTTTCTGAATAGCTGAAGTCGATCAGAAGTCTGCTAAAGAAAAGAGTTTGAAGACTACGTCAGTTTGTCAAGAACAAACATTGTTCTATATTTCGTGACTCCAGTGTCGTTAGAGAACTTTCTCGACTTCACGAAAATTTCATTATTGTTCCTGCTGACAAGGCAGCTAACAATTACACATTCGTATGTAAAGCATACTATATTAATTGTCTTATAGAAGAGCTTGGTCTTCATTCAACGCCTGGTAATCCAACTTAAACAGTTACAAATCTGTCTCCTTCAGAGGTATTGGATAATCACATGTCAGTTCTCAGTTCATTCGGTATTTCTACAAATGAATCTGATCTCGAGCTACCATACCTCTTTTGGATTCCAAAGATGCATAAAACTCCATATAAGCATCGATTTATAGCTGGATCTTCCAAGTGTTCCACCAAGCCTCTTTCCATGTTACTCACCAAAATTCTAACAGAAATCAAAAATGGTCTTCAGAAATACTGCTTACTCGAGAAGCGGAATCAATTAGATGTGGATCCTAAAAAATTCCAAGGAACTGCTAGAGCACTTAAAATCCCCTATTTTCAATAATGTCACTAGCATAAAATCTTTTGACTTTTCGACTCTTTATACAACCATTCCTCATCAACAACTAAAGAACAGAATTACATCAATTATTCAAAACAATATAGTTATTATTCTTTAACGAAAAAGGAATTTGCAGATATAAATTTCTCGTTTTATGCCACGACACATATTTTGTAAAGGAACAGTCTGATTCCAGCAGCAAGTATACAGAAAAAGATATTATCCAAATGTTAGAATTTCTTATAGAGAATATTTTTGTGATATTTGGTGGGAAAGTGTTCCAACAGATTATTGGCATTCCTATGGGTACTAATTGCGCGCCTCTTCTGGCCGACATATTTTTGTACTCTTACGAGGCAGAATTCATACAGTCTCTGCTCTCTAAAGGCAATAAACAATTAGCATCTCGGTTCAACTTTACATACAGATACATCGATGATGTTTTGTCGATTAACAACCCTGTATTTGAGTTTCACCTCAACATCATATATCCAAAGGAACTCGAGATAAAAGATACTACAGAGAGCGCATCTTCTGCCTCATACCTTGATATACTGCTATCAATTAGTGACGATGGTTCATTAGTTACCTCTCTCTATGACAAACGTGACGATTTCAATTTCATTATTACCAACTTCCCTTTTCTGAGTAGCAACATACCTTCCTCTCCCGCATATGGCGTCTTCATTTCACAACTTATACGCTATGCCCAGACATGCTCTAAATATGAAACTTTCGTCCTGAGAGCGAGGCTTCTTGCCACGAAACTACTCTCACAAGGATATATTGAGGAACGTTTGAAATTGTCACTGAGGAAGTTCTATGGTCGTTATAGGGATTAACTGCAATTTCAGATTCCTCTTTCAAGAATGTTAACCGATATTTTGGGACCTGGCCATACTAAATAACCATTTTAACGTTTTGACTATACTTGATTTGACATAGTACGTGTATACATGTATATACAGATATTTGTTCACCTGCGTTTCTGACACCGGAATTTCAGGCAAGCAACATTTCTTGCCTTGAATGGGAAATTTGATTTCGTGTTCCTGTCTCCTTCGTATGCTCATGCGTGTATATTTATGTATTTACCACCTCGATTTGAAAGGTTATTGCAGGACTTTTGCGACAGGTGTTGCATGCAACCAGGCGACGCTTACTCCTCCCGGGCACCTGGTCTCACCTCAATTTTATTGGGGTTCGCATTTGTCTGAATATGACACTAAACACGATATTGTCACCTTTATTCCATGGACTATGAGATATGGTTTACCTTTCGGTACTTCTTCGTTTTTTACTTGTATGTACTTTTTGTTTAACTCCTTTCAATTTTCTCATCCATTAAACAATACTAATATTACAATATAATACAATTGAGCAGTGCCATATCATTAAGATTAAATAAAATTATCCATTTTGTTTCTTATATTGAAAATAAGATAAGGGATCATACTTTAGAGAAAATCATTTGCTCCTTAGCACCTTGAACTCTTCACACTTCAGGTTGAATTACGTTGTTGACGTGATATGTATGAGTTATTAAGAAATCAATGACTTGTCTTCTTTATTTTGATAGAATCTTTGGTTGAATAATCTCTAGGGATAGTTTATAAAATGCTAAGAGGAAAGACGTCTTTACAGTGCACGTTAAGTATAAGGAATTGTTATAATGACTTTATTCAATGTATAGATGTAAAAAAAAAAAAAAAAAAACATAAGATACACATTTCTTAAAAGTGAATATACTTATATACAGATATAATGATTGCCAATCAATATTCCAATAGCAATACATGTATATTTAATACCTGATATGTTGTATTGTTCCATTATTTGTAGTAAACAATAGGATTATGAAGTTCTATATTTCTGTTATCTGTTGTATACTCTCTACTTTGTATCATTCATGACACACCATAAATGATGAAAATTACATCATAATTATAAACAGAAACATAAAAATGAAAACATCAAATACTGTTGAAAGGTATATTTAATCTATGAAGACAAAGACCTTAACTAGTGTTTTCGTCATATGGTTTCCTGCTTCATCAGGATCAACTAAAATTATACTGGTACCAATATGCTTTTGTGTCATGCGCTTGAATTGTTTTACTGTGCTTCGACTCCGAAGTCGCCATACATCTTAATCTAGTTTGTATGGACGACATCTGCGAGGAGACTCTTTTACAAGGAAATTTCAGGATTTGTAAGATAAAAGCGCAATATAATGGTATCTATTCACAGCGGTATTACATTGTATTTAGAAGAGCTCTTGTAAATGATTATATTGTGATTTCATACTGAGATGACACTTGTCGTTTCTTTATCATATATTTGCAGCACTGTATAATAGAATTTGAATTGGTCTACTGGGAGGATTACATACCATGTAATTATCTCTAGGTGGTAATCACTGCCGGTGGATCTTAAATACTTGGTGTTACTTGTATTCAAATTTACTCTGATTTTATCAAATAAGTTATTGTCTCGTATTTCATTAATTGATGCTTGAATGAAGGATTCCTGATATTCTTTATATCTCTCTGCAAACCATGTTTATTAAAACATGGAATTTTCTTACTTTGACGTAGTTTTACTCCCCCATGGCGACATAGCCCTTCTCGTGTTCTTCCAATGAGTCCATATTTCCTATTTCATATTGTTCTATAGATAATCCCATTTGATGACTGTTGTGTATCGTAGCATTTCACTCGGCAGTGTGCATGACCAGGATCCGAGAAGCCATAGGTTCAAAGTCGAATGTCCTATAGTTGGAATAAGACAGAGGTACGACACAAGTACGTTAAGGCCCCCTCATTCTCATTACATTAGTTAGGCTAATTGTACAAGTCAATATTTCTGCCGCCACCATATCAATGAAACGATCTTGGAGTAACGTAAAACAAGAAACAATTAAATTTGGCCAAATAAGAGAAGGAGTTAAACAACACTACATTAGAAATCTGGTTAACGGTTTAACGATGAATTATTTTAATGGCGTCTCTCTTTGCAGCTTACACTTGATTTCTTTGCATATAGATGCAAGGGACTTTTAAGTCATTATGAACACTTTAACAGAAAAATCGAGGACAACCTTATAACTACTTTAATATCTTATCATCAATCAAATCATGGGTCTCTCCATCAATCAAGACTGGACCTATAATAGTTTTTAAGAGTTGTGAGTGATATGCTATTGTGTTCCCTTATGCACCAAATTTAATGATAGATGAACATATTACTTACTAGCAAAATGTCATTAAAATATCCCTATATTTATTTATATTTACCTTGATAGCGATCTTACATACATTATCTTATTCAACATCAAACCTACCATTTAACAGCCGGATTTTGGTCAGACGAAGGGAGAAATTTGATACTACTTAAAGACAAGATCAATGAAGGACACAGAGGATACATGCTACATGTAGGTAGTTTCTAATATTAGAACTGGAAAACCTTGACAACGTACATGGTAACATTATATATTATATATATTTCGTTTGGTTGTGTGTCTTGTTGTGATTCGATCGAAATAACCGATTATATAATGTTACTGAACATTTTCTACTTAAGATACAGTTCCTACCAAACTCTTTGTTGGGAAATATCATAAATTTAATGAATAGGCGTTCATCATTACTTCATCTGATAGTTGACAAATTTAAACAATAATTCCATTGTAATCTATTTGATATTAACATATGAAGCAAACTAATGATTAAAAACCAAAGGAGGAATCCTCAAACGTTACAGACTCTCGCAACCAATTCGTTGTATTAATTCTGAGGCACTTTAAACATAAGGCAAAAGTACAGGTGAGGGGTCTTCATGAATTTGTTATACAGTGACACATGCTTTGCATACTAGTACAAACAAAACTGAGGTTTGCTTCGGATCGTCGTTTTCATAATCATTTTCTATGAGTATAATTGCGGAATATGAAGTGAAATTATGGTAAAAATATTTATATTAATGTAAGTATTGAAATCTTCGGAAGTGACAGCTACCTACAGTCTCTGCAATTCAGCACATATTATTCAATATTTTCAGTTTGATTCAAAATATATAAAAGATGATAGTGTGCCGTGTCATTTATTATCAAGTACCACAGTGAAAATATGTGGCTCATTGGAAATTAGATACTATATGAGAAAAGAAAGCATTTCGTGTTTTGGTGACAATACAATACTGCAAAACATGCAGTAAAGAACTAAAATACCGAGCGGTGGTCAATAAAAGCATACATTTTACTAGATAAAATACAGATATACACGAAATTATAATAGTACCATACCGCAAATATATTGTAATGAATTAGCTATGATAGTGTACTACAGTCTAACAACATTAGAGCAGGCGTAGAATAACTTAATTCCAATACTCTAAACAAAAATATAATACGATAAACTTGTGTACAACATGGTCGTATCGATACTCTGTGTGCGACTTGGTGGTATCTGTGCTCTGTGTACGACATGGTAGTATCGTTACTTTGTGTGCGACTTGATGGTATCTGTGCTCTGTGTACGACATGGTCGTATCGTTACTCTGTGTGCGACTTGGTGGCATCTGCTCTCTGTGTACGACATGGTCGTATCGTTATTCTGTGTGCAACTTGCTAGTATCTGTGCTCTGTGTACGACATGGTCGTATTGTTACTATGTGTGCGACTTGTTGGTATTTGTGCTCTGTGTACGACATGGTCGTATCGTTACTCTGTGTACGACTTGCTGGTATCTGTGCTCTGTGTACGACATGGTCGTATCGTTACTCTGTGTGCCACTTTGTGGTATCTGTGCCCTGTGTACGACATGGTCGTATCGGTGTTCTGTGTACCATATCGTTACTCTGTATACAACATGTCGTACTGGTACTTAGTGAATAAATTGTGAACTCAAGGAGAAGGAAATGAGGATTTTGTTAATCAGATATCTAAACATATTACAGAGACACTCTTGGAAGACATTATAATTGCCTAGAATTTGTTACAAACGGTAATTGGCTGCATCACATTAATATTCCAATGTCGTGAAACCCCTAGAGCAATTCCGTAATGTAAACTCTAATGGGAACAAAGATGATTTATTAAGATAAATCATATTAATGTGGATGAACTTTAGAGTAATTTAATAGGGTAGCTACGTAACTGCAATGCCGCTGGGCTATTATTTTTGTTTATGTAAAGAATGTATGTGTTTGTGTGCATGCGTGCGTGCGTGCGTGTGTGTGGCGGTGACCGTTGTTTGTTATTATTACTTTCGTCAAACAACGGTCAGGTGGCGTACATGCGAGCTTATCTACAACTTGATTGTCAGACATTAGTGAGAAGTTGTAAATGAACTTTGTTATATTATGACAGAAATTCAGACATATGAACTTTTGGAAAATGTATTGATAGATAAATTGATGTCATTGATTGACTGATTGTGTGAAATCTATATATGTGTTACCGGAAATACATATACGATTGCCCTGTGTATTTTCTGCCACAGGTTAACCCTCGGCTCCGCAACACAATGTATTTATTGACTGTTAGGTGCGAGCCCGAATATGTGTTTGACGGCCCCCAATTGTGTATTGATTTGAAGATGATGTATTTCTTCGATGAATATTAACTATATATGTATATATATAAATACAAATATATATATATATATATATATATATATATATATATATATATATATATATATATATATATATATATATATATATATATATATATATATTCGACAATAAAAAAATTCCAACAATTAAGGATTTTGCATTTTTTTTCACTAGCGCTTTCATGTCTCATGAAACATGAAACATGAAAGCGCTACTGATTAAAATGCAAAATCCTTAAATGTTGGAGATTTTTTATTGTCTCATATATATATATATATATATATATATATATATATATATATATATATATATATATATATATATATATATATATATATATATACATATATATATATATACTCTGTATTCAAACAAACATTTTGTCAAAAATAAGATATAAATATACATGTGTGTAGGTGTATGTGTGTGTTGGGGGGGGGGGGGGTGCGTTCAGTTTCAGAAGTTTTTGAAAGAAGTTTAATGGAATTTCTCACATTCGAAAGATTGTAAAGTTCTTTAAGGAAGGGGTTCTACACATAAGAGGTATCTTTTGGGGAAGTAAGTGTATTGTGAAATTTCCAATCCAAAGAGAGCATTCTAGATTAAGACAGTAAATGTCCGTTCTGCGATTATATTTCATTGTAGAATCAAAACAGATGTCGGATTATAAATGGCCATTATGTAATACAGACCTATTTCTGGCTAAAATAGGTATACTGGAAACAGGGCAGACATAGATATATATCTAAGACAGGTCGGACACATTAAATAACGTATTGACGTTCTGGGATTCATAGAAAACATTTTGGCTATCTTACGACAGATCATGTCTAAGATATACTAAGATATATTTTGATATATTACTGATATGACTGGTTGCTGACAAGTCTGTTCTTTTTCTACAGTGTAAATGTAAATGATAAATATTATTATAATCTAAATATTTTACCTTTGTTAACCTCAGTTTTATGTATTTTTTATTTTTCTACTGTCTCCTTTTGTATAATATATCTATATTATTAAATGTTACATCAAGATCATTTCTTGTGCATGATGACACTTGGCGTGTAGAGGAGAGCGGAGATCCCCATAAATAACTTTAACCATTAGATTCACACTGATATAACTAACTGCCTTCCTGACCAGGAATCGATTACAGACTTGCCAAACACGGTGGACTGCGTTTAACTCAAATGCAAACACAGAATTAATGGACGCAAGACTCGTTTAAGAATTTATTAGCAACGAAACTCTCTGCATAGTATATAAAATCCATTTATACACAGTGTTTATCCCGTCATATCACATGTACCAGAGACCACTGTGTGTATGACCTAGGAAGACTTATTTGCACTGATCAAAAGACAATCTCGATGCAACTGCCCCCATTTAATTCTCGTGTCTATGATAATCTTGGAGTTATGCAACAAGATGATTAATCTGCATTCACGTGATAATTAATTCCAAAAAGTAGAAGACTCTTTGAAATTTGCAAGCGTGACTTAATTTATCGTAGTAATAATCTGTCAATCCTATCTTTAAGTAGTCTTGACATTCTTTATTTTTTAAATTATTTTATTCCGGTAATGAATGATTTCCAGTGTAACATTCCTGTGCACACTTTTGTGAAAATTATGCTGCAAAGGTATTTCAGAGCAATTAAATATGTATTATTTTCTATATAAAACTCCAAACTAATTGAGCATTTTAAGATTTCTTTACAACCGTTGTTTTCTTACATTTGCCGAAGAATATTTTTGAGCTTAATACCCGACATGTATGTTATCAAATGTTATCCATTTAGTGATATATGTAGAATACCTTATTATTCACTCTATACCGCGGTATGAGTAACATACTGCATATTTAACGGTTTTTATGACGTCATCACAGCTTTTTATTGACCACGAATTTAACCATACTGACTGGTTTTGACTACAGGCTGTTTTGTTGGCATTACAGACTGTCGATTGGCATTTGGCATGGTATTTTTCCTCCATGCCATTCCATTTGAGTACAAGCTATTTAATTTTATCTTTTGCTTCTCCATACTTGTTCATAACTGTTCATTAGAAGTATTCTATTATCGATTTATTCTTCAATATTTGTAGATTTCTCTACTTATTTTGCATAAAATGCATTCACTACGCAAAATCAATATCAGCACTTAATGTTCTGTGAGTGTTATTCTGTAAATGTTACTTTGGGTTGACGAGTAAGATACATTTGGCGTTAAATCAACACAGAATATATCCTCTTCACACTCTTATTCCAGTATATAAAATTACGAAGCTCTCGACAATTACTGTATACAACACTCTCAAGAATAGTAAACCTTTAATGAAGTCGTCCTCATCCGGGTGATGGACAAATTAACCGCAGCCATTTCCTTAATTCTTCGGAACTATCAGTTACTCAATTATACAAGTAAGACATAAAACTTCTATTGGTTAGGCTTCAGACAAAATGGATTTTTTTCTTCTGTCGTGCTCGTTTCGTTTGACATGTTCTGTATGCTTCGTTCAGCGTTCCTTTCCACAATTTTACTGTTATATTATATAATTGGCAGCAGAAATTCCTCAGCCTTATGACCATATCATACTTATGTCAGCTTAGTAAGACTACAAAGTAAATATAACTTCAGCCTTGGGTAAGAAGACATTGAACTTACTAATCTACCTTATCAATTATTATTTCCTTCACATTTACGAAATCTGAATTGTCTATTGTGTTTTGGATTTGACATGTTATCCAATCTAGATAAATGTAATTTCTAAAGAATGTCTGACCACAAGTCATCTATCAATATTCAGGAATAGCAATTTATTTGATTTGTTTTATTGATACCTTTTTTCATATATATTAACCATTTTGATATGGATTGTTGTATGCATTTAATGTCTGCAAAATTCCTGCGATAAAATTACTGCGCGATAGAATTCCTGTATCTACGCTCTGCTCGGGAGTCATTTAAGCTCCATAACCCAATCTTTTCCTTAATTCAATTACAAATACATGTACTAAGAACTATCGTTATTTTCGGACAAAGACATGCATTGATACAATATCGCATAACAATTTCACATTTAATTTATTTTATCATTTTTATACTTGAAAGTTTTCAATTCTAAACCTAAAGACTGTTAATGTATTGTGTAATATTCGACAGTAATGGTCATTTGGACACCTCTCTGTATGACAAACGTGACGATTTTAACTTCCAAATAACTAACTTTCCGTTTCTTTGCAGCAATATCCCGTCCTCACCTGGCTATGGAGTTTTTATATCTCAACTTATAAGGTACGCAAGAGCCTGTTCTCTATACGACTGTTTTATTCCAAGGGCCAAACGACTGGCCACTAAGTTGCTCCTGCAGGGATATGTTAAAGAACGTCTGAAATCGTCACTGAGGAAGTTCTACGGTCGCTATGGGGATCTTGTACGAAAATATGATGTGCCTCTTTCTAGAATGATTGATAATATTCTGGAATGCGACTAAATGACCTGTTCAGTGAACACCAAATATGACTTTGTATACCAGTTTTGTACGTTCGTATGTACAATTAGGAAACCAAAACTCTTGATTTTGACATGTTTCTTAAGAACTGCTGTGACGGGTGATGCATTCAACCAGGAGACGCTTACTCTCCCCGGGCACCTGGTCTCACCTCGGAATTTTTCATTATTTCGGGGTTCACAACAGTTTCTTTTTGAAACTTACACGATTTTGCATCTGTCCTTGGACTTTGAGAATGATTAACGGTTTGGTACTTCTTCGATATTAATTTTAACCACTGTCCATGTATCTCTGCTGGTGGATAAAATGTTCCCGAGGATCGGGCAGTAATTCACTATGAATGCCTGAAAGAAGAAGTAACATAGTGGCTGGCACGTCGCCCACTCAAAAAAGGTGCCACACTGCTATATCTATGGACACGGGTATGACAGGTAATACAGGTGTCCCACATGTTGTCCTACGGGACATTACCAAGAATACATACATTGTTAGCGATGACAACAAGATGTGGTATAAGAACGCAGACAGTTATATAGCTATTAAAGTATGTAAAGTCGAAGTTGTAGATATTTTAAAGGATCACAATTTTGTCCCTACTGATTGTAATATATCCAAATGCGGAGACAGAAATTGTAAAACATGCCCGATCCTCATAACCGACAACACTTTTACGAGTAATCTTACAAAACGTTCTTTTTCTACTCGTACTTTTGAAAACCTATCTTGTAAGTCATGGTATAGAGTGTTCCTTATGCGGCATGATTTATGTCGGAGAGACTAAGGGTCAATTACGTACCAGGATGTCAGGGCACCGTTATCAAATAAACCACAGTGGTAACCAATTACTTTATAGACATTTTAATTCGCCCGACCATTCTATTTTGTCCCTGAAAGTCCGCATTTTGGAAAAAATATACCATCCTTCGAATAATCCTAACCTAAGTACCCCCTTTCGCCGAAAAAAGGAAGATTATTGGATTAGAGAATTAGGTACCGCGGCACCTTATGGTTGCAATGACCACATTAATACTGTTGGAAACTTAACAAGCCCTGGGAACCAGTCGGTGAATGTTCTTCAGTTGTTTGGCCATACATCAAGAAGGCGTAGAAGTCATGGAAAACGTAGGTATAATAAGCCCAATATCCATGATATATCCTTTGACGCTCTTTTACCATTTGTCAATCTACCATTAGGGCTTCATCATATTCGTACCAAGTTACATTCCCTTCCCTTGAAAAGGTTATATGAATTGTACGAATCGTCAATACCCTTACATTTTACCGACTCTAGTTCCCCACAATATCGACTACAGGGCATCATTATGGACATATCGTCTAGCAGACTTTTCAAGGCAGTTACAACCGATATACCTATTGGTGATAACAATCGCCCCTTCCTTAAAATGAAATTTGCAAATAAGGGGATTGATGCTCTTAATTTGAGTAACATTTTGAACCATAGGTTAGTCAAGGATAAAATCCCTCTATATTTCAAACATCAGGAGTCGCCTTGTATTTCCTACAGCTATACATCTTCTGTGTCCTCTGAAATATTTAATTATAAACGTGTTTTAAAGTGTCTTGATTCACACAATATTAAAAAAGACCTTCCACCCTGTACATGCTCCACATCAAGGTATCTTTACCCTCCATGCGGCCATGTGGTAACTGGTGACCTCAATATAGTACATAACAGGAAATTACGAGACCTCCTGAAGAAAGGTCCTAAATATAGAGAGTCCCCTTCGTTCACATGGCGTGAAAATTTCAAAATTATTATGGATGCATGCGAAGAATATGCCAGGAGATGGTCAAAAAGGGAAGAAATGGAGCCTGACTGTGCCGGATCAAATCCGGATTATGTGTTATCCGTTTTCGTGTTCTTTGTTTATTCGTGTGCAGAACTCCTCATTAAGCGTTAGTTCAACGTTTCGCCATGGAATCCTAAGGCAGAAGCCTCACGACTATCACGTCGTCAACAGTGTGTAGCTGTTCTTGTCGCGTCTTATGTCCCCATGGTGTAAGTGTACTTTATTTTCTAGTACCGGTGCTCTTTTAAATTGTGTTTGGCGTGTACATTGTACTTTCGTATTCTACTTTCGTATTGAACATTTACACTGCAATATTTTCATCGTGATTTGAGGTCGAAGATTGAACCTTTATATCATTTACTTTAGATCTTGTCTATTATTTCATTGAAATCATTGTTAGGTCATACAGTAATGTATTGTTTTATATTGTATTTGCAGTCTTGTACCCTTTGTTGTCCTGTCAATATTAAAGTGTTGAATCTTGTGATCCGCACTGGCTTTTCATTATGGACCTTGGCAGGCGAGGGTAACCACTGACTCATATTATGGAGGCAGTATAGTACAAGAACCTTTGTATCAACACAGGACGTCGACCTTCACATACCTAAGATGTTGATCAACACCAGTCAGAAAAAAGACTTTTTGTGAATATTTATAAACATTCATTTATTAATTTTCATATCATTAACTTTTGAACATTGTTTTCTGTGCCCGGATTGACAGTGACTATCCATTAGACATTTGTTTACATTTTTACACTTGTCACATCTCATGTATTAGTAGTATGTATGTACCTATAGGTCCTCTGTCACGTTCAAACATTAATTGTATAATAGATCGTGGTTAACAATGTCAGAATCGAAAGAAGAGCAAGTTTTAAGGTCTTCTGAAAGACAACGAAGTCTTACGGAGAAGGGAACAGAAATGTTCGAAACAAATCTGAAAACATTGAATCGGTCGGTCGACAAAATTTGGTGTGAAATGGAAACTCTATTATTTGAATTTGACGGTAAAGTTTCGGAGCTCTCTCCTAGCGATTTGAAATATTATCATGAGACAGTTACTCTTTTACATTGTAAATTTATATCCGGTTTCGATACCGTTGTGGATTTTCTCGAGAGAACTCATACACAAGAAAGCATTGATGCTAAAGACAAGCTGTTAAGAACTTACAAAATTCGTACCGATGTTGTGGAACGGTTTTTAGGTACTCTGAAGGTCAAACTGTTAGAAGCTGCGGAAGTTATTTCGATGAAGCTGGGGTCAGATTACAAGAGTAAGTCAAGGTCATCACGGTCTTCGAGGTCGAGTGCTTCAACAATATTACTGCAGAAGCAGATAAAAGCAGAAGGTCAGAAGGCACGCTTGAAATATCTACGTCAAGAAGTGACTTTAGCAAAGCAAAAGGCTTTAGTTGATGCTGACATGAGACTGTTAGAGCAACAACGGGAAACTGCAGTGGCAGAAGCCGAAGTCGAGGCTATTATAAAACATGATGAACATCCAGAGATGCGAGTAAAAAACGAGTTGCCACCTTCTATGCCCAAGGAGGAAATGATGTCAAGGTATATGGCGTCCATTGCAAGACAATCGAAATCTCTCTCGGCAGAAAACATTTATGCGGACTTAACCCAACCTAAACCGCATCCACCGTTACTTCCTGAACCAGTTAACAATGTCGACTTGTCGAGATCCGTCGTAAGTGATTTAACTTCGTTTCTCTTGAAGAAGGATCTTCTCACATCGAGGTTTATATCATTCAATGATCAGCCAGAGGCTTTTGCAGCGTGGAAGACCAGTTTTCAGTCGATAACTACTGAACTTCACACTACTGCTAGGGAGGAATTGGACTTATTGATTAAATGGCTTCGACCTGAATCGAAGAAATTTGCAAATAGCATGAAGACTGCCAATCCACAGAATCCTCATAAGGCCGTTCATCTAATATGGCAACGTCTTCAGGAGCGATATGGAAGCCCAGAGCTCGTAGAAGCAGCTTTGAAATCGAAATTAGATAAGTTTCCGTCTTTGATCAATAGTGACAGCAAGAAACTGTATGATCTTGCCGATATTTTGTCCGAGATTGTCTCAGCTAAAGATGATCCAGCATACAGTACTCTTTTATCATACTTTGATTCTTCCACCGGCATTCTTCCGATTGTAAAGAAGCTCCCTTATAATATCCAAGAAAAATGGATATCGCGTGCATCTACTTACAAGCGAAATAATGGGAGCCCTTATCCACCTTTTATCTTCTTTGTTGACTTTATTGTTGAAATGAGCCAGATACGGAATGATCCAGGTTTGCGTATTCTGGACCGAAAGAAGGAGTCTCAGCCTGAACGTCCCAACAATGCTAATCGAGTGTACAATATAAAGACTGAAGTGGACGACAAGAAAAGAATGAGTGAGCGAATCGATCCCCGCAAAAAATGCCCTCTTCATAATGACTTTCACGCTCTTAACAAGTGCAGGACCTTCCGTAACAAAACACGTAAGGAACGGAAAGATATGCTAGTACAGAACGGGATTTGTTTCAAGTGTTGCAACTCGACAGAACATGTAGCTAGGAACTGCACCGAAGATGTGATTTGTTCTGTGTGCTCAAGCAAATCTCATCCGTCCGCACTGCACATTGACGCTCCAGCTGAAAGTAGCAGTTCCCAAGGCGGGGAGGGGATTCGTAAAGTTATCTCGGAGAAGAAAACTGTTTTAGACAGTAAATGTTCTCAGATATGCCATTGTATACCCGGAGGAAAGTCGTGTTCAAAAACATTGTTGGTTGATGTTTTTACCCAAGGAAACCCAGAGAAGACTCTCAGACTATATGCCGTTATAGACGATCAAAGTAATCAGTCTCTTGCCAAGAGTCATCTATTTGATACACTAGGAATTCAGTCGGACCCAGAAGGATTCGAACTTAGGACGTGTTCTGGCGTACACTACGCGTTCGGTAGATTAGCAAGGAACTTAGTCGTTTCTTCGCTGGATGGAAATATGACTTACAAATTGCCACCCGTTATTGAGTGTGATAATATTCCCGATAATGTAGATGAGATTCCGACTCCGGAAATAGCTCAACAGAATACCCATTTATCCGATATCGCAGATTGCATCCCACCTATTGATTCGCAAGCGAAGATATTGCTTTTGATTGGACGCGATCTAATAGACGCTCATTACGTATTAGACCAGAGAATCGGTGAAACCGCGCCGTATGCTCAAAGACTAAGTCTAGGATGGACGATTATAGGTGAAACTTGTCTCAACAAAGCTCACCTTTCTACACGCGTGACCACGAACAAGATCCACATTCGAGGCAATGGTAGGCCATCGATTTTGCCACCATGCGAGCATGACATTACCTTCAAGCATACTGGAGCTCAAATCATTGACCAGGATATTCAGTCTCCTGTGTTCGAGCGAACCGTTGATGAGGACAAGCTAGGATTGTCAAGGGACGACAGAACGTTCCTCGGTATTATGGAGAACACTTTCCATCGTAACCAAAGTGGGAAATGGACCGCCCACTTCCGTTTAAGCCTGACCGACCCAGGCTTCCTGACAATCATTCCCAATCTTTTAAGCGAGCTAGGAATCTAGACTCCAGTCTTAAGAGGAATCCTACGAATATGGAGCACGCTTTATCCTTTATGCAAAGGATCTTCGAAAATGGTCATGTAGTACCAGCACCGACTTTGCAACCCAATGAGGAATGCTGGTACCTACCGATTTTCGCTGTGTATCACCCCCGCAAACCGAACAAAGTCAGGATGGTTTTCGATTCTTCTGCGTCATACGAGGGGATCTCTTTAAACTCCGTGTAACTTGCCGGACCTGATTTAACTAACAATCTGCTCGGAATTCTCATGCGTTTCCGTAAGGAAAGAATCGTAATTACCGCAGATATTGAGCAGATGTTTTACTGTTTTGGCGTCAGTGTCGCAGACCAGAACTTTTTGAGATTCTTGTGTTACAAAAGTAACGATCCGTCGAAGGAGCTTGCCGAATATAGGATGACTGTACATGTGTTTGGCAATACGCCGTCGCCGTCAGTGGCTACGTATGGGCTCAGGAAATCTGTCGTTCAGCACGCAATCTGATGTCAGCCATTTCGTTCACCGAAACTTCTACGTCGATGACGCTTTGACATCACTCGCTGATGAAGACCAAGCCATTGATCTCCTCAGAAGGACACAGCAAGCACTTCTCGTCGGAGGAGGACTTCGTCTACACAAGGTAACATCAAACAGAAAGTAGTGAATGCCTTCCCTGAGGAGGACAGAGCACAGGATCTTCAAAACGTTAATCTTAATTTTGACGTAATACCCATGCAGAAAAGCCTTGGCCTTACTTGGCCTTGGACTTACAAAGTGACTCATTCAAATTTGATTTGCCCATTCAATCGAGCCCATTCACTAAACGAGGAATGCTGTCAACATTAAACAGTTTGTACACCCTATCGGATTCATCGCTCCAGTTGTGCTTCGGGGGAAAATTATGTTTCGCAAGATACTGGACTCTTCTTACAGATAGGATGATTCTTTAGCTCCAGAGCACGAGTTGGAATGGAGAAAATGGTGTGACTCGCTTGTTGATTTGGCCAACCTATCGGTCCCTCGTACATATTCATCATCATTGCTTCAGGATTGCTCGCGACTAGAAGTGCACGTCTTCTGTGATGCATCCGAGACAGCAATCTCTGCCGTAGCTTACCTGAATGCGATCTATTCCGATGAGGGTGATATTGGATTTCGCATTGGCAAATCAAAGCTTGCACCGACTCACGGCCATACTGTGCCCCGTTTAGAACTGTGTGCCGCCGTACTTGGTTCCGAGATAGCCACCATAGTAATCGATAACATAGATTGACCAGATTTGGTTTTATTCCGATAGCCGCATCGTATTGGGGTACCTTAACAACACATCTAGACGCTTCTATTCTTACGTTTCGAATCGTGTTCATAAGATTCTCAAGGTAGCTCCAGCGGAACAATGGAAATATGTGCCATCAGAGAGGAATCCAGCGGATATTGGATCGAGATCAGTCGCGGCAGCAGATCTTCCCGATAGTTCGTGGATCAAAGGACCAATCCAGCTCGGTATGGATCACGACCGTTTCGAGGAATATAATCTCGTGGATCCGGATCATGACGAGGATATTCGACCGATAGTTTCATCTTTTAAAACACAGACTGCAAACTCATCATCGTTGGGAATCAAACGCTTCGAAAACTTCTCGTCCTGGAACTCATTGGTGAGAGGCATAAGCTTTCTTAGATCCGTTGTGTTTAAACGCCTAGGCATTGTCTGCGATAGACGGTCTTTGTCGTTTCGTCATTCTACTGAAAGCTTCATATTGAAGACCGTTCAGCGAGAGCTACTGACCCGTGAAGTAGTTAGTTTGAAGGCTGGTGCGTCTCTTCCTAGAAACAGCACCATATTGAATTTAGATCCTTATCTTGATGATAGTGGTATTTTAAGGGTAAGAGGACGCCTCAAGGCTGCAGACATGGAACTCAATCTTAAACATCCAGTCATTGTTCCGCGTAGTGCGCATATCGCTCGCCTTATCATTAATCCGCACCACATGTTGGTTCATCATCAGGGACGTCACGTGACCGAGGGTGCCGTTCGTAGTGCGGGATACTGGATCGTGGGCGAAAAGAGACTAATTTCTTCCATTATTTTCAAGTGTGGGTATTGTAGGAAATTACGCGGTCGGTTAGAACATCAGAAAATGGCCGACCTCCCCTCTTCGCGTTTGCAGGCGTCGCCGCCATTTTCTTTTGTTGGCGTTGACGCATTTGGACATTGGAACATCATTCATCGCAAAACACGTGGAGGCATAGCCAACAGCAAGCGTTGGGCAATACTTTTCACATGCCTTACATCCAGAGCATCCCATATCGAGGTAGCCGAGGATATGTCATCTTCGTCGTTTATCAACGCATTAAGACGCTTCATGTCGATTCGAGGAAAGGTCATAGCATTTAGGTCAGACCGAGGCACTAACTTCGTGGGAAGTACGGATGACCTACATATTGATGCAGTATCCGTCGAGGACCCTCCTGTGAAGACCTTTTTGTATGATCGCGGTTGCACATGGATGTTTAACGCACCTCATTCGTCCCATATGGGAGGCGTTTGGGAAAGGATCATCGGACTTGCTCGCCGTGTGCTAGATGCTATTTTATTGGAGGAATTCGGCAACACTTGACGCATGACGTCTTAGTCACACTCATGGCCGAGGTGTGCGCAATACTCAATAATCGCCCTCTGGTTCCAGTTTCTACCGACCCAGACAACCCATACGTACTATCACCGAATATGCTTCTCACACAAAAGACGGATATCGATATACCGCCGTTTCAGCATTTGGATTTAAAAGACATGTATGTTTCGCAGTGGAAGCGCGTTCAAGTTCTCGCGAACCGATTTTGGAAGCTTTGGCGAAATGGATATTTGCAACATCTACAAGGTCGAAGAAAGTGGAAGGACTCTCGGACTAATCTTCAAGTCGGTGATATTGTTTTACTAAGGGACAAGGATACCCATCGGAACGATTGGCCCATGGGAGTAATAAACAAAGTGTTTTCATGGCTTTTCATTGTGGACCTTGGCAGGCGAGGGTAACCACTGACTCATATTATGGAGGCAGTATACTGACACTCTCTCCGAGTGGATGAAATCCATCGGAGAACTACTCAAAAGAAGAATAAGGCGTCTCAGGCATTCGGTAAGAATCAAACACGAGTCTATATTTAATGACCCTGATGTAGCCAGAGAACTATCTGAACTCCACGAACAATTTATTATTGTCCCAGCTGACAAAGCAGCAAACAATTATACCTTCGTTTGCAAAAGATTCTACATTAATTGTCTGTTAGAGGAACTTGGATTACACTCTGCACCTGGAAATCCAACATACACACAAACAAATTTATCTAATTCTGAAATACTTCAAAACTACAAATCTGTTCTCGAGTCTTTTGGAATTACCACAAGCAACTCTGACCTTGAATTACCTTATATTTATTGGATTCCAAAAATGCACAAAACCCCTTACAAACATCGTTTCATTGCTGGTTCTTCCAAGTGTACCACCAAACCTCTATCCATGTTGCTAACGAAGATATTGACACACATCAAGCATGGTCTTCAAATTTACTGTGATACCGCATACTCCAGAAGCGGAATAAATCAGATGTGGATCCTCAAGAATTCTAAAGAACTTTTAGAGAATCTAAAATCTCCGAAATTTAATAATATTTTCAGCATCAAATCTTTTGACTTCTCCACGCTCTACACTACAGTTCCGCATCAAAAGCTCAAAAACAGACTTGCTACAATTATTCGAAATTCTTTTTTCCATAAAAATGGAAATCGTAGATATAAATATCTTGTTATTGGGCGGGAAGATACATATTTTGTAAAACAACACTCTGATGCAAAACACAAGTATACCGAAGATCAAATCATCAAAATGCTGGAATTTTTAATAGACAATATTTTCGTGGTGTTTGGAGGGAACATATTTCAGCAAATCATTGGCATTCCCATGGGAACTAACTGGGCCCCTCTTCTTGCTGACATTTTCTTATATTCGTATGAGGCGGAATTTATTCAAAACATGCTCTCCACAGGCAGAAAAAAGTCTTGCATCTCAGTTTAATTTTACGTATAGATATATAGACGACGTATTGTCAATCAATAATCCTAATTTTAAGGATTACATACATGAAATCTATCCCCATGAACTTGAGATAAAAGAGACAACAGAGAGCAATAATTCCGCTTCGTATCTGGATATATTTTTTACTTTCGACAGTAATGGTCATTTGGACACCTCTCTGTATGACAAAGTGACGATTTTAACTTCCAAATAACTAACTTTCCGTTTCTTTGCAGCAATATCCCGTCCTCACCTGCCTATGGAATTTTTTATATCTCAACTTATAAGGTACGCAAGAGCCTGTTCTCTATACGACTGTTTTATTCCAAGGGCCAAACGACTGGCCACTAAGTTGCTCCTGCAGGGATATGTTAAAGAACGTCTGAAATCGTCACTGAGGAAGTTCTACGGTCGCTATGGGGATCTTGTACGAAAATATGATGTGCCTCTTTCTAGAATGATTGATAATATTCTGGAATGCGACTAAATGACCTGTTCAGTGAACACCAAATATGACTTTGTATACCAGTTTTGTACGTTCGTATGTACAATTAGGAAACCAAAACTCTTGATTTTGACATGTTTCTTAAGAACTGCTGTGACTGGTGATGCATGCAAACAGGAGACGCTTACTCTCCCCGGGCACCTGGTCTCACCTCGGAATTTTTCAGTATTTCGGGGTTCACAACAGTTTCTTTTTGAAACTTACACGATTTTGTATCTGTCCTTGGACTTTGAGAATGATTAACGGTTTGGTACTTCTTCGATATTGATTCTTATGCACGCGATGAAAACTTTGACGTTAACCAAAAAAAAAAAAAGGATTCAGTGAAATGTTCTTTTTTAAAAGCAAAGAACACGCCTTCTGGCTACGTCCGGACATATTAGGTTAATTATCTAACAGTTTATAAAAGCATTTCAGATATTGATTATATATTATTATATTACTACAGTAAGTCTAAATATAATTCATTTTATTTTATTCTTTATTGATTTAACTGGGTATCTATTTCATAGAACCAATACTACGTTTTATAATAAACATCATCGGAAAGCAGCAATTTGTATTTCTATTCACATTCTCTAGATTTCTATTGAGCAAAATTTCCCTATACCTCTGAGGCACTTTCTTTATCTTAAAACAAATCAGAGAAGCGTTTTCAATATTCACTTGAGGACAATTTCAATTGTTTAGTGAAGATAAGGATTCAGAAAGTGTCGCTTCTTGTCTGTGAATCCTAATTTGTATGAAGTGATTAACGACATAGATAGGAGGAGCTTATTACCTCGCTTTGTTATAAACAATCTTTTATAATTACATGGGATCGAGATAAAGGGAAGATGGCCCACAGAGATTATCCTCTTATCACTCAATCAAAAATTTTCATTTCCTGCTTTTGTTCCTCCGTTTATAAAAACAGAAATTTCATTATAGAAGAAATATTTCTGACTGCAGATGGTAACGATAATTTGGGCATCATTTGTCAGTTCTTAATACAGCGTTATAATACAATAAACTGTAGCTGGATCTTATATAAGTGGACAATTTTAAATAAAATATTTCACTGCTGTATATATATTTATATCTATTAAATATTAGATAATATAGGTTATACCTAGATGCATTGTTAATGGCCAAAAAAGGGACTCATCAGGGGCCAATTTCCAAACTTGAACCACTGGTTAAGCTAAACTGTAGTTAATGTTTGAAAGACAATTAATTTAACTTGCGGGGTTTTTGTAAAAAAAAAACTAAATTACATTACCATGTGGATTTCATATGTTACAAATCGGTACACAGACTATGACTTTAAGACTTCTCATTTCCATGATATAATCAGATGAAATTTAACCATCGTTCAGCGTAACCAGTGGTTAAAATTTCGAACAACAGTTTTACCACAAGCTCATCAGAATTGTCTCTCCTATTCTTACGTTTGAAAGGCGGGAAATTATAATTTCCACTCCGGCCTTAATGTGATGTCTGCAATATCATATCAAAGCATAGGGTTTCTGTCTAGATATATAGAGCAGAAAATATCGACAAAGATAAAAAACACCCCAGACATTAAACTTTCTAAACTATGTATTTCCCTCTGTAATTCTCTTAGATTATATATCCAATTTACAATTGACCCAAATCAAAACGTTGCGAGCGCCCCGTAAATGGGATTTTTAGATTTTAGGATGCCGAATTTCCTCTCAAAGAACTTTGTAAGAGTACTTGTTACATTGCTTGAAATTATTTTTAGAGTTAGAGAATCCCAAACACAAGAAACTCTGAAAATCAACGCTAGAATTCGTAGTCAAAAAGAATTTATAGAGTTTTAGATATAGAAACATAATAGACATATTGTTGGTGAAAGCTGATACGTTATAAACTATTGATATATTGGGGGTGTCAATTTATTTCAAATATATTGCAAGCCGGCGTGGCCTAGTGGTATCGCGTCGGACTCCTGATCGGGAGGCCGGGGTTCGAGTTCCGCTCTGGTCATGCCGGTGTCATGTCTTTCGGATGAGACAGTAAAAACCGAGGCCCCGTGTCGTGGTATGCATGGCACGTTAAAGATCCCTCACTGCTTCGGGTGGGTCCGTTGCAAAGGTCAAAATTTGTATGCCCCGCATCAGGCAGATGCCGTCACCATATACGTGAAATATTCGTGGTGTGACGTAAAACAAAACTCAATCAATCAATCAATCAAATATATTGCCATTATATCGCTAGATGGCCCAACTGTTCGGTAGCATTTTAGTTAATAAATAAATACCTAAATTTGTACTTCACACGACTATGCATGCCTTCAAATACAGTCAACATTAAAATTTCAGCAGGGGATTTAATAACTTATTTTCGAGTTATCAAAAACCGTTATAAATGTCAGGTCACTGCGATTTTCATGATGAGATGTAAACAAAATCAAAAGTGGAAGTTTTCCGTCTGCAGAAAATCAACAGCATAGGGTGGTTTCTATTTTTATTTATTTATTTTTTTTTTTAATTTTGTACTTATTTGTAGTGTCACACCAACACAATTTCAGGAGTACATAATTACAATTTAATTGCCAAACAGAGATAAAGATTTTTATCCAGTCAAACAACAACACAATACGAATTATATGGTAAACAACTAATGACTTTGAAAATGCGAGAAGCCTTATGTTTGCAAGCTGAGGTTTATGGAAAGGTGGTAACAACATGAAATTGCTACAATTAAATCTAGAACCGCCTGATTAATATTGCACAGAATACCAAATTATCTTGTTCATCATATTTGTCAATGCATGAATTTTTTATATAAACTTTAGTTTAGAATATAATTGTATAAGTATTGCTTAACATGATGTTGATGTCATGATCTAAAATCCATCAGTTTATTAATATCCGTATGCTAACAGCCAAACTCTAAAAAAAAGTTAGTTTCCTAGTCACAGACAATTGTAAGAGGCAACAGAATGTATACATTTCACAGCATGATATTTTTATTGAAAATTAGAGTAAATTTATCTATAAATGTTTGTTAAATAGACGAAATGTAAACGAATTACGAAGGTATAGGAGAAGATTTTCAGTCTGTAATAACTTACAATTACATACAACAAACATATACACATAATATAACAGTACTACACTTAACGCGGACAATAGCATAACAGTACTACACTTAACGAGGACAATAACATTACAGTACTACACTTAACGAGGACAATAACATAACAGTACCACACTTACAGAGGACAATAATATAACAATACTACACTTACAGAGGACAATAACATAACAGTACTACACTTAACGAGGACGATAACATAACAGTACCACACTTAACGAGGACGATAACATAACAGTACCACACTTACAGAGGAAAATAATATAATAGTACCACACTTACAGAGGACAATAACATAACAGTACTACACTTAACGAGGACGATAACATAACAGTACTACATTTAACGAGGACGATAACATAGCAGTACTACACTTCACGAGGACGATAACATAACAGTACTACACTTAACGAGGACGATAACATAACAGTATTACACTCAACGAGGACGATAACATAGCAGTACTACACTTCACGAGGACGATAACATAACAGTACTACACTTCACGAGGACGATAACATAACAAAACTACACTTAACGAGGACGATAACATAACAGTATTACACTTAACGAGGACGATAACATAGCAGTACTACACTTCACGAGGACGATAACATAACAATACTACACTTAACGAGGACGATAACATAACAGTACTTCACTTAACGAGGACGATAACATAACAGTACTACACTTAACGAGGACGATAACATAGCAGTACTACACTTCACGAGGACGATAACATAACAGTACTACACTTAACGAGGACGATAACATAACAGTACCACACTTACAGAGGAAGATAACATAACAGTACTACTCTTAACGAGGACAATAACATAACAGTACCACACTTACAGAGGACAATAATATAACTGTACCACACTTACAGAGGACAATAACATAAGAGTACCACACCTACAGACGACAATAATATAACAGTACCACACTTACAGAGGACGATAACATAACAGTACTACACTTCACGAGGACGATAAAATAACAGTACTACACTTAACGAGGACGATAAAATAACAGTACTACACGTAAGAAAGACGATAAGATTACACTACCTCACTTGACGAGAACGATAACATAGCAGTACTAAACTGAATGAGGACAATAACATAACAGTACTACACTTAACGAGGACGATAACAAAAAAGTACAACACTTAATGAGGACGACCACATAACACTACTACACTGAATTTAATATTACATAACAGAGGTACACTTAACGATGATTATAAGATAAACAATTTTACACTTAACAAGGGCGATAACATAACAGTACTACACTTAACGAGGACGATAGCATAACAGTTCTACACTTAACGAGGACGATAACATAACATTACTACACTTAACGAGGACGATAAAATAACAGTACTACACTTAACGAGGACGATAACATAGCAGTACTACACTTACAGAGGAAGATAACAGAACACTACTACACTTAAAGAGGACGATAACATAACAGTAATACTCTTAACGAGGACGATAACATAACAGTACCACACTTACAGAGGACAATAATATAACAGTACCACACTTACAGAGGACACTAACATAACAGTACCACACTTACAGACGACAATAATATAACAGTACCACACTTACAGAGGACGATAACATAACAGTACTACACTTCACGAGGACGATAAAATAACAGTACTACACTTAACGAGGACGATAAAATAACAGTACTACACGTAAGAAAGACGATAAGATTACACTACCTCACTTGACGAGAACGATAACATAGCAGTACTAAACTGAATGAGGACAATAACATAACAGTACTACACTTAACGAGGACGATAACAAAACAGTACAACACTTAATGAGGACGATCACATAACACTACTACACTGAATTTAATATTACATAACAGAGGTACACTAAACGATGATTATAAGATAAACAATTTTACACTTAACGAGGGCGATGACATAACAGTACTACACTTAACGGGGACGATTAAATAATGGTACCGCACTTAACGGCGACGATAAAATGATAGTACTGCACTTAATGGCGACGATAACATAACAGAAGTTTTTGAACGAGGATAATAACATAACAATTTTACACTTAGCGAGGACGATAACATATCAGTACATACTACACTTAAGGACGATAACAGACAACATTACACTTAACGAAGACAATAACATAACAATATTTCACTTAACAAAGAGGATAACAAATCAGGATATACTACACTTAACAAGAACAATAACATAACAATATTACACTTAACGAAGACGATAAGGTAACAATATTGCAATTAACGAGAATGACAATACAACGGTACTACACTTAACACAGACGAACACTACCAGTAACGGGGCATATGCAATATTTCGATTGAACTGTAAGTTCGTGAAAAATTATTCAATAATCCTTCTGGTTACCGTCGTAAATCTGAATTACATTTGTATAGTTCAGTCAAGTATAGCGTATCGTTATCCATAACAATGTATAATAAACTCCCTTCTAGAATACTGTGATGCATTCAGTTTGATTATTTATGCAGCCAATAGGAAGAAGAGGTTTGTCAAAGACAAAGGATGGTACCGTCTTAAGTTTATAGTGTTCCAACCCGGATCAACACCTCGACGGATCTGATCAAAAACAGCAACATTTGTAGGAAACCTTGTGTACTTTATACCTACCAGATTCTATCAAACCTCATTATTACATACAAATAGTAAATCCACCTCCTTTTTGACCACAATAGGATGACAAAAGTCCTACATATTATTTTTGCATTCTATTGCTATCCAATGGCAATTATATCCTCAAAATGTATCATAAACAACTTACAAGTAAAAAATCTAAGAATTTTGTATGAAGAGAGGCAAATATGACAAAGTCCGGACTTATGTACGAACGGACTCTAGGAATGATCTCAATGGCTCACTTGAACCTTCGAATCAGGTTGGCTGATAAAAAAACTCTTCTGAATGAATCGAATGAAACTAGAATAATTATTTTAAATCACTGTTTTCGTGGTCCAAATCCGGGTAAATAGTGAAATAAAAATAATTGTTAGGCGACTCAACAACAATTTTCATACCGTCTACTGTTCGTGTCAGACTTCTAGTCGGAGACAGTCATTTTATGTCGTGCCTCACAGTCGTCTAACAGGGTTAATGATGATGCTTTGAGAGCTGATTTGTGTACCGTTTACTGAAGTGTTCCTTTTGATAAGTTTTCCAGTGTATTTGCCAAGTTATTTCCGCCTATAAGGACACTGCCATACATTTACTTGAATCAGGAATAATTCGTTTAGGACGTTAGTCAAAATGTATAACAGTTGGCACTCAATATAGAAATGTATGTGTAAACGACTCAAACGGAAAGTATTTCCCCACAGTTTTGTATATTCTACCATTCTGATTCTTGCTGTCTTGTATGTCCTCTTTGTAATTTTAGCTGATTTGTTACGAAGTTCAATATAATTTCCGTTTTAGTTAATGACAAATCTGTTTTCTTGTCATCAATTACCATTTTCTCAGAAATGCGTCATGGAGTCAACAAATGCTTTGAAGACCACCAGGTGTTTGCAAGCCAAATGAGCTGTAAAACTTCTTTCATTCTTACATGACGGAAGTTCTCATTAGTTTTTTTTTTTTTTTTTTTTTTTTTTTTTTTTTTTTTTTTATTTTCAATAATGCCCGTATTCACAGTTTTCGATCATTTCGGGCAAAATGATCGAATTACATATATTTGCATAAACATATTATATGATTATATTCAATTAAAGGATTATAACATATGCATTTATATATATATATATGTTGTATATGGATAACAAAAGATATGCAATAACAAAAAGAAAGATCCAAAATAAATTAATGTATTGTATATTAATTACATGACGAATCGTATTAAATAAATAATCATAAATTATCAGAGATTCTTTTAAATAGATCAACATTAAATGGGGCATCAACTTTCTTATAAATCAGGTAATTTCTTGACAGCATAGTTTTTATGAAAACTTTAATGTTAGTATCATTAGGAATACATAACTCAATTCTTTTTTTCATTTTAAATTTAAATATTTTGCATGCAATAAAGGAGAGTAGATTATTAAAGCCTATAGTCTTTGCATTTATTTCATTGTAAAACCCCAAAACTATTAATTTCCATGTTATTTGAAAATTTATAATATGTTCAACAATACACCATAATCCTCTAACATTTGTACAATGGAATATCAAGTGCTCATTATCTTCAATTTCATGACAAAAATCACAGTATTTGCTTTGGCCTTTTGCCCATTTACTAACAACTAAATTATTAGTAAGTAGGTTATTTATCAATTTATAATTAAATTCTGCCACATCTTTTTCTACAATATTTTTTACCTTTTGTGTATAAACATTTTGCCAACAACACTGGACCTGAAAGAGCTCTGACCATTTGACTTCCATTCTTGGTTTATGAATTTTTTTCATTATAAAGATATCGTAGAGATCTTTCGACTTAAGATTATTAATATCAACTCTTTTCATATTTGTCAACAAACCATTCCTTGTCTGATGGTTCAAAACATTATTTTGTATTACTGTACAATCAAAATGGGAAATATAAGGCTGAAAAACACCTTTCATAATTAAATATTCACATAAATAGTTTCTTTTATCATGAAGGATATCATGTATTTGTAAAACTGTTTTAAAAGATCCATCTTCATTAAGTAAATCACTGACATATTTGATATTTGATTTAAACCAATTTGGATAAAAAATTGTATTACCTTTATATTGAAACAGTAAGTTATTCCATAATGGTTGAAGCATAAATTCTATGTCTGATATTTTTTTAATGTTCTTTTTGAATTTACAATTATTAAATGATACAAAAACTTCTTTGTAAAAGACAGGAATATTTTTTATAAATGTGAATTTTTCTTGATTAGTTTCAGAAAGAGATAGTATATATTCTAAATCTGTATTAGATTTTCTTATAATTGACTCGATAAACAGTTTCCAACCACCTTTACAATTCTTTAACCTTGATACCCATGAAGCTTTTATAGAATTTATTTTACTCTCTATATCTGTTACATTAATGCCACCTTTTTCAATTTTTCCAATAAGCGTATTTCTTTTAATTCTTTCTCTTTTATTCCACATATATTCATATATCATTTTATTTATGTCTTTTACTATATTACATTTTGGTTTTTCTAAAATTGAAATCACATATATCAATTTTGACATAACAAGGTTATTTATAATTTGACATTTACCAAAAATTGTAATTTTTCTAATTTTCCAACAATCTAGTATTTTTTTCATTTCCTCCAATTTACAAAGCCAATTTTTTTCATTACAAAAAGCTTTATCTTGGCCAACATAAATTCCCAAACATTTAATTCCTCTCTCAATAATTTGTATCCCAAGAATATTTTTATATTTATTTTTAAAATTCCCTTGCATAATCATTAGTCTATTATATAAGATCTATGTATGACTGTTATATAAGGTCTCTGTAATCATTAGTTCATTAATCATTAGTTCTCATTAGTTATAGAATAATTTACAAACTTTTTTCACAGTAAATATTTCGAGTTAGCACAAAAGTACTGTAAACTGGGCTTGAGTTGCCCTCGGGCGCTAATAGTCCACCAGCAGCTGTATAGGCCCAGTGGTGATATTAAATATCGGAGCGTATACGCGTGTATTAATTTTGATGCATTATGTGCGCATTTCGACAACTTATGTCTCAAAGCTCAAAGCCTATAGAAGAAAGAATAGATCTACAACAGGATCTGATATTACAGTCGGATATACCCAGAGACAAACCTACCATATGATCTTGTATTTCAGTCAGATATACACTGAGACCATACCATCACAGGATCTTGTATTTCTGTCAGATATACACTGAGACCATACCACCACAGGATTTTGTATTTCTGTCAGATACACACTGAGACCATACCACCACAGGATCTTGTATTTTTGTCAGATATACACTGAGATCAAACCACCACAGGATCTTGTATTTCTGTCAGATATACACTGAGACCATACCACCACAGGATCTTGTATTTCTGTCAGATATACACTGAGACCAAACCATCACAGGATCTTGTATTTATCCCGAGACGAGTCCAGCGTCTGTATAATAGGATCCAGATTGGTACACTTCCCTTGGAAACCCAGAACTGCTACATAGATTGGATCACAAGTGGCATAGTCATGAAGATGTTTCATATTGTCTTTCATGTTTCGGGTAGCGTCTTGTGGTCGCTTTCTTATTCCGTCAGTGCATTAGTCCAAGTTTATGAATAGATATCTTGATTATATCTTGCATAGATGTCATAGTTAACTCTTGTTTGTGATGATACTTAGTTAAGGTCATTCAAAGGTCAAAATCGCCATTAATAAGCTACAAGTAGAATTAACAATTTATAGCCTCTGGCTAAATCTGTGAAATATTTTCAATCATGCTATAGATAAATGTTGTTTATGATCAAGCTTTTAATCTTCGGTCACCCAAAGTTATACCTAATTGGTAATTTTAACAATGCAGGTCAAGTTTATATTTTTGTTTAGATTTGCTGTTTATTTTGAAGAATGGTATAATATAATATAATATAATATAATATAATATAATATAATATAATATAATATAATATAATATAATATAATATAATATAATATAATATCTATACACTGTATATCTGAACGGAAAATACTAATGTGCCTCAGAGGTATTTGTGTAACAACTCAATTATACGTCATTTCCATTATGACATTGATTTAATTAACTTAACTTAATTTCCCCAACTGAATTTAACAATGAATTATATATGACTGACTTTTCTATCAAACAAAATATACATATCTATCCTTGGCTTCTGATCACGTTTGGTTATCATGTTTACGTCCACTCGCTGTGTCTGACCTTTTTATGTGATTTACCACTTACTATACAAGAGCGTCGTGTTAACATTATCATCATGTTAAATTTACATTCTGATAACATTTGTATTTTGATATTAATAACAGTTAATTATAAACCTAAAGTTAATTATGAATTTGAATCAAAGTCTTTTTCAAGAGTTACTATGGTTACCACCTTAAGAGTTATATTTATCTCTTGTAATGAATTTATCAGTTACAACTACTTTCGCAATCTCAAGGCATAAAGTTAAGTAGATATGTAAATATTTTGTACCCTTTATCTACATGGCTATGACAGATTTATTACTCTTATAAAACATATTTCGAGGAACCTGTGAAGTCAGTTAACACTACCTTATGATGTCCTATCTGACACACAATAGGATTATCGTTTAGGGTGGCAACCATAGTTACTCTTGAAAAAAGACTTTTGATTCAAATTCTTAATTAACTATAGGTTTATAATTAAACTGTTATTATCAAAATATAAATGTTATCAGGATGTAAATTTAACATGATGAAAACATCACAAATTGTGTCAGCATCCAATGGAATACTTGTGACGTTTTCCATGCATTTGCTCTTGGTTAACATATCTATTTTATTTTCCTGTGGTGCATTTTGTCGCGATTGATTCAGATCTCATTCTTCCCTTGCTATTCATGTATTTTTCATCAAGAAAAGAAAAATAATTAAAAACATAGAAGAAAAAAACCCAGCTACTTAGTAACATCTATGAATGGTGTCAACGTTGTGATTAAGGTACGTATGACTGACGGATTGTACAGATATCAGATGTATCAGTAACTGATCGTCACTCGGTGGTCATGCCTACAGGGGGAGATAGGAGATGCAATGTGTACAATAGCTTGTTTACACTGCACGTAGTGTGGTGTGGTTAAATCGTACACGAATTGTACCTAACCACCGAGATAAAATCGTACTGCATTGACTGCTTATCTTTTGTTTTAATCATTGCCGAAAAAAAAATACCCACTACATTTTGATTAACAACGATAGCGCTTCAAACCGAATGAGGTAAATTGGGATCTGTTGAATTAGTGAGGTCAGAAAGGGGTATTTTGCACATTTATTAATCGAGGCAAAGTCACTAGTTTGTAAATAAAGTTAACTAAAATAATAATAATACGACAAATTCATAAATGATGGGAAAATAACCCATATAGTATACCTTATTCATTCTTGCTGTTTTAAACAATCAGAAACGAAAAGTTTTTAATTTGAAATTGAAAAGTATATCGAAGACTTAATGGATATATTAAGGATGACAAGTAATATAAAATGAAATACAAACAAATATCTATCTATCCTTTGTCTGTCTGTCTGTCTTATTTATAATGATAATTTGAAATCCAGTATTGAAAGAAACCACGAATTCCTGAAACTGACTAAAAAGAAATGATATCCCGTGCTTCCAAATATTGGTTTAATTTAGCCCAACTATGGTGACTCATCGTCCTTGACTTGAGCAGAGAGACCCGAGTTACAGCCCAGCTAGGGTACTTTATCATCCTTGACTTAGACTGAGACCCCGAGTTCGAGTTTCAGCCCAGTCGGTGTACCTCATTATCCATTCCTTGGGCCAAGAGACCCGAGTTACAACCCAGCAGGCGTACTTCATCGCCCATGACAGGCTAACAGACCCCGAGTTCGAGTAACAACCTAGCAGGCGTACTTCATCGCCCATGATTTGGGCTAACAGATACTGAGTTTGAGTAACAACCCAGCAGGCGTACTTTATCGCCCATGAATTGGGCTAACAGGCCCTGAGTTCGAGTTTCACCGGCGGTAGGACGGCGTCCTGTTTTGATAATGCAATAGAGACTAAGGTCCCGTGTCACGGCAAACATAAAAGATTCCTGCTTCCGTCGAACCTGTTACAGATATTCTTGTGAAATGCCTGAGATAGATGCCGTCCTGATATAAGCAGTAAAATAAGGCTTATCTAAAACAAGAAACTAAACAAATTTCAGCTTAACGAGGAATAATAAAAAAAAATTCCCGGTCCCTTTTCTTACGAATACCCAGGACAGAGATAATTATTATTCTTCAATATAACTTCCCTTCATCTTCATTCACTTTCCAATTTCTGAATCCCTTCAAATATCCTTGACACCCTCTTTTTTCTTACCACGTAGGTAAGACTTTAGTTTTGGAATCTAACTCTGGAAAATTTTGAGGATGCAGAAGAACCTGGGAGCTGCTTTCCGTCGCAACCGCCATTGCAACTTGGGTAATGCGAGCGGGTGTACCATCCTGCAGGAGCAAAATGCCTCTGGTTAGCTTTCCTCTTCTCTTTCTTACAATCTCGACAGCCTCTTTAACTCATTTGCATGAAATGCACCATTTATCATGCGGCTTTCCAGAAAATCAATCATGATTATTCCTTGATTGTCCCAAAAGACCAAGATCCTGACTTTCCCAGTTGGGGAAATTCTCTGAAAGTTTTAGGTGGGATGAGCCAGGGTGAATCCATTGCATGTTTTGTTTCTTGGATTCAGAATAAAAATGGTGAACTGAAGTTTCGACCCATAAAATGTTGGGGATCATCCTCACAGCCAGACAAAATATGCAAGGAAACACCTCATTGTTTCTCATTTGATCTACAGTCAACATTCTAGGGAACCATTTAGCCAATACTTTATTAGACATGCCTAAGATGTCGTTTAAAGTTGATAGAACAGCCCCATAACTTATTCCAACTTCTCGGCTATAACTCGAAGATTTCGCCCCCCGTCACACATGGCAAGAGTGTACACAATACCAACATTTTCATCTGTGGTGGCCTCGTTGGCATGTCCAGACCGTTCATCATCTTCAATGCTCTCCGCCACTTCTAAATTCAGCAGCCTATTTTAACAGTACTATAACAATATCAAAAGCTTTGAAATCCTACTCTCTCTATCTTAACGTTTAATATGACTGAATAATGGTTTGGTTGGGTTTTATACTTATTTATTGTATCACAGTACGGAGTGTTACCATTCAGCCTTATTTTCCTCAAACTGGAAGGAGTTATCTCCCTCATTGGATTACAACTCTCGGACTTTATCCATTTCTGCTCATACAGAACTGATATATTTAACTTTATTTTGGAATATAGTCGCATTGTATATCTAAATGTTTTATCTAGAAAAAAATCAACTTATTAGTTATATTTACCGGGTAACTTAGACTGAAACCTGCCCTGATAATTTGTAAAATTCTATAAAATATAAGTAAGTTTACATTGTATAGATGGAAAAAATCCGAGAGTAGTAATCCAACATAATGCTAGATGTGTGATATCACAAGGGAAAACTCTATATCGGGGCGAGAACTTTTTGATCATACCTCGCACTAGTAATTTTATCAGTCAATTTTCTGATTATTAATAAAGCGATGACTTTATTGGGTTGACATACACTCTAAGGTATAATAATCAAATCCATGTGTAGTTATGAAATCGAAATGAAGTTTTACTTGCATATATTACGAAATCCCAGAATTAATTTCTAAATTCATATTGAGGGACATATTTAGGGAGTGAAGACACATGTTCATACACATTAAAAGGAAGATATAAAATGCTTAATGTGTTTCCAATGCTGCATTCAGAAAGGAAACTCAAAAGGTTCGGAGATTAACCTAACAGTGAAAATCCTTCATCAATTGTGTGACTGTTGTTTCTTCTTACATAAGCCAAATTGCAATATAGATGGGTAAATGTGCTTATGTTCTTTTGTCTGTCCGTCCCTCTGTACATACGTATGTAGGTACTTATGCATATGTATGTATGTATGTATGTATGTATGTATGTATGTATGTATGTATGTATGTATGTATGTATGTATGTATGTACGTGCGTGCGTACGAACGTACGCACGCATGTATTTGTGTGTATGTATGTATATTTTTAAAAACCTATGCGAATATTAGAAAACAAGGCCTGTAAAGTATGGCATGTATAATTTAATAATATTCAATATATCTTCTAAACGTTACATGCAAAATACCATTACAATGGAATGTACGCGATATTTTACAACGGTTTTGTGTTTTGTTTTAACAATAGAAATGCACCCAGTGTACACAGAGGTGGGTTTGTTATAATCGCCGGTGTTTGATATTGGATTTTTTACTACTGTCGCTGATATAATCGTATTAAAGATATAACAATTGTTTTAATGCTGTAATATAAACAACTGGGTTTTTTTTAAATATAACCAATAGTTTTCTGATTGAAATTCCGTTGCATTCGAAGTTTATATGAGAAATAACGAGCTATGCTCCTTATCTCAACCCCATCAGACCATTATACCTCATGCCTATCGCCTGTGAATCAGGGTTATCGCATATATAACAAAACCGTATTGACGGTGCCGATGACAGGCCATACGGAAGACGACTAAATACAAAGCAACACTTCAAAATCAGTCTTATAATTGAATTCCATCGTTTACCGTGTATATAAAGCAGTGTATTAATTATCATCATGTTCATACATTCATTTCTTTGTAGACATATTGGAATGGACTCCGTATGACGTCAATTCTTTATTCTTGAGTAAGAGGAGATGAAATTGATTTTTATTGAATTTGAAGTTCTCGGTTAAACTTTTAATATTTGTTTACTTTTGTTGCATGACATAAATGTGCGATGATAAAGAAGGTATAGACTTAAACTCGTGAGAAATGAATTATCTATACACCGCATTCAAATGCGTTGACCGGATACTTTCAATGGTTGCAAGACGGCGATAAAAGCAGCGTTTTCTGAGTGTTCCCTGTGACGTTACTATTCCAACTAATAATTTCATTCGTTTGCAAGGCATTCCAAATTGTCATAAATTAAAGCGACGGGATTTAGAGTGGCCTGAACGGGTTTATTCTCACCCGGAGAGCTCAAATAGATATTTAAATTTCATATACCTAGTGCAAGTGAAGTGTTAATGCTTCATGTCTCACGTGTAATATTCATATTGCTTATAGCTCGAGTTTACTCCGCACATTCTTGAATGAAGAGTTCCTCTCCGGGACCATGGTGTATCAATGTTATCTAGATATTTTGTGATTAATCAAAGGATTTGGCTTTCTCTAGACCGGGAGACATAATTAAAACAGACGACACGGGGAGCTGAATAGGATTATCCTGTGCGATATTTGAAAAGCTCTGTCTAAGGTAGATAAAATATTATAATGCAAACGATTATGAAAAGGTATAGAGAAAAACAAATAGTTTTTTGATATCCAACTTACCTCGATATATTTTCTTCATTACGCATCGCGTACTGAGAGGTGGACAGTTTTATAGTGAAGAAGAAAGATGTCAAAAATGTCTTCACCGAGATATGACTTTGTAGGGGTCTCCTCTACTCAACTTCCATATGTGCATGATAGCTTCCCTGCGGGTCCTAAAATGGGCACGGTGAAATACTGTACAATGAGAAGCGTGAACCGAGGCTCGGACACTTTCAGGAGGAGTGTACAGAGGACTCAGTCACTCCGAGAAGGCAACAAAGAGATCAGTAATCTCAAGCTTCCTAAACTAGACTTTGATATGTATCATGGCGTGAACCACAACAGAAACTGGCAATACCCCGGTGTACAAAGGAAAACTGTAGATATATCAAGCACAACGGGTAATATCTACAAACAAAAGGCGTATTTCCGTTTGAAAGGGATACCTATAAACCAAGTGTACTCTCTCCACAGGACCAAAACAGATAGGTTTGAGGATTATCACTCTAAGACAAAAAGCATCGTTGATGACTTGAAGAAGAATCCCTCGGTTCAAAAACATTTACGCAAATTTCCGTCGATTAACCTTGGTGATAGAACACCGACCGAGAGTATGATAGATACGGTTACATCAACCGAGACTGAAGACAGCGACCTGCCACTGAGAAAAAGCCGGCTACAGGAGATGGACCGAGAATCTCCTGTACCTGGTGTGCGCGTGTTCAAGAAGAGCAGACAAGGCCGAAAATTAGGAAACATCGTGTCATCGAGACGCTTGCAGCAACTTTTAGACAATTCTGATCCTATTGACCTAGGTGCATTCTACTATTATTGAAAAGAAAGAGTTTGTCATGTTTTGCGATTTGTCATGTAGGTATAGGCAAGTATATGAATGTATATACATAAAATCATTGCTATATTTTATATTCGATCATATATTTGAAAGTGTACATTTTACATCTGTACCTTTTCATTTGTAAATATAAAAAAAAATGTCATTGCGTTAACTGAACTTATGGTAATTATGAAGTATATCTCATGATGATATCTAATCATTTACTGTTGTATCAGAATCTAGCTATATTTCTCATACGTTACAAATTGGTGCAATATTGGCTCAAATAATCGTGTAATTTGTCTGCACTGACGAGATATCAGTTTAATCAAACACTGATATACAAAGACAAGATACCGGTCTTCACGGACGAGAAGTCTGTCTACAAGGACAAGCTATTGGTATACATTGGTATGAATTAACAAGAGGTACCCTGATTAGATATCGTTTAACACAGACGTGATATTAGTAATATGCACGTACAAGATATCGGTCTTCACACATGAGATGTCATTCCACTGAGAAGACACATTAGAGGGGAGCAATCAATGTAAGAAAAGGGTTTCAGTTTTTGAAATTTTAAAATAACATTCTTTACTTATATTTGTTTCACCTACGGTGATATTTCACAAGTACATATATAGTGTGAAATATGTGTAAGAAGAATTATACAGGGGTAGTTTTGATACGCATTCCCCTAGTCAAAGTCGATAATCGCTTTTCATTGTCAACAATAGCTTGTATTTATACTTACTTAAGATAGAATTTCAAAAGCCCAATTACAAACTGTAAATCACATTGTCATCGCCAGAACTTTAAATAGCACTAGAGAAACATTTTGTCATCAAATTATAGAAATAAAGATTTAACCAATTCTAACAATGGGTTCCCAATATGAAGAATCAAAGTGTAAAAATACTGAAGAGTAATAAATACTTGAAACTTTTGTAATGATTTGTCATTCATGAAGTTTGTTTTGCCAGCAAATGATGAGTAAAGGGTCTGGCGCCATAAACTGAGAATATACTTAAGTCAAAATTTCATATTCTTCTCTTCATCAATGAGTTAATAACTGGGATTTGGATTTTATTTAGTTTTATTCTATTGATAAATAGAATTAAACCATTCTGCATGAGAATTCATTTGAACGCGTCAGACAATGGAATAAATTAAAATGAAATATTTGACTTGAGTTTATTCTCAGTTTATGGCGCCGGACCCAGATCGTAGATTCTATTGTAAAGTGTATGGCATTGAACATAAAGACCGACTGAAAGCTAGACAGACTGTTTGTGGTTATCAGGTAGCATGACGTAAAATATTGTATACCTCTTATCCTTAAAATTTCCATGCGTATTATGATCTATAAGTATGACATCTTTTTACATTCCTATTTATTTCTTTAAGATGAATAAAGTTTCATTAAGAACTCTAAAATTATAAGGATAGTTTAAACAAAACGAAACTCAAAACGCATTGGTGTCACGCGGCATTAAGAGAAGATAGTAAAATCTTTACCACCTACTCATAATATAATTTTATCGAATACAACAATAGTACATATTATTTGTAAACATATGTCATGTGATGGATGAAATTTTAGACCATGAAAATAAGAAATAAAGAAACCACATAAATTTTAGTATAAATGATAGTCAGATGGGCTATTTGAATACTTAGCTGAGGCTCACTGTCGGTCCTTCACCTCTGTCAAGTCCTTCACCTCCGTCAAGTCTTTCACCTCTGTCAAGTCCAACACCTCTGTCAAGTCCTTCACCTCCGTCAAGTCTTTTACCTCTGTCAAGTCCAACACCTTTGTCAAGTCATTGACCTCCGTCAAGTCTTTCACCTCTGTCGAGTCCAACACCTCTGTCAAGTCCTTCACCTCTGTCAAGTACTTCACCTCTGTCTGTGTTCGAATCCGGGTCGAACCTGAGGGCAGATGCCAGTGTACCTATCGAAGGTTTTCTTCGAACTTTCCATATTCCTTCGCCATTAAAACCAATCATCGTTATATAGATCCTCTACAATGTAACACTGGCAACCACGGAATAGACCCTCGTCCACTTAACACTAGTCACCACCATATCGATCCCCTAAAACTTACCACTGGCAACCACGGAAAACATGCTTTTTAAACACTGGCCACCACCATATAGATCTTCTACCACTTAACACACTGACAACCACGTACTAAATCCTCTATCACTAAATACTGACAACCACTATATAGATCCTCTACCACATAACCCTGGCAACCACGGAATAGATCATATATCACTAAACTCTTACAACCACTATATAGTTCCCCTACCACCTAACACTAGCCACCACATTCTAGATCATCGATCACTAAACACTGACTACCACCATATAGATCCTCTACCAATTAGCACTGGCCACCATCATATAGATCCTCTACCACTTAACACTGGCCACTTCGGAATAGATCCTCCATTACTAAACACTGTCCACCATCACAGAGATCCTCTACCACTTAACACTGGCAACCACGGAATACATCCTCTACCACTTAACACTGACAACCACGGAATAGATCCTCTACCACTTAACACTGGCAACCACGGAATAGATCCTCTACCACTTAACACTGGCAACCACGGAATAGATCCTCTACCACTTAACACTGGCAACCACGGAATAGATCCTCTACCACTTAACACTGGCAACCACGGAATAGATCCTCTACCACTTAACACTGACAACCACGGAATAGATCCTCTACCACTTAACACTGGCAACCACGGAATAGATCCTCTACCACTTAACACTGGCAACCACGGAATAGATCCTCTACCACTTAACACTGGCAACCACGGAATAGATCCTCTACCACTTAACACTGACAACCACGGAATAGATCCTCTACCACTTAACACTGGCAACCACGGAATAGATCCTCTACCACTTAACACTGGCAACCACGGAATAGACCCTTTATCACTTAACACTGGCCACTGCGGAATAGATAGTCCACCCCTAAGCACTAGCCACCATCATATAGTTTCTCTACCACTCAACACTAGCCACCACGGAGTTGATCATCCATCATTAAACACCAGCCACCACCATATTGACCCTCAACCATTTAAGACTGGGCACATCGGAATAGATCCTCTACAACTAAATATTGATAGAGATCCTTCTCCATCACTAAAACTAGCCATCTCCTTATAGATCCTCCAATAATTAATACTGGTCACCTCTTTATAGATCCTTCGCCACTTCATACCGACCACCATCTTGAAGATCTAATACTTAACATTAGCCACTACTATACAGATCCTTCACCAATTAACGCTGGTCACCACCTTATAGATCTTCCGGCACTTAACACATTGGCCATCACCATATATTCGATTTAGATTGAGATCCGCGTTAACGGTTGATAACTACGTTCACTTGCCAATAACACAACTTTTGATATTTACATGTACACGTAGACGTAGAACCAATTCAAAGCATAGATGCTCATTTATGCAGTCAAAATTACAATAGAATATGTAGTATTTATCAAAATCCTGTCATTTAGATTATATATGAAGAATATTAGATGCAATTTTCGAAAATCGCATACCCTGAAATATTCAACCAAAAAAAAAACCACCCAAAAAGCCCCAAACAAAAATACACACACACGCACTGATCACCAGTGAAAGAATCCCCCACCACTTCAACACTGACTACCACCTTATAGAGGAAACAATCCTTCATCACTTAACACTGAGTTGACTGACTACCACCTTATAGAGGAAACAATCCTTCACCACTTAACACTGACCATCGCTTCCATCAAGTGCTGACCACTACCACCATTTAGTGCTGATCACCACTACCATTAAACACCACTTAACACTGAACGCCACCATAAAGGGCAAGTAATCCTGGTAGAGCGGCAAACACACTAAACATTACTATAAAGGTCAAATTATCCCGATATAGCGTAAAACCATAAGACAGGACGAGTCTGTGAAATCTTACTATAATTCACTTTCATATTAATTCTGCTATACTTATATAGCACAACTTTAGATTTTACATTATTGTCCCACTCCTTCCCTTTGCAGTGTAGATCTCATTGAAGTTCCTCGAATTTGATTTTCGTGTAGTACCGCCTGATGTAATGTTCTGTGACTATGGGATTCTCTATACTTAACAAATTCTTTATATGTGCAGTGTCGGAACTCTCTCTATGGATTATACATTCTAGGCATTCATTGCGTGCATCTAGCAATCAGTAGACGCTTACCCCTTCCCAGCCTTTGGTTTCACCTCACCGTGGCATATCGTTAAATCCACAGTAACGGCACCAATGCGTTGTTTATGAAGTTTACTGTGATATATAGTGTTGTAATGTTATAGTGTAACAATTTATTTATTGGTAACCATTCGATATAAGACTGCTTATAAACTTTCGTTTATTTCTTATCCACATATGTACGCCATACAGAGAGGATATAAATCGCGTCTTAGGAGTAACAACAACAATGAGCCGGATTATTGTGGTGGTACTGGACGGCTTTAACAGCAGGTCATATTTAATCAATAATAAGTATGGAACACAGATTATAACTGAGTCAAGTTTCCATTTAAATACAACTTACATTTCAGTAGTACAATGAGAATGATACCATAAATAGAAAACTTAGTGGTCATTTGAAAGAAAATTTATCTAAATCTCTGAGAACACGAATTTTAGATAAAAGAAATCAGTCAGGATTTGGAGTCAAAGCCTTGCTGTCTAGAAGAAGTGATGTCGAAAAATACAAAACATTGATATGATAGCAAATCCGATTATTAGAAGGTCTCTTTTTGTGTATTTCTTCACGCTTTTCTAAGATAATTCCATCTATTTGAAGACGGTCGACGCTTAATGAAATTTATAATTTATCATAGGATATGAATTGTAAGATTATTGACACAGTTTAAAAACGAGCCATATTTAGTGGAATTAAAAGTTAACACTTCACTAAAGAACCTGTATTACAAATCAGAGAAAGGCGGAGTACATACCTAGAGAAAAGAAAAAGGCGAAGAACATACCTAGAGAAGAAAGGCGGAGTACATACCTAGAGAAGAAAGACGGAGTACATATCTAGAGAAAAGAAAAGGGCGAAGTACATACCTAGAAAAGAAAGGCGGAGTACATATCTAGAAAAGAAAGATGGAATACATACCTAGAGAAGAAAGGCGGAGTGCATATCCAGAGAAGAAAGGCGGAGTACATACCTAGAGAAGAAAAGCGGAATACGTACCTACAGAAGAAAGGCGGAGTACATACTGAGAGAAGAAAGGCGGAGTATAATCTAGAGGAGAAAGGCGGAGTGCATATCTAGAGAAAAGAAAAAGGCGAAGTACATACCTAGAGAAGAAAGGCGGAGTACAAACCTACAGAATAAAGACGGAGTACGTATCTAGAGAAAAGAAAAAGGCGAATTACATACCTAGAGAAAAAAAGGCGGAGTACATATCTAGAGAAGAAAGACGGTATACATACCTCGAAAAGAAAGGCGGAGTACATATCTAGAGATGAAAGGCGGAGTATATATCTAGACAAGAAAGTTGGAGCACATACCTAGAAAAGAAAGGCGGAGTGCATATCTAGAGAAGAAAGACGGAATATATACCTAGAGAAGAAAGGCGGAGTGCATATCTAGAGAAGAAAGGCGGAGTACATACCTAGAGAAGAAAGACGGAGTGCATATCTAGAGAAGAAAGGCAGAATACATACCGAGAGAAGAAAGGCGGAGTATATATCTAGAGAAGAAAGGCAGAGTGCATATCTAGAGAAAAGAAAAAGGCGAAGTACATATCTAGAGAAGAAAGACGGAATATATACCTAGAGAAGAAAGGCGGAGTGCATATCTAGAGAAGAAAGACGGAATATATACCTAGAGAAGAAAGGCGGAGTGCATATCTAGAGAAAAAAGGCGGAGTGCATATCTAGAGAAGAAAGGCAGAATACATACCTAGAAAATAAAAGCGGAGTACATACCGAGAGAAGAAAGGCGGGGTATATATCTAGAGAAGAAAGGCGGAGTGCATATCTAGAAAAAAAGGTGGGGTACATACCTAGAAAAGAAAGGCGGAGTATATATCTAGAAAAGAAAGATGGAATACATGCCTAGAGAAGAAAGGCGGAGTGCATATCTAGAGAGGAAAGGCGGAGTACATACCTAGAGAAGAAAAGCGGAGTAGATACCTAGAGAAAAAAGGCGGAGTGCATACCTAGAGAAAAAAGGCGGAGTACACATCTTGAGAAGAATGACGGAATACATACCTCGAGAAGAAAGGCGGAGTACATATCTAGAGAAGAAAGGCGGAGTATATATCGAGACAAGAAAGGTGGAGCATATACCTAGAAAAGAAAGACGGAGTACATATCTAGAGAAGAAAGACGAAATATAAACCTAGAGAAGAAAGGCGGAGTGCATATTTAGAGAAGAAAGGCGGAGTGTATATCTAAAGAAGAAAGGCAGAATACATAGCTAGAGAAGAAAAGCGGAGTACATACCTAGAGAAGGAAGGTTGAGTACATACCGAGAGAAGAAAGGCGGAGTGCATATCTAGAGAAGATAGGCGGAGTACATACCTAGAAAAGAAAAAGGCGGAGTATATATCTAGAGAAGAAAGATGGAATACATACCTAGAGAAGAAGGGCAGAATACATACCTAGAGAAGAAAAGCGGAGTGCATACCTAGAGAAGAAAGGCGGAGTACATACCTAGAGAAGGAAGGCGGAGTACATACCGAGAGAAGAAAGGCGGAGTATATATCTAGAGAAGAAAGGCGGAGTGCATATCTAGAGAAGAAAGGCGGAGTACATACCTAGAAAAGAAAGGCGGAGTACATATCTAGAGAAGAAAGATGGAATACATACCTAGAGAAGAAAGGCAGAGTGCATATCTAGAGAAGAAAGGCGGCGTACAAACCTACAGAAGAAAGACGGAGTACATATCTAGAGAAAAGAAAACGGCGAAGTACATACCTAGAGAAAAAAGGCGGAGTGCATACCTAGAGAAGATAAGCGGAGTACATATCTAGAGAAGAAAGAAGGAATACAAACCTAGAGAAGAAAGGCGGAGTATATATCTAGACAAGAAAAAAACAAAGAAACCCCAAGAGTATACGAACAAAGCCACTGACCCTCACTGTATACTGACTCTCTTACTCATCCTTAAAACCCTCGATACTGGACAGTACACTGATCTTCTCTCTCACACGTAGAAAGACATAAAGCTTTCAAAGTATACAGACCTTCACACTTACCCCTGGAATACCACCAAGTCTCGACAGCTACAAATACATTCCCAGTTTCCCCTTGAAAGTCAAAGACATCCGATATGTCACCAACTGTCCCACTCACCCCTTGAAAGATACCTACCTTACACAATACGCAGACTTACATTCTCATCCCTAGAATGCCACCAAGCCCCGATAGGTACATTGATCTTCCCACTCTCCTCTTGAAAGCCAAAGCCATTCGACAATAAATAGATATTTCTATCAACCCTTAGAAAGTCATCGACCTTTGACATTACCCCTCGACCTTCGTCAGTACATAAACAATACTCCTCGACCCTTGACAGTACATTGACATTACTCCTCGACCCTCGAGAGTACAGTGACATTACCCCTCACCCTACAATAACACCCACCCTCAGCAGGACATTTAATATCCCCATTCATCTTTAGAATGCTTCCCAGACTTTACATGTACATAGATATCCTCACTTACCCCTAGAAAGGCATCGACCGATAGGACACCTACATTCATACTGTCATTTGATAACTTTTCATTTTACTGATCAAAAGTGATCACATTGGTTGTCATGTGATCACTTTTGATCAGTAAAATGAAAAGTTATCAAATGACAATACTGACCCTTAGACAGATACATTTACCTTTCCATTCACCCATAGAAAACCGGCCGCCCTAAGGAAACATACTGACCTTCCCAGTCATCCCAAGAAAGACACTCACACTCAGCAGGTACACCGACATTCCCACTCATCCTTAGAAAGCCGACAAGACTTAACGGGTACACAGATATTCCCACTTATCCCTCTACAATACACTGGCATGCCTATTGACCCTAAAAAAACACTTATCCTCGGCAGATACACAGACTTTCCCATTAAACCCTTGAAAGCCACCTACCCTTAGTAGGAACTGACAGTCATACTCATCCCTATAATTAAAGCAATTCCACCATCGGTAGGTCTACGTACCTTTCCAGTCATCCTGAAATTGTCACCGTCCCCAGTAGGTACACTCAGCTTTTCACTCACACCCTAAAAAGCTACCAACTCTCAACAGGAACGCTGACTTTTCACTCACCTTTAAAGGATCGCCTACTCTCAACAGGAACACTGTCCTTCCCACTCACCTCTAGAAAGCCGCTTATACTCAGCAAATACACTGACCTTATCACTCATACTATAGATAGCCACCGACTCTCAGCGGGAACAATGACTTTTCACTCACTTTTAAAGAATCGCCTACCCTCAACAGGAACACTGTCCTTCCCACTCACCTCTAGAAAGCCGCTTATACTCAGCAAATACACTGACCTTATCACTCATACTATAGATAGCCACCGACTCTCAGCGGGAACAATGACCTTCTCAATCATTTTCAAAGATCACCCTCAGCTGGTACACTGTCCTCCCCACTCACCTCTAAAAATTCATCGACCCAAGTAGGTGTTCTGTCCTTCCCACTCGCCTCTAGATAGCCGCGCCACTCGCGTCTAGAAAGCTGCCATTCCTCGGAGAATAACACTAATCTTTCTACTCACACGTAAAAAGCCACTCGTTCTCAACAAGTACACTAACCCCAATCCGGATTCTTACCCTGGTTTCACAGATGAGAGTTCCTCTAGTGAGCTCTTCCGCAGCGCTATAGTTCCATCAGCAAAAAAAAAAGTCCCTCTTCCTAGAAATTCTGATAAGAATTAGATAAAACCTGTCACGTTTTGCTTTTTTCAAATTTATTTATTTTTTATTGAATTGTTCTATATTGAATTTAAAAGTAAAACACGACACTGTGATGAAATGTGAATAGATCTAAATTGTTCTTGTGAAGTAGCAATATGCATTGGCGGATTTAGAGGGGTCGGAAAATTTTTATCAAAGAAGGTCACTTTCGACCATTTTTAGGGCTGAAACCCCCCCCCCCCTTCCCTTTCCTCCCCCTTTTCAGACCGATAGAGCAAAACATTTGTCATGAGAGACTGCAACCCCCTTTCAAAAATGTCTTTATCCGCCTATGATATATACTGGAGAAGTTAATGGCAACAACAGGTCACATCTTACAATCTAGCGAAAGAAGCATGTCAAAAGGATCAACAAGTAATGAACCTTAAGATAAGAAATTATTGAAGATGGCTGTCAAGACGTCAAAATCGAATGTTATTTGCAGTCTTTTTAGAGCTTCATAGATACGTAAATTTCTATTATCAATGCAGGAAACTTGGATTAGCGTTGTTGGAGAACAGTTTACCAATGACACTATACTGAGTGTTGCATTTATTAAGTTGACCTTTTATTGCATTGAATCCTTTTTGGATATAGCAAATACATTAGTATACAGGGTTCTTCAAGAGCGTTAAATATTTTCAGGTATAATTTCAAACGACTTACAATATTAAGCTAAATTCTTATACTGAATGGTTTGCCATGCATGAGTATGTCGTAAATATCGCAACATCATTCTAACCGTAAACAACATTCAGTAAATCATATACATGTACATGGTAATCTCCTACTAACGAAAGTTTATCATAACATTCAATAAATCATATTCATAGCAGCTTCCTTCTAACGATAGTCATCATAACATTCAATAAGTCATATACAGTTCAGCCATCTTCTAACGGTAGTTAATCTAAACATTTCAATAAATTATATACACAGTTCGGCCCTTTTCTAACGATAGTTTATCATAACATTTAATAAGTCATATACATTGCAGCCTCCCAACAGAAGTTGATCTTAAAATTCAGTAAATTACATGTATATATGTAACAGGGTGTATACATTCACAAAGTCAAAACACAACACACTGTCATTTTAAATATATATATAATTTTCTTTGCAAGTATCCACAGAAATACAGCACTGTAAATAACAATAAACAATAATAAGAATATGTACAAACATCACATAAATACATGTTGAACATTCTAAAAGCAATAAGTAAGAGTTACATTTCTTACATTTAATAATATGATTTATCACAAAGTCATATAATTACTTTTATAATCTAATTACTTTTATGAATACTTTAGATCAGTATAAGTAATGGAAATAAGTATAAACATTTTACACTCAGAATGTTTAAAGAAAAATAACTAAACATACCCAAATATGGTAAGATGCCAAATGTGGACAAACTCATAAAATCTACATCTTGAAAATCATTCCTACAAGGAATAACCGAAACTAAGAATACTATTTTAGGGTTTAGTTACATCAATTTGATGAAAGTTTTCAAAATTCAAACAAATCACAAAAAATCACTAAAACAATCAAATAATATCTACAATAAAATAAAGGAAATACTTACAGTCATTTGTGTGCATTGAAATCCATTTAAATATAAAAATACTCTAAAGTATCAAATTTAGGTCTTCTTATCACAAAGCAAATATCTAGAATGATCACAAAGAAAAAGTAACATCCAATGAAAATACAATTTACAAGTTCTTAGCCAATAAGAAAAGTTTATACAACCATTTCAAAAGAGTGACCAAATGACCAATATCAATGACCATTACATCAAAAATAAGGGAAATAACTCAAAGTAAAGTTAGACACTTTCCAAAAATACATAATTCAATAAAGATACATTACTCTTACAAATAGAGATATGAATAAATATTATAAATACATTTCAAAAATACAAAAATATATTTTCACAGAATACACTAATAAATTACTCTATCACATATAGTTCTGTCTCTTTCTAAATGTGGCCAATCATAACATTCAATTAGTCATACAGATTACAGCGTCCTTTTAACGGTAGTTTATCATAAAAATCAAAAAGTCGTATATATTGCAGCTTCCTAACAGCAGCTGATCTTAAAATTTAATTAGTCAAATACACATCAGCCTCTCTCTGTGGGTAAGTAATCTTAACATTCAATAAATTACATACTATTCAGCCCTTTCTAACAACGGTAGTCCATCATAACATTCAATAAGTCATATAGATAGCCTCTTTATAACAGTAAGTTCTGCAGTTAATGTACATGGTTCACGTAGTATCGTTTATCGGTTTTGCATACGAGTCGGCACTCCTTTTTTGATTACTCAGTTTGGAACCATTTTTAATTTATGTTCACTTGACACGGTGCCACGTGTAGTGTTACAGCTTGACTGACTTTTCTTGCTGTTCCATTTAGTCTGGTAGAGTTGTCTGGACCTTTTGTTCAGGGAGAAAGCCACCATAATATACAGTCCCTGGCATCCATTAAGTACGATATAAGAGTAAGATAAAAACGTCAGCAACGTTTCTTGGTACAGAAATGCCAATAACCACGTTATTCCTGTTAAAGTGGTCAGTTTGGCGTAGATCTCCATATTGTTTCTCTGTGTACTCATTGACTCTTTAATGTTGGGAAGGCGATGCATCCTGTAGACAACTGTTAGGAATAAACTCAGGTTACAGGTGATGATGACTGCAAGGGGACAGGCAAAGAAATATAGTATCATTCTGCTTTCTGTTATATAACAAATCCGCGTACCGTACCCTATATCTGATGTTGTCAAATAGCTATAAATGATATGAGCAGCTACGATAACTCCGGACGCCATCACTGAGTATAGAGCATAGTAACAAAAGGCGGTAGTTTTAAAACATCTATGAGGCAAAATGGCGAACACGCGAAACATGTGAATACAGCAAATGTTCATCCACATAAAGGTACATAGCCAAGAGAAATGTGTAAGTATGCCCAAAATTACACAACCCAGTCCCAATTGTGTCTGCTCCATTCCAAAACTGTACAGGATATGGGAAATCATCAGCGATGTACTTAGTGCCATGATATTGAGGCCAGGAAGTGTTCGAAGAACAGAAAAGCAGGAATACGTAATGAGAGTCACTAACAAACTCACCACGGAAATAACAGAGCTAGTTAATGATAGAATAATTTCTATCTCGTCACGTGATTTCTCTGCTGTCTCAGTAATGTTCGAGAAGTAACTGTCGGCGCAAACATGAAACATGTCTCCTTCTTTGTCGACATCTTGTTGGTCAAAACAGACATTGGGAACATCTAACAAACAAAGTTTATCATTCTCATAATAAGTTTGATTATTGCACAGAATTATGTACGGACAAACCATAAGTTTAGACAGTTTTCTTTTGGAAAGAAATATGCAGCTCATATCACCAAAATCGGGTTGTGCAACCTCCTGGTACTCACTAAGAGATACGTTCTTTTCATGACGTAAAAACAAAAACATGCCACCTGACTCTATAACGTCTGGTACCAATAAGTTATGCACTGAAGATATGGAATCATTGCCCTTAATCTCCATTTCCACGATCCATTTCCAGTGTTGACTATCTACACGATATGACTGCCAGAATCTCACCAGGCATATCTGTGAAGCCCCTATCTTCTTTAACCTTGTGATAATGGCACGTGACAGGCCGTGTATGTCGGAATACAAGTCAGTCGAAGCGTTGCTTGGTACGATAGCGTAGTAGGCCTGGTATACTATATTGTTCGGGATGAATGGCGAGACACATTCTCCGCAGGAATAAGTATACGGTGGATTACACTGCACTTCTCCATCGTAAATCTGTAATAAACACATTCAAATTTGCTATGTGATGATTTCTAAGAAATTATATTCATTGCCACAAGTTTATTATAGTTAGCATGCACATGCATGTACAATTACTCAAATATAATCTACGTGTGTGTGTGTGTGTGTGTGTGTGTGTGTTGCGTTTCTTTTTTTCTTTCTTTCTTTCTTTCTTCTTTTTTATGATTCTTAATTTCTTAAGTATATAATCAATTGTCCTTAATTTCATCAGCATAAATTGTAATTGTCCTTAATTTCGTTGGAATGATTTGTAAGCAGTTTGTGTAATAGTCATTTTATGTTTTCATTTTACGTCTGTTTTCCCCGAGATCACCGTTATAGATAATCTCTCTCAAAAAACAAATAAATAAGAAAATAAATAAAAGAAAAAACTCGCAATTTTATTTTCAAAAACTCAAACAGTACGATTTACGGTAATAAGCAATATATATTTTTCAACAAAATGGCAGAAGCATTTATGACATATACTACATCCTACCTCTAATAAGAGATCTTCTTTTCTGTCGCATGCCTGACCTATTTCTGAATTTATGTACTTAGATTTTGGATTGTACTGGATCAAAGCCTTGAAATTTCCTATTAATGTCCCGGATGGTAGGGTGAAATCTTGGTCTACGCATCTCATGAATAATTCGCTTGTATCCCTGTTACACATGAAGCAGAAAACATTCCTGTAATAACCTCTGTACCAGTGATCGTAAGACTCGCATGCTTTCTCGATGAAAGCGTCATACGTCGTCCATTCCCCCGTCACATTACAACTCCGTATAAGCGCTTTGGTACATTTCAGTCCTCTGTTGCTAAGAATTTGATCACCAAAACTAGGATAGTAATTTAGATTACACTGGAGAGACGCCATTAGCTTGCGAAGAAGATCGTGTGATGTGGGAGCACTGATCGTCACAGTCCTCGGACACTGAACGAACCCGTTCCATGAAAGAACCTCATTTTCGTCAACATCATTGCAGATAGCACAAAATCTATTTTTATAGACAGTTAAGTTCATTGAAACGGGTAGAATATGTTCCATGTCCAGATAACGGTATTCTTTATCTATTTTCTCACACAGAAATACTAATTCATTGTCAGACCGGTTTTTACATTTTGAAACCATCATGTATTGTCTTATATCGTCAATTTGTGAAGACAAGAAAGGAAGGAACTGAGTATGAATGCAATCCATCAAATCAGTTTCATTTTCGGTAATAAATATCTGTTCCATATTTTCCCTGGGTGCATCTGGACAACATGTTTGATTTTCCTGACAGTTGGCATGACATCTACAAGGCTGACAACAGGGAAAGAGACCTCCAATCGACGTGGACGCACGGGAAGTCGTACATAAGACGTCAGAAGGGCAATACAGTAGATCTTGTCGCAAGATATACTTGAGTGTTTCGTTTGTAATATGAGTAATTGCTGCGTCTGTATACAAGATGTCTGAGGAGTTAGGGAACTTGATGGCATTCAGTTCTACAAACGACGGAAAAGGGGGTGGACGAATCTGTGACAGCGCTGAAGGAAGAAGTGACAATACAAGAAGGTGGTTTATCCATCTTGGGCGTGTAGAACTATAAAGAATAAGTAAAATGTTTATTTCGAGAATAACTTCATAAAATATTCAAATAAATGTACATGAACTAATGTCAAAAATACCGGAATGCAGATATAAATTGATTGATGAAATGCTTAAAGCTTGTATACCCTATGTTCGCTAGTACAGTGCATATTATAGATTAATTTATTCTAAATTGTTTTGATTATATACATAAGCCAAAACGTATTAAAAAGGACCCTTGCAAATGTTGTGATCAAATTCGTCGTATTAAGTGAGATATGGCTGTCTAAAACGCGATGTTTGTTAACAGAATGTTTACAACAAACTTATCACGTGATCTTATTCGGAAGCCTCCGCATCATGGACACTGATGGAGGGTGAGGTAAATAAACTTTACGAGTCACTTTCAAAATCTGCATTCAAGTCTGCTAAAGTTAGTATTTACTGAAATCGTTTTCTTTTGAAGTCTTTCTTCATCGTATTTGTTTTGATTAAACTGCGCATGCGCGAAGTCCGGTTATGGTTGTATTTATGGAATACCCTCTTTATTTACGAAGTATCCTCTTTTTATTTTGATATCTCCGAGGGTTTGAAACAACAAAAAATGTTATTAACGCAAAGTTATTAACTTCAGCCATACGACAAAAAATGAAAGGACTTGAAAGTCCTCAAGGTCGGAATTGCATGGTCAAGTACATCAAAGGTAATAAAGTCGTGATCCACCAAGAGATCACACACCAAGCGTGTAATGTTTAGGATCAGTACTGACAAAAACACGGTCTGCGTTGAACAGAACAAACAAAAACAATGAAGAACTTGATGCATCGCCTTCGGGCTTTCGCCCATTCACACATAAAGAATTAATGTACAATGTCACCAAATTTCATTTAAAAACTCCAAGCACTTCCCGAGACATACGAGGTCAAATCCGCATGGCCATGGACCCAGCTAAGCATCCGATCGTATGGGGAAAGACGGTACCGGTCCATTTTGGAAATGCATCAGACGAATGAACTATACATGTCATGTTTAAAGCATATCTGACTTGAATTCTTTGCCTGAAATCGCAAATCAAGGTCATTCGCCTTTTCATTTGCCGATTTTGTCAAACAAATCCGCTATCATTTTCTCTTATCACTTTTGACCTTGACAGTAGTATGAAATTAGCAATCTGGACAAAGTCTCCCCCTGGACATTTGGGGAAAACCACGTCTACACATGTAGATCTATAAATAACTGGCTATTTTTAGTAGCATTACACATCAACAACTACCAAGACGTTTGTTTATCGTTGTGACGAGAAGATTGTAGAGTACTTCGAATTCCACTGCTACAAAAAGAAGCGATATTCTCAAGTTTTATGAATTATAATACAACGGATACTAGTACGGACTAGTAGTGTACTTCTTATTACGGCACAGCTACACCATAATGTCAATCGTACTTTTTCGGGACTTTCCGTCGAGTATTCGGAAAGACTGCATGTCCTCCTCCAGCGCATGAATATAACTCGTCTAAGTCGATGAAATAACGGCACATCTATTTTCTCATCTGATCAAACTTATCTTGCATTGACTCGTACAATATGAATTATAAGTACTAAAAGTAAATCTAATCACGCTTTTTCTAAATATCGACGCACTATTTATATACGAGGAGGTATTTTCTGCGTTCCACGCGTTCCCCACAGCATATTGTAACGACTTGGGTCTGGAATTGCGTAGCTACGCAATTCCGACCAAAAAACCAGTTTTTGTTTTATTTGCCCTAATTTTCGAAATTATACCGAATTGTAGGGTATACAACTTTAACCGGCTTAGTAGTAGTCCAACCATGTGGGATATAACTCAACTCTTGGAGAAAATAAGAATCAAATACATATATGAATAGACTTAAAATGCGCATGGCGATACTTAAACTCGACTGAGTGCGTTTAAGTGCTTAATCTCCTAACTCAGGCGGCTGAAGTGTTGTCGTTATTTTAAGTAAAGATTGATAGTATATATAAAATATTTTCATTACACTGTATAAATGTTGTACCTACCTCATTATTAACGTTGTAAAACAAATACGGTGTAACAATACATTCCAGACACAATCAGTTTAATCATTTTCTGTCATGTGATGCACAATCATTAGGCCATTGCAATAAGCTGATTTTTCTCTCCTTGTCAGCGATCCCTAAATCTTTTTTTTTTTTTTTTTTTTTTGTATATCAGTAGTGAAGGAAATAAAAATGACTGTTACTTGATTTACTATATTTCACCATGATCAATTGACCATGCTGAAAAGAAAAGTGAATTGAATTGCACAATTTATACACTACTCCTTTTCCACTTCCGCGGACTTCCTAAATAAGCAAGGGCAGATAACTCTCTTATTGAAATGGCATATAACGACGATCAGATACATAATTTATTATTTATTTTTCAAGGGTCAACATGGCACGATGTGCTAATGTTGTTCTAATAACATCATATCACATAAATGCTCCCAGATCGATCATATGTTAAAGTTTAGTATGGAAGGAGTCCCAAGATGTCATCAATAATTCATATTCTCACTTTATCAGGTTGGAGTGGTTCTCGCGATCACTCTCTGATGACGTGGAATAATCATTACAACGGTTTTCAATTTTGAATTCATTACAGATGATGTTGTTGACGAAATACTTGACTGATTCTGAAAATCGGTTGATCACTGATTGGGTTTTTGATAAATTAGTTTTCTGGGTAGTTGGTTTTTCCGTCACAATGGATGCAGTATAAATCTTTTTGAAAAGATGAACACAACATTCATCACTTTTCAAGTAAATACTGATGCGATTGTTTTATTCGTGGAGGTCACCATGTAAATTGTAAAATGATTTCTATGCAGGAATTACACAGATGTGTTCTAACTGAACAATTTACAAAGCCAAATGTACAGTACGTTCTATATTTGAAGTTAATTGTATGAGGGAAAACTTTTGGGCATCGTATAGTTTCCATAATGATTTATCTTAAGTTAGCGTTCAGATATACTTATATAATGAGCTATTTCAATATGGCATTTGATTGATAACGGCTTTAGATTATTTGTTCCATTTCATAGTCCGAATGTAAACTTTATATATAATGACCATCCACACAATGACTTATATAGACGAAAACACATGTACAGTGTACAAGTAAATGCATCTGGTTCATCAAAAATGATACAAACAACAGGCTGAGAGAAGAATGAGTTTATATTGTCTGAAAAAGTCAAATCATGTACGCATTGGTTCTGTTGTAAATACTTTACACAATGGCGGCCATATAGATAGTTGGCTGTTCACATGAAAGCAGGCCTCTAAAGTATGTTTATATTCGTTTAAGTTTAGTATATCACATTCCAAACACCATCTCATAAGTGTAGAACTCGTGGACAATATCTCGTCATTCCCGTTGATTTTTTTTCTAGTCTACTGCAAAATCAACTTCTAAAGGAAAATGTTTATAAATAATTTCATATTCATCAATATTCTAAAGTTTCCAACAATTTAGTCTTGCGGCAATCTTATTAAAACCATATCTTTATTCCGCTTCTCTATTTGTCCCATTGCGGATAAAGATCTGGCGAAACTCCGTAAGGGGTTATGTTCTGGTGAACTCTGATGACGTTTCAGTCACCGAAACCGTTATTTCCAATAGCCAATCAATGATTCGGCTAGGCACGTGATGGTGACGCAACATGTAACAAACACTGTTCAAACACTACCTTGTGGGTCACGCACGCTGTGGATGTTAACTTCATTCCTAGGAATTTGTAGCCGATCCACTGATTGGCTGAAAATCAGAGTTCACCAGTACATGACCCTTTACGGAGTTTCGCCAGATCTTTATCCGCAATGGGACAAATAGGGAAGCGGAATAAAGATATGGTTTTAATCAGATTGGTCTTGTAGTTAGAAAGATGATCTTGGAAGATTGGACGATCATAGTTAAATACTTTATTTCTGTTGACCATGCTTTGTATCAAAATCATATACATACATGTACTGTCTCTGTAAAGATCCCTCGAAGCTAGCAGACGAGCGTCAGAAACATATAATATGAAAATGTGATTTCACACACAATTGAGAATTAATATTGCCTTTTTTGTCATATTTGCAGCAGAATCAACTTCAAACGAAGACGTCAGTAAATGGTGTCTAATTCCTCGATACGATAAAGTGTCAAAGCATGTGGCTTCTAGGTTTCAGATGTCTAGAAATTAATTACGAGAAACCGCTAAGACCGCATGACGAGATTAAAAAGTCTCAACTGTGATTGTAGGACATACTTACCTAGTTAGTCAAAAAGCTTCAATATAAAAACCTCCAAGGACAAGTTTTCAGAAACTTGATTAATTGATCTATTATAGTTTTATGTCATTCTACGATTATTTCACATGTATGGTGGTCATGCTTTTATAAATTTAAAACAAAAGTGGAATATTTTGTGAGCATGCACGAGTCCTACTAAGATTGCCGGGAATTGATCAGGTCTTTTCAGAACAGAATATGAAGGTCATTATGCATGTGTGTGAAAGCCAAGACAGCTGATGACAGATACCATGCAAAGGCAAAATTCATATGGTATTCATTTCATGACTGTCAAATAAAGAAAGACAAAAACTCATATGGCCTTTTGACTAGGCGAGATAAAAATAATTAGAACTGTCTGAAAGCAGGATATTCCAAGTCGGTGTGTAGTTATCGGTACTATAGACGAGTACTGTTTAAGTCCAGTATCTCAAAAGGTGTACCGAAGAAGTGCAGAAAAACTTGCATGTTTAGAGTCAGACAACCTGAATCCAGTAAACTTTCCACAGATATGTTGCTAAGGGGCTAAACACAAGTTTCCCAATTCAAACATTAACGTTCGATAATGAGCTGTGTAAATTCAGATACCTCGTCTTCCCTTAACTATATCAATTGAGTAATTAGCGTTATTTCAATTGACCGCCCCAAGTCGGGGTCTCATCTGCATAACAATTGAATTTTTGTAATGTCTTTCTATGTTATTTTTGTTTGCTTTTTTGTCTGTGATGACTTTTGTCATATGACCGAGTCAGATAACTTCGTGCTTTCTTTTCCCTAAAATTCACAGAGATAACTGAAATAATGGCATATTCGACAAATATCACAAATGAAATATGCCGACAAAAATTTACTACATGCTTTTCAATTGTTCGTTATTGGCATATTCACCTTATAACACTGACCACAATTACTTCCAGCAAACGTGAAACCTAGCGTAACATACCGACTTTAATTTATGGCATCAAATGCGCATTTCGCCATGTTTCTTCAGTAATTCTTACGGCCATAATATAATTCAATAATTTTACCACATACATAAATCATGTGCATATACGCAAGTGAACGTTTGTAATTACATGTATTCTTTATGTAATTGAAATATTTTAATGATTACATGGACTATAAATCATTAAATTAATTCTGAAAATGATCAAAGACTGTTGTTAAGGACTGTCATCTTGCAGCAAGTTGTACATACATGTACGTTTTCATCCCGTTTTTAACAGCGCTGTATATAGGCGTTCACCCCAATGCAAGGTGCTATAATACTTAAGTGGTTTGCACCAAAAGAGAAAAGAAGGGGGCAAAAGTTACTACTAGAACGATCCTTTTAGAAGAATTACCACCCATAGACAAAGACATAGGCTCAAAGTGACCTTGACCGTGAACGTGATTGGTCGTGAAGGTCACAATACAGCCTTCTGTTATGGGCAGCAACCGTGTGAAGCAATCAACATTACAACTAGTATTATGGACCAAGCACTTATCTTGGTCACAAGTTCGTGACTTTGACCTAGAAATTTGGGCCAAAGTTATACTACACCCTTGTGCCACAACTACCAATTGAGAGTAACATCAACCAGAGCGATAGTGCATTAAACTGTATTTTTATGGCAGGGTAGTTTTAAATCTTCTTAACAAGAGAATTACGGACAGGAAAAGTTATTCTTATATATCCCAAATTTTGTGAATGGTATGACTGATTAATTGATTGAATATTGTTTTACGTCACTCCACGATTATTTCACGTATATGGTGACGGCATCTGCCTGATGCATTGCATACAAATTTAAACCTTTACAACGGACCTACCCGAAGCAGTGAGGGATCTTTTACGTGCCACGCCTACCGTGACCTCGGTTTTTACTGTCTCATCCGAAAGACAGAACACCGGTGCGCCCGGGCGGGAGTCGAACCCGTGACCTCTCGATCACGAGCCGAGCACCTTATCCACTAGGCCACACTGGCTTTGGAATTGATGAATACAATAAGACACCTCAAACAATTTCAATGTCGCCCCTCACCAACACGATTTGTTCGTCTTCATTGTGGCAACCGATGCCAAGTGAGGAAGGATACAAAACCTCATTTCAACAAGGAAATCATTTGATGCTCCCCAAAATTATAAAACCAATGGAAAATTCCATCAGAGAGAAAACCCGGGAACATAAAGTTGGGGTTGCATGCATCCTTAATATGAAGTATGAACATACACTGGTAATAGTTTGCCAATACATAAACCAGGTATTTCCAGATCTAGTTGCTAAGTGACCTTGGTTTCAAAGACAAGACCCCAAGTGATGATAATTCAAATTGGTATGAAGTATAATCATTGCCTTTTGAAAATTCCCTTAAATATAAGATCTTTTGGAAATTTTAAGTTCTATATCTGGAGTGACCTTGACTTTTTAAAAATGACTGAGTGACCTCTGTCCAAAACCTACATTCCAAAATTGTCAAGATTGATTGATTGATTTTTGTTTAACGTCAAACCATGAATATTTCACGTATAAGGTGACGGCATCTGCCTGATGTGGGGCATATAATTTTGACCTATGCAACGGACCCACCCGAAGCAGTGAGGGATATCTAATGTGCCATGCATACCACTACACAGGGCCTTGGTTTTTACTGTCTCATCTGAAAGATAGGACACCGGCATGACCAGAGCGGGACTCAAACCCCGGCTTCCCCATCAGGAGTCCGGCGCGATACCACTAGGTCACGCCAGCTTAAATGTGTAAAGAATGATAACATTCTGATCAAGGGTTTAAAAGATAAAAATTCGGACAGATGACAGATAGACACATCAGAGACTATATGTTCTCCCAAAACTTTTTGAGAAGCATAAAAACATATTTCTCAAATTTAGAGGCTGGCTACAATTCATCTCAGTGCCTAACAAAACTAGAGTTGTCCTAACATCTTGACACCATCACTACTGAAACATCCTGAATAACATAACTAAATCTAACATAGTAATCCATGATGATAACATCTTATTCTGTTTCAGAACATTTATTAAGTATGCATTCAACTATAACATTGTGGTTTTAAACAATGACAGCATATTTTTGAAACTGGTATGTTCATGAAAGCTGTATGATTTTCTCTCAAGGTTTCTCTCCAAATTTGTTGCAGGGATAGTGCATGTACAAAAGAATCAAAATCAAATAATGCAAAAATAAGAAAAGAAACCATGGTATATATAATATGCTTCTCCTATAAACAGATCTGTAATACAATGTATTAAATATGTAAAATGTAGATAATAATAAACATCACATTGTATACATATATGCCATGTTAACCATCCTATATGCTACTGTTAATATGAAACTCTGGCTTCCTTTTGAATTAAACTTTAATCTTTTAAGTACAAGAAAGTCTGACATCTTGAGCAGCAAAAACTTTTATCCACAAAATCAAACACAAAAGTATAACATTGTCATAATGTACAAACTACTAAACAGAAACAAAATTGATCAGATCAAAAAGCTATTCGGCTATAATTTACATTATCAAATTAAAAATGTTAGTGACAGTTCTTAATTGTCGAATGATGCAATGATATCTTAAAATCCACTGACCTGCCCAGCATGCATACAACATTGTGTGATTTAAAATTTTACAACAAGCTTATCAGTCTTTATACATCTACTGGTCAGTAACTGTCCTATACAGAAGATGCAGTATATATAAATCATGAAATACACAATAAATAGGATGCGATGGGTTCACTTGATAAAGCACTTCCTCAATAGATTACGCAGATTTGTACCTAAGCAGTGATATGAAGACTTCTCTCTGTCACTGCTTGTTGACAATGTCAGCGGCATTGTGTGGGTGGCACAGCAGTATAAGGTGATTAATTGAGAGCCAGAAGGTCCATATCAGTAATATCACATGACACTGTGGTAAACACCAGTTTTCTCTAGTACTCTTCCTCTTCTCCGTTATCAATACCATCAATATCCTCTGGGGGTGCAAAACCATCCTATATAATACAGAACCATACGTAAGAGAGTTGTGAAGTATAACACTACTGGTTAGAATATTGTTATAAACAATATTATTGTACAAGATAAATTCATTTTTATATAGTTCTATACATTGTCAGGTTTCATAAAAACGTGCTAAAACATCATTTTTCATGACTCATGGATTTACCAATCTAAATCTCTCTCAAAATTGAACAGGTTAATGTAACAACTGTTTTTATAAAAATGATTTCTAAAATTGTCCTGAATTGTCCTTACAGGACAAATATCGTCTTTACTAAACAAATGGAAGGTGATTCCTTTTTAGTTCAGAACTTCGTTTGCACAGGGTATTATTATTTACTCATAAATTAGACTAAGTGTGGCATGAACAAAAGTTGATAATTCAGGGTATTTTTGAAGACTATGAAATGTTGAATTAAACCAAACAATATATGAATTAATAATCTCAGAAAATAAAGATTTCTTCTTTAAAAAAATTTCAAGAAAACATTTACGAATTAAAATTAGAAATATTTTGCATAACTTGGTTTCCATTTAGAATTAAAACTGTAAATAGTCCTTAGGACATACCACTATCACTGAACAACATGTAACAGTAAAAGGTTAGTAGTGTGATGTACTGAGCAGTGACTAGATGCTGATTAAAAAATGCCCGAAATCATACTCTCCCTTTCTTAAAATAGAAACCATTATACTCTTACCACCATGCTTATCAGTAACCCAAATAAATATTGTCATTCAACTACTAACAGACACAGATTATCATGACAAATGAGGCATTTTATTATAAAGCTTAGAGAAGACAATATCTATTATTACACTAAAATTGAAAGCATTCACTCTGATATAACAAAAATTTTTAATTCCTCTATTAATCATGCCACTTAAAATAGATCCATCTATGAAGTTAACTACATTTACCTTTACAAAAAAACCCCATTAAATGAGATCAAGAAATATTATATGAATCTGAATTACTGTAAGGAAGGTAAGGATGCAAATCATCGTGTTCTTTTGATAACTTGAGTGTCATTTGTATTCTTGAAATCTATGTATAAAAAAAGATTCTTTCTAATTCAAAAACAAAAAGCAAGCCAGGATTTGTGATGAATATGGTAAATAAATAAATAATGGTGCACTGCTGCAAATATCTATCCTTAATATTAAATTGAATTCTCTTGCTCAAGACTAAGAACAAATCTTTTTATCCTTTAGAGATAACCCCTTTTTGTATTTAGCTTTTCTAATAGCATAAACTGTTTGTATTTTATTGGGGTCATCTCAAAAGTATATCTCTTTCAAGTGCGAAAGAACTTTTTTCATTTGGGGTTCAGGTTGGAGTCAGGTATTTCTGAAAAAAAGGCTGAAGCTTCTAAAGGTCATTATTAATTATAACAGTAAATAAGTACCTGACCACCTTGGTTCAATGAAGTATTGTCCAAACTCTACAAGTTAAAAAGTTAAAAATCTATCATCAATATCAAGTTACACCACACCAGAAGACCATGCAAACTTCTCCTGTCAGGTCACATCAAAAATTATTTCTAATTTCGCTTTTGTTGCATGGAACCTTACAATTCATTAAGAGCATATTTTAGAAATCTAAATCGCTGAACTAAATCTACAAAGTCAATTTCCCATCCCCTCACATCCCCAAAAACATACCCATAGCATTTAAAATTCTGTATTTTTCTGCTTTTGGGACTACCTTCAATCTGTTTTAAAAATTATAAATGCCAAGTATTTGATGTCAGATCACATACTGTGCATGTAATATTACATCCCTATTTTACCCATTTAATATTACATCCCTATTTTAACCATTTATGTTTTCCCAAATTTCTTACTTTAAGGAAAAGCATTTATCCAGATCTTTAAATTTTCAACGCAAAATTCAATTAAAAATTTACATGGAAATATGTTAATGCAGATATCCAACGAATGAAATCACAATACAGAACCTTTTTAACTCTAGACAAAGAACTTCTGATTGAATACTGATCAAACTGTTTCTATAAAGGGGAAGTCAAGCATCATTCTTCCCAGGAAGTGCATATCTAATTAATTACAAGTCGGATTAATGTTTAAAGATGCAACAACAAGATATATACATGCATACTACAGTACAATACTATTATCACTACCTTGTGGTACGGTACAAACCTCTGTTGCATATAGAATTTCCATGATATCTTTGACAATTGGCACATCTTCTTGCTCTTGACAACAAACTTCAATATCCCGTAATTTCCCAAAGTAGAAATCTCGTTCTTTTTCTAAACCTTCTACTGTTAACCTCATCTCGTTGACCTGTAACAGAAATTTTCTAGATCTTATTTAATAGAACACAGATAATAATAAACTACAAGGCAGAATTCACATGAAGTAAAAGAAAAGAATTTTGTGCATTAATAACAATACACAATAATAAGCTTACTAATACCTATCATTTGCCAAAATGGGCCTACATCACTCACCTGAGCACAATTTACTGACTTACAAGCAACTGACTGCTTGAAAAACACAGATATATACACATGTATTTTCTTGTGTTGAATGTTTTAAACAAATGACTGTAAACCTTTAATCATCAACGTCAACAAAGCATTCTGAGTCCAGTCCATTTAAAAAAAAAAGAAAATATTGCATGAAACCTAAAACAAATCAATTATCAAAGTAATATTTTCACATCACTTTTGAATTTCATACAGAGTCTTATGATTTACAGTAAACAATTCTTCTGCAAGTTGTTTTTGTGCAAAATGAAATGTAAAAAAATCTCAAAAATTGCACATGATACCTTTCAGCATGCCAGTAATGACTCAAATAAAAAGTAGGAAAACACTCACAAAGAATCAAGAAATTACTTGAGACAAATCTTTCAAATAACTCTTGAAATACATTGATACTAGCAAACGACAGTATATGAATACTCTGTTGCTAATTGATATAAAACTTTTAAATAATCTTTGAAGCAGACATTTTCTGGAAAACAAAATTGACTGATATATGCCTTATTGCTTCTTTATATTGAATAAATGAAGAAAATGATGCAAAAAACATTTGAGTCCAAATTTTTTTCCCAATTTTTTCTTACATGACCTAAAGTTACCAAGTGTGACAAAACATTTAAAAACTTGCTCTAGTGTATAATGTAATAAAAACATTTTTGGCTTTAGAGAAGTTTAAACTGTTATCCTTCAGTTTGCCATAAAATAGATTCAAGAGGCTCAAAAGGGCCTAGATCGCTCACCTTAGTACAATATGCTCTTAGCACATGAGAAACTTTAAAAGTAAGTATCAGAATAGTGTCCCTTTTCAGCAAAATTCTATTTTCATATTTTTAACTTTGGCATCTGTAAACTTGTATTTTGTCCAAAAGTGGTTAACTCCGAATAACTTAACCAAACTCAGATAAAATGACTATGACAACCTAGTTGTTAGGGATATAGCATAAACTCCTCTTGATTTTGCTGAGGTATGCTGAAAATGATAAAATACCAAGTAAAGTCAATCTTGACCCAAAAAAAATATAACCTACCCTTGAAATGGATATTTTCTAATAAAAGTTAGTTAAGAAACTCTTTATCGTTTTTTCCATATTGAAAAAATCTAGAAAATGAAAAATCAAAATAGGAAGCCAAAAAAGCATTACAAATTTGTTTTCGAAATGCAATAAAAAAAACAACACTTCTTATGACACCCTTCTAGATCACTCTGATTCATTTAATTTGTTGATCTGTGCAGCTGTAATTTTGTTAGAGAAGGGTACCCTCTGGGGGTTTGCATCACCCCATTTTGTATCCACCCGGATCGGGCTAAAAACAAAAGCACATTTTTGAAAGCTTGAGTACTTACACTTTGGTACTACCACATTTAAAAATAAATCCCCTTAAAAGTTCTGAAGAAGCTTACGATGTTAAAAACTGATGGACAGCAACAGACAGATAAGAGATAGACAACAGATGGACTGATGTTGACAGCACACTATAAAAAATAGCTCATTTAAGCTTCTGGCTAAGTTGAGTTTAAAAACATACACAGTATCACAAAGCAAACAGACAAACCATGTGTGGAATCATTTCATCAGGATTTATATGTTAACCTTTGTATGCCAATGCAAGACAAAGATAAAGAAATGCATTTAAAGAAACAAAGAAGTACATCTACAGGTCACATACAAATTCAGGACTTCTCGTACAGTAAATATTACAAACCCTTACTTTTTATATTTTACATTCAAACCTTGTCACACTAAAATTAAATATCTGACAGTACTCCACAAAACTTCTTTTCCATAAGCATTTTTATACAGAAAATTACTTTTCCCTCCTCAAGAAACCACTTAGGTCTAGATCACAAGGTCAAAACTCATGTATCAATTAAAAGCATTTATCATAAAGAACTTATTTGTGAAGTATCAAAGCCCTTTCCCTATTAATTACAAAGATTAAGCCAGAGTTAAGTTTCTAAAAAGTAGGTAAAAGTCCAAGGTTAAGGTCACAATGTCAAAAGTCATGGTATCAATTGAAAGCACTCATCATGAAGAAGTTATGTGTGAAGTATCAAAGCCCTATTCCTACTGATTCAAAAGGTACAGCCAAAGTTAGTGTCTTAAAAGTAGATCAAAGTCCAAGGTCAAGGTCACTAGGTCAAGTCATCACATATTTGAAAGGAACCTATGTGTGAAGTATTATATTATACTCCTCTTAGTTGCTGAGATTTCAGAAACTTTGACCACGGACGGACATCGCCAATCTATAGACTGGAATTGCTTTGCAATCCGGCCAACAAATTCATCAAGCATGGATTAAGCTTTGTCTCTACTACAACTGAACCTTACCTGAGCTGTGAGATCAGCCACTTTAGCACTATCACCACCTCCAGCATTAGCTGGTCGAACATTTGCCACAGGACGATTATAACCACCACCTGCTGGACTTTTATTCACGGACCCTGTTGATTTGCTCTGACTTACTACAAAATGAGATTAAACCATGTTACATGATAATCAGTTGTAAAAGAGTTAGCTCAATAAATACATATTTTTCCACTAAAGATTTAAACTAGAGCTGTCCTAACAGGAAAACAAAGTTGACTCATAGGAAGCTGAACATCTGGTACTTATTAAAAGGTCTTGTTACAAGAAATTCAAACAAAACTTAAAAAAAAAAAAAAAAAATACAATATGTAGATCATCATATTGAAGTCATATACCAAGTTTCAGTTCAGTATGTCAAAACACACAAAAGAAAAGAGCGGAAAATGAATTTTGGTCAAAGGGAAATAACTCTAGGAAAAGTGGGTCAATCAATCGCGACAAAAGTTAAACTCAATCTGCATATCATCACACCGAAGTTATTTACCAAGTTTCAGTTCAATATGTCAAAGCACACGAGAAAAAAGTGCAGAAAATGAATTTTGGTCAAAGGGAAATAGCTCTTGGAAAAGTGGGTAAATCGCGACAAAAGTAAAAGTCAATCTGTAGATCAGTTCAGTATTTCCAAGCATATGAGAAAATAGTCTGGAAAACCAATTTGTGGACAGACATATGGACACAGTGATTCCAGTAAATCACCCCTATTCTGTAGCTAGGGGTATAAAAAAGAAATACAAAAGAAGAACTCTATATCTAATGAAACAGAGAAATGTATGTATCACTTAAAGAGACAACCTTCTCAAGTATATAATCATACACACTTAGGAATGATTTAATTAATGTATCCTCCATATGATGTTGTGAAAAAAGGTTATGTGTATTCTGAGACCATGACCTCATAAATATGACCTTGGTTCAAGGTCATTACACACTCTTGGATCATGGGCAACAATTGTATGAAATATTATCAATCCATGGTATAGCATAAAGAAGTTAGGACAACAATTCTGGCTATGTACACACTGTGACCTTGGCATGTAGATCATGACACACCCTTGGATCGTGGACAACAATTGTAAAGTGTTATCAGTCCATAATTTAGCGTGATGTAGTTATTGTCCAGACAAGGTCGAGGCACACCCTTGGATTCTGTACAACAATTGTGTGAATTATTATCAGTCCACGATGTAGCACAAAGTAGTTATGGCCCAGACAAGAATTTTGACTATGTTTACACTGTGACCTTGACCTTATAGTTATGGCGTTGGTTCAAAGTCATGACAAGCTCTTGGACTGTGCAAAACAATTGTGTGAAATATTATCGCTCCATGATATACCGGTAGTAGGAAGACGTTATGGTCCAGACAAGAATTTTGGTTATGTGTAGTCTACACTATGACCTTGACCTTGTCATATGACCTTGGTTCAAGATCATTACACACCCTTGAATTGTGGACAAAATTATGTAAAATATTATCAATCCACAATGTAGCACAAAGAAGTTATGACCTGACAAGAATTCTGGCTATGTGTACACTGTGACCTTGACCTTGTAGATATGACTGGTTCAAGGTGATGACACATCCTTGGACCATGGATTTTGTTGCCAGGAGATATAATAATGCCAAATTATTTCAAACTGCATGAAACAGATGCTTATTGCATTGACATTTCAACATTACCCCATAAAATTGCTATGTTTCGTTCTATACCTGTTCTTTGTTGTGGAGCTCGACTGATGTTTGACGGTTTACTTGGCGATTTCTGTGGATATTTCTGAGATCCACCACCCAAAGGTTCTCCACCTCTTGATGCCAAGGGATCATAATCCAGTCCTTGATTATTTGCATCATAAAATTTCTTAAACCACTGTACAAATTCAAAGTTATCTTGAAATCGTCCTTTCACTAATCTTTCCACTGGAATTACCTGATGAATGCAATACATTCATGTCAAATTATATTACATGGTATCTTGCAGAATACATAGCATGACACATAGAGATTATGGAGCATGACACATAGACTATGAACTGTTCTGAGAATCTTTCATGATTGAATAAATGGTAGTTTTTTTAACAGAGTTACAATTATGAAATTGTAAAATAATACTTACCTTAACCTTGTTTAAAAGGAATTTTGCATAATTTTAAATAAATAATGTAAATTATCAAGAAAAGACCGAAATGTGTCTATGAAACACAGTCTGCAGTGGCAGTCATTTCCTCTAAAGATAAAAACATTGTCTCTTGGGATACATGTATAAACTTGTAGAACATGTAATGAACATTTGGAATAACAAGTATAGGGCTCCATTTATCAGTATCAAAAATATTATAAACTGAATTGTTAGCTTAGCTTGCATCTAAAACTTGTATTTATCTAATTTTTTCCCCATAATACTTCATATAGTATATCATTTTGATTTTGGAATCAAGCACAAATGATAAACCAGACATCGTTTATGTGATAATTAGTAAAAAAGTGTGATACAATTAAACGGTCATTGCTGTAATGAGTCATAAATGCATGCTTAAAAACAAAACTAGATGTAAAATATAACAAATCTATTAGGTCATGCAGAACAAAAGCTGAGACATTTTCAATGTATGAACTTGAGTATACATCATAAAACGTAATTCTTCATTTCCTACTGTTATGATAACAAATATAGCTTTACAGACTATCTAACTGAGATACAGGTACATGTAACTGCTTACAACTAAGCAAAACTTCTAAAATAAAAAAATCTGCAATTATATTTAAAGACATAGTTTTCTTCACATTTACTGGGTTCAGTTCCTATATTGTGCCACTTTGTTTCACAATTGTTAACTTCTGCTTCCCTATCTATATGTCAAAAATGTCGAAAGCAACATAAAATCATCCAACCATTTATAAATACTTTCTTTGTTACTTGGGTTAGAAAATAACCAAAAAATATCATCCAGTTTATTTCTGATTTATATTTTGTAGTAACATCATTAATTAATTCATATAATTCTGCACCCTTTTCTCAAAAGCATCCCAAACAACACTAAAGTTCCATAAAGATGTATTCGTCAAATGGAAATTCTTTTTGTCAAGAAATATAACTAGATTTTCAGTAATATTCATAACATGTATGTTGCAGAAATGGAGGCTAGGCATAATGCACAGACAGTCTGACTTATAACAATGGATGTGAAAGACAATGTACATGGCATCATAAAGTAAAGTACAATGTCTGAAGCATTGCTTTTTACATGCATTTCTGCATAATGTAATAAAATGTTAAGAAAACATTCCTCATTGTACTGCATGTATAGGCAGAAGTCCAAAAATGTCTATATATATTTATATATACACATGCATATTAAAACTGACATCACATTGAATGCAGCCAGCAAATAATTAAATGTTCAAGGAACAGACAAAAACAGAAGAATGTTATGTTTAATTACTAGTTTGCATTGTAAGAACTTAAAAGAAAAGATCACTACTGCACAGAATGCTGTTACACCATGGCACGAGATATATCATACTTACAGTTCAAATGATTCAAAATTAAATCTGAACAAATTGAGCAAAAACAAAAACACCAAATGACAAATTGAAATGGATCTAGGGCTATGTATGCCACCAAAAACACTGGACTGTGATGAATGAAGGAAGTCGGTTCCGACACCTACCTTATCACATCCATATTTAGTGAAGGAGGCTTGAAGGTATTTGTAGTTCTGAATATATTCATGTTCAAGTTTTGTATTGAATTTGACTTTTTTTAATTGTACAGATCCTGAAAGAAACAAAACAAGACTGTCACATACTGTGGTACGATGGAATCTACCATATTGTGAAAGTAAGCATTAGTATAGGGTATATAAGACATGCAGTCAACTTACTGTAGAAGAACAGAGACTAGAAATACTAAAGATTTCTTAATCACATTCAAGAGGAAGTCTAAACATGAGCGTAATATTCAGGAAGATTAAATTTGCAAGAGAAGTATAAGGAAGATTTCATGCATAGATTGCTGTCAATCCTCCACTACTGACAAATTGTCTGCATGTACTAGTACATCATAATAGAATTGTATATAGACTTTTCATCATGCACACTAAACAAAGCTTCCGCCTGTCACCTGTAACAATGTTAGTAATGTAACAAAGGTTAATGTGAACCGACTCGAGTCCCATGCCTGCAGGACAACCTGTTACAGGTCTTCTGACCACCTGCTTAGTCCCATGTCTGATTTCTTGACCTCACCTTATCCACACTTAATTTCTTGAAGGCATTTTGCAGCAGCTTGAAGTTCTGGATATATTCATGTTCTAACTTTGAAGTGAATTTTACTTTTTTAATAGGCAAATTTCCTGAAAAATTCAAATCGGTTCAAAATCGTGTCAAATATCATAAATCAAGGTTAAGGACATACACATTAGTATTTCCTAACATAGGATGTCTTATTTTTATCACAATATAGAGAAGGTTGTTCTATGTTCATCATTCATACCTACAGAGAATAATGATAAATTAGTGTTATTGTTACGTACTGTTATCAATATCATTTATAAAAAATGCAAGAACAACACAACAATCATGTTCAGTGGTACCAACGCAATGAATGAGCAGAGCACTGCTAAATGTATACCTTATCATACATGTACAATGTAGCTTAGTTTATTATATGCCAGTGATTTTTCGGGGTGGACACTGAAGCTGATATTCCACTTCTTCCTAATGTGAAATCTCCATTTTTCTCACAAACTTTACTTAAAATTTCAAAATTGATCAAAGTAAACTCTTTTGATTTGGAATGTAGTTTGAAAAACGAATTGTCAATACATGAGCTGTCTTTTTCATGGAACTTATAAAGATCACTGAAACCTTTTTTGTAAGCAAGACATGTATATTTAGTCTATTTAATATGTTTAAGTTTGTGCATAGAGGATGAACAGGTGAACAAGTCAAATGCTAAATAATATAAAAACCAAGGCATCGCATAATCTTAAACATTATTATGTAAAAATAAAATGCACCTTCAAACAACAAAGGGAGTAACTAAATTGGTGGAGACAATCTTCTCATCAATTAATTTCTATTGAAACAGTTGGATTCATACTGGAAGTGAAGTATTAGCACAACAGTTTCAACATAAAAAAAATGCAGGCTGAAACAATCTAATTTTACAAATACTATGAGAATTTATCGATTAAATGAAGATTTAACAGACTATAATCTTAGTAATTTAATAGCACTGTTCGAAGGACAAATAAGGTGAAAATTTCTGAAATGAAATGTTCCCCAAATTTTCCAATTTCACTGATTTTGTTGCTAATTTTCCCAAATGAAAAGGCTCAGGCACTTTTGTAAACAAAGAAGACAACAGAGCTGCCAGCGGCCACCAAATTTAAATAGTTAAATTAAAAACTTTTTTGTAAGTATGCCTATCTTCAAAGGTCAAGGTCAAAACATAAAAAATTTATATACATAGGAAAGGTCTTGTCACAAGGAATACCGTACATATTCGCCTATAAGTCAAGTTTTTGGGAGAGAATATCGTAGTTGTAATGCACAATCGACTTATAGGCGCAATACTACAGGAGAGGAAAAAATCTGACCTTAATCTGAAGTCAAACTTTGCTGTTGATGAATGGACAATGCAGACATCACTCACCATACTTAGTAGACGCGATATTCTGCGGTCGTTAAGTTATTTTAACAAGAGGCCCAAGTGGGCCTATATCGCTCACCTGAGTACCTAGATGATCAGTCATGCATGAAGGAAGAATTCACATTTATTTTTGCATTAATGTGACTAAGTCAACACAGATGTTGAAAATATGTCAAATTTTATTTCAGGCTAGAATAAAAAACAACACTTTTTTGCACATCCATTCACGTGATTTTGATATTAAGCATTTCCTTTGTCTCTGCAAGAAGTCATTTAGGGCAACAAGTTAGTCATTTTCTTTAGGTGGGGCCTTTTGTTGACTGATTTCAAGTCTGGGTCATGAACAACAATTGTTTCAAATATTGTCCAGATCTAACTTAAAATTGCCTAATTTCATATGTTGAGTGTTGAGAAACATCTAAAAACTTATTTAGATGTGTAAAGAAATGAAAAAAAAAATTTCTCCATATTTCAATTACCAAGTGGTATATGTACCATTGTGAGAACTGCTTTTTAGACATGGTGGCATTATCTGTTAACCAATTTGGATAAAAATTTACCAAATTGATAGAGGACCTTTAGTACTTCATGTATTCCTTGTTTCATTAAAATCTTTCATGTGGTATAACAGCAGAAGTGAAAAATGTGATTGAATTGTTCCTATACACCCTCATTTGGAAGTCTTAAAAAATTCATAGATAATCCAAAAATTGAGATATTGACAAAATTCTTTCAAAGTAACAATCCTTACCATAATTATGATCACAATAGTCCATAAGAAATCATCATTATCAATTAACTAGGAAATATGACACTTTTTTTTCTGCATTGAATCATCAAGTCCAAAGAAATGTCGAAAAAAAATTCTAAAATTTGATTTTGGAAGGGAACCAAAATGACAATACGTCTTCACTCATCCCTCTAGATCATTTCAATGCATTCTGTTTGTCTCTGTATACAGCCCGTATGAAAAAGAATATTGTTAAAGGAGGGAACTCTTTTGTGACCTACTTTTGACTATGGTGGTGCCACCTGTAAAGAGGTCTGGATGAAAACAACAGAATTTGAAGAGGATCATAAGTGACTTATTTCTATCAAGATTTATTAAAATCCTTCAAACAGTTTTGTAGAAAAAGTTGAAAATGTGAAAAATGGCCACCCCCCCCCCCCCCTTTTTTTTGGGGAAGTCTTAAACGTAAAATTCCTAATTTCATATGTTGAGTGTTTAGAAACATCTAAAAACTTATTTAGATGTGTAAAAAAAAAAAAAAAATTTTTTTGACCACAGCTGGATTTGATCCGCTACTCTCTATATTTCAATTACCAAGTGGTATATGTACCATTGTGAGACCTACTTTTTAGACATGGTGGCATTATCTGTTAACCAATTTGGATGAAATTTACCACATTGATAGAGGACTTTTAGTACTTCATATATTCCATGTTTCATTAAAATCTTTCATGTGATTTCGTAGAAAAAGTTGAAAATGTGAAAAATGGCCAACCCCCCCTTTTTCTTGGAAGTCTTAAAAAATTCATAAAAAATCCAAAAATTGAGATAATGACAAAATTCTTTCACAATAATATTCCTTACCACAATTATGATCAAAATAGTCATTAAGAAATCATCAATATCAATTAACTGAAAAACATGACACTTTTCTTCATTGAAATGACTAAGTCCAGAAACATGTCAAAAAAGCGTAAATTTCTATTTGACGGATCTTAACCCCGAACACAATTTTTAATAACCCATCTTTATAGATTGTTGAAATGCAATTAGTTTCCCCATTTATGTACTGGTTCTGGAGAAGAAGATGTTTGAAGAGGGGTACCCTTTTGGGCACTTTTGGTCCCACCCTGGATCCACCCCTGAGGGAATCTGGATCCCGAACACAATTTTAGTAGGGGACCTTGAGTACATCATTTACACAAAGTTTGATCCAAATCTGCAATGTAGTTCCAAACAGTTTTGTAGAAAAAGTTGAAAATGTGAAAAATGGCCACCCCCCCCCCCCCCCCCTTTTTTTTTTGGAAGTCTTAAACGTAAAATTCCTAATTTCATATGTTGAGTGTTTAGAAACATCTAAAAACTTATTTAGATGTGTAAAAAAAAAAAAAAATTTTTTTGACCACAGCTGGATTTGATCCGCTACTCTCCATATTTCAATTACCAAGTATTATATGTACCATTGTGAGACCTACTTTTTAGACATGGTGGCATTATCTGTTAACCAATTTGGATGAAATTTACCACATTGATAGAGGACTTTTAGTACTTCATGTATTCCATGTTTCATTAAAATCTTTCATGTGGTTTCGTAGAAAAAGTTGAAAATGTGAAAAATGGCCAACCCCCCCTTTTTCTTGGAAGTCTTAAAAAATTCATAAAAAATCCAAAAATTGAGATAATGACAAAATTCTTTCACAATAATATTCCTTACCACAATTATGATCAAAATAGTCATTAAGAAATCATCAATATCAATTAACTGAAAAACATGACACTTTTCTTCATTGAAATGACTAAGTCCAGAAATACGTCAAAAAAGCGTAAATTTCTATTTGACGGATCTTAACCCCGAACACAATTTTTAATAACCCATCTTTATAGATTGTTGAAATGCAATTAGTTTCCCCATTTATGTACTGGTTCTGGAGAAGAAGATGTTTGAAGAGGGGTACCCTTTTGGGCACTTTTGGTCCCGCCCTGGATCCACCCCTGAGGGAATCTGGATCCCGAACACAATTTTAGTAGAGGACCTTGAGTACATCATTTACACAAAGTTTGATCCAAATCTGCAATGTAGTTCCAGAGAAGAAGTCGAAAATGTGAAAAAGTTAACGACAGACGACGACGACGACGGACGGCGCACTATGACTATAGCTCACTTGAGCCTTTGGCTCAGGTGAGCTAAAAATGATTTTATGACAATGAAATGTTTATTGCTTGGCCAACAAATTACACAACACAGAGTCCACAGGTGCCAAGGACGAGGACATCTATGATGACATTCCTTTGTCGGAACTACAGATCAAACTGCTGTTTGATAATGATGATGATCACAGCAAGTGATTATGCATGATCATTTGAGCGAAAAGGCTCCCAAGCCATTCACTGAAAGTCAATGAAAAGATGCCATAAGCAAATACTAGCCTTTGTTCATTGAAAATTCAGTACCGACTTATAGGCGAGTCAATGACAAATTCCAAAATTTCAAGCCATTAAAGTACCAACCGACTTATAGGTGGAGCGACTTATCGGCGCATATATATGGTACACATATGAAATATTTAAGCCATACCTCTTACTGTTCCTAAGTTATGGCCAAGGTTAAAGTGTTATACAAGTGGGTCAAACTTCAAGGTCAAGGTCACAAAAGCAAAATATTTTGATATCCAATGAAAGGTCTTGGCACAAAGAATACACACTTGAGATATCAAAGTCCTATCTCTAATGGCTCTAAAACTATGATCCAGGTTAAGGTTTTTGACAACAGCAACGACAACGCCGGGGTATGACAATAGCTCTTCAGATATTCGTCCCAGTGAGCTAAAAAGTACAATAGCTCTCCAGATATTCGTCCCCTTGAACTAAAAAGTAAGAAAATCACTGTATGCTAATATATGCATGTACGTCAATGTAACATTTAGTACAATTTAATGCAGTCACTAATGAGTACTTCCCCATTATCCAATAAACATACATGTATATGTACATCATTTCTGTCAGAACATTTAAATGCACATTAATTACATAAAGAGAGCTAAAGCTCCTCTCCTTTCCATATAATTCTTTCTGTAGTCAGATGGGACTGGAAAGTAGACTTACAGAAAAGCTTCGGAGAATGAAATGATTAATGGTTATTACAACAAATATAACATACAAGTATGATACTCATACCTTCCACACACAGAAATTACTTAAGAAACTGGCTATAGACATGTCAGGAAATGTATGCCTAAGGTACTGTGATAAAATGACTAAACATCAACACAGTTCAGAGAGAAAAGATGAAAATCTCATTCACTTTTGATCTAAGAATTTCAGAATTTTCTTTCCCAATATTGTATTCAAGGTTTTTATTTCAACATCTTTTACAAGGTTTGATGATTTGCAAAATAAATCCCTTTTTTTTTAATAAATTTATGATATTCTTTGACCAAAATGTCTCCTGCATAAAAACCTTTAACTTTAGTTTTCCTTTTTTAATGATTTGTTGTATCAGTCACTTCTAATTCTTATTATCACATAAAATCACCCAGTGAAGATGAACATCATCCTTTTAAATATGTTATTTAAACAAAGTCACTTTTGCCAAAAAGACACCCTTCATAATCACTACATACAAATATATATTTACCAATACAGTGAAAACAAATTTTTAAATATACGACATACAAAGAGGCATAACTCTAACATTTAACTATTCTGGTCCTCCAATTATTAAATGTAGAAATACAGACCCTTATAACTATATCAAATACGTTTCATTCTGCTTTCACACCAAGAAGTATTACATAAAATCATAGAAAGTAAACTTCTTTTTTCTTTTCTCAAAAATTGTTTCCATGATTTACATTTAAAGTTATTACATTACCTGGAAATAACTTATCCATAAACTGGCAGTATGCAGCACCTGAAAAAACAAAAACACAAAGGAATCAAATGAGTGTAATTATTGCAACACTTAAATCATAAGAAAACCATCTTAAAACATTTGAGTATTAAAAACTTTGGAAATTACATGTAGATATGAAGAAGTCATTTAATGTAAAAGCAAGCTCACATTTAAAGGAAATCAAAAATTTATTACACTGAAGTATTATTTGCTAACATTCCCCATTTCTCATTATAATTAATGATCCATTACTAATTTCCATCAGAGCTCGAACATTACCACAGTTTCATCCTGTTCATCAAGTTCATATATTTTGATCAACCTGTTTATTTTTATCTGTATCTTTTTGCTAAGAAGCCCCTTCTTTTTGCGAAAATAATATCTTACTTCTGTGTTTCAATGCCATAACAATGACCACAATTATTTATTCTATGTGCTTGAAACTAGTGTTTAGTCATGTGAGTATTGGAGGAAACTGCAAAAGCCTGGGAAAACCACCAACCCTTCAGTGGCTTCACTTACGTAACTTTGCCTTGATTAAGATTCCTACCTAGACCTGGCAGAGGCAAGAGATTAAATATAATCAATATATTTATAGAAAATGTTGATAAATCTTTGTGCTACAAAATCATTTTACCATCTCAATACAAAGTCCTACCTGAACACAATTCTTCAATTTTGCTATAGTTAGCTTGTAAGCTGTCATTGATCCAGGCTAGCATATCATGCCTGCTGAGATTATCTGCTGCATTGTTAGTGCTGTGCACGTTGACAGCCATGGCTTGTTCTGTACTGAAACATTAAAAGGAGAGGTCAAGGGCTTGGTATTTACACTACATAAGCAAACCTGATTAGTTCTCACCATATGAATATAATACTTATATAGATAGGTAGATATAATCCATATAACATGGTATTTCAGCATGAATAATGAATGAATGTCTGAAGTGCATGAAAGCTCTCAACCATGTTAATACTTCTGTACTACACATATCATTGTTCTATACACATATAAATTAGACCTTGAAATAGCCTTTATCATTCATGATCAATTTTTTCAAAAAAAGTGACCAATACTTTGCAGATGATAGCATAACCAGAACAGAAGATCTCTAGACAGAGTAACAGTAAACTCTTAAGGAGAGAACATCAAGAAATTCACATGGTCAATGACTGCATAGATGCTATCATTGTATGGTTGGATTTTAACACAGTTTAAGTTGCTCTCAAAAGAAATTAGCAACCTCCTATACATGTATATTACATGATTTCCTGAGACTAAACAAGCAATTACATACCAAATACATAATCACTATGCTAATAAGTCGGCCTCCTATCAGTATGTAGTCTTTTACAGCGTTTTTATGTGTGTAACATTAAGAAAGTCTTTATCTATAGCTTATAAACTTAACTGAGTACACACCTTACTTATAAACCTTATTAAAACATGTAAATTTGCTCATGAGCCTGAACTTCTATTACCTGAAGGAGCTACTGCTGTGATACCATTACTCTACATGTCTGTGTTCAACATCCATATCATAAGTCCCAATACCTCTAGTTATACATTACATTCCTATGTATCTACAGCAGTGATAATATCACTTCCTGCTATAGATCCATACTAAGCACCATCAGTTTCTAAGTTTAACCTGACATGCACATGTTAGATAATCTTTCTGATGATGTGCAATATGTTTGTTTCTGCAATGCTCTTGATTTTACTGATAACACGTAAGTAGTGTTTCGCTATGTTTATACTGTTTAAAACCATTCGATAGATTCCAAAATGTAAGCAAAATCATGTATATATATACCTAAATCAGACTGATATAATTTCAGAATGGATTGAAGCAATTATCTATTGTTTATTTATTATGATCAGTATCAAAGCCCTCTTCCGTCCTCTTTTGAGCAGCACTTCCAGTTTTAAAAATCCCTTTACTACTTCAAGTGGGTCTGATTCATAGGTCTAAATTTCCATACAATGCATCAGGCAGATGCTGCCATCATATTTCTTGTACCATAATAGCTTAAGTGTGATATAGTACAAAATGAAGAAAAAAACCTGTTACTACCCTTACTGTCTTATGTCAATCACTAACACTATAGACTACTACAGATTACACAGGTCTCAGCATATTCAAAGACTACATCATGTAAGGTGGAAAGTATGTGTGTATTAAATTCACGATACCATGTATAATTACCAATATGAAGTACATGTATAATAACTTCTAATAAGAAGGGACATCTTGGTTTATCATTATCGATTACTTTCTTATAAAAGCAAAATAGAAAGAGCATTCTTGGTTTTCATGGTAAACAAAGCCGTCATGTCAAGTGCAAAGTGGATTTCATGGAAAACAAAGCTATCGTGTTTAGTGTAAAGTCCATGAACTACATTTACACGCATTTAGTACTACTTACATTTCACTTTTTGTGTAAATTATACACTTTCAGTTTCATCTAGAAATAATTCTGTCAGAAACAGTGTCATTCAATAAAAGAATTACTATATTTACTTACATTTTTACATATTTATTATAATTATCTTGTTTTATTTAATAATACAGTACATGTATACCATAACTTTGAGGTTATCAATTTGTAGTTTTAATCATAATTTTAAGCCAGACTTTGCATTACTTATTCATAGTAATCAGAAAATGGGATGTTTAGGAAGGTGTATTGATTTTCTATTTTGTTCTATCTCAATAAAGTACCTAAATTAAGCATTTACATACAATGTCAACATTATCTAATATGTGTATACTTATTTCATTGTGTACTTTGTAATACCAGAAGTTATTTATCTTATATATATTATTATATATATTGTTGATAATGCTACTTGTTTGCTAATAAATCCTATTTGCACAATGAAATTATGATTTCAAGAGTTTTCCCAATCTTTTTTTACATTGTGATGACATGACATAAATCATCTACATCACTACCAGTGCATAAGTTCTGTCATTCAGACATGTCAAACAACAGTAGAGCTCGTCAAATATGGACCCTACCCTCCTCAGTTAACTCTATAAAAAGAAACATATTGTGGAAATATTGTGTCATGACACAGATATATATTGTCAACAGAATTGACCATTTCCTTCCTCCTTATTAAAGCTAGAGAAGTGTGATAGCACATACCAGATGATATACACAAGTGTAATGATCATTTTAGGAAGTATATATACTGTAGTACAGAGACTTAGACACTATGATGGTTCCTTCTCCACCACACTTCATCAAAATTGCTTCAGAGATGATGTATCAGATGGCATGGATACACAAGTACATGTATAGTGATATAACATTTACTTCACCACTGCTTACAAAACATGTGGAAGTCTATCACATCACTGGACTATAAAAAGTGGTCTGTCATATAAATGGACAACAAAAGGTAGTCTATCTCACTGCTATACAAAGAGTGATCTATCATATCACTGGAATACAAAAGGTGGCCTGCAAACAGTAGCCTATGAGATCTGGGATATACATGTAAACATACCACAAAGAGAAATCTAGAACACTACACCACAGGACTTGAACTTGTACATCAAAGGACTCAACACAAAATCTAAAACATCCTAGGACTACAAAGAGATGTCTAGCACATCAAACTTCATAAGAACTACAACATGAGAACTACCAGTAGTACATTATAGAACTACAAAATTAATCAAAAAAATAAGAGGTCTGGTGCATCCTAGGTTTTCAATATCAGGTCTAGCACATCACTGGATACAAACCAAAGACTAGCATTGCAGCATATCTTAAGACTATAACACGATGAAGCACATTACTGAACTACAAAACAATGTTAAACACAGTAAAGGATTAAAGGAGTGGTCTAAAACATCATAGGACTACAAAAGGGGTTTACAACAAAAAACACAAAGGGGTTACCGTCTAGATTTATATCAGTGATATTTAGCATTCATTGCTATGTACAAAAGGAGATCCAGAAAATTCAGCAGCTTCATCCTTTTCAACAAGTGCATACATGTACATGTATCATGTTTATATATATTGATTATGTAGTGTGTTAAAATCTGAAAGTCTCCTCTCTTCAAACTGGGATTATTTCTGCATTACTGTAGTAGCCAGTGTTTAATCGTCCTGAAAACTTCAGTACCTGGAGAAAGCCATGGGCCTCTGGAGAGTATTTTGCCAGACCCCTCCAGATTTCCAGCTATGACATATATACTGACATTCAGCATTACTCAAAATATGACTTATACTTAAATCCTAGCAGTGAAATTCCTTTAGAGTAAAAACTTCTGCTCACCGACTCACAGAGAGCAGTTGTTGAAACATGACTTGTCAGACCACCTTAGTCCAAATTCACTAATCACACTACAGATACATAACAGACTGTCTTCACTGACTGTAGTCATAAAATTGACTTGTAGTCTTCAGTATTCACAAACCATACTAATCACAATTATTTCCTACTCCATGTACATGGTCCCTACATGAACTACTCACTGGCCACAGTAATGCTTTTTCTCCTCCTTAGTTTGTCGATTTATAATAATACGATGTCGAGCTCGTTTCCATAATTCTACGCTACGTCTCCTCTTTTCCTCCTTTTCCCTGAATACTTCTAATGGATCTCTACCACTGTGATAGAAAGACATGTCTAACAAGGTTGTCACCCTGAATCAGGGTTCACAGTATCAACCTGATGTTATGACATTCTACTGATAAGATAGGCTCAGTGTACTTCTCTATCGTATATACTCTAATACAGGGAGTTATCAACGTGTTCTCATCCCATATGTTACACTGCAGCAGATTGATCATTATGTATGCTATATATTGAATATGGTAATGTGCATTCCTTTGTTACTTAAGCTTGACAGCCATAGAAAAATATATACTCCCGTTCAAAGTTGAACACATTGTTTTGTGTGTATCATTCTTAAAATCCATGTACATATATGGTTAGTTAACTTCTTTAACAGTGGTAGATGTATCACAACTAGAGTTTCTGAAGAGTGCAAGTGCTTGGAGTGTAGTGTAAGTGACCAAATTTTATCCCAAATAAAATCGTCCTGAATAAATGATTGATAACCTTATTTCTGCTTTCTTTCTCAGATGGCAGTTCTGAATCTGAGTACTTTCAAATTTCAAACTACACAATGAGAATGGATGGTATCATGTGATCCCTGTTTGGCTAAATCTTTATCAATATGATAAAGTAATTGGAAGGTTACAGATTTAACTGCCACCATGTCAGATTTGTTAAAATATCTCAGTGCAACATGCTCTTGTGGGCTCTCTGTTCCCTTAAGTTGGAGTAATTCAATGGTCCCATTCCCAAATTCAAAACAAAAATAATTTATCATTTTCCTAGACGTTTTGCAATACTTTCACTAATTTCTTCAGCACCTATATATGCTTGGATTAGCGATGCAGAATCGGACAATTTTCACATTATCATGTGATCCCTGTTTGGCTAAATCTTTATCAATATGATAAAGTAATTGGAAGGTTACAGATTTAACTGCCACCATGTCAGATTTGTTAAAATATCTCAGTGCAACATGCTCTTGTGGGCTCTCTGTTCCCTTAAGTTGGAGTAATTCAATGGTCCCATTCCCAAATTCAAAACAAAAATAATTTATCATTTTCCTAGACGTTTTGCAATACTTTCACTAATTTCTTCAGCACCTATATATGCTTGGATTAGCGATGCAGAATCGGACAATTTTCATAATCGATAATCGGACAATAATGGAAAATCATAACCGATTCATTATAATCGGATGAATAAGAAAAACACTTTTGCAATGGAATATTTTTATCTTTTGACAATGTAATCATATATGTAGAATTTTTTATTTGAAAAATAAAATAAACAAGAAATTAATCAAATAATTCGGGGACTTCACAATCCGGGAGCATGTTGTTATTCTTGTCCGCCATTTTTAATGGTACTAGGGCAGTACTATCTGCCGAAATGCCCATGAATTGCCGAAATAAACTTATAAAATGCAGAAATGCCCAAAATATATATACCGATATTCCCTTCTCCTTCTAGTCAAATAGTTTCAAATCATTGCTTTTCATGTTGACGTAGAGTTCTAGGGCATAAATAGTAATGTAGTTGAGAAATAATTGGCAAAATGTAACATTAATCTTCTGAGTTTTATGATTTTGTTAACAATGAAATTTATACAAAGATAAGAGAATCAAACAAAATACTATATGTTCATACGTTTTTATCCTGATTCATTCAAATTTATATGTAAAAACAATAATCATTGGCATTTAAGTTCCATTTCATGGGCATTTCAGTAATAAGATGGAGTATTCCGGTCATTTGGGTCATTTCAGTGGATAGTTACACTACATTTTATGAGTCAATTTGGGTGATAAAACTTCTTCGTTTTTTCCAGCGATTTTTTCGATTTTTGAAAATAGAATCAAAAATCGAAATCGGCGCACTTTCAGCGATCGATATTCGATCATCGTCGACAATCGTTTCAACACTAGCTTTGATATACCTAGAATTTGCATATTCTGAGGGACAAAGGCAGGGGGTATGGAGGTCACCTAGACCCCAATTGTGAAATATTTTTACTAAAAACCTGTCTCTCCTGACACTTAGCATATACATTTTACCATTAGAAAAAGTTCATAAAACGTGATTAAATTTCATCATGATACAAACAAGTTTTTATTGAACACATTTTTTACCATCAAAGCTGAGTGTAAGTGTGTTTTAACTTTTATAACATTATAGCTCATTTACACATTGTTTATATTAACTATTGAATGTGTAGTTCTTTTACCAAACAAATAACAAATGATTGAAAACTTCTGAAGCATCATCGCTTTACACAGTTACATTTCACTTATAATGGTACAAAGAATGCTTACTTATGGTAAGCGTCATTTATATTATGCAAATAAGAATCCTCTCTATCTCTCTCTCTCAATTTCATATGGCACACTGTATAAGAGGTTCATGAACCATCTATAATGACAATGTGCCGATCTGTTCCCTTGATGGAATAATGCTGAACACAAAACTTTGCAAGGGACTAATGGACATTTGGGCCAGTAATCTTCAAAACATTAATTACTGGTCCTAACCAGTTATTACTGGACCAAAGAATTTTCTTAGTGTTTCAGGAACAATTTTTAGCTACCTATGTAAGTTTTGATACTAAAGTGTCACTACCCGAAAAACGGACAGACCTATGCTATCACAAACACATTCCAAACATAATTCCAAAACAAGAAACCGTCAAGGACGGTATGACTGGATTGCAAATGCTAAACGCAAAATGTTGATGCCAGAGGGAAAGACCAATTTTGCCAATTTATAGACCAGAATTGCTTTGCATGAACATTAACAATACATGTATGCAAGTGGTTACCCTAAAGGCAAAAAACGGTGTGTGTTCACTGAAGCATAAAGTCAAGGTCAAGGTCACTAAATTTTTGTATTTGTTGGATAGAACATTCAAGTATCTACAAACCTACCAACTTTGACATAAGTACCCTTTAGGGTATGAAAGAAACCAAGCTAAACGCAAATACTAAACGCAAAATGTTGAAGCCATGCGGACGGACAGATTTCGCAAATTCATAGACCGGAATTGCTTTGCAATCCGGTCAAAAATGGCAGGTTTTACAAGAGGCTTGGATCAACCAAATCATAAAATAACTGTTTATTACACATATTTAGTTATTTGTCGTAAACAGAGGTTCATTCTTCAGTAGTCCTCAAATGTCTGAGCTCTCTATTACGTAATATGGCACACGACTCCTACGCGACAACAAACAAATGGCACACAACAATTAGTCCCACATGATTACAGGACATTACATCATACATGCCAACACCAGCACAGGGATCAAAATTAATGGGAAATACTTGCGAAATGCTAGTGAAATTTGGAAATTGCGAGTTGAAAATTTAGGAACTAAAAAAAAATTGCTAGTGACTTATTTTCATTGTGTCATACAATCTCTGCTGTTTTCAAATCCGTTTATTGTTTTTATCAGGACGTCCGTTTTACAGGGTTTGGACAACATCTGCATTAGTAAAAAGCTTGAATAATCCTGTATGGATTTAGTAAGTAAAGCGTTCTCAATATGGCCAATGCTATTCGCAGTAAGGTCGTGTACGTAAACCGGAATTTCTATATACACGAAGGTCGTGTAAATAGCTGAGGGAGTATGCAATGACTATTTACACGATGGTAGTGTACCTAAATTGATATGGCTATATGCACGACAGTTGTGTACCTAAAGTGATTTGGCTATTTACACGACAGCCGTGTCACGGTGTACCTAACAGACTCCTTGTCGAGGCCCCTCGTTCCTAAATGTATGCTGGGGAAGTTTGATACAGAATCTCTATTTGTGTCCTGCATATATTCGTACATTGTAACATAAACGTAGAAGAGTTTGTATTTTGACGTAATAAATGTAAAGATGGCAAACACTGAAATAATTTTTTCATTTCGCTATTTACAAGAAGTTACATTACCTAAGATGATTTGAATTAAAGATAAGACAGATTAGAAATGGGGGGTGGGGTTGTTGCTAAGCAACATTATGTCAAATATTTTTCTTCTTACTTTAATATCTATTTCTTTATTGAAGTTTTTATAGTGAGCAGTATTCTTATAAAGAAAGCTTCTATCCAAATTGATAAACGCTCTAACCGAAGAGAATTGGTTGTGTATAAAACAATTAAATAAAATAATTGATCACAGGAATGGTTAATGGAATGTCTCCCGGGCATCCTCACAGGTACAGGTTATATACCCGTCGTCTACTTAGGCAATGTACATAAGTAACACAACGGTCGTGTAAATAGCCATATTACTTTAGGTACACGACCGTCGTGTAAATAGCCACTACCTTACAATACATGTACCATATCACATTTTAGATTCAATTTGATAGCGTGAAACGTCAGACATGATGATAACTAATTCCTACAAAAGAAGTCAGTGATTTACAGATTAGTCGCTAGTTTATATTGTTAATATTACATTGTAACATGGTGCAAGATGTATTTGAATTACAGTGTTGAAACATCATTTTTTCTTGATTTCAACTTTAGCCTGTAGATTTTTGTTTTAGCCTGTGGATTTTTGTTTCACAAGCTAAAATTAGCCTGTGGTCAAAAAAGTTAATTTCAATCCCTGCAGCACACTGCCAGATTCGGCAAGTATTCTGATCATCAATAATATTGTTAAGCCCGATTTCCAAGTGAATATATACATGTACATACTGACAAAGTCCTACAAAAGGTACTTTATTTATCAACGTCATTTCTCATGTTAACCTCTCCTCTTTCTTTATTGATTAACAGAAGAAACTATACTGGCGAAGGACTAGTCCCCGGCTAAGACCAGTTACCAGCTACTACGTTATTAAGTGTATTCAAAACATGAATTGACAAACTTTTCATATGTAATATTTAGTATCCTATGTATTGCAGACAATCACGTGAAAAAATTTCATAAATTCACGTTTCAAAAACCGAAATAACATAGTAGCCAGTTACTGGATTTAGCCAGTAACTGGTACACTACCAGTATCTAGATCTACTTATGTTATGCTACTGGTAGTGTACCAGTTACCGGCTAAGACCAGTTACCGGCTACTATGTTATTTCGGCTTTTGAAATGTGAATTTATTAGATTTTTTCACGTGATTGTTTGCAATACATAGGATACTAAATATTACATACGAAAATTTTGTCAATTTACGTTTTGATTACCCTTAATAACGCCGTAGCCGGTAACTGTTCTTAGCCAGGGACTGGTCCTTTTTTTTCTTCTTCTTCTTCCGATACGGAGTTATCCTCATATGTGAGTGTATTACAAACTCCAGCTTGGTTAAGAAAAGGAGGCTTCTTCCATTAAAATTTAGAATTTACAGATTAAAACTATTTACAACAGTGGCAGACCGTATCTACTAGGGCTCCAGCTGTGTCCAGGGCACTCTGTCTAATGTGGCCCTGAACTTCTCCAAGGTGAGAGCTGCTGTTGCTGACTCCGGTAGACGGTTCCAGTTCCGAACCGACCGAGGGAAGAAGGAATTTCTGTAATGGTCTTTGTTGGTACGTGGTTGTCTGTAACGATGGCCTCCTCTAGTTCTGCTGTCCCCAGGTGTGAAATACTTGTCTGGATTTATGTCTACTAGGTGGTTTTGGATTTTATAGCATAGCACAAGTCGTTGTTTGGTACGTCTATGCTGAAGGGAGTCCCACTCTAGTTGGTCCAATAGTGCGGAGACACAACCTGGGGAGGTGTCTGTGTACTGACCAAGACGAACCGAGCTGCTCTTCGTTGTACGAATTCAAGGTCTTTGATCAAGGTGGCTTGATGGGGATCCCAGACCGGTGAGGCATACTCCATTGACGGTCTGATGAGAGTGCAGTAAGCTGTAGCCTTAACTGATGGTCTGCACCGGCCCAGGTTTCTACGGAGGAAGCCGAGTGTGCGTGTGGCCTTACCAACAGTGTTGTGTACATGTATATGGCATCCCCATTGCAGGTCTCGGTCGATGGTAATACCAAGATATTTCCCTCTGTTGATTACTTCCAGTTGGTGACCATGCAAGGTGTAAGTTGTCTGCAGTGGTTTGCGTCTGCCGGAAATCCTTATAACCGTGCACTTCTCTGGATAGAAGCACATCTGCCACCTGTGCTCCCATTCCTCCAAAGCTGAGAGATCCTTTTGTAGGATATCGGCATCTGAATGGTTCCTAATTTTCCTGTAGACCAGACAATCATCTGCAAACAGCCTAGAGTCTGAGGTGGTGCGCTTTGGGAGGTCATTTATATAAGCTAGGAACAGGAGTGGCCCTAGCACAGTCCCCTGGGGTACCCCGGACAAAACATCTAGAGGTGATGAAGTGTGTCCCTCGAGTAATACTGACTGGGTCCTGCATTTGAGGAAATCCCTGATCCAGCTTAGTGTGGTGCCTGACACTCCATAGTACTTCAACTTCAATAAAAGGCACTGGTGAGGTACCTTATCGAACGCCTTTGAGAAGTCCAACAAGATGATGTCTGTTTGATGTCTCTGGTCCATGTTTCTGGCTATGTGTTCATATGTGGTGATGAGTTGAGTCTCACAAGAACAGCGGGCCCGAAAGCCATGTTGTTCATCACAGAGGATGTGGTGCCGATCAAAGTGGTCCATCACTGTGCTATGTATGACATGTTCCAGTAGCTTGCATGATATGGAGGTCAGTGATACAGGCCGGTAATTAGAAGGTTGATGTTTTTCTCCTTTTTTGTAGATAGGGACGATGTTTGCCTTCCGCCATTCATCAGGGATTTTGCCATGATCAAGGGAAAATTGAAATATCCTTGTTAGGTATGGGGCAATTGCTGATGCTGCCTGCTTCAATATAAAGGCTGGTACTTCATAAGGTCCTGTGGCCTTGAAAGGTCAGAGTTCCTTGAGTAGATTTAGTACCCCTCTCTCATGAATGATGATGTTCTCCATAGGTGGGTGCGGGCTAGGTCCAAGATCAGGTAGTGTGCTGAGATCTTCCCTGGTGTACACAGACGGAAAATGCTGGTTAAGGATGGAGGCCTTACTTGTAGTATCGCCGGTATTGTTATGAATTAATGATTTAGATGTACTCAAAGCATCTCTCTTATGTAGAATATTGGGTTATTTTATTCCATGATCAAATTCATTAATCAAGTTTCAAAAACTCTAGATCATTCCATTGCGGATAATGAATGACTCAATGAGTCAAACAAACTCAAACGTTGTCATTCATAATCGAACACCGGTGCCAAATTTATTAAACATTTGAAATATAATTTACATGTTTGAGTAATTCTATTCATGATTGAAATGATGGGACATCATATGAAAGAACGGATCTTGATTCAAAGAACGCACAGGAAGACGTTACTTACAATATATGCTAAGTTACTTACACCGTTCAGCCGAACCTACTTCTGTCTGTTAGTCGCTCAGCGCGGGTGAGACGAAACACCGAAACGACACCCAAACACCGGAACGGCAGGGTAAACACAGAAACGGCACTTATTTACTCATTATAATGACTTCTAAGTCAATATCCATTTTATACATGCTTAATGATGTCTAATATGCCGAAAAAATCAATATTAACTTTTAAACTTGAAGAAGTTTGAGTTTTTTTAATTTCCTCTGTTATTTTTTTTTACACATGTTTCATCCTTTCGGCAGTTCTGGATTACGAGTCAGGAATCGGGCAATATTTATCGCGATTCAGATTTATTTTGGTATCATTTTTTACTGACTACATATCACAAGGATGCAGACATTAATCATGCAAGTTCACTCGAATGGACCCCCTCCCCCTCTTTTCCTCCCAAGATCCTGAACTGTCCCAATCAATGATGATAGCCATCAAAAGTTTCACACTGTCGTACATGTATACTGCTAACATTTGTAATAATTATATTATAAACACACCATAAATTTTCACATTTTATTTGCGCATGATATGAATACGGCCATTTTTCACAACCTGAAATGACAGTAAAAAATGTCATAATTGTGTCAGTTATGTAAAAAATTAAAATATAACTTGGTTATTATAGAGATTATGTCTCTGGTTACTGTGTGAATAATGTGTATGACTAAGATAAGAAAGTTGTTTTATGCAATATGGGTCAATATAAAGTACCGTTTCGGTGCCGTTCCTGTGTTTACCCTGTCGTTCCGGTGTTTAGGGTGCCGTTCCGGTGTTTCACCGGTTCAGCGCTAAAAGAGGTAAATGGTCACGTGATAAAAATGTATTTGTCACTCTCATATTTATAAAAAAGATCAACAAAAATATGTTAATATTCTACACTTATTTTTAGGTCTTCAACATTTAATATATTTATCTATGTAACATCGGTTATTATTTCAAATGAGATAAAATGGAAACCATTGTGAATAACATGAAACAGAAATCTCGGTCATAACCTTTCCCAATCTCTCATACAGAGGGCGCTACGCTACTCTCCACGTTTCCCCTCTGTTGTCGGCTCGAAGCTGTTTTCACAAGAATCTTGAAAAACTGGAGAAAATCCCATTCAACAGTATAAGTGACTTACATGGTGTACTAAATGTACAAGCTTTTATCTCTGAAAAAAAAAAAAGAAACCTGAAAAATTCATTAACACACATGTCATGGACTTTAATGAGTTTTGGTGCATGAGACCTATATATGAAGTACAAAGAAAAATACGCACTTCAGTTTTTCCAATTTGGTTGCCATTGTCATGGTAACCGTGTCTGAAATTTTAAAAATCTGAAAAATTATGAAAACAAGGCATTTTCACGCCGCTCGTTTCCATGGAAACAGGTATAGCAGCTAATTTCTATTTTAATTGTTGATGTTTTAAATCTTCATTAAAAAATGTAATTTAACCCAATTATGTTTTCCTCTTTATACAACTTACACATGTGAACAAAGAGAAGGATAAAACATACCTTATTCAAAATGGCCCAATTTTTAAGACGTTTTGATGCCATTTTTTTTGCTGTGCATATAAATGCCGAAATTACCACTATTTGCCGAAATTACCAAATAGGTTGCCGAAATTACCAATAATGTTACCGAAATTACCACTCATGTGGTAGATAATGATGGTATTTACCACAAAAAAATTATTTTTTCATATTTTATTTTTAATTTCATTATTTTCAGGTAAAATGTTGGATTGAAAGACACCATGGATTTGTGAAAAAAAACCTCGATCTTGTTTATTTATGTCAATATCGTTATATATGCATGTAAATTTTTAAATGTTGTGTTTTATATGTTCTGAATGATGTACGAACAATTTATGAGAACAAATAATCTTAAAACTTGTAATTTATTGATAAATGGCTTTGCTTTTTTAAGAAATAATTGATTGTATATGCAAACGTGTAAAATGAGAAAGCCAACTCATAAAGCTTGTTATGTTTGTTTTATGTTGTTTTATTGTAATTGTAAAATGACTAAAAGTACTAATGCCTGTCAACTAATGAGTATCATCCTAGAACTACGAAAAAAGTTATTCAAATTAAATGGAGAGACTCAATTTTTTTTTTTTTTTTTTTTTTTGACAATACAGCATTTAATTTGGTTACTACGGCCACTTCTTAAGTCTTTAATAGGATGAGTAGGCAGTTTTTTTTTTCTTTATTGATCTTTACATTTTATTGATGTACAACTTCATAAGTACATCTTTTAGACACAAATCAAGAAAATCATGACCTTGAAAAATTTTCAAGGTCATTCTTTGAAATTTCAAGGTCACCAAAATATAAATGACCGATTTTTACGTATTTTTGTGATTTTTCATGAAAAGAGATGAAATTTTCAGGAAATCAAATAATATTGGAGTAAATCAATCTCATACAATGAACTATTCTAATTTCTGTAATGTACTGCATTTAATGAGTAAGAGGGGTAATATTTGTGCTCTCTATAGTGCTATTTGGCCTATTGAGTACATATCAAATAAAACTATTTTAAAATGATATGACAGAGGCTTAGGTATGTTTTAAAGTAAGTCTATAGTAACATGAACATGTGCTGAAAGGCAACAGGACGATCCTGCCACAAAATTGTCTGTCAATAATACGTTCCGTCCACAGTACAAAACGGTCAAGATGATCCGATCCCCCATCCCCCATAAAATACTTTACTTTTGTTTTAGATACATATTTATGTTGACTGATTATACTGATACTATATAAAAAGCAGTACGTAAGTTTGACAAAGCTGTTTGTGCAACTGAAACTGAGAGGACATTAAAAGAAAGTACAACTGAACTTCGACGAGGAAGGACAAACCAATTAATCATACGTCTTTTCTAAAACCGTAAAAAAAATCTAGCAATGTGCAATATTAACAATAGCATGCAGGGAAAACAAGAACTTTAGATTAATAGATGGGGAGAAATAGAAAAACACCTGAGAATCCCGTTACCAAACGGATATACTGTTGAAATGAATTCATATGACTTATATTCCTTACTACTTTAAATAGTCTACGCATCATATATATAGTGCTTTATCTTTACATAACTTTTATCATATGGTTGGTTGGTTGGTTGATTGGTGTTTTACGTCGCTTTCAACAATTTTTCAGTCATATCGCGACATGTAAGCAAGAGGTAACCAACCTCTTAAACATAGTGGCACAAACCGGGAATCGAACCCGGATCGTCGGCACCGAAAGCTAAGCGCTTAACCACAACACCAAGCTTGCCCCTGTTATCATATGAACAGAACAAATGTGTAACGTGAATTTCATTTAATCCCGTTTAATCAGAATTGATATTATATAACCTTCATCAGATGACATTATCATGTTACTTTTCTTCAAATAATACAACAGAAACTCGAATCTATTTTTAATATGTTTCGTATCTGCTTACATTTACATGTACATAAATAGTCACATAAATATATAAACAAAACATGGTGGACATATTATCTTGGGTAAAATGGCCGGTTTATCGTGGGACCGCTTCATCGGGCCCGATTTCGTGCCGTGGGCGGAACTTCTAGAAATTGCACTGAAATTGCACTTTTGTTGCATTAGAGGAGGTCTACCTCATGAAAATATTTCTAGAGGAATTCCAATCATTTTGTAGGAGGTAAATCCACATATTTCATAACAATACACAGAAATACCTTTTTAGCAGAAACTCTTCACCTTTTTTCGTTCCCAACCAACTAATACTCTAGACATTCACACTATACCGTCCCCAACCTCACTTATACTCTACGCATTCACCTTATACCGTTCCCAACCTCACTGGGACTCTGGGCCTTCCCATATTACCGTTCCCAGCCTCATTAATACTCTGGACATTGACCTTATACCGTTCCCAACATGATCCGGACTTTCACAATATACCGTTCTCAACCCACAAATACTCTGGACATTCATAATATACCGTCCCCAACCTCTCTAATATTCTGGGCATTCACTTTATTTCGTTCTCAACCCACAAATACTCGGGACCTTTACATTATACCGTTCCAATCCCATAGATACTATATACATTCACCTTATACCGTTCCCATTCTCACTAGTACTCTGGACCTTCACATTATGTTGTTCCTAACCTGACTAGTACTCTGGACTTTCACATTATACCGTTCCCAACCCACATATACTCTGGGCATTCATATCATACGGTCCCCATCCTCACTAATACTCTGGACATTCACCAAATACCACTCCCAACCTCACTAATACTCTGGAACTTCACCTTATTCCGTTCCCAATCCACTAATGCTCTGGGCCTTCACATTATACCATTTCCAACTCACTAATACTCTGGACATTCACATTATACCGGTACCTTTTACAACCTTTCTAATACTCTTGACCTTTAAAATAATATACCGATCCCAACCCCTCTAGTAACTCTCAGTTAGCATTCACATTATACCGTCCAAAAATCACGCAAATTTTTTTTTCTTGGACGACCTTGCCGTCTTCAAGAAAAAGTTAATCAAAGAAAATATTTTTGCTGAGAATTTTCTCATTCATAAAGGGTCTGTCAAAGAAACATCGTTGATTTATCCCAGATGTCATTGGTTTTACCTATAAATACATTTTGTCCGAAAGTGTTGGTCACAACAAGGAAGTTTCCCAGATAGGTGTACATGGAAACAGATCTAGATAGTTAGAAATACCATTTCTACCTATTACGCAGAAAAATGGGCTATTCGTATTTCATCTGACTCTGATTTAATTTTTTCCTAAGGTAATGACCCCGTTACTCTTTGGTCTTTCATAAAAAGTACCACAGAATTTAAATTATTGTTAAACTTTGTACATTCCCACCACGCGAAATGATATACATGTACTGGCATGCATTTTATGCAACTGTGCATATGAAAATGATTTTTACCATGCAGCATGTGTATACTTGGACAGAGCTTATGGATGTCCGGGAGAAGAGGTGGGTGAATCTGATTTAGATAGATTTGACGTTGCGCCATACCCCTAACTTTGCCCTTATGACGAGTTTGATTTGTTTTACATTCTTCTCGGAAGAGATGTGGAAATTTATCTAAATGATACAGACTTAAATGAATTTCGTTTTATGAATTTCAGATTTATAATAGATGTGTATGGCCTATATAATCTCCGAGAAATGTCAAAAAGAGGGTGATCAGTACATCATTACACATACTTATGAATTAAATATCTATGAAATTATATGTATTTGTACGTCTGGACTGACAAAATAGATCAGTAATATGGAATCATACCTTAATATTTTCTAATATTCTTTGCACATATGCAAGTTATCATGTCATAGTATCAGGGAGGTATATAAAATATGTGTTATATACGTCCCTGAAAGTGTCTTCATTTTTATGTAATTTGATGTATTTGTATGTTTTGTAAATTGATCTCTTCAAAAGAGGAAATAAAGAATGAATGAATGAATTCACTGGGCTAGTTAAAATGTGATTGATTTTTGTTTTACGTCACACTACGAATATTTCACGTATATGGTGACGGCATCTGCCTGATTCGGAGCATACACATTTTTACCTTTGCAACGGACCCACCCGAAGCAGTGAGGGATCTTTAACGTGCCATGCATACCACGACACGGGGCCTCGGTTTTTACTGTCTCATCCGAAAGACATGACACCGGCATGACCAGAGCGGGACTCGAACCCCGGCCTCCTGATCAGGAGTCCGACGCGATACCACTAGGCCACGCCGGCTGAGTTAAAATGTGCGTTGGCGGATTTAGAGGAAGAGGGTGCAATCTCCCTCCCCCATTTGGTTTGAAAATTTTACCATAAAGGTCATTTTCGATCATTTTATGGTTGCAACCTTCTTTCCAGACCGAATAGTCCAAGTGCAAAACATTGGTCATGGGAAACTGCAACCCCCTCCTTTCAAAAACTTTCTAGATGCGACCAGAGACAAATATATACACGTGTGTGTGTGTGTATATATATATATATATATATATATATATATATATATATATATATATATATATATATATATATATATATATATATATATATATATATATATATATATATATATATATATATATATATATATATATAGTGAATATATACTATATTCACTATATAGTGAAATATACGGTGCCTTGTTAGCTGTAGTGTCTTTCTGCTTTATATGTTTGTCTAATTTGTCTTTATTTCCTACAGGTATTTCTTCGGAGATCCAAGGTCCATAGTACTCCCAGGTGTTTCACTGATTCTATTTGTGCTTTATATATATATATATATATATATATGTGTGTGTGTGTGTGTGTGTGTGTGTGTGTGTGTGTGTGTGTGTGTGTGATCCGACCATGATGTGTTTCGCTAGGGACGTGCATATTTAATATCTAATTTCGCCAATAGAATTTGTTATAAAAATAATAACAACAAAAATATTACTAAACATAAATATATATCTTGCCATAAATATACATGATACCAGCGGCCTGTGAACAGAAGGTAATGACATAAACGTGAACATCAATCGGTGAGGAAAATGATCTACTGTCCGCGCCACTCACTTTGTAAACCGAAAAATCTGGATTTTCACTTATTTATTTTTAAAAATAGTTTTACAAAATTATTATCAATCGACAGATCTAGTTTAGTCGTAACTTTTGGCGTATGTTATATGTTTCTACGAAGAAGCATTCGTATGTTATAGGGGAAAAATCATTTTAGATAGGGCGTTTTCTATGTTAATTTTGACGTGACGTCGCCGATGTTTAACACTGAGTCTATGGGAAACTTAGCGACGTCACGTCAAAATTTTGAATTTTTTCCTATAAAATATGAACGCTTCTTCATACAAGCATACAGCATGCACCAAAAGTTACGACTAAACAAGATCTATCGAATGGTTTTGCTTTTTTGAAATTATTCTGAAGATACACTAATTATATGAAAGTCCTCCGTAGGAAAGTAGTAATGAAAAAGTTACGCTTTCATACTCCAGTAATGTGGACGTGACTTGATATTCCGTTTTCAATATTTCCCACTTGATAAAGGCCACGCGGCCGAAAATTTGTGGACATTCGAGTGTTTTGTTGTTTATTCTGAAGATCCAGATTTTCCAGTTTCTAGAGTGAGTGGCGCGGACAGTAGTGGGTAATATTCTATTTCGTTCCGTTTTAATCCGAATGATGTGTATGTATGTATTTACTTCATTTTTTTTTCACTGCGGTTGGGTATCGAAGCGGAAGTTACAAGTTTTGCTTTCTCACTACCGACCGGGTATAACGATCAGGGATCATGGAATGTTTAATTGGAATAAAAGGAAAGGATTTCGTACTTTTAGCATCAGACACAGCATCAAATCGAAGTGTCGTCTCAATGAAACGAGGTATTTGATTAAATAATAATCGTGAACACCCTATTGAATGGAGGAAATTCGGGAATAGTCTCCTTCAGTCCTTGCCAGTCATGGTCATGTTAAGGCTGTTGACAGTGTTGTATGGTCATGTTTAATTCTAGTTAAGTATTCATGGTATTACCAACATGACCAAAGATATTTCTGACCCATTTTATCTTTACTAATATTTTTTTCTGTGTGAGAATAGTAATATGTCATATTACTATCACTTTAAGTACACGACCATCATGTAAATAGCCGTTTCACTTAGGTAGACAACTGTCGTGTAAATAGTCACTACTGTTTTCGCCATTTCCATGCACCCCTCATACGGCATCATATTATATGATGCCGTATGAGGGGTTCATGAAAATGGCGAAAACGGTAGTGGCTATTTACATGATGCCGTATGAGGGGTGCATGGAAATGGCGAAAACGGTAGTGGCTATTTACACGACAGTCATTTACCTAAGCGAAACGGCTATTTACACAATGGTCGTGTACTTAAAGTGATATGGCTATTTACACGATCGTTGTGTTACTTTTGTATATCCTAAGAAGACGACGGGTATACGAAAACACCAGGTAATTACCGAAAACACCATAAACTGTACCGAAAACACCAATGGAAATAAGGAAAACAACACATCTACGTTAGATACAGATCTTGTACATACTCTCACCAAATATTATGCACGTAGGTTGCATTTCGAGGAAGTTTCGGACATATTTCTCAAAGGTATACAGCGTTCCCGCATTCGGACACTATTTTATTTTACCGTGTATGCCAGCAGTGTCTAGCTTGCTCTACTATTTAATCTATTTGAATTCAAAATTTTACAGGAAAAATAGTATAAATAGTATAAATAAACTACAAATAAAAAGACAATACATTTCAAAATTTTAATATGTATCACTTTTCATTTTGTTGAAATGACTATATACATATACATTAAAATGAAAAAAATAATATAATATAGCAAATAAATTAGTATAAATAAACTACAAATGAAAAGACAATACATTTCAAAATTTTAATATGTGTCACTTTTCATTTTGTTGAAATGACTATATACATTAAAATATAAAACAAAAATGTAATATAGCAAATAAATTTATTTAATTACAATACATTAAATAAGCATGTAATTTGCATATATATACATGAACATTGTATCAAAGGTACTGTTACAGTTAGCAATATATCATTGTCGTATACCATACATGTACAGTACTGGCCGCCGACCACACAGACAATTTAGCTGTGAAATAAAAATAATTTATCATATAAACTCAGTCAAATATGGACCAATATGATTAAAAATTGGAACATGAATGTAAAATTGCCCAATCTTTCAGGAAATCTAAGTTAATTTAAAATCCGTTGGTGTTTTCAGTACATTTTATGGTGTTTTTGGTAATTACATGGTGTTTTCTGTGTTTTCGACATTTTCATGGACCGCCACATAAGCGGTCCTTCACTTTAATGGAAGAAAAAGAAAAAATTCATACGTATACACAGGATATACTTATTTCATTATTTCTAAATTCTACTGGAAACAATGCCGTATTTGTCTTTTTCTTCAGAAAGGGGGGATTCCATGTCAGTATTTACAATAGATCTTCCCATGTGATGTCATACTACTAGCATTAGCGGCCATGTTCGTTTACAACTCTTGGACTTTTTCTACTACTACCATGTAAACTGGTTAGTTGTAAATGCAGTCAGACTTCTTTAAGCCCACAGAAGATTTTAAGCTCACCGTAAGTCCACTGTAAGCCCATCGTCTTCGTAGGGGATATTGTGTATATTTGTTGACATATATAAGTCAAAACAAGATCAATCTTCCGCAGGAATGCTGTTGTATAAATATAAGACACTCTATTCAGTTTTTGATATATTTTTATCAGTTGAAACAGAGACGAAGACTACTTTCAAAAACTGAAGTAATCTATGTCTTTGACTGAAATAACTGATATTAATTTTTCAGCTACTCAGCCTAAGTAAAATCCTTGATAACGTTATACAAATCATAAAGGTAAACTACAGTTACCAATTGACAACGATTAATTAGCAGATTCTTTCAATGGCAGATTCACCCTGCCCGCACTTGAATTCTGAGAAATGCCACAAGTACATTGTACTAGAGAAATATATATAACACATATATTATACTAAAAGAAATAACACAAATGCTCTTTGCCGCAAATTTGTGGGAAGATCTATTGTAAATACTGACATGGAATCCCCCCTTTCTGAAGAAAAAGACAAATACGGCATTGTTTCCAGTAGAATTTAGAAATAATGAAATAAGTATATCCTGTGTATACGTATGAATTTTTTCTTTTTCTTCCATTAAAGTGCAGGACCGCTTATGTGGCGGTCCATGAAAATGTCAAAAACACCATGTAATTACCAAAAACACCATAAAATGTACTGAAAACACCAACGGATTTTAAATTAACTTATATTTTTCAAAATTAACCTTTAGTACAGACATATAATATATGTTAGAATAAGTAGTCCTCCAAAGGGAAGTAAAATATACTAAAAGAAATAACACAAACACTCTTTGCCGCAAATTTTCGGCCTCCTGGCCTTTATCAAGCAATATTCTAAGTAAGCTCCTAGTGTATAGTCAATAATTTAGAATTGGGAAAAGTTGCATACTGCGACATTTACAACTAGCCTATAAACTTCAATAAATTTGAAATATAGAATAAGTGTCCTATTTTGTGTTTTCATGCAGGTATAAAGTACAATGGCTGATGCATTTATTAGATACATGTATAATGCGCTAACATGCATTATATCTCATAAATGCATCAGACATTGTACTTTATTCCTGCATGAAAACACATAATAAGACACTTTTTCTATATATATGTGCTTTTAACGCCAAAATATAAAACTGGAAACTTCCATTTCTTATTTATAAATTGCATCATTATATCATTCCGGAGGGAAGTTATAAATTGAAAGAAACAGCCGGTGTCCCACGACAACGTAAAGTTTATCCAAAATGACATACTTTTGTCAAATGTCAAGCACTTTAGCGCAAAATACGACTTTAATGATACCACACAAGGTTTGAAATGTCGAACCTTTCATTATGACGTCTTAAGCTTAACAATCAAAAGTCTGCTAAACATCGCTTTCTCTTTTGAAAAGTTGGTCAAATATGGGGCATTATGACATCACCGATCAATGTACTTTATACAGAAAAAAAATACATAGGTCTTGAAAGCTTTATCTCAGGCAATTACAGTGGTTGTGCACATATACTTGAATAAAGTCTGAGAGCTATAGACCAATGATTGAGATCACTCTAGCTAATTTAAGGAAAACAAGGTTGTATGGGAACACTCTTTTGAAATTCTCTTAAAACGTACTGCTGATCTTAAGGCACTGTAAATTCTTGGATCTTGAACATGAAGATCTCAAATTAATCTTTCTGTATGAAATGCCCTATTACTATTAGATCGTTCCCCAGCCTTTTCAATATTTCCATGTGTTTAATTTGATTGTATAATGTGTGAATGTTTTAGAATTATGTGATGAAATTTTGGACCCAATTTTGAAATAAAATTTGTGAAAAGTTTATTTGTTGTTAGAAAACATTCTGAAACCGTCTAAGTTCCTCATGTCATGTAGGTGTTCAGTTGAGTGGTATAGGCCCATTTGAACCCATACAACACCAATATAAAAATTAAAAAATAGGGGTTTGGTCAGAGAAATTTTGATATCCATACATCTAGAGCACGCGCTGAGTTCTTTAGACTGCCTAAATTAAAGTAACCAGACTGGAATGCATGCAATTGTCAAATATACTTTGTGTAAATCACGGTGGAGGTAGCAAAACATTGCACATGTAACATTCATACATGTAGCATTAGAGATTTATACATCCAACTTTTATACTAAAAATACAAATACAATGTGATATTGAAGGATAAATGTTTTACCGTGTCATTGAACTAAGCAAATCATATGCATTGTTATTCTAACAGTTCATATCATCATGTTATGGTAACATAGTATTAATATCCAATTCATTGATCAAGATGAAGAGATTTCATGTCCAGATCTGGTTTGCGCAGAAACCAATTCTGGTTATCCATGATGATAGTAAGATTCTCAGTCCCCAAACGGTTGGTTTATCACATAGAATTATGAATTATATCTGTAGTTTGTAGATGTAGTTTGGTTTTATTTCATTAACAGAAACATGGTGTTTTTATGATTCATTTGGTCAATTGATTAATTCTTCAATTTATTGTTTTACTTCACTCCACGATTATTTCGCAGACATGGTTACAGCATCTGTCTAATGTGTTGCAAAGAAATTTATACCTTAGCAACTGACCCACACCAAACAGTGAGAGAACCTTTACATGTCATGCCTACGTTGACACTGGACCTCAGTTTTCACCATCTTATCCAAAAGATACAACATTGATGTGCTCATGACAGTAGTCAAACCTGGGACCTCTCCATCACAAACACTTCATCCTTTGAGCTTCACCGGACATGTGATTCCACAAGGAGTTGTAGTCCAACTCCTGAGAACAATTACGGGGCAGACTTGGTGTAGTGGTTAAGTGCTTCACTTGTGATGTAGTCCCAGATTGCCCAACTATGTTTAAGACTAAGAGGTTGTTTAGCTTCTTTTCCATGTCACGATCTAACCATTGAATTGTTGAAAGCAATTTAAAACTCCAATCAACCTGACATCAATTGAGTGTTTGCACTTTGAACTTGCAACCATTATTTAAATAAAATGATCCATTTTCTTCTGAGTCATGTCCATTGTTTTCCATGGGCAGCCAAACTACTTAAGAATTTGATGGAATTATAGGTGAAAATTACATTAAGAATAAAGATTACTCACAATAGAATTCACTGAAGTTCTTAAATAATTTAGCTATCCATTGATTTTACAGGGCTTATGTTAGAAAATTACATGTAATTAATTGATCAAGTAGTTAAAGAATAACATTATTGAATTATACTATAGATCACAAGTTAGTTTTGCAATAGCAGTTGAACTGTGGCACCCAGCAGTGTTGAAGAATCTCAAGTTTTTATGAATGAAATCTATTGACCATATATCCCAGCCAACACCTATATATATATATATATATATATATATATATATATATATATATATATATATATATATATATATATATATATATATATATAAAGTATAAAGTGGGTTTGGGAGCAGAGTATCTTGTTTTACCAGATTGCTATGAGTGAACCAAACATACCTGTGAATCTATAAGCAAACAAAGAAAATCTGTCTGGAATTTATACTGTATTACATACCGGTATTCAGTTTGTTGAATACAACAAGCTGCTTATATGTACATGTCAGTTATTAGCAAAATTGCCATTCCAAATACATTACATAACTGATTTTGTTACAGAGAGCATTTCTTTAAATTATCATTCATTTTCAAGGTATCTTTGTAAAGAATATGAAAAAGTACAAGTATAAATGGGAGTAATTTCTCCCCAGATATTAAGTGAAGTATTGATTCAATCCACCATGAATGTAAACAAATATTAATATACTGCTGTTTCTCCTATTTACAGATACAGATAAGATGTTTAAAATGAACGATAACATTTTAATGTTAGTATGTGGGGAGTCTGGAGATACAGTTCAGTTTGCAGAATATATCTCTAAGAATATACAATTATACAAGATGAGGAATGGTAATGTATAACCTTAAGCACCTTCCATTATTTTCTTCACACATAGAAATGATTAATGGTTTGATCAGAATTGAGTTATTGAAAATTCTATTTGTTTTATACGTTTATTAGTATAAAAGTCAGGTACCCGTTGAAATGTTCCGTTTATCTTTCTCTCACTAGTTTTATAAGTAAGTTATGAAGGGGTTTGAATTATCCATTTTTGTGGATGTAGGTGTAAATGTATATCTGATCTATGCACTGTATACTATTTTTCATCCATGTACCTTTCTTACATTCCCCAGAATACCAAAACAATGATTTCTCACAAATAACCTTGTTTTATTTACATTAAATCTGAACTTTTATTTTTGCATATGATAATTAGATAAATTACACATGGTGATTTATTTTCATAAGGTTATGAGTTGTCTCCTGAAGCTGCAGCTAATTTTACAAGAAAAAATTTGGCAGATTATCTGAGGAGTAGGGTGAGTTTGTTATCATCATTGCTTTTAGTACTCAGAGTAACATTACCAGGCTTAACTCAGTCAGAATTATTCTTTGCTTGATGAGGTCAAGAGGCCCCAAATTTGATCCATGGTTGACTTGACAGTATTCTGTCTTTTCAATGTTTCCGAATATTTTTCTGAGTATTTTGCCCATTAGGCCTGCTCTAGTTTGTGTCTTTTTACACAAGTAGAAATTTCTGTGCATTATAACAGACAGGTTGTGTCACTATAAGTGAAATAATTTTGAAGTAAGTGTATAACATAAAGACAAAAAGAAAATGAAAAAATGAAACAAACATTAGTTCAAGATAGAGTATAGTCAGGGTTGCTTATTACACCCTTAATTATTGATAGTTTGTTGTCTTAAATATTAAAAAGAGAGAAGGAACTATAAACTAGAACCTTAACTTCTTTTTATGCCTTTATATCTGGTGTTTTAATAGATGGTGAATTCCAATGTTTAACATGTATTATAATGATACCAATTCAAAACATTCAGAAAATTTATCAAGTTGTTATCAAGTCTGCCTATCAAGTGAGATGCTTCTTTTTAGAAGATCAAGAACATATGGTTTTGACCAGTCAGAGATAGGAAATCATTCTTGAAACAAAGGGTGATATAAAAGTATTATATATTAATAGCAAAAACATATTGTTTCAGACACCATATATGGTGAATCTATTGATGGCAGGTTATGACAAGCAGGAAGGACCTGCATTATACTTCATGGATTATCTGGCCTCAATGAATAAATGTCCGTTTGCTGCTCATGGCTATGGTTCCTTCTTCACTCTGAGTATTCTGGATCGTTATTACACAGAAAGTAAGTTAATATTGTGTTGGAGTCATGTGTATTCCTAAAGAATCCCAGAAAAGTTATGAACAGATATGATTTTTCCTTTTCATCTTCTAAGACACAGAAGGCAAAAATGATAATCACATAAATTAATTTACATCAAACTTTTTGACTAATATATTTGTAATCCCTAATGTTTCAGCCTGTACTGACTGTATATTGGGTAGTTATGAAAGAATGACTGAACTGAACAAACATTTACGAAGTGTATACTAGTATGTGATAATTATGGTCACAAGCTGGTTTCATTTAATTGTTTGAAAATATATATAAATCCCAGATGAAACATAATTGTATTCTGCATAAGAAAATGCAGAAACTGCTGAGCAATGTGTAAGGTGTGAACTAAGTGCAATGAAAAAGTGTTGACATTTTGTAAACAAAATTTGATCTCAGAATGCAATGTGAGCAACAATAACAACATTGAATACTCTGCAATAACACACAGGTAAATCATTTTAAATGTATATTGAAAGGAAAAAATAAACCATAAATTTTGACACCTAATGCTTCAGTGCTTACTTTTATTTTTATGCCCCTGGCCCTGGATAAATAGATCAGGGTCTGGCGCCATAAACTGAGAATATACTTAAGTAAAAAATTTCATTTCAATTTATTCCATTATGAAACGTTCAAATGAACTTTATGCGGAATGGTCTAATTCTATTTATTAGTAGAATAAAACTAAATAAAATCCAAATCCTAGTTATTAATTCATTGATGAACAGAAGATTATGAATTTTTGACTTAAGTATATTCTCAGTTTATGGCGCCAGACCCAGGGATATAGTATACATTTGTTGACCGGGGTTGAGGGAAACAGCTTATCTGACCTGAGGACAAACTGTTGCCCAAGGCCGAGGGCAACAGTTTGTCAAAGGGTCCAACAGATGAGGGGTTGTCCGAAAACCCCAGTCGACAACTGTTTTGTTATACCACTTGTCAGATAATAAATATTATAAATATCTCATATTTCCTCCACTGATACATCATGAAGCTCTTCAACAGACGTTCCCATTGCCTCTAGGGACTCGTTAAACAAATTCACTGCTGTCTTGATTACATTCTTAGTATTTTTACAGTCCCTGTCATCAAGTATCCTCTGAATTTCCTCTTCGAAGGCAGATGCCCGCCGCCATGTTTTAAAGAAAAGTTAAACAAGTTATATAGGGATATAGTGTTAAGGGTAAAACAATGTTTTATGTTTTGTCTGTCTATCTGTTTTTTCACTCATGACCCTTGATTAGAGGGGCAAAATGTTTTTCTTACGGTTTTCATTTCAAAAACAATGGTAATTTCACACTATATATTGCTACTGTATTGTTTTTATGCCTCTGATTTCATTCAGCTTCATAGGTTTTGCATGACTTTGGTCAACGCCGCCATGTTGCTGCAGTGGGCATCAATTTTGTTTCACAAACACTTTTGGTTAATTAGAATACCTGATGTATTTGTATATTTTAAAATGGAGTGGAATGTTTTATACCATGAAGTACCCAAGGAACAGGATAGGTCCATTTTATTCCTAGGACAAGCACCATAGACCTATCCTGCTGTGTAGAGAATAGCATTTACTTTACACTAATGGATGGTCAGAATTAGGCATTTTTTTAATACATAATGGAAAATGATTGAAACACATGCATAAAATTGTTTACAGTATTCTGATTTAATGATAATTGCATATTAAGTAAACAAATCAGATTGAAAATATTTGAAAAATAAATGAAATGTTTTGATTGATTTTCAGACTTATCACAAGACCAGGCATTGGAATTACTAAACAAATGTATTGATGAGGTAAATACCAAAATTAATAAAAAAGAATTATAAAACAATATTCTCCAGAAGACAAAAAGATCAATACATGTTTTCTCAATATATAAAAAGATATTTACTTTTAATAAGTTCCTGGTATATCGTCATTGCCGTAATTACCGTGTATAATGTGCACCCTTGTATAATGTAGACACCCAAAGTTGGAAAAAAAATGTCATGAAAAAGCAAAGTTTCTATGTATAATGTGCAGAATAAAAATCGATAAAAAGAAATGAGTGAGCAGGTGGAAAGTTGAGATTGTCTGGTGAAGCGTTCCCATTTTGTCTAGGGGCACTGTTTATCTTTTACCTGTGCAGTCAAAATAGCCTGATTATGCAACCTCAGAAGTCATTGTCAGAAGTCATATGTGACATAATGAGTGCTAGTTTGACAAGTTATGTCAATGTCTGAGTTCATTGTAGCATGAATTTGCTTCATGTATTATGAAGGGGAATAAGATAAAACATTGATTAATTTTTTAAATGAGCAGGACAGAACAATTAAACCAACTGCCCAGTGCTACATTATGAATGTATTGATTCTGAAAATTAGCAGTGAAAGGAATTTATGAAAATACATGAGTAGCATTTCTAATTGCAATATGAATATTTAATTAATCAGTGTTAATTTGTACACTTAACACTAACAGCTGATACTGAAATGAGTAGGGTTAATAAGATGACATCCACTGTGAATATACAGTGGTTTCTACTAGGGACATGGATTACTTTCTGAAAAATAGTCCATGGATATGGTTTCTACTTTTCGAATGTTGTCTAATTTTGGATTCTATGCCTTGTGATTATGCAGGAAAGAAACACTTACTGAACATATTCAGTCCCCTAGAATGTTTTTTATTATCCACTCAACTTCGGGTGAGTGACGGTCAAAATCTACTCACACATTAAAAAAATTACACAACTCAAATAAGATAAGAAGTTAACCATTGTATTTGTTTAATTATTGGAATGTTACAGATTATCAAATTCGTTTTACTGTTTATTTGTCACATGGTTCAAGTTCATGTGATTTTCTAGGAAGAGATAAGGTGGGGCTGATTTTATGACTTGTAACATGTTTAGTGCCTCCACTGGTCAACCATGTATTTAGATCTTAATAAGGATTGTGTAAACATGAGCAATAACTTTCCCGACTGGGTAAGTTGCATTTGATGATCTACTTTCCTCATCACAAAAACAACTCACAACAGCTGATTGGAAAGTGTAATTCTAAGGCACTGCATATTATCGATTATTTGGCTTGCACGCAACAGGTGTTAGACACTCAGACCAGTACCATATCCATATCACAGTCCATGACTTCCTTGTTATCAAAACACTTGCTTAAAATTCAACAATCATATTCAGATGTATTTCTCAACAAGCTCATTCAGATGGATTTCTTACTCAGATTTTGTTTTTACTGAGATCAGAACCTTTTATATTTTAGTTTCTTTGCATAATTGATGTAAGAAACTTTGAAAACAAGTGTGTATTATACATTGGTATTTATGGTATATAAGACTTTATTGTACTATTTTGTATTATTCTTGTAATAATTAAAAAGTCTTAGTCTAGTATAATTCTTTGGTAATTGAATTACTCTTTAACCCCTCAATTTATTTGATTACTAAAATACTTTATAGATTGGAAGTCATTTTGGACGGAATTGGCACTGATAATAAGCTTGCTGTTATTATGCCTATTACATTTGGCAGTGAATATAGGCCTGTTGTCTTTATGTCTGTTATCAGTTGGAACTGGTTATAGGCATGTTGTCATTATGCCTGTTATCAGTTGGCAGTGATTATAGGCCTGTTGTCTTTATGTCTGTTATCAATTGGAACTGGTTATAGGCCTGTTGTCATTATGCCTGTTATCAGTTGGCACTGATTATAGGCCTGTTGTCATTATGTCTGTTATCAGTTGGCACTGATTATAGGCCTGTTGTCTTTATGTCTGTTATCAGTTGGCACTGATTATAGGCCTGTTGTCTTTATATCTGTTATCAGTTGGCACTGATTATAGACCTGTTGTCTTTATGTCTGTTATCAGTTGGCAGTGATTATAGGCCTGTTGTCATTATGACTGTTATCAATTGGCAGTGATTATAGGCCTGTTGTCATTATGCCTGTTATCAGTTGGCAGTGATTATATCCCTGTTGTCTTTATGTCTGTTATCAGTTGGCACTGATTATAGGCCTGTTGTCATTATGCCTGTTATCAGTTGGCACTGATTATAGGCCTGTTGTCGTTATATCTGTTATCAGTTGGCACTGATTATAGGCCTGTTGTCATTATGCCTGTTATCAGTTGGCAGTGATTATAGGCCTGTTGTCATTATGCCTGTTATCAGTTGGCACTGATTATAGGCCTGTTGTCTTTATGTCTGTTATCAGTTGGCACTGATTATAGGCCTGTTGTCATTATGCCTGTTATCAGTTGGCACTGATTATAGGCCTGTTGTCATTATGCCTGTTATCAGTTGGCACTGATTATAGGCCTGTTGTCTTTATGTCTGTTATCAGTTGGCACTGATTATAGGCCTGTTGTCATTATGCCTGTTATCAGTTGGCACTGATTATAGGCATGTTGTCATTATGTCTGTTATCAGTTGGCAGTGATTATAGACCTGTTGTCTTTATGTCTGTTATCAGTTGGCACTAATTATAGGCCTGTTGTGTTTATGTCTGTGATGGTAGGCCTGCTGACATTATTCTTTTTTACTGATTGTCTTCTTTCTTCTGTAGATTAAGAGAAGGTTTATCATCAATTTACCAGCCTTCAGAGTGCGTGTCGTAAGCAAGGACGGTATACAAGAATTACCTATGATAACACCACAGAATCCTGATTCTTAAACATCAAAGATGAACATAATAGTGCAACTTTTCTCTGTGTTTCTAATCACCTCACTGTAAAATTGCCAAAATGGCTTCTTGTGAGGTTACCTCATCCATGTATTGACATCCATTTAATGAACACACCATGAAGCTGACATTGTAAAAATCAAGAAATATTAAAGTGGAGGCATTGTCACTATATTAAATTAATTTTCATAAAAGAAGCAATGTCATCTTTCAAAAATATTTCATTCATCTATTAAATGTGATACACAAGTCTTTTTGTTTTATTGAAAATTACAAGGGTTTAGTCAAATTTACAGATACAAGAAATTCCAACTTTTATTGAACATGTTAAAAGGTGGCAATCTTTTTCATGTATATTTTGTAAATTCTTTATGCTGGATAATCTTAATTTTGGTATGCTAATGTCAAAATCATGTGTCTATAAGTCAGAGTGATTTTAACCATTTTCATATGCCTGCATAAATTTATAGAATGCAGTGTGTATTATGCTTTCATACTGATGTCTGTCAGACTTTACTATCTTATTCTCACCTGTCCTCTTAAACCAGAAGGCCTAGAAAGAATTGGATGGTGCCATATGACAGTACATGACATGAAGTTGTGTACCATATTGGGAGCATGGTCCATAGGGGTTGATTTATGAGTGTGATAAAAAAGAAAAAAAAATCTTGTTTACACTTAATATGCCACTTGTCCTCTCAGAAGAAGGCTCAGAAATCTTATCATAGCATATGACAGTACATGAACATGGCTTGAAGTTGAGTACTTGGGTTCCAAAGTAGGGTTCTGACATCTGGGGACAGGGACTCATGGCTGTGGTAAAAATCTTGTTGTGCTTTAGTTAAATCATAAGGCCTAGAAAGAATTGGATGGTTGTATGTGTTAGAAAATAGCTTGAGGTTGTGCACCTATGTTCCAAAGTGTAGTTTGACACTTTAAATCATAAGGCCTAGAAAGAATTTGGTGGTGGCATATATTATAACATGACTTAAAGTTGTGGACATTAGTTCCTGAGTTGGGGTCTGGCCCCAAGGAATACGACTTTCATGTGTGATAAAAAAAATCTTGTCCCTGCTTCTCTTCCTCAATTATGAGCATAGAAAGAATCTAATAATGACATACAATAGTACATAGCCTGAAGTTATGCATCAATGTTCAAACATGGGGATCTGGATTGTGCCTAATTAGTGTAGTAAAAAGTCTCTGTGGTGTTCATCCTTCTAAATCATGAGACCTGAACAGAATCTAATGGTGGCATATGATAAAATTTTGCCTGAAGTTGTGCATCCAGGTTCTAAAGTGGGGATATGGCCCCTGAAGATTGGACTTGCAGGACTTTTAGTGAGGTGATGCCAGGATTTTGTGTCATGATTTTCACATTTAAGCAGGTCAGAGCATGATCGCCAGAAATAAGAAAAGCTTTAATTGTGAATTATTAAGGATTGAAACTGGAGTGACCAGCAGTACAAAGTTATTTTTGGATGACATTGTAATAATCAGGTAATGCATGTTTATTTTTATTGTTGTACTAAAATGTCAATCAAAATACTTCTAGTCCTAGCCTCTGTTTACCTTTTGAATAAAACATGATGCAGGTATATTTTGTGCCATTAGCAGTGTACTATTTCTGCATAATTATAACTGATTAAATAAATTGATGACCTTTTATAGAAAATGCTTACACAGTTTCTGCTAAAAAAGCCTCATTTTTGTATACAGCATTGTCATATTTCCTCTTGTGATTCATAACGGATTATGGGATATGTACCTTTCAGGATCATGCTTTAGCTTTCTTAAGTTAAACTCAGCAGAGCTATATGTTTTCAATACATATTTCTTCTGACTGTCATCATTTAATTTTCTCAAAATCACCGAAAGGAGTTTATCAAAGCACTCATGATCCTCTATAATGGCCATGTATTCCACAAACTGATCCATGTCAGGACAAAAAGTTTATTATGGTTACTGGCTTTTTAGAAACTTGTCCCAGAAGAGCCAAGAATAATGAAAAACAAGCTCGTAGTGCTTGTAAAAAGCGTTTAGAGGAAAAGTTATTACTGTTTCAGTCTGCAATCAAATGTGTGATATGCATTGAACTTATTAGCTCACCAGAAATGTAGGCTAAGTGACCTATTTTGATGATGCAGTGTCCATCATCTGATGCCTGTTGATCGTAAACTTTTACATTTTGGACTTCCCCTCCTAGACCACCTGACAGATTTTTATCAGACTTGGTATGCTTGTAATAGTTATCTATCTCTACAGAGTTTGAATTTTTATTCAGAGCTGTCAATAGGTGATACCACTATAGACAAAAGAATGATGTAAGATTCGACTTGTTCTTATCATTCAAATTGGAAAAGGAATTTTAGATGTCATTTTGGACTTTTTTTTACCATTTTCATCTATTCTCATATACTCATATGAGCTCTGATGAACGTTTTCTTCAGAACGTCTAGATTACTTTTGTTGAAACTTGGTAGGTGTGCAGCACTAAAGATACCTTAGAAATGTTGCTGTTTTCGACCAAATCTGTCAAGGGTCGGATTCAGGGCTGGATGATACAGGTCCCAGAGGGTACCCTGGTTTGACGAACTTCTTCAGAGTGGCTGTGTAGTTTATCAAACTGATTGCATCAAAGTTATCTACATATGTGTCTAAGAAGAGTTGATGGTTTTGGTTCCCTTCTGACATGAAGTTTTTGACCTTATATTAAGCCTTTTTGGACTTCATCATTCACACACATTTTTGTGTCATTCTATTGATGTTTTCATCACAGAGAAGCAATAAAGCATTTATTTGCATACTTTTTTATGGAAAATATCTATTTTAAGGGTTTTTTAAAGTTTCATCTCAAGATTTAGTTTTCTTGCTTTTTATTACCTTTATCTAATTTTGATATAGGCCAGTTCTGGCATGCTGATGGAAAGTGGTTCATACTGATACTAGGTTGTTAAAGGTGGAACATACACAGCCATGCAGGAAAGCTTTTAAAATCTAATAGGCTGTCCTCCTCTTAGAAACTTTATTTTCAGAAAACCTGTCACTTGTAACCTAGTTAAAGAAATTTCAAGATTGATTATTAATACTTTTTCCCTACATGGATTTAACTAGGCAAGTATGACATACATATGCTATAGGTTAGCAATGCTTTCCCATATGGGCATCTTGTTGTCGTCCTTTCCTGTTGACCGTAAACTAAGATTACAACTTAAGTTGTAAAAATAAACTAGATCACATTCGACTTGTTCATTGAATCACTTGATCTGAATAAACTTCCATTAGAGTTATACAGGAGATTTCAAAATGATTATTAGTTTACATTACAATTTAGACTGATTTTCAAACAGTTCTTTTTAGTCAGTTTGGATACAAATATACTGAATTTCATGTACTACTGTTCCCTTACATTAAGTATGACACACTGAATTTGATGCACTAGTATCCCCTACATTAAGTATGATACACTGAATTTGATGTACTAGTATCCCCTACATTAAGTATGATACACTGAATATTATGTACTAGGGTCCCCTACATTAAGTATGACATACTGAATTTGATGTACTACTGTCCCCTACATTAAGTATGACACACTGAATTTGATGTACTAGTGTCCCCTACATTAAGTATGATACACTGAATTTGATGCACTAGGATCCCCTACATTAAGTATGACACACTGAATTTGATGTACTACAGTCCCCTACATTAAGTATGATACACTGACTTTGATGTACTAGTGTCCCCTACATTAAGTATGACACACTGAATTTGATGTTCTAGTATCCCCTACATTAAGTATGATACACTGAATTTGATGTACTACTGTCCCCTACATTAAGTATGACACACTGAATTTGATGTATAAGTATCCCCTACATTAAGTATGATACACTGAATTTGATGTACTAGTGTCCCCTACATTAAGTATGATACACTGAATTTGATGCACTAGGATCCCCTACATTAAGTATGACACACTGAATTTGATGTACTAGTATCCCCTACATTAAGTATGATGCACTGAATTTGATGTAGTAGTGTCCCCAACATTAAGTATGATACACTGAATTTGATGTCCTAGTATCCCCTACATGAAGTATGATACACTGAATTTGATGTACTAGTGTCCCCTACATTAAGTATGATACACTGAATTTGATGTACTAGTATCCCCTACATTAAGTATGACTCACTGAATTTGATGTATTAGTGTCCCCTACATTAAGTATGATACATTGAATTTGATGTACTACTGTCCCCTACGTTAAGTATGATACACAGAATTTGATGTAGTAGTGTCCCCTACATTAAGTATGATACACTGAATTTGATGCACTAGGATCCCCTACATGAAGTATGATACACTAAAATTTGATGTACTAGTGTCCCCTACATTAAGTATGATACACTGAATTTGATGTACTAGTGTCCCTTACATTAGGTATGACACACTGAATTTGATGTACTAGTATCCCCTACATTAAGTATGACACACTGAATTTGATGTACTAGTATCCCCTACATTAAGTATGACACACTGAATTTGATGTACTACTGTCCCCTACATTAAGTATGACACACTGAATTTGATGTACTACTGTCCCCTACATTAAGTATGACACACTGAATTTGATGTACTAGTGTCCCTTACATTAATTAAGTATGACACACTTAATTTGATGTCCTACTTTCCCCTACATTAATTAAGTATGGCACACTGAATTTGATGTACTAGTGTCCCTTACATTAAGTATGACACACTGAAATTGATATACTACTGTCCCTTACATTACGTATGATACACTCAATTTGATGTACTGCCTTCTCCTACATTCAGTATGACACACTGAATTTGATGTACTAGGATCCCATACATGAAGTATGATACACTGAATTTGATGTACTAGTGTCCCCTACATTAAGTATGATACACTGAATTTGATGTACTACTTTCCCCTACATTAAGCATGATACACTGAATTTGATGTACTAGTATGCTCTATATTAAGTATGATACACTGAATTTGATGTACTAGGGTCCCCTACATTAAGTATGATACACTGAATTTGATGTACTAGTGTCTCCTATATTAAGTATGATACACTGAATTTGATGTACTAGTGTCCCTTACATTAATTAAGTATGACACACTGAATTTGATGTACTACTTTCCCCTACATTAAGGATGATACACTGAATTTGATGTACTAGTGTCCCCTACATTAAGTATGATACACTGAATTTGATGTACTAGTGTCCCCTACATTAAGTATGATACACTGAATTTGATGCACTAGGATCCCCTACATCAAGTATGACACACTGAATTTGATGTACTAGTATCCCCTACATTAAGTATGACACACTGAATTTGATGTAGTAGTGTCCCCAACATTAAGTATGATACACTGAATTTGATGTCCTAGTATCCCGTACATGAAGTATGATACACTGAATTTGATGTACTACTTTCCCCTACATTAAGTATGATACACTGAATTTGATGTACTAGTATCCCCTACATTAAGTATGACTCACTGAATTTGATGTACTAGTGTCCCCTACATTAAGTATGATACATTGAATTTGATGTACTACTGTCCCCTATGTTAAGTATTATACACTGAATTTGACGTAGTAGTGTCACCTACATTAAGTATGATACACTGAATTTGATGCACTAGGATCCCCTACATGAAGTATGATACACTGAATTTGATGTACTAGTGTCCCCTACATAAAGTATGATACACTGAATTTGATGTACTAGTGTCCCCTACATTAGGTATGACACACTGAATTTCATGTACTAGTATCCCCTACATTAAGTGTGACACACTGAATTTGATGTACTACTGTCCCCTACATTAAGTATGATACACTGAATTTGATGTACTACTGTCCCCTACATTAAGTATGACACACTGAATTTGATGTACTAGTGTCCCTTACATTAATTAAGTATGACACACTTAATTTGATGTACTACTTTCCCCTACATTAATTAAGTATGGCACACTGAATTTGATGTACTAGTGTCCCTTACATTAAGTATGACACACTGAAATTGATATACTACTGTCCCTTACATTAAGTATGATACACTCAATTTCATGTACTACGTTCTCCTACATTCAGCATGACACACTGAATTTGATGTACTAGGATCCCCTACATGAAGTATGATACACTAAAATTTGATGTACTAGTGTCCCCTACATTAAGTATGATACACTGAATTTGATGTACTAGTGTCCCTTACATTAGGTATGACACACTGAATTTGATGTACTAGTATCCCCTACATTAAGTATGACACACTGAATTTGATGTACTAGTATCCCCTACATTAAGTATGACACACTGAATTTGATGTACTACTGTCCCCTACATTAAGTATGACACACTGAATTTGATGTACTACTGTCCCCTACATTAAGTATGACACACTGAATTTGATGTACTAGTGTCCCTTACATTAATTAAGTATGACACACTTAATTTGATGTCCTACTTTCCCCTACATTAATTAAGTATGGCACACTGAATTTGATGTACTAGTGTCCCTTACATTAAGTATGACACACTGAAATTGATATACTACTGTCCCTTACATTACGTATGATACACTCAATTTGATGTACTGCCTTCTCCTACATTCAGTATGACACACTGAATTTGATGTACTAGGATCCCATACATGAAGTATGATACACTGAATTTGATGTACTAGTGTCCCCTACATTAAGTATGATACACTGAATTTGATGTACTACTTTCCCCTACATTAAGCATGATACACTGAATTTGATGTACTAGTATGCTCTATATTAAGTATGATACACTGAATTTGATGTACTAGGGTCCCCTACATTAAGTATGATACACTGAATTTGATGTACTAGTGTCTCCTATATTAAGTATGATACACTGAATTTGATGTACTAGTGTCCCTTACATTAATTAAGTATGACACACTGAATTTGATGTACTACTTTCCCCTACATTAAGGATGATACACTGAATTTGATGTACTAGTGTCCCCTACATTAAGTATGATACACTGAATTTGATGTACTAGTGTCCCCTACATTAAGTATGATACACTGAATTTGATGCACTAGGATCCCCTACATCAAGTATGACACACTGAATTTGATGTACTAGTATCCCCTACATTAAGTATGACACACTGAATTTGATGTAGTAGTGTCCCCAACATTAAGTATGATACACTGAATTTGATGTCCTAGTATCCCGTACATGAAGTATGATACACTGAATTTGATGTACTACTTTCCCCTACATTAAGTATGATACACTGAATTTGATGTACTAGTATCCCCTACATTAAGTATGACTCACTGAATTTGATGTACTAGTGTCCCCTACATTAAGTATGATACATTGAATTTGATGTACTACTGTCCCCTATGTTAAGTATTATACACTGAATTTGACGTAGTAGTGTCACCTACATTAAGTATGATACACTGAATTTGATGCACTAGGATCCCCTACATGAAGTATGATACACTGAATTTGATGTACTAGTGTCCCCTACATAAAGTATGATACACTGAATTTGATGTACTAGTGTCCCCTACATTAGGTATGACACACTGAATTTCATGTACTAGTATCCCCTACATTAAGTGTGACACACTGAATTTGATGTACTACTGTCCCCTACATTAAGTATGATACACTGAATTTGATGTACTACTGTCCCCTACATTAAGTATGACACACTGAATTTGATGTACTAGTGTCCCTTACATTAATTAAGTATGACACACTTAATTTGATGTACTACTTTCCCCTACATTAATTAAGTATGGCACACTGAATTTGATGTACTAGTGTCCCTTACATTAAGTATGACACACTGAAATTGATATACTACTGTCCCTTACATTAAGTATGATACACTCAATTTCATGTACTACGTTCTCCTACATTCAGCATGACACACTGAATTTGATGTACTAGGATCCCCTACATGAAGTATGATACACTGAATTTGATGTACTAGTGTCCCCTACATTAAGTATGATACACTGAATTTGATGTACTACTTTCCCCTACATTCAGCAGAATACACTGAATTTGATGTACTAGTATGCTCTATATTAAGTATTATACACTGAATTTGATGTACTAGGGTCCCCTACATTAAGTATGATACACTGAATTTGAAGTACTAGTGTCTCCTATATTAAGTATGATTCACTGAATTTGATGTACTAGTGTCCCCTACATTAATTAAGTATGACACACTGAATTTGATGTACTACTTTCCCCTACATTAAGTATGATACACTGAATTTGATATACTAGTGTCCCCTACATTAAGTATGATACACTGAATTTGATGTACTAGTGTCCCCTACATTAAATATGATACACTGAATTTGATGTACTACTTTCCCCTACATTAAGCATGATACACTGAATTTGATGTACTACTGTCCCCTACATTAAGTATGACACACTGAATTTGATGTACTAGTATCCCCTACATTAAGTATGATAAACTGAATTTGATGCACTAGTATGCCTTACATTAAGTATGATACACTGAATTTGATGCACTAGTATCCCCTACATTAAGTATGACACACTGAATTTGATGTACTAGTATCCCCTACATTAAGTATGATACACTGAATTTGATGCACTAGGATCCCCTACATTAAGTATGACACACTGAATTTGATGTACTACAGTCCCCTACATTAAGTATGATACACTGAATTTGATGTACTAGTGTCCCCTACATTAAGTATGACACACTGAATTTGATGTACTAGTATCCCCTACATTAAGTATGATACACTGAATTTGATGTACTACTGTCCCCTACATTAAGTATGACACACTGAATTTGATGTACTAGTATCCCCTACATTAAGTATGATACACTGAATTTGATGTACTAGTGTCCCCTACATTAAGTATGATACACTGAATTTGATGCACGAGGATCCCCTACATTAAGTATGACACGCTGAATTTGATGTACTAGTATCCCCTACATTAAGTATGACACACTGAATTTGATGTACTACTGTCCCCTACGTTAAGTATGATACACTGAATTTGATGTAGTAGTGTCACCTACATTAAGTATGATACACTGAATTTGATGCACTAGGATCCCCTACATGAAGTATGATACACTGAATTTGATGTACTAGTGTCCCCTACATTAAGTATGATACACTGAATTTGATGTACTAGCGTCCCCTACATTAGGTATGACACACTGAATTTGATGTACTAGTATCCCCTACATTAAGTATGACACACTGAATTTGATGTACTAGTATCCCCTACATTAAGTATGACACACTGAATTTGATGTACTACTGTCCCCTACATTAAGTATGATACACTGAATTTGATATACTACTGTCCCCTACATTAAGTATGACACACTGATTTCGATGTACTAGTGTCCCTTACATTAATTAAGTATGACACACTTAATTTGATGTACTACTTTCCCCTACATTAATTAAGTATGGCACACTGAATTTGATGTACTAGTGTCCCTTACATTAAGTATGACACACTGAAATTGATATACTACTGTCCCTTACATTAAGTATGATACACTCAATTTGATGTACTACGTTCTCCTACATTCAGTATGACACACTGAATTTTATGTACTAGGATCCCGTAGATGAAGTATGATACACTGAATTTGATATACTGGTGTCCCCTACATTAAGTATGATACACTGAATTTGATGTACTACTTTCCCCTACATTAAGCATGATACACTAAATTTGATGTACTAGTATGCTCTATATTAAGTATGATACACTGAATTTGATGTACTAGGGGCCCCTACATTAAGTATGATACACTGAATTTGATGTACTACTTTCCCCTACATTAAGTATGATACACTGAATTTCATGTACTAGTGTCCCTTACATTAAGCATGATACACTGAATTTGATGTACTAGTGTCCCCTACATTAAGTATGAAACACTGAATTTGATGTACTAGTGTCCCCTACATTAAATATGATACACTAAATTTGATGTACTACTGTCCCCTACATTAAGCATGATAAACTGAATTTGATGCACTAGTATGCCTTATATTAAGTATGATACACTGAATTTCATGCACTAGTATCCCTGACATTAAGTATGATACACTGAATTTGATGCACTAGTATCCCCTACATTAAGTATGACACACTGAATTTGATGTTCTAGTGTCCCCTACATTAAGTATGATACACTGAATTTGATGCACTAGGATCCCCTACATTAAGTATGATACACTGAATTTGATGTACTACAGTCCCCTACATTAAGTATGATACACTGAATTTGATGTACTAGTGTCCCCTACATTAAGTATGACACACTGAATTTGATGTACTAGTATCCCCTACATTAAGTATGATACACTGAATTTGATGTACTACTGTCCCCTACATTAAGTATGACACACTGAATTTGATGTACTAGTATCCCCTACATTAAGTATGATACACTGAATTTGATGTACTAGTGTCCCCTACATTAAGTATGATACACTGAATTTGATGCACTAGGATCCCCTACATCAAGTATGACACACTGAATTTGATGTACTAGTATCCCCTACATTAAGTATGATGCACTGAATTTGATGTACTAGTATCCCCTACATTAAGTATGATACACTGAATTTGATGTCCTATTATCCCCTACATGAAGTATGATACACTGAATTTGATGTACTACTTTCCCCTACATTAAGTATGATACACTGAATTTGATGTACTAGTATCCCCTACATTAAGTATGACTCACTGAATTTGATGTACTAGTGTCCCCTACATTAAGTATGATACATTGAATTTGATGTACTACTGTCCCCTACGTTAAGTATTATACACTGAATTTGATGTAGTAGTGTCCCCTACATTAAGTATGATACACTGAATTTGATGCACTAGGATCCCCTACATGAAGTATGACACACTGAATTTGATGTAGTAGTGTCACCTACATTAAGTATGACACACTGAATTTGATGTACTAGTATCCCCTACATTAAGTATGATACACTGAATTTGATGTACTACTGTCCCCTACATTAAGTATGACACACTGAATTTGAATACTAGTATCCCCTACATTAAGTATGATACACTGAATTTGATGCACTAGTATGCCTTACATTAAGTATGATACACTGAATTTCATGCACTAGTATTCCTGACATTAAGTATGATACACTGAATTTGATGCACTAGTATCCCCTACATTAAGTATGACACACTGAATTTGATGTACTAGTGTCCCCTACATTAAGTGTGATACACTGAATTTGATGCACTAGGATCCCCTACATTAAGTATGACACACTGAATTTGATGTACTACAGTCCCCTACATTAAGGATGATACACTGAATTTGATGTACTAGTGTCCCCTACATTAAGTATGATACACTGAATTTGATGTACTAGGGTCCCCTACATTAGGTATGACACACTGAATTTGATGTACTAGTATCCCCTACATTAAGTATGACACACTGAATTTGATGTACTAGTATCCCCTACATTAAGTATGACACACTGAATTTGATGTACTACTGTCCCCTACATTAAGTATGATACACTGAATTTGATATACTACTGTCCCCTACATTAAGTATGACACACTGATTTCGATGTACTAGTGTCCCTTACATTAATTAAGTATGACACACTTAATTTGATGTACTACTTTCCCCTACATTAATTAAGTATGGCACACTGAATTTGATGTACTAGTGTCCCCTACGTTAAGTATTATACACTGAATTTGATGTAGTAGTGTCCCCTACATTAAGTATGATACACTGAATTTGATGCACTAGGATCCCCTACATGAAGTATGACACACTGAATTTGATGTAGTAGTGTCACCTACATTAAGTATGATACACTGAATTTGATGCACTAGGATCCCCTACATGAAGTATGATACACTGAATTTGATGTACTAGTGTCCCCTACATTAAGTATGACACACTGAATTTGATGTACTAGTATCCCCTACATTAAGTATGATACACTGAATTTGATGTACTACTGTCCCCTACATTAAGTATGACACACTGAATTTGAATACTAGTATCCCCTACATTAAGTATGATACACTGAATTTGATGCACTAGTATGCCTTACATTAAGTATGATACACTGAATTTCATGCACTAGTATTCCTGACATTAAGTATGATACACTGAATTTGATGCACTAGTATCCCCTACATTAAGTATGACACACTGAATTTGATGTACTAGTGTCCCCTACATTAAGTGTGATACACTGAATTTGATGCACTAGGATCCCCTACATTAAGTATGACACACTGAATTTGATGTACTACAGTCCCCTACATTAAGGATGATATACTGAATTTGATGTACTAGTGTCCCCTACATTAAGTATGATACACTGAATTTGATGTACTAGCGTCCCCTACATTAGGTATGACACACTGAATTTGATGTACTAGTATCCCCTACATTAAGTATGACACACTGAATTTGATGTACTAGTATCCCCTACATTAAGTATGACACACTGAATTTGATGTACTACTGTCCCCTACATTAAGTATGATACACTGAATTTGATATACTACTGTCCCCTACATTAAGTATGACACACTGATTTCGATGTACTAGTGTCCCTTACATTAATTAAGTATGACACACTTAATTTGATGTACTACTTTCCCCTACATTAATTAAGTATGGCACACTGAATTTGATGTACTAGTGTCCCTTACATTAAGTATGACACACTGAAATTGATATACTACTGTCCCTTACATTAAGTATGATACACTCAATTTGATGTACTACGTTCTCCTACATTCAGTATGACACACTGAATTTGATGTACTAGGATCCCCTAGATGAAGTATGATACACTGAATTTGATATACTAGTGTCCCCTACATTAAGTATGATACACTGAATTTGATGTACTACTTTCCCCTACATTAAGCATGATACACTAAATTTGATGTACTAGTATGCTCTATATTAAGTATGATACACTGAATTTGATGTACTAGGGGCCCCTACATTAAGTATGATACACTAAATTTGATGTACTACTTTCCCCTACATTAAGTATGATACACTGAATTTCATGTACTAGTGTCCCTTACATTAAGTATGATACACTGAATTTGATGTACTAGTGTCCCCTACATTAAGTATGAAACACTGAATTTGATGTACTAGTGTCCCCTACATTAAATATGATACACTAAATTTGATGTACTACTGTCCCCTACATTAAGCATGATACACTGAATTTGATGTACTAGTGTCCCTTACATTGAGTATGACACACTGAATTTGATGTACTAGTATCCCCTACATTAAGTATGATACACTGAATTTGATGCACTAGTATGCCTTATATTAAGTATGATACACTGAATTTCATGCACTAGTATCCCTGACATTAAGTATGATACACTGAATTTGATGCACTAGTATCCCCTACATTAAGTATGACACACTGAATTTGATGTACTAGTGTCCCCTACATTAAGTATGATACACTGAATTTGATGCACTAGGATCCCCTACATTAAGTATGATACACTGAATTTGATGTACTACAGTCCCCTACATTAAGTATGATACACTGAATTTGATGTACTAGTGTCCCCTACATTAAGTATGACACACTGAATTTGATGTACTAGTATCCCCTACATTAAGTATGATACACTGAATTTGATGTACTACTGTCCCCTACATTAAGTATGACACACTGAATTTGATGTACTAGTATCCCCTACATTAAGTATGATACACTGAATTTGATGTACTAGTGTCCCCTACATTAAGTATGATACACTGAATTTGATGCACTAGGATCCCCTACATCAAGTATGACACACTGAATTTGATGTACTAGTATCCCCTACATTAAGTATGATGCACTGAATTTGATGTAGTAGTGTCCCCAACATTAAGTATGATACACTGAATTTGATGTCCTATTATCCCCTACATGAAGTATGATACACTGAATTTGATGTACTACTTTCCCCTACATTAAGTATGATACACTGAATTTGATGTACTAGTATCCCCTACATTAAGTATGACTCACTGAATTTGATGTACTAGTGTCCCCTACATTAAGAATGATACATTGAATTTGATGTACTACTGTCCCCTACGTTAAGTATTATACACTGAATTTGATGTAGTAGTGTCCCCTACATTAAGTATGATACACTGGATTTGATGCACTAGGATCCCCTACATGAAGTATGACACACTGAATTTGATGTAGTAGTGTCACCTACATTAAGTATGATACACTGAATTTGATGCACTAGGATCCCCTACATGAAGTATGATACACTGAATTTGATGTACTAGTGTCCCCTACATTAAGTATGACACACTGAATTTGATGTACTAGTATCCCCTACATTAAGTATGATACACTGAATTTGATGTACTACTGTCCCCTACATTAAGGATGACACACTGAATTTGAATACTAGTATCCCCTACATTAAGTATGATACACTGAATTTGATGCACTAGTATGCCTTACATTAAGTATGATACACTGAATTTCATGCACTAGTATTCCTGACATTAAGTATGATACACTGAATTTGATGCACTAGTATCCCCTACATTAAGTATGACACACTGAATTTGATGTACTAGTGTCCCCTACATTAAGTGTGATACACTGAATTTGATGCACTAGGATCCCCTACATTAAGTATGACACACTGAATTTGATGTACTACAGTCCCCTACATTAAGGATGATACACTGAATTTGATGTACTAGTGTCCCCTACATTAAGTATGACACACTGAATTTGATGTACTAGTATCCCCTACATTAAGTATGATACACTGAATTTGATGTACTACTGTCCCCTACATTAAGTATGACACACTGAATTTGATGTACTAGTATCCCCTACATTAATTATGATACACTGAATTTGATGTCCTAGTGTCCCCTACATTAAGTATGATACACTGAATTTGATGCACTAGGATCCCCTACATTAAGTATGACACACTGAATTTGATGTACTACTTTCCCCTACATTAAGTATGATACACTGAATTTGATGTACTAGTATCCCTTACATTAAGTATGACTCACTGAACTTGATGTACTAGTGTCCCCTACATTAAGTATGATACATTGAATTTGATGTACTACTGTCCCCTACGTTAAGTATTATACACTGAATTTGATGTAGTAGTGTCCCCTACATTAAGTATGATACACTGAATTTGATGCACTAGGATCCCCTACATGAAGTATGATACTCTGAATTTGATGTACTAGTGTCCCCTACATAAAGTATGATACACTGAATTTGATGTACTAGTGTCCCCTACATTAGGTATGATACACTGAATTTGATGTACTAGTATCCCCTACATTAAGTATGACACACTGAATTTGATGTACTAGTGTCCCCTACATTAAGTATGACACACTGAATTTGATGTACTACTGTCCCCTACATTAAGTATGACACACTGAATTTGATGTACTAGTGTCCCTTACATTAATTAAGTATGACACACTTAATTTGATGTACTACTTTCCCCTACATTAAGTATGATACACTGAATTTTATGTACTAGTGTCCCCTACATTAAGTATGACACACTGAATGTGATGTACTACAGTCCCCTACATTAAGTATGATACACTGAATTTGATGCACTAGTATCCCTTACATTAAGTATGATACACTGAATTTGATGCACTAGTATCCCTTACATTAAGTATGATACACTGAATTTGATGCACTAGTATCCCCTACATTAAGTATGACACACTAAATTTGATGTACTACTGTCCCCTACATTAAGTATGACACACTGAATTTGATGTACTATTGTCCCCTACATTAAGTATGATACACTGAATTTGATGTACTACTGTCCCCTACATTAAGTATGATACACTGAATTTGATGTACTACTGTCCCCTACATTAAGTATGACACACTGCATTTGATGCACTAGTATCCCCTACATTGAATATGATACCCTGAATTTGATGTACTACTGTCCCCTACATTAAGTATCATACACTGAATTTGATGTACTAGTATCCCCTACATTAAGTATGATACACTGAATTTGATGTACTACTGTCCCCTACATTAAGTATGATACACTGAATTTGATGTACTAGTGTCTCCTATATTAGGTATGATACACTGAATTTGATGTACTAGGGTCCCCTACATTAAGTATGACACACTGAATTTGATGTACTAGTGTCCCCTACATTAAGTATGATACACTGAATTTGATGTACTAGTGTCCCCTACATTAAGTATGATACACTGAATTTGATGTGCTACTGTCCCCTACATTAAGTATGATTCGCTGAATTTGATGTAGGAGTGTCCCCTACATTAAGTATGATACACTGAATTTGATGTACTACTTTCCCCTGCATTAAGTATGACACACTGAATTTGATGCACTAGGATCCCCATACATTAAGTATGATACACTGAATTTGATGTACTACTGTCCTCTACATTAAGTATGATAAGCTGAATTTGATGTAGTAATGTCCCCTACATTAAGTATGATACACTGAATTTGATGCACTAGTATCCCCTACATTAAGTATGATACACTGAATTTGATGTACTACTTTCCCCTACATTAAGTATGACACACTGAATTTGATGCACTAGGATCCCCATACATTAAGTATGATACACTGAATTTGATGTACTACTGTCCTCTACATTAAGTATGATAAGCTGAATTTGATGTAGTAGTGTCCCCTACATTAAGTATGATACACTGAATTTGATGCACTAGTATCCCTTACATTAAGTATGATACACTGAATTTGATGCACTTGTATCCCCTACATTAAGTATGATACACTGAATTTGATGCACTAGTATCCCCTACATTAAGTATGATACACTGAATTTGATGTACTACTTACTGTCCCTTATACTGAGTATGACACACTGAATTTGATACATAGTAGTATCCCATGACATTGCCTACTTGAGGAGCTGAAATAGCTCAGTTGATAGCTCGTTGGATTCGATCCCGAGAGGTTCCGGGTGAAACATCAGTGTCTTGTCTTTTTAATGAGACGGTTTCAACCGACGGGCCTTGTCACGGTAGATTGATTCGTGTAGGACTTACATCAATTATGTCGAAAGATGGGTGAAATGCATAGGGCAGTGGTCACTATATAAGTGAAATTAACGTTGATGCGACGTAAATAATCTACATGTGTATAAAAGATGAGGATAGTAAGTTTTAAGTTTATAACACATTATAAAAATATTTGATCGTACCATTTGTTTGGCCTTTGTCAAATTAAATGACCGTCCTAAGTCGGTCTCGTGTCACGGTATGCATGGCAGGTAAAAGATCCCACTGGGCAAAGTCAATGACCTAGAGACCTTCACCGTTACCTTTGTGCTAAAAATAGCTTTTTCGGACTTTGTTGCCGCCAGGGACATAGTGTTCCACAAACACATCTTGCTTTTTTTTTACTTTTTTTTTTTTTGGTTTTGTTTTGGGGTTTTTTTTTTTCTTGGTTTTTGCTTTTCTCCTTTGGAAGGTTGTGCCCCCCCCCCCTTTTCACTGCCGAGCTACGCCACTGAACATAGAGTATTTGATAGTGTTTAAATGGTTACAGCTGTTAGCATTTATAACCGAAGTTGTCATTATAAATAAATTTGATATAACGTTATATTATCATATATAAAGCTGGGTTAAACGCTATCTAAAATCTTTACTGGCTACTGCTTTACCAGAGCAATACAAATAATGTTCAGGTTCACATTTTCTACACTGATGCTACTGCTATATGCGCTGGGATATGGCTATACAGGTAATTATCAGTCTAAAAGTCTTGAAAATCAAGCCAAAATTATGTCTAAAGTGGACAAAATCGTTAGTTCTACTGCGTACTGGGATATAATCAATGATAAAGTAAGATCCAAAATAGAAGCCCACGACAAGATACTCCGGAAACTTGATCTGGAAATGGTTGCTAATAAAAAGAAGATACTAGCTCTAAATTCAGAGGTTAAATATTGGAGAGAAAAAGGTCAAGGTAAAGTATTATTATAATCTATCTTAAACAATCTGACATATTTGCGAGGCCAATGTAAAACAACTTTATATTGTGAACAACGGAAACAATTGTGCCATGAATTAAATTAATAGCTCGTTTAAAATTCATCATAGAATGATTTATTTGTCAGTGTTATATTATTAGTTACATGTAATATGTTTTATTGCCATATTTCCCAGATCACACGGTTAGATTTATTGATATACTCTCAATGCTATGTACAATAATATCCGAATGTTTTATCAGTATCCGAATGTTCTGTCGGTATGTTTTGTCACTACCTGAATGTTTTGTCAGTATGATTATCCGAATGTTTTTTTCTGTATCAGAATGTTTTGTCATGATCAGAATGTTTTGTTAGCATCAAAATTTTTTGTCACTATCTGAATGTTTTGTCAGTATCCGAATGTTTTGTCAGTATCAGAATGTTTTATCAGTATCAGAATACATGTACTTTTTGTTTGATCCTTGTTTCACGTCACATTATTGCACTTTCGGTTACGATGATGCGATACTCACAAGTTCAAACCTATGCATAGGGCCGACCCGAAGAAGTGAGGATCTTTTACGTGCCAAATCTAACATGACGCGGGACTTCAGTTTTATTTTCTCCTCAGAAAGACAGGACACGACAGGACTCGAACCTGTGATCTCTCAAAACACCTACCCGATCGAGCTACATCGGCCTCTGTATCTAAATAAAAATGTAAACCATTACTTTTACAAACCTTTCTTTGTAAAACACATTGAGCATAGTATTGATCAAAATGGAAGTCTCACTGAATCCTAGTATGATGTATTTGTACCCGAATGAAATAATTGCTTTATGTAAACAATTCTTCCAGACTGAGTAAAAGCAATCAGTTTCATTTATAACGCAAAATAAACAATTAATTTGATTTCATTATCTTTAAGAAATCTGTCATAAATCGGTAGGGATCCTTATCCCCCCCCCCCCCCTGAATTCTTGTGGTCGTTCTTTTTCTTTTAAGCCGGTGTGCCATAGTGGATAAGGTGCTCGGCTCCTAATGGAGAGGTCCCGGGTTCGATTCCCGCCCTGGGCACACGGGTGTTCTGTTTTTCGGTTGAGACAGTAAAAACCGAGGTCTCGTGTCACGGTAGGCGTGGCACGTAAAAGATCCCTCACTGCTTCGGGTGGGTCAGATGCAAAGGTCTAAATTTGTATGCAATGCATCAGGTAGATGCCGTCACCATATACATGAAATAATCGTGGAGTGACGTAAAACAATAATCAATCAATCAAAAATCTTTTTCTTTTTCTTTATTAAACCCTAAATCCGCAACAATGACTCTTTTTCTAGATGATGATACATGCATGCAATGAAATGTTATACATGTATTTCGATATGTTTAGGATAGCAGTGATTTACAACAGAGTTCCACGTTTTTCTTTATTCAAGGTTCTGTTTTCATACGATGGGGGCGTACAGATTGTCCATTAAGCACGAGTCGCATTGTGTATTCGGGTAAGTTAAATTGATTCAATGAACTTGTACCACTCTTTGCACCAGTCTGAGTTAGGACTTTAAATTATTGATGCGTATGATATACAATATATCTATAAAGATAAATCATTCATACTTGGTGATAGGCATTTGAAGAAAGAAAGAAAGAAAGAAAGAAAGAAAAATACTTACAAAATTACTATACTGTGAAATGGAAGACGTTCAGTGCCACCTAGAAATAGGTTTATCGCGGAGTAACGAGAAAGTTTTATCTTTCCTACCATACACAAAGTTGTTTTTTCTTTCTTTTTTTTTCGGTGGGGTTTACAAAGATGTGTGCATCGTCTTTAAACAAATTATCACTTTGTATACACAACAAAACCAACTTAACGTATAATAAAATATTACTCACATTAGGTTGGGGGTTAGCTCACCTGATTCAAAGACTCAAGTGAGCTTTTGTCAGAGTGTGCAGTCCGGCGACCGTCTACACAACCGACATCCGGCCCAAACTTTCTAAAAACTTGTTTTCCAGAACCATTGCTGGAACTTTGATGAACTACTCAAGGCTCCCTACAAATGTTCATGTTTTTCGGCAAGATCCGTCAAGGGATGGATCCAGGACTGGTGTCATACACCGTAGGGAGCACCCTCCTTTGACAAACTTCCTAAAACCAGTTGCATAGATCTGCAAACCGGGATTCCTCAGTGTTCTATAATGATGTCTCAAGAAGTATTTTCATTTTTTTTAATCCCGTCCCAAATGCAATTTTTGTTTTCTTTATTTTTTTGAATTTTTTTTTACTAATGTTACCTATTTTCAAGTAATTTCTGAGTTTTTCTCCTTGTGGGTTATTTGTAATGCATTGATTCTGTGTATTTTAACAGATTTTATTGAAATAAATGTAACTGAAAAGAAATGGAATATAACAATAGTTTCTAGGATTTTATTTTTTTAAAGATTTCAAGTGTTTGGTTGATTGATTGGTGTTTTACGTCGCTTTCAACAATGTTTCAGTTATATCGCGACATGGAAGCAAGAGGTTGCCAACCTCTTAAACATAGTGGCGCAACCCGGGAATCAACCCGGATCGTCGCAATCTCCAAAGCAGAGTTGTCGTTCTTTTACAATCCACACACACCTCTGCCAACGTCTCAGGTTTTACAAGATTCTTGTAAAATCTTAGATTTGCCTCTAGACGACATGATTTGGTCTTCAGTGGCTTTATTAGTTAAATATAAAGCATTTACCATGTTAAATTTAGTTTTCATGGGGCTTCTACATGAAATCAACCCTGAATTTATACCGCACTATATTTTCTCAGCGTACAAATCAGCGTACTGTTTGCTATCATTTGCACCTAACACGTCTTGTAATTTCTGAATGAATCCCTCATTGTCTAACTTTCACCCAGATAACTTAAATACAATGACATTTTTCCCAAAAACACGCGAAACATTCTAAATTTTCTGCCTTCTGATTAAGGACTACTTTCAGTAGTTGGCAGAGATTAAAGGGAGTGCAAGGACTGTAACTCTGCTTTGGAGATTGGGATCGTCGGCGCCGCAAGCCAAGCGCTTAACCACTACACCACGCCCGCCCCTAAATTTAAAGAGGAGAGGGATTTTTAATTGGTATGTAAGAATAAGCTTTGATGTACTTCTGCTCTGGACTAATTGAGTGATTTTGAGGAAACTTAGTGGGTATATATAAAAGCCAGTTCTGGTCCTATTCAGGCATTTGGGGGCATTTCATTTTACACCATAACGTGTTTTGCAGCGCTCGTGAAAGCATATTAGAAAAACGACTGTCTTTTTCAAACACATTTGTAATTATTTTTTCCTTGATTTTTTCAATATATATACAGAAGCAATAAAATATTTCATTGACCATTTCTAATTAGAAAATATCTATTTCAAGGGTTATATCTGAAAGTTTCAAGTCAACATTGAGTTTTCTCGATTTTTTATTACTTTTTCTCCAATTTTGATATAGGTTATTTCTGGCATGACGAAAGATCACGGTTCAAACCTCGCTTTAGGCAAAAAGTCATTTACACCAAAACAAATTTTTAAATATTTTGCAGCACTCTAGGTCGTATAAGAAAAAAAATCTGACTCAGTCTTTTTTGTGAATGAGCATATTATTTAACCTGGCTTCTAGGTTAACAGAAGTCCACTGCAAATCGCTTCCTTTCTATGCTCTTTAACCATTTTTTCAATACAAGCCTATTGTGGCCTTTAAATTCCACACCCACACATGCATATAAACACCACAACCCATATTCGACTGGTATCCCCAATTACCCTCCCCCCCCCCCCAACCACACACACAACTCGCACAGTTGTACACCGACTTATAAGGTCAAAATGTATATGAACTATCAAATGCTGAAAAACGGTCAATCGGTGTGAAGACAACTAAAAAAAAAATAAATAAAAATGTACTGGATCAGAGTTGAATTCTTTTGTTTATCTTTACCAGGCCTTGTAGGTGGTTCATACTATGCACATTTTGGCGGGGCTACAACATATCTATGTTTACCAAAGGTTCCCCAAACTCTGAGTAATCTTCCAAATGTCCGAACGTACCTGTATGGCGGTGAATATGACATGACCACTTTCGGACATGCAGATGGAGACGACGTACCCTGCGCCGTATGCCGCAGTACCAGAGGAACGCAGACCGTAATGGTACCAGCCCGTATCAGTTGTTACGACGGATGGACCAGGCAGTACTATGGCTACCTAGGGACAGAATACCAAGGTCACAGAGGGAACAAGGAATACATCTGTATAGATAAGAATTCTCAAGCTCGCCATGGCGGCCGTCACAACTACAATGGTGCCCTGATAGAAGCCGTTAGAGCTCATTGTGGAGCATTACCGTGTCCACCCTATAAAAGTGGTGATACAATTACATGTGTTGTCTGTTCCTTGTAAATACTCATCACATAAAAGAATAAATACGGTACGGAATTATTCGACTTGTCGATTTTAAAGGGCTACACATAAACACACCATATAAACTCTCGACACTGGGTTACACCCCCTGTCAGGACAAGAGAGCCACTGTACTCGTGGAAGATTTTCTTCCGGTACACCCTCATCACTAAACACCCATCACCATCAATCAGCAGACATGATTCTGGTGTGTATGTACATAACGTATATATACATACGAGATTAATCATGCGATCGGTTTCTCGTTGGTTGATTGGAAAATAAGGAAACCTGAAAATAAAGACTACACCACTGCATATCTGTCTTACTATGTGTGGAGATCATTTTAAAATTGTTATAGTTTATTGCTAAAAAGGACGCTCGCCGCAAAGAGGAACAAATTCAAAATACTTTCAATTGGGTGATCGTCTGTAATTATGCACCTCAGTTTACAGCATGCCATGACAATTCGTCTAAAGTGTCATTAGAATCTCTTGGTAACTTTGGGAATTACACTTCTTTGAATTTAAAATGTTTGTTGTAGTGCCCATATTTTTTAAGTAGGTAACAATTTCTACTCCCTTTTTACTTACCGCAAATGTCCGGGCTAAAAGGTCAGGTAGCGCAGTTGGTAGCGCGCTCGCTTTTCACCAATGCGACCCGGGTTCGATTCCCGGTGTGGTACGTAAGATGGTGGGGCTGTCACCAACCTGGCTTCGTGGGTTTTCTCCGGGTACTCCGGTTTCCTCCCACACAAACGAGACCCTTACACCAAGATCTGTGCCAACGATCAGTTGTTAACTTGTTTCTTAATCGTTGTAAAATAGATAAAGTTTAAAAATTTTTTAAAATTTACAAGCTCAGGAAAAATCTCTGACGAAGTCAGTGTCAGCTCTTTAATAAACCTAACTTGTCTTATAATGCGTGATGCAATATGTACGAGAGATATGAACGTAAGTATAATTTCAAGGTGATACTGGTATCATTGCTGTGAAATCCTGAACAATCTTCAAACTTCATGATCCCGAAAATAGGTCAATCAAGACCAAAATCAGACTTCGTCTGTAACTCCTTACATTAAAGCCAACATCGAGTTACATCTCATTAGTTTTAATTTCAACAAAAGGAAGTGACAGTTTTAAAAGTATGTCTTTCATGGAAAAGTAAAAATTGATTTGTAACCCATCGCGCTGAAATTCCACAGAAATTATCATTGTTTTAATTGTAAAGGTGACGGGGTAAAATCCGGAAAACTGTTCAATGACAGACGGAATTTGATGCACTAGTATCCCCTACATTACGTATGATACCCTGAATTTGAATTTGATGTACTACTGTCCCCTACATTACGTATGATACCCTGAATTTGATGTACTACTGTCCCCTACATTAAGTATGATACACTGAATTTGATGTACTAGTATCCCCTACATTGAGTATGATACACTGAATTTGATGTACTACTGTCCCAAACATTAAGTATGAAACAGTGAATTTGATGCACTAGGATCCCCTACATTAAGTATGACACACTGAATTTGATGTACTACTGTCCCCTACATTAAGTATGACACACTGAATTTGATGCACTAGTATCCCCTACATTAAGTATGATACCCTGAATTTGATGTACTACTGCCCCCTACATTAAGTATGACACACTGAATTTGATGTCCTACTGCCCCCTACATTAAGTATGATACACTGAATTTGATGCACTAGGATCCCCTTCATTAAGTATGATACACTGAATTTGATGTCCTACTGTCACTTACATTAAGTATGATACACTGAATTTGATGTACTAGGATCCCCTACATTAAGTATGATACACTAAATGTGATGTACTAGTGTCTCTTACATTAAGTATGACAAACTGAATTTGATGTACTAGTATCCCCTACATTAAGTATGATACACTGAATTTGATGTACTAGTATCCCCTACATTAAGTATGACACACTGAATTTCATGTACTACTGTCCTCTACATTAAGTATGATACACTGAATTTGATGTACTACTGTCCCCTACATTAAGTATGATACACTGAATTTGATGTACTACTTTCCCCTACATTAAGTATGAAACTCTGAATTTGATGTACTAGTTTCCCTTACATTAAGTATGATACACTGAATTTGATGTACTACTTTCCCCTACATTAAGTATGACACACTGAATTTGATGCACTAGTATCCCCTACATTAAGTATGATACCCTGAATTTGATGTACTACTTTCCCCTACATTAAATATGACACACTGAATTTGATGCACTAGAATCCGCTACATTAAGTATGATACACTAAATTTGATGCACAAGTGTCCCCTACATTAAGTATGATACACTGAATTTGATGTACTAGTGTCCCCTACATTAAGTATGATACACTGAATTTGATGTACTACTGTCCCCTACATTAAGTATGACACACTGAATTTGATGTACTACTTTCCCCTACATTAAGTATGACACACTGAATTTGATGCACTATTATCCCTTACATTAAGTATGATACACTGAATTTGATGTACTTCTTTCCCCTACATTAAGTATCACACACTGAATTTGATGCACTAGGATCCCCTACATTAAGTATGATACACTGAATTTGATGCACTAGGATCCCCTACATTAAGTATGATACACTGAATTTGATGTACTACTGTCCTCTACATTAAGTATGATACGCTGAATTTGATGTATTACTGTCCCCTACATTAAGTATGATACGCTGAATTTGATGCACTAGTATCCCCTACATTAAGTATGATACACTGAATTTGATGTACTACTTACTGTCCCTTATATTGAGTATGACACACTGAATTTGATACATAGTAGTATCCCATGACATTGCCTACTTGAGGAGCTGAAATAGCTCAGTTGATAGCACGTTGGATTCGATCCCGAGAGGTTCCGGGTGAAAGTCCGACCGGTGAAACGTCAGTGTCTTGTCTTTTTAATGAGACGGTTTCAACCGACGGGCCTTGTCACGGTAGATTGATTCGTGTGGGACTTATATCAATTATGTCGAAAGATGTGTGCATTGCATAGGGCAGTGGTCACTATATAAGTGAAATTTACATTGATGCGACGTAAATAATCTACATGTGTATAGAAGATGAGGATAGTAAGTTTTAAGTTTATAACACATTACAAAAATATTTGATTGTATTGCAATTACGATACCGACTTAGGACGGTCATTTAATTTGACAAAGGCCAAACAAATGGTGTGGTTAACCGGTTTACGGGTCCCACTTCCCACTCACCGTAACAGCAGAACAATCAAAGGACGTACAATTAAAATTTATAAATAATCGAAAGACAGAACACCGGCATGACCAGAGCGGGACTCGATCCCCGGTCTCCCGATCAGGAGTCCAGCGCGATACCACTAGGCCACGCCGGCTTCTGCTCTTATCTGAAAGATATAAGCAGGTGTAGCCCAGTGGATGAGTTGTTCGGCTTGTGACCAAGAGTTCCGGGTTCGACACCCGTCGGGGGCACACCGGTGCTCTGCCTTTCGGATGAGACAGTAAAAACCGATGTCTCGTGTCACGGTAGGCATGGCAGGTAAAAGATCCCACTGGGCAAAGTCAATGACCTAGAGACCTTCACCGTTACCTTTGTGCTACAAATAGCTTTTTCGGACTTTGTTGCCGCCGGGGACATAGTGTTCCACAAACACATCTTGCTTTTTTTACTTTTTTTTTTTTTTTTTGGTTTTGTTTGTTTGTTTGTTTGTTTTTTTTTTTTTTTTGATTTTCTCTTTTGGAAGGTTGTGCCCCCTCCCCCTTTTCACTGCCGAGCTACGCCACTGAACATAGAGTATTTGATAGTGTTTAAATGGTTACAGCTGTTAGCATTTATAACCGAAGTTGTCATTATAAATAAATTTGATATAACGTTATATTATCATATATAAAGCTGGGTTAAACGCTATCTAAAATCTTTACTGCTTTACCAGAGCAATACAAATAATGTTCAGGTTCACATTTTCTACACTGATGCTACTGCTATATGCGCTGGGATATGGCTATAAGGTAATTATCAGTCTAAAAGTCTTGAAAATCAAGCCAAAGTTATGTCTAAAGTGGACAAAATCGTTAGTTCTACTGCGTACTGGGATATAATCAATGATAAAGTAAGATCCAAAATGGAAGCCCACGACAAGATACTCCGGAAACTTCACCTGGAAATGGTTGCTAATAAAAAGAAGATACTAGCTCTAAATTCAGAGGTTAAATATTGGAGAGAGAAAGGTCAAGGTAAAGTATTATTATAATCTATCTTAAACAATCTGACATATTTGCAAGGCCAATGTAAAACAACTTTATATTGTGAACAACGGAAACAATTGTGCCATGAATTAAATTAATAGCTCGTATAAAATTCATCATAGAATGATTTATTTGTCAGTGTTATATTATTAGTTACATGTAATATGTTTTATTGCCATATTTCCCAGATCACACGGTTAGATTTATTGATATACTCTCAATGCTATGTACAATAATATCCGAATGTTTTATCAGTATCCGAATGTTCTGTCGGTATGTTTTGTCACTACCTGAATGTTTTGTCAGTATCCGAATGTTTTTTCTGTATCAGAATGTTTTGTCATGATCAGAATGTTTTGTTAGCATCAAAATTTTTTGTCACTATCTGAATGTTTTGTCAGTATCCGAATGTTTTGTCAGTATCAGAATGTTTTATCAGTATCAGAATACATGTACTTTTTGTTTGATCCTTGTTTCACGTCACATTATTGCACTTTCGGTTACGATGATGCGATATTCACAAGTTCAAACCTATGCATAGGGCCGACCCGAAGAAGTGAGGATCTTTTACGTGCCAAGTCTAACATGACGCGGGACTTCAGTTTTATTTTCTCCTCAGAAAGACAGAACACGACAGGACTCGAACCTGTGATCTCTCAAAACACCTACCCGATCGAGCTACATCGGCCTCAGTATGTAAATAGAAATGTAAACCATTACTTTTACAAACCTTTCTTTGTAAAACACATTGAGCATAGTATTGATCAAAATGGAAGTCTCACTGAATCCTAGTATGATGTATTTGTACCCGAATGAAATAATTGCTTTATGTAAACAATTCTTCCAGACTGAGTAAAAGCAATCAGTTTCATTTATAACGCAAAATAAACAATTAATTTGATTTCATTATCTTTAAGAAATATGTCATAAATCGGTGGGGGTCCTTATTTCCCCCCTCCCCCTGAATTCTTGTGGTCGTTCTTTTTCTTTTAAGCCGGTGTGCCATAGTGGATAAGGTGCTCGGCTCCTAATGGAGAGGTCCCGGGTTCGACTCCCGCCCTGGGCACACGGGTGTTCTGTTTTTCGGATGAGACAGTAAAAACCGAGGTCTCGTGTCACGGTAGGCTTGGCACGTAAAAGATCCTTCACTGCTTCGGGTGGGTCAGATGCAAAGGTCTAAATTTGTATGCAATGCATCAGGTAGATGCCGTCACCATATACATGAAATAATCAGGGAGTGACGTAAAACAATAATCAATCAATCAAAAATCTTTTTCTTTTTCTTTATTAAACCCTAAATCCGCAACAATGACTCTTTTTCTAGATGATGATACATGCATGCAATGAAATGTTATACATGTATTTCGATATGTTTAGGATAGCAGTGATTTACAACAGAGTTCCACGTTTTTCTTTACTCAAGGTTCTGTTTTCATACGATAGGGGCGTACAGATTGTCCATTAAGCACGAGTCGCATTGTGTATTCGGGTAAGTTAAATTGATTCAATGAACTTGTACCACTCTTTGCACCAGTCTGAGTTAGGACTTTAAATTATTGATGCGTATGATATACAATATATCTATAAAGATACATCATTCATACTCGGTGATAGGCATTTGAAGAAAGAAAGAAAGAAAAATACTTACAAAATTACTATACTGTGAAATGGAAGACGTTCAGTGCCACCTAGAAACAGGTTTATCGCGGAGTAACGAGAAAGTTTTATCTTCCCTACCATACACAAAGGTGCACCTTTGTTTTTTCTTATTTTTTTTTTTTCGGTGGGGTTTACAAAGATGTGTGCATCGTCTTTAAACAAATTATCACTTTGTATACACAATAAAACCAACTTAACGTATAATAAAATATTACTCATATTAGGTTTGGGGTTAGCTCACCTGATTCAAAGATTCAAGTGAGCTTTTGTCAGAGTGTGCAGTCCGGCGACCGTCTACACAACCGACATCCGGCCCAAACTTTCTAAAAACTTGTTTTCCAGAACCATTGCTGGAACTTTGATGAACTACTCAAGGCTCCCTACAAATGTTCATGTTTTTCGGCAAGATCCGTCAAGGGATGAATCCAGGGCTGGTGTCATACACCGTAGGGAGCACCCTCCTTTGACAAACTTCCTAAAACCAGTTGCATAGATCTGCAAACCGGGATTCTTCAGTGTTCTAGAATGATGTCTCAAGAAGTATTTTCATTTTTTTTAATCCCGTCCCAAATGCAATTTTTGTTTTCTTTATTTTTGGAAATTTTTTTTACTCATGTTACCTATTTTCAAGTAATTTCTGAGTTTTTCTCCTTGTGGGTTATTTGTAATGCATTGATTCTGTGTATTTTAACAGATTTTATTGAAATAAATGTAACTGAAAAGAAATGGAATATAACAATAGTTTCTAGGATTTTATTTTTTTAAAGATTTTAAGAGGTTGGTTGATTGATTGGTGTTTTACGTCGCTTTCAACAATGTTTCAGTTATATCGCGACATGGAAGCAGGCAGGCGGTTACCAACCTCTTAAACATAGTGGCGCAACCCGGGAATCAACCCGGATCGTCGCAATCTCCAAAGCAGAGTTGTCGTTCTTTTACAATCCACACACACCTTTGCCAACGTCTCAGGTTTTACAAGATTCTTGTAAAATCTGAGATTAGCCTCTAGACGATATGATTTGGTCTTCAGTGGCTTTATTAGTTAAATATAAAGCATTTACCATGTTAAATTTAGTTTTCATGGGGCTTCTACATGAAATCAACCCTGAATTTATACCGCACTATATTTTCTCAGCGTACAAATCAGCGTACTGTTTGCTATCATTTGCACCTAACACGTCTCGTAATTTCTGAATGAATCCCTCATTGTCTAACTTTCACCCAGATAACTTAAATACAATGACATTTTTCCCAAAACACGCAAAACATTCTAAATTTTCTGCCTTCTGACTAAGGACTACTTTCAGTAGTTGGCACAGATTAAAGGGAGTGCAAGGACCGTAACTCTGCTTTGGAGATTGGGATCGTCGGCGCCGCAAGCCAAGCGCTTAACCACTACACCACGCCCGCCCCTAAATTTAAAGAGGAGAGGGATTTTTAATTGGTATGTAAGAATAAGCTTTGATGTACTTCTGCTCAGGACTAATTGAGTGATTTTGAGGAAACTTAGTGGGTATATATAAAAGCCAGTTCTGGTCCTATTCAGGCATTTGGGGGCATTTCATTTTACACCATAACGTGTTTTGCAGCGCTCGTGAAAGCATATTAGAAAAACGACTGTCTTTTTCAAACACATTTGTAATTATTTTTTCCTTGATTTTTTCAATATATATACAGAAACAATAAAATATTTCATTGACCATTTCTAATTAGAAAATATCTATTTCAAGGGTTATATCTGAAAGTTTCAAGTCAACATTGAGTTTTCTGGATTTTTTATTACTTTTTCTCCAATTTTGATATAGGTTATTTCTGACATGACGAAAGATCACGGTTCAAACCTCGCTTTAGGCAAAAAGTCATTAACACCAAAACAAATTTTAAAATGTTTTGCAGCACTCTAGGTCGTATAAGAAAAAATCTTTTTTGTGAATGAGCATATTATTTAACCTGGCTTCTAGGTTAACAGAAGTCCACTGCAAATCGCTTCCTTTCTATGCTCTTTAACCATTTTTTCAATACAAGCCTATTGTGGCCTTTAAATTCCACACCCACACATGCATATAAACACCACAACCCATATTCGACTGGTATCCCCAATTACCCCCCCCCCCCCCCCCCCCAACCACACGCACAACTCGCACAGTTGTACATCGACTTATAAGGTCAAAATGTATATTAACTATCAAATGCTGAAAAACGGTCAATCGGTGTGAAGACAACTAAAAAAAATAAATAAATAAAAATGTACTGGATTAGAGTTGAATTCTTTTGTTTATCTTTACCAGGCCTTGTAGGTGGTTCATACTATGCACATTTTGGCGGGGCTACAACATATCTATGTTTACCAAAGGTTCCCCAAACTCTGAGTAATCTTCCGAATGTCCGAACGTACCTGTATGGCGGTGAATATGACATGACCACTTTCGGACATGCAGATGGAGACGAAGTACCCTGCGCCGTATGCCGCAGTACCAGAGGAACGCAGACCGTAATGGTACCAGCCCGTATCAGTTGTTACGACGGATGGACCAGGCAGTACTATGGCTACCTAGGGACAGAATACCAAGGTCACAGAGGGAACAAGGAATACATCTGTATAGATAAGAATTCTCAAGCTCGCCATGGCGGCCGTCACAACTACAATGGTGCCCTGATAGAAGCCGTTAGAGCTCATTGTGGAGCATTACCGTGTCCACCCTATAAAAATGGTGATACAATTACATGTGTTGTCTGTTCCTTGTAAATACTCATCACATAAAAGAATAAATACGGTACGGAATTATTCGACTTGTCGATTTTAAAGGGCTACACATAAACACACCATATAAACTCTCGACACTGGGTTACACCCCCTGTCAGGACAAGAGAGCCACTGTACTCGTGGAAGATTTTTTTCCGGTACACCCTCATCACTAAACACCCATCACCATCAATCAGCAGACATGATTCTGGCGTGTATGTACATAACGTATATATACATATGAGATTAATCATGCGATCGGTTTCTCGTTGGTTGATTGGAAAATAAGGAAACCTGAAAATAAAGACTACACCACTGCATATCTGTCTTACTATGTGTGGAGATCATTTTAAAATTGTTATAGTTTATTGCTAAAAAGGACGCTCGCCGCAAAGAGGAACAAATTCAAAATACTTTCAATTGGGTGATGACGTCGACAGAATCGTCTGTAATTATGCACCTCAGTTTACAGCATGCCATGACAATTCGTCTAAAGTGTCATTAGAATCTCTTAGTAACTTTGGGAATTACACTTCTTTGAATTTAAAATGTTTGTTGTAGTGCCCATATTTTTTTAAGTAGGTAACAATTTCTACTCCCTTTTTTGATTTACCGCATATGTCCTGGCTGCAAGGTCAGGTAGCGCAGTTGGTAGCGCGCTCGCTTTTCACCAATGCGACCCGGGTTCGATTCCCGGTGTGGCACGTAAGATGGTGGGTCTGTCACCAACCTGGCTTCGTGGGTTTTCTCCGTGTACTCCGGTTTCCTCCCACACAAACGACACCCTTACACCAAGATCTCTGCCAACCAGCAGTTGTTAACTTGTTTCTTAATCGTTGTAAAATAAATAAAGTTTAAAATTTTTTAAAAATTTACAAGCTCAGAAAAAATCTCTGACGAAGTCAGTGTCATCTCTTTAATAAACCTAACTTGTCTTATACTTCGTGATGCAATATGTACGAGAGATATGAACGTAAATATAATTTCAAGGTGATACTGGTATCATTGCTGTGAAATCCTGAACAATCTTCAAACTTCATGATCCCGAAAATAGGTCAATCAAGACCAAAATCAGACTTCGTCTGTAACTCCTTACATTAAAGCCAACATCAAGTTACATCTCATTAGTTTTAATTTCAACAAAAGGAAGTGACACTGTTAAAAGTATGTCTTTCATGGAAAAGTAAAAATTGATTTGTAACCCATCACACTGAAATTCCACAGAAATTTTCATTGTATTAATTGTAAAGGTGACGGAGTAAAATCCGGAAAACTGTTCAATGACAGACGGACGAAGTGGAAACTTGCAGCTTTATCCATGCGGTATAAAAAGAATTGGATGAAATGATTTGGCCGAGATTTTAACTGATAAACGAAAATCTCATAACCTTCCCCTATCATTGAGATTTACAACTTTATATATATTTGAACCTTCAGCAAGAATAGGAAGTCAACCGCGAAATATACGGATCATTTCACAGAATCATAATCTGTGCATGATACACACGGTACACGTCACGAAGTTCACCCGGGCTGAAAGTGGATAGGGAAAGATGGGGATTTCATTCTTTATTTTTCAAGTCGTACAGCTATATAAAAGCAGATCATCGACATTTTAAACGTAGTGACGAACTCCATAGATTAAACCCAGATCTGTACTACATAGAACACACAAAATATGAGACGGTTAATGTTTTCAATTTTTATTATAAAATATGTTAATGCTAAAACTGCATTAACTGGCACAAAAAGTAAATACTTCATTACTCCAATACAGTGTATAACTCTGTTTTTACTTTGCAGTTTCAATACGTATAAATTTGAATATTCTAACAATTTATATACATATATGTAAATTTCATGTACATGTAGCCTCTTTTGTTCATTATACATATATAATAATGAAGAATTTGCAGGAAAATTTACATTCTTATTTTTAAAGATTCTTTAAAACAAGTAAACTATGTAAATCTGTAAATAAATGTAAAACTGAATATATAAATAATAACCTATTTAGATTTTTAAAAAAAATCAATAGTCTTCATCTGACAATTTTCATATCTAAATGCTTCTCAGAATTTACATATCTGAATGCTTACTTTATCTTGTTTTAAGATTAAAACAATAATGAAAATAAAAAAAATACATGTGATAAATAGTTAATAATGTACTTTGTATCCAAGGTTATCCCTGAACAAGGGCAGATCCATCACTTTCTCTCGAACTTACTACTTCAATATTACTATAGATTAAAAGACGTGATATGTCAAAGTGTGAAATGTACAATGATGAAACAATTTATGATTTATATACAATGAAGCATATATTTGGCTTTGTGTAAAAAAAAAAAAAACAGGATTTTCAGAATTTTAGATTTCATTTGAAATTTATTTAAAACTTTGCCGGTGCACCTTAAAATGTATTTAAAGGTATGAAATAACGATAAATTTAAATAACATATTTGTATTTACCTTTAACTTGCCATGCTCAAAACAATATAAAAATTAAATTAAATACTTCTTTCTTACACTGATATCAATAAGCAATAAATAAGAGACAATCCAAGAAAGTACTATTCAATTTAAAAGAAAATGGAGATTTTCTGAGAGACACTACAACTATGAGGTATTTTTTGCAAAACTTTGTTTTTGTAAGCAAAGTTTTCGTGCCTGCACAATAAGAAAATGTGAATATAAAATCTTTACGGATTTCTTGCAGAACACTTCTGTAGATCTTAGCATTTTAAAAATATATATAATATATATAAAAAGATGAGTAAGCATTCTGTGGCAGCTATGAACAATTTGTGAACCATGAGCACCTCTATACAACACTGACAAACAATGATTCATGTTATTCATCAAATCTATTCATGATCCATGTTAATCGTGTACATGTATAATTTACATTGTATTCCTGAGATCCAGAGCAACTTTGTCATCCATTATTTACACCCAATTCAAATCTGCAATCCAGATCTGTCATTCCTTACTTCCTGACCTATCACATTTTACCTTGCACCACTGACAATAATTTGGCATATACACTGCATCCCCTTCATCTATTCCAGATAACAAGAGTTGCATACTCTTTTTAACAGAGTCTAATACATTTACACCCTGACAAGCTTTCTTTTAGCTAATGCCATTTTCTGTTTCCCTGAATTAGCACTTCTCTGAAACACCTAGCTGACTATTTAATATCCTTGGTTGAATGCTGTACATTCCTGGTAGATTTTGAAAAGCATCATTTGCACTTCTTCTAGAAGTTCACAAAATTCACTACCAGACACTAATAATAGTGTCTAATAACACATCTCTTCTTTGACACTGAAGCCAGAAATGGAGTGCTGGAGACTGCTACACATATATCTATGACATTGTATCACCAAATTCAGTGTGTATCAACCATGTGAACTTGAACATTGGCTATAAGATTGTTTGATACTTCTGGTATTGGTGTGTTTAAAACAGTCTGATACGGCAGAACAGTTTGTTCAGGAATAGGTTGGTATCCTGAATATCTAGTTTGTGGGGGTGTCGGTGATCGACTCCGCCGGGAACTACTGGGAGGGGGAGGTAATTTACCCGGTGTTTTCACTACAGAGAAAGACCCGGGTTTATATCGGTCTTTACCAATAATTAAAGGTTCTAAGCATGGCAGACTTGCGTGTTCACTGTCTTCATGTGGTGTCATTGTGCTATACCCATGGTCACTGTCACCACCTGCTGGACGTCTGTATGATGTGTTCACTCTATACGGAGATACACTGGCAGGATTTTCAAAAGTGGCTAGTACAAAATTAGTATGACCTACAAAATAAAAAAGATGAGATCAATATATATTTTTGTTAAAATAATTGACATTACTCATGTGTTCTACAACATACCACCATTATACTGATTACACTACTTAGTGACAGTATAAGCTTTTTAATAGAATAAAATCACTCATATACAAATAAGCCTTTGTATAATGGTCTCCTAGAAGAAGATCTAAATGTAACCTTTGTAAATTGATGACATTTACACAATAGTTTATTATGCAAAAAATAATGAAAATGAAAATTTATGATGGGTTATTTATCAGGAAGCAAACTCTATTTGTTTGTTATTTCTTGTTTTAATGTCATACTATCGCTATGACAATTTTAATAATATGGTTAAAGCATTTCTTTTCTATGCCAATATTTTGCTATAACACAGGATCTAGTCATCAGAAGGGGCATATTAGGGCATATTGATCCATTTGTAATGCAATGGACTCCAAATTTGAGAAGCTGGGTTTAATTTCAGGTGTCAGTTTGGATTTTTCTGAGGTGATCTATCATCTTCTGTCTATCTATCTATCTATCTATCGAGACAATGTAAACCATGGCCCCGTATTACAGTGTACATATGATCTCTCAATGCCTTAAGTGGGTCTGTAGCATAGCAATATGTGAATAGCATGTAAACCATGGCCCCGTATTACAGTGTACATATGATCTCTCAATGCCTTAAGTGGGTCTGTAGCATAGCAACATGTGAATAGCATGCATGCAAAGCATTACAGAATGAGCTATGCTGACACAGGTGGGATTCATCTCCATGGTCTCTCAGTCATGAAACAAACACCCTACAGGCTGAGCTATGCCGACTCAGGTGAGACTGGTCTCCATGGTCTCTCAGTCATGAACCGAACACCCTACAGGCTGAGCTATGCCGATTCAGGTGAGACTGGTCTCCATAGTCTCTCAGTCATGAACCGAACACCCTAAAGGCTGAGCTATGCCGACTCAGGTGAGACTGGTCTCCATAGTCTCTAAGCCATGAATCAAACATCATACAGACTGAGTTATGTCGACTTAGGTGCTCTCTAAATAAAGCTGACAGATAAGACAAGTAACACAGATATTATGGTTTTCTCACCTGTTCCCAGCTCATCACTAGGATCTTGCTGCTCCTCTTCATAGTAGTGAGACGTACGTATAGCAGTCTCTGGTAAACTGGTGATATATTGATGCGAGTTACCATGGATATGGTGCCGATAACAATACACACCAAGTGCCAGAACCAGGAAACAACCCATTATACCACCAGCTACAGGGCCAACTGGGGTACTCTTCATATTCTTCTGCTCTGCTGGTTCTGGTAAAGCTTTGGAAAAATAAAGTTTTAACAACCTCTAAATAAATTGTATGAAATTATGTTACACAAGAGACACATGTATACAATTACCAGTCTATACACATCACAGATACAACACAGTTTTAATCTGGTACTTATTCAGATCAGAGTAGATTAATGCAATGGTCTAAATGTGTCTTGTCTTTGTACAGAACTTGAAAATCCAGTAGGTACAGACAGACCTAAACTGATTATATTAAAGTTAAATCTTAAGCATTGTGTTACAACTCTATATACAGAACTTCATAAGATGTTCTATTGATGTTTACAAAGGAACGGAAAACAAGGTACAATATTTCTACAGCAAGTTTCAACACTAACATAAAGAGTAAGACAGAAAATTTGTTATAATACAGTGCATAGCTCACCAATGATTTCATCACCATAAGGAGTAGGTGCTGCTTCTACCCCACCAAAGCACACCCTCTGATCAGCACAGTATGGATGCTTCACATTGATTAGACCCATCTTCTGTTTCTCACACCATGCACATCCTTGTGTACTGATACAGTCCCTGTAAAACAAAACCAGTTTCTCAGTTCTTATTAATGCACATAATGTGAATTTCTGGTATGGCTGAATTTATTTAACATTTTTATTACTCCTGCTCCTTATAACTAGAACTAATTTTCTTCAGTGTTGGAATTAACCTCAGTGAATTGTAATTAAAAAGTTATTAAATATAATTTATACATAAATATTGTTACAGCGTAATTCAATAATTCATTTAGATTACAACTGTTTTACAAAGATTTATATGTATTACTATCATTTAGATAACACCAAAAGTTATTTTATCTATATACATATCACAAATCAATGGCATAAGAAATGAAGAATTGCATGCAAATCACCTAGCATGCACACAGAACTTGATGTTTGCTCTAACCACGCTGGACTCTGCCTTGATAGAGAAGGAGGTTACAGAGGGCCTCAGCATCTTAGCCCATCTGACAATTGAGGTTTTCTTATCTAAAGTCACAAATCACTCAAGATATCACACAACCATATGCATGATATCCCTTGATTACAACACAAAAGAAAGAATTAAGATTTATAAGACTTACAATTTGTCTTTTTTATGTTCACAGCTGGGTTGATGGCAGTGTTTTATTTCCTCAAACTTAGCAACATCATAACAAGATTTGTCATTAGAGGGTTCCGTACATAATCTAAGCTCTTGGAATACAGAGGTATCAAACTGGGTCACAGACTCTGTTTCAGGCTCAGAGGAACAGCTTGGATTCCTAAATGAAAATTAAAGAAATTTCATCATTTGAAAGAATTCAAAACAAATCCCATTTTCTCTATTACATGTATGTGATCAAGAGAACTTTCATTACATTCAATTCATATAGTATATGATAAATGCAAAGCTTCATGAGATTTATCAGATAATAAGCATTATGATATATGCTTAAATTAGACAACTAATCCATAATGGTATAAATAGTGACTAGTACATACCGGTCATCCTCCTGAAGGAGTTCTCCCGTACAGAAGTTCATCTCCAATGGACATTCACACGGACATTCACAAACAATTTGTTCCATCAAGTTACAATTCAAACATAATCGATCAAACTGAAAAAAGTTCAACTATGTATTACATCTATCATGTAGGGGTCGTCTTAAAAAGATCAGGTCTTTTATAAATATGGATGCAAAAATATCATTCTCTTCAAACATTTCATTGATTCACTGAGTTTTTATGATGAAAGTTTTCAGCATTAGTACTTTTTATTTTCTACAGGAGTGAAGTTAACTCATTTTTCTTTAATGATACTGAAGCAATTCATAATGTTAAGAATAAAGGATATTAAAAAATGGGTTTATTCAATATTCCTTATTTTGATTTGTACTCGAACTTTAAAAAGCTGAAGAGCTGCTATTTCACAAAATTCTCAAAAATAGCTACACAAATTATGAGGTATCAATTTGAATCGAAACAGTAATAATGAAGTTATACTTAAAGATGTGATATTTGAATGGTGCAAAAAAGCTATCTAAAGTAAATTATTAAAAGTTTATTTTGCCATATTCAATACAACTGCTTGGTCCTATGTATATAAATATATAAATATATTTATGGAAATATGACAGTTTAATCATCAACATAACTCTGTTACTTAACATTACAACAAACAAAGTGTTATGACATGTCATTTCTAAAGCCCAATATCTACTTACCATACTACAGGGGCAGAAAGCTGTAGCAGTTTCACATGTTCTATTCACAATACCAAGGAAAGCATTAGTACCAGGAATCTTAGTGATCTGTCAATTAAAAGATGAAAATTCACACTATGTACCTTAAACTGATATTTCTAAATATCTAATAAAAATCAAATTATAAAGTTATTGAAATAAAGTTAGAATATAATTGAGCAACATAATCTAAAATCAGTGCATTAAATGTTCCTATTGTTACCCTTTTTGCTAATGATGTGTTCTCACCCAATTTCTGGTAGTGTTCTTTGAACATTACTCTTAACAACACATGTTTACACCTGATACCTAGTAGTGTTCTTTGAACATTACTCTTAACAACATGTTTTCAACTGATACCTAGTAGTGTTCTTTGAACATTACTCTTAACAACATGTTTTCACCTGATACCTAGTAGTGTTCTTTGAACATTACTCTTAACAACATGTTTTCACCTGATACCTAGTAGTGTTCTTTGAACATTACTCTTAACAACACATATTCTCACCTGGAGTGAGCTTTACTGAAGGTCGTAAGCTCGAACATAGACGTAAACTTTCTGTGTAACTCTACGTGTACGTCAATTAAATTTTTTCATACGTAATTACATTGGTAAATGTTGTAAAAGGTGTATGTTATGTTTGGAACTCTTTAGGGAGGAGAAAAATATTTCTTAGCAAAGCTTACCTCTACGTCTATATTTGGGGTTACGACCTTTGTAAAACTCACCCCTGATATTTAGTAGTGTTCTTTGAACATTACTCTTAACAACACATGTTCTCACCAGATATCTAGCTTTGTCCTTTGGACATCACTGAATTTAACAACAAGTGATCTCACTTGATATCTAGCTGTGTTCTTGTACATACTTAACAACACATGTTCTCACCTGATATCTAGCACAGTGTTCTCCATGGACCAGATTTGTCAGAACACCATCAAGACTGGTATTGAAATGATAGAATCTCTGGATTGTTCTATCATTGTATCTGTTACATAAAGTCTTGTGTACAAAATGTCGATGATTCAAAATATCATTAGCCACCAAAGGTTCCTGTAAAACAAAGAAATTCAACTGAGTACTTTCTACTGTATCAATAGCTCTCCAAATTAAATCTGTATGTAGAAAGTTACAAATTCCTCCTTTAATATGGTAAGTACTACTGAAATCCTTCATCATTCTGACAGTTAAATATGAAATGAAGCCATGGATGAAATTGTTGTCATATAATACATCTTTAAAAATAATGAAAATTAAAACAAATGTTCAATAAGTTGCTACATAAAATCACAATTCAGTAGCTAAGGTGTAGTGTTCAATAGAGCACTGGTTCTTTTCTGCAAAAACACTTGAGAGAGAAGAGAGACCGATAGACAGACACGTACAAACAGACAGTAAGACAGAGTGGTCTGTCTGTGTTGCTATACTTTGTTGAGACAAAAATCTGAACTCGGATGTATAACAATATCCTCCATGACAACACAAACATACTTTTATCGTATCAAGAGTTATACTTCACAGGCCTATTTTGAAGGTGACTTCATAGTAACCTACCTGATGTGTAATGTGTTGCTCCTTTAGTGGACCTTTACCATTAGGTTCTATGAGAGAGGGGTGAGCTATGAGATATCCTCTGTCATCCATGATGAAGCAGCGAACAGTCGTCTGACGGCACACTGCTATATTATCAGACATTAATCTGTGAAGATGACCAAGAGTGATGTCCATTCCCATTACAGCCACGACAGAATCTGAGGGACTGTGGAGGGCAGCTCTCCTACAACAGAGTATGCCATAATAACATCAATATAAATCTGATTAAGTGAAAGTAATGATAATAGTTATGTTCAATATATTTGTATAAAGCCAAATGTATAATCTTTAAATTTAAAATAGCCAAGAGTCAATGTACGATTCACATTTAAGAATATAATGATTCATTATTGTTTAAAACCACAATAGAATATATTCACCTAAAAGTGACAGAGTCTGCCTAGTGCACTACTTTGACAATTAAATGGACCCATTTGAAGAAGTGAGGGTTCTTTAGGTGTCTACAGATGAAGGACTGCTAGGAAAGACCTGAACATCTCAATCACTGAGCCATACCAGCTGAACTTAGAATACATTAACATGATTAATGACTGAATGGAGGTATTTACGTTATACTTCAGATTTTATGTAGTAAAGAGGAATCTTACTTTCCCTCGAAGATCGTTCCACTTATAGTGGTGATATATCCAGATCCTAGTACATCCAAATATGGAGGTGTTAGAGTCACATGACCTGGAAATTTCAAAGCTCTTGTGTACCTAAAATTAGGAAAATATTATTAGAAATAAATATTTACATTCCTTGTCATTTTAAATAGAAATTATGAAATACATTACTGAATTTAAGTCACTCTAAAATAGGTATTATGAAATATCAACGATGCAAAATACAGCTGTCACTTAATTTCAAGAAACCTGGATTTTACAATGGGCAAAACTTACACAATAAAATGCAATGACTCTTATGGATATAAAAGCAATAGGCATCATTCTTTTGTCATAAGAATATATGTACTAAGTCTGACGATCCTAGCTCAAACAGTTCTGTCTGTATGTTGAATACTACTTGAAAGTCAGTTTATCAACAAAGTTTAACATGTGACCTTTGACCTTTGATTCCTGGCCTTGAAAAACAATGAATGTTGTCTTTTTTAAGATAAAGAATATGTGTACCAAATTAAATAATTTTACAATTTTCTTAAGTTCTGCTTGTGACCTTGACCTAAAACCCCCGACCTTGGAAAATAGTAGCTCAGCAACTTCTCTCAGCATCAGCAGTATGTGTACTAAGGCTGTGCTGATGCACTGATTTTAACTCACAATACAAGTACTCAAATACATGTTTACGTATCGATACACATTTTCAAATAAATATGTATGAAACAATTTAAAAACTTCAGTCCACCCTGTTATCAAAATTCCTAGAATTGAAAGTTAAGTCTACATTTATAGAATCAAAACTGAAAGTGAAGGTCATGGCTGAGGGCTGGATAAAGTTGGTCTCCCCAATCAGAAGCAAATTTGCTGTTTGGGAGGTATTTGGCATGCCAATTTATGATGAAAATGGCAAAAGAAGAGAAGACATGTTACTTGTTCTGTTTTGTTGCTCTTAAGAATAAATGTATTCATTTTCATAAAAAGTATTGTGATATGCATCATATCGAGAGATCGGTATAAAAATATAAATTTGTATATTGGATCAGCCATTGGTGGCATCAGCCCAACCATGTGTACCAAATCTGGCGATCCTAACCCATATCAGGCTTTATGAACAGTTTGACTTGATTTATTTATTTGTCTCTATCTTATTATCAACAATAATGACTATTAAATTTGACAGTCCTGGCCCAACTTGTTCGGTCTGTATCATGTTTAGAAGCTTTATCAATAATTTTCAGCAGGTGACCTTGACCTTAAACTTCTGATCCTAAGATTAGAAACAAACAATGTTGCCTTCTTATCATGAAAGGTATGTGTAACAAGACTGATGGTCCTAGCTTTAGGGATACAGTCTGTATCATGTTTTCAACTCCAGTTAGAATTTTTCAAGAGACAAACTGCTACAACAGCATTAGGTGCTTACAATATCTGGAAATAAAATGGGGATTGATATTTATCAATTATTGTAACCAAGTAATTGGTAAGTTTCTAATGCTTTTGTTCTTTCTTACCATGCTCTTTTTGTTGGATCAAAAGCTTTATCCAATAATGCACCTGGAAAACTTCTGAGAACGCCACTGGGTGTTGCTATGAATCTTCGTATAATAGATCCTTTCATGTCACTGGTGTGGTACCTTCTAAGCCATTCTGTGTTTATCCTTCCAGATGCTGCTACATCATTTCTGACATTCTCCTTTAGTCCAGGGTTAGTGATCAGCCTGGTGTCATCTTTTAGGTAAGCTACATAATTCTGAACCATACGTTTGGTCTCTTGGTTACTGAGATGTTCAAATGGGTCAAGGAAGCTTTTGGCAGAAAGGAACACAGTACTCATTTCTGGTGTAGCTAACTGGTTACGGTGTAAGCACATCAGGGTTGTGGGCACCAGGTCCAGACGATGATACACCAATTGTGGATCCCCAGACACTGTAAAACACATTAAAATATGACAATGATAACAAAACCAGAGCCATAATCACATGTGCACCTAAACCAAATACCTGACATAATAAACCATTGGTAATTCTTATGATAAATAGACTCAGAGGAGTAGCAAGTAACAAACTATTGCTTACAGCAGGATGTCAAGATGGCTGGATGATTATAAAGGCTTTGGATGAGCCCAAATTGTGTTCAACCACTTTATTTAATTTTCATGGGTCACAAGCCTGTTAATTTGGATATATAAACTATTCAAGGTAAGACAAGAAATCCTTTCAGCTGACAGTTAAATGATCATTACAGAGTAGAAAATTATCTTCTCCCCAGTGCTCATCCATCTACATTCCATTCTAAATCATGTTTTCACTGATAAATTAACATATTTAAACACTTTCACCAATTCTTTATTCATTTATCACAGAAACCTACCATGTAAATTCTGCAGCTGCCTATACTCATCAATCTGAGACAAAACTTTCAAAACTACGATAAATGGAGTGTTTTCAATCTGCAAACAGAACAAAAATTTATTCAAAAACACTTCCCTTTTGAATATCATTTTCTTCCTAGTGCTTCATATACTACATGAATATAAAACTATAAATTGCTTGAATATTGTAAATGCCATGTCAGGACTATCTGACCTTTATAACATACTTTTCAGTTCTGATCTATGAGTCTATTCTATATGCCCTCATCTAACTTTGATATGGACCTTTTCATTGCATCCCAATTTCTACTGTATCATCTGAAGGACTGGGAATCAAAGTGGCAGGATTTAACTCCATCTGATCCCAAACACCTTACCCACTCCACTGAGCAATGCTGAACAGTGAATCAAAGTGGCAGGATTTAACTTAGTCTGAGAATTTCTGCCCGTATCCCACTTTTGATATCTGCAGTTTGTAGGAGAAGGTCAGAGAGACTTTGTTCATTAAATGTTGGAATTTTAGGGATAGCAGCCAATATCCGGATGTTTAAGCCTCTTCTGACAAAAAAATGTTTGCACAGCAAACTTGCAACCTACAATCCAATAAATGATATTAACTTACTCGATCATAGCAATATCTTCTTCCAAAATAAGATCTATAACCTCTGTTAACTACGGTTTTATCTGAAAACACGGCAAGATTTTCCACTTTGCCGTTTGTGTATACAGTAGGACATCGGATTTTAGGCAGCTAGCAGAGGTCGCTATGATAGTTAAATGTTCATTTATTGGATTATAGGTTTCAAATTCCCTGTGCAAATGTTTATTTGTCGCCAATGGTTTATACATCGCAATACCATGAGGTATCGCTAAAATTCCAACTTTTGATGAAGAAAGACTCTCTGACTCTCTCCCACAAACCGCCGATATCAAAAGTGGGAGAAGGACAGATATTCTCGGACTAGATTAAACTCAATCTGATCCAAAACACCCTAACCACTGAGCAATGCTGAAGAGGGAATAAAAGTGGTAGGATTTAACTCCTTCTGATCCCAAACACCCTAACCACTGAGCAATGCTGGACTGGAAATCAAAGCGGTAGGATTTAACTCCATCTGATCCCAAACACCCTAACCACTGAGCAGTACTGGCTTCTATCACTATAATGACATTACCTTTTTCCAATGATATTTAGCATACACTCTAACTTTTGTTGCATTGCTGCGTTGAGTTGGCTGTATGAATAAAGTTCTTTCCCCCTCTTCCATACTGAAATTCATAAAAAAAGCACTTGTTTCCAGGATGTCATATAACAGATAACACATTACATATTCTTATCTATGTAATTTTTGTTCTCATATTCTTGTAAAACATTTTCAATCTGAAGAATTTTCATTTCCATACTAGTAGAATTCATTATTCTCTGCCTTTTTTTCCCTGCAAAACAATTTGGAATTGTGATTTAAATTAATTTCAATAATTGAAAACATACTTCAGCATGTCACTACGAACTCTTGCAAAACCGTCATAATTTTCAAAGTGCCAGATGTCTGTATGCATTGGCTGTATGCGAGTCTTTAGCGGACGATTGAAAGATGGATGCATGATAGTATATCCTGAAATATAGAAAAATAATAATATCTTGTACAAAATCACTGTTCTCTACTACTTATAACAAATCTGTATTTTATTTCACTTAAAGTATGATTATTAAGTATATATATACATACCCTCTACATTGATGATAAAAGAATAGGATCCTGTATCTTTGCTGTAATATGTTATATCTTGTACTATATCCTCCATGTGTAGATCCACACCCATTACTCCAATAAACTCCTCCCCATGCATACAAGGCTGGCTGATACTCATCGTCAATGCTGTAAGACACACATACAATATGTATATACTTTGATTTGACACTTGTTTCTTTAATGGCACATAAATGATAAACATCATCTGTACCTATATAGCAGCATCCATTGTTTCACATGAGATGGAAATGAATGCAAAACTTTATTATCCTTTTCTTGTTCTGTAAAAAACCCCATCAGACAACTTGTTAGCATTGTGAAATTTCTTACCATGAATTTTAATTTCATTTTGAATTGAGACACATCTCTTCATCAGATGTGACCTTGACCTTTGACCTTTGGACCCCAAAATCTACAGGGTTCTTCCTCTCTTGATAAGTAAGCATGTATCCAAATTTGGTTAGAATATGATAAAACATACTTCAGTTATCATCCGGAAACCAAACAAGTGATAGAAGAATGGACAAAACAAACACTCAATTCTCCTTACCATACCTGGCGTGGGCATAAAAACTTACTATTAAGGTTAAAAGAAAAGGTATGATATTTTAAAAGCTTACCATTGTCAGCCTCATCTATATAGGGCATCGAGAAGATTGGATTTTCTGGTATGGTCCTGTTGAGAGGTTGGTAAAATTTTCCAACAGTTAAGATCAGATCTCGTGTAGAGTTCACAGCCACCATCATACCCATCTGCAAAACCCATAATATATGTATACACTCTAGTGAAACATAAGACATAGAAGTCACATCTAAATCAAAGGAATCTGCATGATGAGACAACTATATAGTTCTAACTAAGTCAAACTGAAAACTGAAATCAGATCTTAAATCCAAGACTGAATCCGTTCATTAACATTAGCATATTACTAGGAATAGTAGGAAGGTTTATCTGTTAAAGATCTGATTTATACATGTATTATATGTGTTGTCTGATGTTTTGCATAAAAAGATAGTGACAACTACCAAGGTAGTACATACAGAGGTCTGACAGGTAAACACAATAACAGTCATACAAACAGATGAGGAATAATGGTAACACAAAAATGTAAATTACAGTACTCAGACAAGAAATTAAATCCAATGAATAAGAAATAAAATCACCATAAACAAGAGTTATGTTTTCTTACATTGAAGTTATATCTATGTACAGTGAGTACAGAGTAGAGTGTAATGTTGCTCACACTGATATCTTATTACTCACAGTAATGGGGTTATTACTCCTGTAGTGCACTTTATATTTATGGAAATTCTGCTCAGCAATGTCTTGTAAAAAGCTCTTCTCTAGCATAATAGGTTTGCCATCTGTAAAGGAGGAGATAATTTTTATTTTATTTTTAAAATAATCATAAGAATAAAAAGTGAAATCTTTTCTGCTCTGCTATTTGTAAATAAGAATTTCATTGATTACCATGAACATAATACACACTTAATACAAACTTACCATCTATGACAGCAAATGTATCGATGACGACTTTGTATCTTAGCCGTCCATTACGTATAGATATAGTTTCCATGACATCCTTTGCCTCTGCTATAGATGATAATAAACCACGACTGATATATACTATCATTGGATTTTCTGTGAATAAGAAAATGAAAAGTGTAATTATTGTGCTAGCAGTATAAAATCTTCATAACAAAGAAATTCAGTTTGAAAAATGATGAAAAGCTGTTATAATATAGAACCAAATCTGTTATGTCCTTTACAACATACCTATTGCAATCCCTTTACTGCGCTGAAGCATATTCTCTATCATCTCAAATGCTGTTTCAAATCCTAGAGTATGATTTGTTGAGGCTGAATACAAGCAAAAACATGGGATTAAGATACAAATGAATGACATATAATCAAACTACAAAATGAGGAAACCATAGAAAAACCTCTTATTGCTTAAAACAGGAAAAATACAATTTTTAACATTGTAATTTATTTTTTAATCATATATACCATAGTTTTATTAATATACTAGTACATGTTCAAAATTAGAGTGCCAGTTCTACTCAAATTTCATAACTTATACAAAAGTTTCATCTGATCAGAGCAGAAGGTTCTTTAAAATACACTACCCTCCATAAGTAAATGCCCATCCCAGCAAATTTCCTTTAAAGACAACAAATAACAAGTCAATATCTTAGGTTTATCAATTTGGTTTAAACATTATTTATTAATTTCATATACATAAATCAATCAATAATTAAAAACTATCAGGACAATTTGTCTGCTAGGAGATGCAGAACACTTGATAAAAGCATGCCTAAATGTATTCAAGCTGTGATAAGGGCAAGAGGAGGGTACACAAAATATTATACTGAAATGAGCATTATAGATTAGTATTACATTTGCACATGATTTTTAATAAATATTTTGTTAAAGTTCCCTTTTTCATTATAAAACATGTTCTTTCATTGAATATAAATAGCAAAATATCTGAATTATTTCTATTTCTTTCATTTTTGTCATATTAATTCCAAAAATATGAAAAATATAAGAGTGTTTACTTATTTACGGAGGGTAGTGTATGCATGAAACCCAAGTAAGGGGTTACCTTATAAAGTTATCAGTGCAGTGAATGTCCATTAATCTGCAAAGTCTGAGCTTGTGATAGGAAATATGCGAAGAGTAACCCAATCAAGCTTTGACTTACCATCTTCTTTCTCCAGGGTATCAATGAAGTTACTGAAGAAAAGGCTAGCCTCATATGTCACCGGCACAAGGGAGTTAGGAAGACATGAGTCTTCTCTGGGATCACGGGGAAATGAGGGACCAGCTGCAAGTCCAAATAGACCAACCTGTCAACAGAAAATAGACGCAGGTCACTGAACAGATTGAAATATTAATGTCCTTTACAGTGCTTTTTTTTATGTAAAAATGCCTAAAATTTACTAAAATAGGATCATCAAAATTCCATAAAGTTTATTTTCAGATTAATTCTTTATGTCCTGTGAGATATATAAAATACTCTCAGTATATGAGTATATGGAATTTCTATAGATAGTCCATATGGCTATTTTATACAATATATAATATTTGGCTCTACATAAAGACCTTCCACAGCCCAAAAACATCAACAAGAATGCAAAAGCTTCTTCCTGACAAGAAAAGTGTATGTTGTCCATGGTATTACAGCTTAATGAATGATTTACTTATATGCCAGTATATTTTTTCTAGTTCCGACAACTTTGGTGTTATTGCTCATTTACATTTCAAATTAATTCTGGATGTTGAAAACAAGTCATCATACTCAAAGTCTCATTACAACTTTATGGAACATTACTTCTAGTAACTTTATTAATGCTTACTCTGTCCTTCTCTGACAATGATCCTAGTAAATATTTAGCTATTCCTTTGGCTGTTCTCAGCTGATTGGCACTTAGAGAATTTCCATGGTCCATAACAATGACAATATGTTTGGGTTGAGGTTGAGCAGTGGCTAGGTTGACAGCGCTGTAATGAAAAGAAAAATACTACATACTTGTTTTTTTATTATATACTTCTATTCCATTCTAACAAATGAACAGTATATATATATATATATATATTTAAGAGTGTCAGAACAACCAAAGGTCAATACAAATCATTTTATAAATAAAGATCAAACTTAAAAACACAAAAACTGACAACACCAAAACATTACATAAATTATTATATACATACACATGTGTATGTGTGTGTGTGTGTATGTGTGTCTGTGTGTGTATATAAATGTAAGAACATGAATATACATATTCATAAAACAACACAGTTCATCAGACTGTGAAAAAGAAGATCTACAAGGCATGAATGTGACTTAACAAAGGATATACATCCTTTGGTATTTAATGCCAGGACTAAAGTTATTCACTTGTTCATATGCAGTGTTAACGTGTGAGAACAGAGGGGGCAGACAAAGTAAAAGAGTGGGAGAGGAAGAATGGAAAACGGGAGATATTTGGAAAGGAGGTGGGAGAGAGGAGGAGGAGGTAGAGACATAGTGATGGAAAGTGAAGAGAAGAGAACTGACAAAAAGAAGAGAAGGGATAGGAACAGGAGGGCAAAAATGGAAGGGGAAATTGAAGGAGGAAAAAAAACAGAGAAAGAAAGGGTGAGTGGGTATGGTAAAATATGAAAGGGGAAACACAAACCTTTTATCTACCTCCCCTCTTCAACACATACACACACACACATTCGGTAATACACATACATACACTGACAGTGACTATTTAATACTATATGAAAAACAATTTCTTCTAAATTTGAACCTTAATCAGATGGATACAGAATATCAATGCAATCTTTGTTTCCACCTATACAACACAATGAGCGCCTTACCTAAATACATTACACTACAGGTACATAGCACAAGATTATAATGAATCCTAAATTTATGAATTATTTTCATCAATATGGATATATAAGTATGTATATATGTATAATGTAAATATTGATACTATGAATAATGAGAAGGGCAAAACATTAAACTTGTCAAAAATCTTTGAAGTTAATTCTCGTCACTTTGAAATCTTTCATTAGTATCCTGGAAACACAGACTTCACAGTCCCGGAAACACGAGTAATACACGAGCGTTTTACCGCAAAAGCATGTCAAACTTTCACGGACTTCAATTATCAAAGAAACCTGGTCAAATTTTACAAGTATAGAAGGTGTAGCAGAAACGTTGTTCATCAAGTGTTACTTAGTGCAGACAATAATCAAAGTGCTTGAACATATGATAAAGCATTCATTTTCTCTCCAATCTACCATACATGCTTTACTTTACTGTAAAGGTAAATCTACTTAACCATATATGTAAGGGTGTGTTCATTAAAATTGTCAATTTAGAAATATTTGTGATGGAACATAAATACGGGGCTCTTTTCAGAAAATTAGCATAGAATTTATCTTTTCCATACGTTTTAAGATACAGCACTGTAAGATACCGTCTGAACAACGCTGGTGGTATAGGTAATATTAAAAAATACTAAACAAGATAATTCATTCTCCTATTTGATTCACATGTTACTGTGATGTGTCTCACTTTTTCCACTCGGCTGGATGAATATATACATGATAAAACATCTTTTTACAACGTAATAAATACTTTATTTCCTTGTAGTGGTACATGTATTAACAACAGAAACAATGATCTTAACAGCACCGAAAATGTGAAAGACGTCCACATATAGCCAAATGCAAATATAGAGGGGAAAAAACACCGCTGTGCAACTGACCCACTGACTATCATACATATATATACAAGTACCGGAATGTATATACATAAATTCCAGTGATCAAAATTTGATTAGCCAATCGAAGGCCAGATCAGCAATATTCGGTTTCAGTTGGCCACTATTCGCCATGCGCTGGATCTCGTTTGCTGTATCCAAGTCCGAGTTCACATTTTGATTGAGCAAGTAAGGAAGGTTCACCAGTTCATGCTTAGTCAACGAAAGACCACCGACAACAAAGGCTGGGTAAACTGGCAATTTATTTATTTATTTATTTTTTTTTTTTTCTTTTTATTTTTCACGAAGAATCATTACAAATAAGTAAATCAATCAAAAGTATACATTCAATTCTCTACAAAATTCACTATTCTCTATTAGAAAACTAACATTTTCAAAATCGTTATCTGGTAAGTTCATTTTGACTTCAAAGCCCTTGGAAGGTCTACAATTGCCAGCAAAATAAGGTCTACTAAGTACACAATTGATCACAAGCAACATGCACAGTGAAACGATTCAATACTGAAACAAACAATCCCATTTTAAGTTTTATAATTCACACATTGCTAGATCAAAGAGGTTTTGCTTCTTTCATCAAAAGCATGTCAGCGACTACGGGCGCCTAAGCAAACCTGTCAACAATTTTTGATATACTTGTAATCGTTTGTAGCGCGTAACACATGTTTACAGAACAAACTTCAAAGAGAGTTGCACATATTTTTTAGTTTTCACACTATGGTGTGCATATGATTGCATTTTGCACAGGCGAATCCAAGAGAACAGAGCTATGTCGCGGAACAGTATCAATACGCTTCAAAAGCAGAAAATCTTATGTTTTTTTGTCCGGCACCATACACGATCAAGTAATTCAACCATTACTTCATTTTCGTATATTCCATAGTCAAACATTCAAATATGCTGTCCTGCATTATGCCTCAAGTCTATTATGAATAAATTATATCTCACTAAAATAAAAATCAAAGTCATAAATTCATTGTTATTTGAAAAAGTATAAGTAGTTAATATTTTCTCAATTTATGGCGTCGGACTTTGGTCTTGGTCCATAGAACAAATAAATTGATGAAGACAGAGACAATGGAATAACCCCCCTTTTTTACCCCTCCTTTCCAAATAAAACAAATAAAAAAATTTTGTTTTGTTTTTGGGTTTTTTTTTTTCATAAACGTAAATTGAATTATCGTGAAGTTGATATCAATATGTTTGAACGCGAATATGAATGAGGGCATTTTGTTCGTGATGCAGGATTATGATGGAAATACTGTTGAAGTCGCATAAAACAACATACATGAATGTTTATTGCCACAATTAAATCTCTAGAATCAAACTGAATTTATGATATTTCATCTAATGTGCCTTAAAGAACGTTATTACAAGAAATTTAAGTAAAAAAAACCCATCACACATATACACACAAACGCGCGCACGTACAAAAGGGCTGAGAAGCGAAGAGAAATTAAAAGGTACTCTTTAAGATTAGGGATCCGCGCATGAATCTATGGAAGTACAAGTCCTGCTGTTACAGTGATGTTGGTTTTATTTTCAGTAAATTCAATTAGCACATTGTTCCTGAATAGAATCGATGTGGACCGCTGACCTAGACGGTCGCAGAACGATAAATGCAACATATTCCATGCTTTCTGATCGGCCCGAGGCAACTTGCCTTTGATCTGTAGTTATCACTTTACATGTTAAGGCTAAAATTTGTGTAAAATCAATACATAAAGGGAAAGAATACGACGCAGATCTGTTGACTATTAAATACTCCATACCTAGGGCACAAATAACGAATAAGGTCAGGGCAATGTAATATAAAACAATGGAAACCATAAATCATGCTCTCCGTTATATGCAAATATATTAAAAGAACCCTCTCTGGAAATAAAACGCTTTCATCTTCCACCTGTACTAGTATAATATTAACTTAATACTCATTTTCATATACGAGAAACAAACTTTCGATTTTCATTTCTGCGATATTTCAAATACAACTTGTACAATTTATAATTGGTAATAAGGTTGTAAATCTGTACTTCTTCTATGACTTACAAATTTGATGTGCATAGACTAGCTAAAGGAACAGTAAGGGAGAGGCGGGAAGTATACGCCCCCAATTTATTATTTCTAATGAAGAAACCAATTTCAATATCTGGTGTACAGTCGTATTGGGATACATGAATTTAGGTGGTCAAGAATGTCCTTAAGGGCTTTTGAAGACCACTATTCTTCCAAGCTACCAATTTGAAAACGTCAAGCTAAGACTTTATCATATACGATTAGCCTACATTATATTTTTAATTATAATCCATTTTGTCGAATGTAATGGCACAAAATTCATAAACACCATTCAAAAAAGAATTTCATAGAAGACTTTACTATAACAACGGCTGGCACCATATACAAGAAATAATACTCTATGGCAATAAGCAAATTACAAAAACTCCAATATACATGTAACAAAAATCAGAATGAGCAGAAATGAAAATTGAATTAGGAGCCCAGAAATTATCACTGAAGACAAATCTGTATCGACAAACGAACTGACAAAAATTTGTTATGTAAACACTTGATCAAGATCTATGTTTCGTGAATATAAACGACTCTACGAATACAACAGAAAGGCGAACAATCTAAAGACAATCGTTACATATCCCATTGTATTCTTCAGTCTCCTTCATTAAATACCGGTACTTGGAATAAAAGGATAAACTATAGTAAGTAATGACGAATACCGAACGTAAACATTAGTAAAGACGACCAAAATAAATAATATCCATATAGACGATCGTGTTAGTGAATGTCGACAGACATACATGTATTATGTGTATAATGAGCATGAATTTAACTAGCTAGCAAATATCAAAATACTACTATTAAAGATGGACACATAGACAAACTTCAGACAAAATCAGTATATAAATATAAGACTTGTTTCCTGAGTGATCATGGCGGACCTATAAAACACTAATTTCATTTAGAATAAGACGGATTGTATCTAGCAATGTCATCTTCGCATGACATACACTGGCTTCATAACTCAACTTCTGAATTTCAAAACAACAAATGAGTGTCAATGCTTCCGTTTTACATCTTTCATTTGCATAAACGACATTACTGTTTTATTCATAAGCGTGTAGCTGTATTCAGTATTGTATTGGTGGGCAAGAATGTAACAATAGAGATGGGACACTACAAGTTGCATCTCATATTTGTTCAAGTGTTATCTTGTAAGAGTAACAACAGAAAGTAAAAGATATATGAACATAAAACCAAAGGACTTCCGAAAAAAATAAAAAATGTGAGATCAAAATATCGTGTATTCATATCTTGAACTTTTGCCATGCAACAAAGTTTTTTTTTAACTTTTTGAGCTCCATCTAAACTCCTGTTTGTAACAGAGATAAAAAGTAATTTCAAACAGGTTCACATCTCCATAAAATTGCTACCAGCTCTAGTATTACTACGCAAAAACACATGTGGTCGACCAGGAGAATTTATACCGAGTGATGATAATAAATTAGCTGTTCTTCTTTATTGAGATTACACGAAGGTAAAATGGAAGACGGGGAAGCCGCTTCCCCTTAATCCTCCCCCGGCTGCTCCCAGGAATGTATTTATATTCACTGTGGGAATCTTCAAGATATATCTAAACCAGACCACTCAGTTACAAAGTCAATAATATTCATATTTCAACATTTTTTACTCTTATCTATTTTTTGTTATTTTGGACAAAATGGCTTCGATAAAATTGTTCATCTGAACTTTATAATTATTGATGTACCATTGCAAAACACTGGTATTTGAAAAAGAAAAAAAAATAGGTGGCAAGTGGGTCTAGTGATATCACACTGGACAAACAATCTGACGGCCCGGGTTCGATCCTGATCGCCGGTAAGGATTGCTCTATTATGATTTATTATCTTCTGTGTCCTTATTTGTCCTTCGTTTGAGACTGTATAAACCGAGCCACCGTGTCACAGTATAATATAATAGTAAGATCCATGCCCTAAAATTCAGACCAATGCGACGGACCAACCCGAATCGGAGCGTAACCTTTAACGTGTTGCCGAAAATATCACCCCTGCAATAATAGTCTTAAAACAGAATCCGAACCGTCATTGGTGGTACTTAACCTCGCGATCTTTCGATCTGTAGCCGAACAAGTTTTTCGCTGAGCCTCGACAGCTTTCAATTGTATGAAAGTTTATTCATTTCTTGAAACTAATGTAGAATTTCAGTAGAAAATCTTACAATTCAGTTGTGGTTACAATATAGTATAATTCATGTGAAGAACGTCTTGCGAGATACTTGGCCGGCAAATAGCAGTACACTCAGTGTGTTACTGGGGAGTTATTATTTTATGACTATGACAGACTTTCCTCCAACCTATGAATGCATTCGCTTGTAAGCAATCAAGATGGAGACAGAATGCAGTAATATTATAAAGAAGTAATGCAGCAGACATGAAAACATCACTCTCATCAAGTACATTCCACTTAACTGTATTTGTGATACATAATTAAATATTTTCCTCAGCAAAATATTTTATCAGTCTACAAACTTCTGTGGCATACCAGTAGTAAAGTAGCACTGCTTTTCTGGTTTTTCAGTTCTTAAGTACTTCACATCAAACATTGAGAAGTATTTGGTGACATGGTAGTTATTAGTATGATACGAACTCTACACGACTCGTGCTTTATCAAATACTTAGCTATCCTTTGTAACTGGAAATTGTAATTCATACTTAATGGGCCATTTCCCCTTTACTACATGTCCATTGCAGCGCAATTGCGCTGAAGCGAGTGGATTTAGAATCCTGCATCTGAAATGCAAATTTGGACCTGCCTACTTTGCCAAAGCATACTGATTTCGAATTGTCTGTAAATTACTGACTCGGAACACATTAAAACAATGTTTTTCGTCCTTTATCTTTTCATCTCATATTTATATCTAGCAGTGCAGAAAATTATTTTCCACAGACCAAGTATTAATGAGGGACCTAATCACATCTCCCTTTCATCGCTGTTGGAATCAACCCTGTGTACTACAGACATGTAAATTGCAGAAAGGAGATAAAAGAATTCTTTAAATGTGCCTTTGATCACTAGCCATACATTACATGGGGCCCGATGTTATTGAAGATTACATAAAATGTCGTCCTAATCCTTCAATGTTTCCTCACTAATTGTGGCAACTCAAAATTGTGATATGCTTTATAGCGAAAGAGCGAGTGTCGTCACCCGCTCTCCAAAACAATGCGCGTCCGGGGCTAGGGTTTCACAGATAACCCTGAAATCGCCTTTGATATGTGTCCTCGATCTACTATAACAAATTCAACACATTTGATACACTATGAAAACAAATACGAGAATCCTTCTGCACTACCCTTCGCCGTCGTTAGACGATCGCTTTACCAATTAAAACATTTTATCGCTTTAGTCCTTCCTCATAGCGTTTGAACTCGCTTTAAAAGAGGAGGCCTACTTCAAAAGATATTTTTTGAAAACTATCTTGAACATTTGAATTGGTTAACTTCTTATATTTACCGCTGCACCGAGCTCATAATATGTATCTCTGAAAGCGCCGAGCAAGGAGGAAGCCAGCTGCTCTATCGCGATACGTAAACATCAAACAGGGACCTCCTCTTCCAAATTTCCTTTCCCTTCGACATCTTAGAAGACGAAAGAAAATCGCACACTTAAACAAACTTTTTTGTTTTTCTTTTGATATCAAAACAAGCTAATCCTTTGTTTATTGCCGTAGAAAATATCTGTCGACTACAGTTACTTCAAAGCCTGTGTGCAGTTTACATTGCTGGGCTCTAATCAGAGACAAACAACATCTATCCTATACATGGGGAGCTAGAGGCACTTTAATCATTTTCATTGATTCGCCTGTTTGTACATTTTGAGGTTTTATTCCCTTCATTTCTGAATCACCCTTGCCTGGGTCGGTCCACGACTGGATACACAGCTATGTACACATATCTGGCAGTGCGGATTACGCAGATCACTACTGGTGAAGAGAACTCTTTAAACTATCGTACTTATTGATGATAATTAAAGCTTCTGGAAAATACCTTATGACACTCTTAGCTATATATCAAATATGACCCGGCAACCTCGATACGGAGACATAAAGAGCATGGATAGAGATTACACCCAGCTAAATCCCCTTACACTTTAATAGAAAGCACAGATATTTTACATCTAACTGAGCTCAACTCCTTGACTTGTAAAAAAGTCTTAAGGAAGAAGGGAAAATATTTCCTTCTAGATTGTAACCAGCAAGATCATTATACTTTTTGATTATTTTTATCGGTTACTATCTATAAAAACCTTGAAGTTCATTACTTATCTCCACGTTTTCACACTTTCGATCTCAGACTCTGCTTTCGACTTAGCCGACTTTTTATACATGTTCGGTAAGCGTTTGTTTCCAAATATGTTTACTGAACTACACAACATTTTAGACTAATTTTAAAAGAAAAACGTGTCGACTGTTAAAAACAGAAGTAAAACAGACATACAAACAGACAGACAGACAGACAGACACTTACTTTTAAGTATCACTATACTTGACAGGTCACACACACATACATATACATACACACGAAAAAGAATATACATGAAGTAAAACAAAATACTCGCAAACCTATTTCTGAACACCAGGCCCAGGAGTTTTATTGATCACCAAAGTCTATAGTCACTGCCAAAAGGAAGTTATAAGATTATATTTGGACCCGCCCTAGGGGCAGAACTCCTGGTCCTTGGATAATGAATTTCACAAATGTATGCAAACGGTTTCATGCCCTTTCTAACCCTGCATTCAGGTTTTCTTAACAAAAATATAGTCATTATAGGTGGATGATTTTCAAGAAATAAATACATCATCACTAGATGGTGAATGGGGCCCATCCTAGGGGTTTATCTCCTGTCTCAAGTTTAGGAATTTCGAAACTTTAGTACAAGCCTTTACATCCTACGGTCAGAACCCTTGATCCTGGGGTAACGAATTTCATAATGCAGGATGTAGAGACTTTCTAGTTGGTTGGTTGCTAGGTGTTTTACGCCGCTTTCAACATTTTTTTCAATTATATGGCGACATGGAAGCAGGAGGTAACCACCGGCAGAGATTTTCCAAGACTAAGCATGTTATCATTATATGGCTACACTGGTCCAACCGTGGGGGTCGATCCTTGTCCATGTGTCATGAATTTCACAATTTTGGTAAAGCTTTACGTTCTTTCTAACTATGTATTCATTTATTTTTATTACAATGTACAAAAGAAGAGAATATTTTCAATGAATAAGAACATCAGCACTATAAGACTGAATTGCCCTTGTCCTGGGAGTTCAACTCTTTTTTCATGATTTCACAGTTTCTGTAGAGGGATTCATGCTCTTTATAAATATGCGTGCAGATTTCTTCCACGTATGCAGGGGTAGAGAAGAAGATTTTCGAAAACTTCGAAATCTGGATATTTTACTTAGAAGTTTTGGCTCCGCTACTTAAGGCCCTATGGGCGCAGTGATCATGAAATTCACAGTTATATTCCTCTTATCCTAAAACTGTTTCATAAGAATGTTTGTGGCAAAAGGCAGAGTAGTTTTCAAGAAGTTAAAAATGAACAATTGTTTAATGGACAATGTACGGCGGACGACGAATGAATTTGCCCTATCAGGGTTTCTCCTATCCATTGTAAACAGTAAAGACCCTTGCCAATGGAAATTCATTGATTTTTCCCAAAATTTGTCAAATTTTTTCATAAGCATTTATCTTTAGTATTATGAAAATGGGACAAAAATTCCCAAATGAACAGTACGGGCACATTTGAAAAAAAAAGACACTATGGCAAGTTTCATCAAATTTGTTACAAAGAATTCCGAGAAGTCGACAATGTGAAAAGCTGAAAGACGAACGGACATCGAGCAATATAAATGCATGTGTAACAATTTTTGTTCACGATCACCTATAATGTAACTTTATAGGAATATGTTCGAATGTTTGATATCCCTAACATGGCATTCTGATGGATGGCTTTAAATATCATGAGACACCATGCGCCTTGTTCATGTCCATCCATCAAACGAACTACTCATTCAAAGAAACTCACATATTTTAACAGCAAGGAAATATGTTCAAGAGATATAAAAACCTAAAGAAAGATAATTAAAGTACTAAAATGTTTACATGTATAAGATAGAATAAAGTCAGGTGTTACTTTCTACCGACAGTAATTAAGAAGTTCATCAAAATGTAGGTTAAGATTTGAATATGTGATTAAATAAAACCAATAAAGGAACTCCAGGTGTATGTAAAGTACGTAAGATTCATGGAGAAGCGAAAGCAGAAATGTATTAGAATGTCTTCAATACTAGGAAATTATTTCTTATCGATTTAAAACGTATTTTAAACGTAATAGTATACAGCACTGAAACTGGAAAAAAAATCAGCAGACTTGGGTGTTCCAAATGCCAACCAAGAAACTTAAAGTTCACTGGTCCATCACCCACCTGTGTCTTGTATCATGTACGCTGTTGCAGTCCTTGGACCATTTAAACCTGTTGCCCGGATACTCTGAGTGGACACCGTCCACAGAGATGAAATACTGCCATTTCAGACTAGGGAAATACTGGACGTTGCCTTTCCAAACTGAAACAAATGAAACATGAAAGTGAGATATTATCCTGATAACAATATAATAGCCGTAAATATAGACCCACATTTGATAAAAGTAAAAAAGTACTGTCACCATTTGACAAAATGTGAGGTCGAATGTACAAATATATGATAACTATTACGGTTTTGAGTGTTTAGTTGTTTTAAATGCTTCTGAAGGTAACCAGAACATGATTATTTAAAAATTGCGAATATATCGTCATAGCTATAAATATAATACTAATGTGGGTCAACTCAATTAATTAGACAGTATCATGACCTTTTCAGTGCAAGAAAAACTCGTTTATTTTCCTTTTTTCTGAAATTGGGTTCCTATCTCAAGCTCTTCCCTACTTAATATTTTCTTCTTATATAAATACATGTATTTCTTTTATCCAACTGGGGTCTGACTAGATTGACAAATAAACTATATACTCCCTTCTTCTTTGATGTAATATATAATCTGACATTCAAACTGATATCACCTGATTGGCATCACTCAAAATCTGAGAGGCACAAAAGAATGTGACGTCATTTATTGTCATGAATCTCTCCATACATCATCTGCACTTTTATAAATGCAATTACCAAACCAATCCACACTCCGCCCTCCGTCACAACCGGCGAAGGACTATATCCATATATCTAAACGACTCTATTAAGCCAAAGCAATCAGAATCAAGATATAATCGGACATGCAATGACTGATGTTGCACTGAAACGTATTATAATTTCGTGCATTGCAATAAATCATCCATCAAACATGTAAATTGTTCTCCAATTTCTGACTGCTCATCAGTCATCCACAATCAATCGTTTGACTTGTCACACAATGCAAACGATATAATATTTTTTATAATATACACTTCATCATTGGGTTGAATTTGTGAACAACCCAGGTGCCCGTCGTCTTAAGTGACTCTTCACACTGCAAAACAAGAACTCTCGTACTTGAAGGACTCTTAAAATGCAAATAAGATTCTGAATTAATCTCATCAGGAACATAAAAATAAATATTAAAGTACACCGTTGATCGCCCGGCAAACATAAATGTAATAATGTTCTTGAAAACAGCTTTCTGTTCCAGTACTTCCTATTTGAGGCAAAATGGAGATCAGAAGCTTTGTCCGACAATTTCTACTTACTTCATCGAATTTATATTTTCTACATTCAGTGCATCCTGTAGAGTCAGTACATCAATCTGAATCGGATGCAAGCAGAAAGAAAGACGCGGACCAACGAGGACTCGTAATACTAAAGACCACGAGGACCACCGAAGACTCGTGTTACAGAAGACCACAAAGACCACCGAGGACTCATGTTACGGAAGACCATAAGGACCACCGAGGACTCATGTTACGGAACACCACAAGGACCACCGAGGACTCATGTTACGGAACACCACAAGGACCACCGAGGACTCATGTTACGGAACACCAAAAGGACTACCGAGGACTCGTGTTACGGAACACCATAGGGACCACCGAGGACTCATGTTACGGAAGACCACAAGGACCACCGAGGACTCGTGTTACGGAACACCACAAGGACCACCGAGGACTCATGTTACGGAACACCACAAGGACCACCGAGGACTCGTGTTACGGAACACCACAAGGACCACCGAGGACTCCTGTTAAGAAAGACCCCGTAAACGCTTCCTAATTGATTTGGGTGGATCCGTTGGATTTAATTTCCGTACAATGCAACAATCAAATGTCGTCATTAAACGGATGTCGTCATCATGCAAGTAAAAGTTATTTTGATGGCCCAGCATGTGATATAAATCAAGATTCAAACAAACAAAACTCAAAGCTCATTATCACAGATTTATACGTCTTACTCTGATAATTCTGAATTGGTTTTCGACTTTCAATCACCTTCGGTCTAACATTCTACTTAAAGAGATGCATAACCCGAAACACTAATCTCAAATAATCTGTCAGCTGGGCTAAAATATTTTCAGCGTCTAAAATTCATAGACCACAGTCATTACTAAGTTCAAAAACAGATAAGGAGATTCATTATGCATATAAAAATGTCCAAAACCTATAAAGAACTGCCACACATCATATTCTGTCCAGATATATTGAAAATAGTCACAAATTCTATGATAATACCGTAGAAAATGGCTCTTCATTACTCTTAAACTAATGATACAAAATAGCAACAAAACCTGTATGTACTAAACAGAATGACCACAGACCCGTGTATCACACTCATGAAATCTAGTCAAAATCCCTATACTTCACATAAAAACGGTTATAAACCTAAAATTATCCATACAGTTAACTATGAACATAAGATTTGCGCTATAAATCAAATAAATCAAACTACATCCTCGTTTTCTGCGAGTCTATAGGCAGACACAATAGTATATAATTATGACAGTATTGATGGATACAAATGTTCAGATACATAAGAATGTGTAAAAAAAAAATCACTGAAAGAGGACAATTTCACGGTCGATGACAGAATAAAACAGTTAAACGTATATGACAAAGACTTCTACTTGCTTATATATAATCCCAAGATTTATAATCCCTTGGACCGATTGCATTTTTAGTTATCACTGTTACTGACTGGTTCGAGAAAGTGTTTTCTTTTCATTAATCTTTTAACGACTCTTCAGATTGCATGATTGAAGTCATGGGTAGTATAACAAGAGCAACGCCTAGCGTGGCTTAATACGCACGTCGCTTACTTTGGACGGGATCAATGTGAACGTATGGTTTTATTATCCTCAAATTTGGGTCTCTTTGGTAATGGTTGGTTGATTGGTGTTTTACGTCGCTTTCAACAATATTTCAGTTATATCGCGACATGGAAGCAGGAGGTTACCAACCTCTTAGACATAGTGGCGCAACCCGGGAATCGAACCCGGACCGTCGGCGCCGCAAGCCAAGCGCTTAACCACTACACCACGCCTGCCCCTCTCTTTGGTAATACTTTTATGAAATATCGAAAGCCAAAAGGTGGCTTCCCCTACACTATTTAAGCATTCTGTATAAGTTTCATGAAAAACAACTGACGTTTACTTAAGTTATCGCGTTACATAGCATCTCCATAGCTACTAATCATAATAAAAATCCAAGTCCCATAACTCCGGAACGACAAAACGGAATTTGCTCAAAATCGAAAGGCGGCTTCCTCTACACTATTTAAGCATTCTGTATGAGTTTCATGAAAAACAACTGACGTTTATTTAAGTTATCGCGTTCCATAGCATCTTTCCATAGTAAAAATTAAATTCAAGTCCCATAAATCCGGAACGACAAAATGGAATTAGTTCAAAATCGAAAGGCGGCTTCCTCTACATTATCTAAGCATTCTGTATGAGTTTCGCGAAAAACAGTTGACGTTTATTTAGTTATCGCGTTCCATAGCTTCTTTTCATAATGAAAATTAAATCCAAGTCCCATAACTCCGGAACGACAAAATGGAATTTGCTCAAAATCGAAAGGCGGCTTCCTCTACACTATTTAAACATTTTTTATGTGTTTCATGAAATACAATTGACGTTTACTATTTATTATTAGTTATTGCGTTCTATAGCGGACGGAAAGACGGACATCGCCTTACCACATAATACGTCCCGTCTTTAGATGGGCGTATAAAAACTACACGTGTTACGGGGTATGTATAAAGAAAAGATAACCGTAGTATCTGTTACGCTAAGTGATGGGGAGAGAATGTGCGTACGTTATGCCCATACGATTATCAGTGTTCATTACACCAAGGCCCATAAATCAGTGTGTCTCCCGATATTTCCCCATCATAATAGTTAATACATGTACCCCTGTAATATGCTGACTACAGAAGCCGAGCTCCGTAACCTCGGCCCATAAATTCACCGATATTTTAATTCACTACAATGCCGCTGTGATTACCCACGGTTAAAAAAATCAATTTAGTTAATAGTCCCGAAATTCTTCATTCAGATTCCTTACATGAGACGCCATTAGGAATATCAAAGACCACTTGGTTTTATAGCCGGGAATATGTCTGCCGCAAAATCTAATGAATAGACAAACGCGTCATCAAAAGACTTAATTGGGAGAGCTTCAGTTCGTGTCACTTTATCTCCTTCATTTATCTTGGAAAATAAGGAGATGTGTTGAATGAGATCATGTTCCAATAGCTTGATATAGATTTAAGGGGAATATAGTGATATACTGATAATGCAGTGAATATTCTTCAAAGTCTAAACCCATGACTACTATCTGGTCGCGAGAATAGATTTTCTCGGACGCTACAAATACTCAGCCCCGGTTTGGCGGTAAAAAGACATTTAGACCCTTTTGTTTTGATTATACTAGTAACCAGAAAGAAAGTTCTGTTCCACCTATTTGTTTGCTTTGGCTTGCAGTCGCATAATCATTATTTCAAGACCGAGACACATATTCACAATGGTGGGTCCAGTGTGCCATATACGGAGAAAAGCATCATTTTGGCAAGCCCACTCAAGAAACTTCCCACATGCACCAATCAAGTATTGAAATTTGAATACACAATTGACAGAGACGGTTCGCTTTGGTCCACTCAAGCACTGGGACTCAGTATGTTGCTTTTTACTGTATTAGTTATCAATCTATGGACGTGTAGACTTGATAGATAATCACAAAATTAAGATTTTTGATATCAAAATTGCAACAAAACTATCTAAAGACTGCTTTTTCTTTAGTAGCGCCTGTGAATCTTCCCATCTTTGCGAAAATCTGATACATGAATAATAAAGATTTTATCAGAACAAAAATATCTGTCGTGAACTTTTCACACACACACTGGCAAAGTGTCGAGAAACCTTTTTCTACACAGGTAGCGCATTTTATCTCCGTCGGCTCACCCCTGGATCACCCCTGCAACAGACTTTGATTCACCACTTGGGTCCCGATCTCTCTATAGATAGCTATAAAATTAATTGACTTTGGCTATGCTTCATAAAACTTCAAATTTCTTCACAAAACTCATTCTTAGTCAAATTTTCTATTGAATTCATTTGATGTGTGGAAAATAAAAAGTTTATTGGATGGTCTCCGATTGTCCCCATAGAGTTTTACTCTGTGAATAAGAAACTTTATGGCTAAAACTAGCAATTTCGGTTTTTATGATCTTTTCCGATCTGACTAAGGCTTGTTTTCTATCATGCGGATTTTTCTCAATTAGAGGTTTATGGGGAGTTTATCCAAAATATATATGAAGTAATTTAGAGTATTCCACTTGATTTGACTGCTAACTATGAATACAGATGTGCTGAGAGAGACTCAAGCCGCTTATAAACTGTACACAAATTGATTTTAAGTTTCCTATGAACAATTCAGAAAGAATCTGAAAAGAATTGAATCTTAACATGATAGTTTTGAATGGTAAAAATTGGAATTCGAATTATTTTGTTAGATACCTATCCACCAACTCCCACATGTGAACTCTGAATTATACAGGGTACTTGATACTTAGTCATTTGGGAATTTTATTATGCCAAAAATAATGCCAGTTCTCTGATGTCGACACAAAACTCGATTCCAGAACAATATTGAAGGAACATAAACTGCAAACAAAGTACTTAGGAGAGAATATAAGCGAATAACCTTAACGATCGTGTGTTCTTCATGGCCATGAAAATAATAAAAATATGAAGAGTTCGCTCACATCTGTAGAAGTACTTGACTTTTTCCAATACCGATTCAGGACGCAGTGCCGATAGACATCAGAGAGGAAAACAGATCAGGAGGCGTAGCGTTTTATGAGCTCCCTGTTCCTCTCCACACAGGGATATGTTGATAGCTAGTCTCACCATGACATGCTTCACATAGTACCCAACCAGTGTTTGACCAAGTCAACGAAACGAACCTTAGCTTTATCATGGCAGATTATGCATAGCGATGCCAATTTCTAAGCGGGAAAAATTTATAAACTCCTTAAAATTATTCAGTAATAATAATTGAGTACTGCATATATGTGTACCAAAGTATATTATAAATGAAGTATACCATATTATACGGGTCGTTTTGGAGCGACAGTTCGTGTATTCAGAAATATCAGTAATCTACCAGTGACAGTGTCCTGATCTTCTGCTAATCATAAAAATTTTAAGTTAGAAAAAGACAAAACTAACAATGCCTGGCACGTCGAAGGTTCCTCGATACTTCCGCTGGGTTCTAATTTGAGACGATGCGTCCGCAATATACATGTACCGATTTAATACGATAAAATGATTTTGAGATTACCTAAAACAACAGACAAACTTGATGCATGAATCCTTCTAAAGATTTTTTATAATTACAACAATTATCGACCATAACTTCACTAGGTATGAGTTCATATTTTTGATAACAAGAAGATATGCTTTTACATTCGACGTGCAGCTACAAAGTGAACAATATCTAGTCTAGTAAAAGAATACGTAATTTCACATGTTACTACATATTCTCCGAGGACAGAAATTCTGTCACATGCAACTAAATCTTCAAAGAATATTTTCCAGCAGGGGATTTTAATGAAATTCCAAATCAACACGGAAGATCCGGAAACCATTTGATGTCACGAGATCTTTCATTATATAAAATCAAATGTATGATGCAACAGTATAATTGTTTTTCTTTGATTTAGTACAATAAAATATTTTATTTATTCTAATAACGCTAACGTGTTTGCGAGTGAATCGTGCGAAGAACAGGAAACCGTATCAAGTGCACGCCGGCGTAAGAATTCCGCAAAGCCATGTACTGAAAAATCATCAGAGATCCTCTAATGTGATTGAAAATTCTATTTTCTTTTACGAACATGTGGAGGTCCTTTTGATGTTGCGTTTATATAAATATGCATAAAAAACATCTGTTAGATGCGGCAACTGCATCCCTTTGAGATTGTAAGTAATATCGCATAATTACATAAAATTGTATTTGATGAAGCAGAATGGCGCTTGATGTGGAGATAAATGTGATAATAAAGTGTAACAGAGCCTAAGGGAGAGCCAGATCAATATAGAGCACGGGAACCTTCCATCGCCATCTACCCAAATCCCACTGGAGATTTACGCTCACGTGAAATGTAAAAATCTTGGACGTGAACAGCGCGGAGAACTTTTTTTAAGAATTTATTCAAACTCCCGCCTGGCCATAAAAATGTCCATCGGAAATAATTCTAATGCAGAAACTGATGTCTCATCCCAGACTGATGATAGAAGGAGTTTTGGTCACATCAAGTTGAAGACCGATACTGAAACATTAGTAATGTCGTCTTCAACTTAATGTTTAAATTAAACCATTATAGGTTTTGTAAGAAAATATAAAGAATTCATCATTACGGTACATTATCATTAATTGTACTTTTCGATGTTAAAAAGAATTTCAAAGTGTCTCTCTCTCGAAAATTAATGTAAGAACGGAGATGGACCCCTATCACAGGGACACACAACATACATACAGTACACCATAGTGTTATATTCTACCATTGCCGTATCTGCAATAAATTTGTGCCGGGCCAATAACTTGTTTTCTGCTTGAAGTACTGCGACACATAGCTATCACCGAACCTGCATTTTGTCACCGTATTATACCGGGTCAATCGTTCAACGCGTCATATAGCGCTTACGCCTTCCTTCACAATTTGTCCTCGGCTTGCCCACGATTTTGAATTTGAATGCATACCATCACTGATGAGATAGGGATACGGGGTTTTACTTCGCAGGAAATGGCTTTGAGAGAATGAAACCCCACATAAATGAATAAAAATTCTTAAAATGAGTCTAGATGTTGCTTTAAAAAACGTCTCGAAGTTTAAGAAGTACATGCACGTTATAAATAATTATTATTAACACTTTTCATTTCATTTAATTGCTTTTAATATTTGAGTTAAATGACGCAGTACTGGAACAAAAGAATGCAGCGCGGGGAGGGGGGGGGGGTGTTGAGAGATACAAGAAAGAACACCTGTGACATTTCCTTTTATACAAAGGTTTGTTGATGACGATATACATTCACTTCTGTCAAGAAATGATAATGACCCGTTATGGGAATAATAGACATTTCAAACTATATTAGTGGAGTAAAAGGAACTAACCAAAAAGAACATAAGGTTGCTAACGACTAGATGAACAAAGCCAGGACATCATTCAAGCCTCTCAATAAGGTTAGCTATACAAAAGATTTTCCACAGCCATAACAATACGAATCTCCCACACGAATATGAACATTTGCTCATATAGTAACTGTCCTCTGCAAGAGTGTAGAAGTTCATAGAACCAGACATGAGGTGAGCGAGTACCGCCCAAACTTCTAGTGGTCAAACTGTATCACTATCAGCAACCTTCATGCCTCTGCAGTCAACAACTGAAGAAGATTCTTAAAGCAAAACAGACGAACAACCAATTAAACAATACTGTAACATATATGTCGGACTATAACTAGTGTATAAAAAGAAAAAGGACGCCTCATCTTCAGCAAAGACCCTATTATCATCATCATGCTCCAGAACTTAAATCGAACCTGGGAGACCAAGGAAGTCAAGAAACACATACAACAGACCCTTAAAGACTAAATATCTAAAGCAGATATACCTAAAAGTTAAAACATTCTTGCTCAGCATTCCCAGAATATAGACAAATGGAAAGGATATACCAATGCTTTATCAAGAGTGAAAATACAATTTACAAGAAATCATCTATATCATTTTAATGTCTAACCAAAGCATCACTACCTTCATAAAGTCTCCTCCCTGGATTGAATGACTCTTCCTTAAGGTTGTAGGGGTATAAATCACAACTCGTTGCTCGTGATATTTCACATCTGTACTGATTTTCTTGCCTAGAAACAGAGAGAAATATGCCAGTATATTTCAAGTTTTTAAAATTTCACCACATACACACACAAGAATACACAAATATGAAATACATATATATATATATGTAATTAAAATTTGTAAAACATGTTAAGACAACTTGTGTTAAATGGAATGTCATTGCAGATCATGTATTGTATTTTATCCACTGCATCTCTACACAATTCAAGTATGAAGTAAACAAAGTAAGGGAGTTGAGATAAACATTTTCTTTAACACAAGAAATATAAATATTGCTAACACAGCTTTTCAGATGATATACAAATTCCAGGTGCGTTGGAAAATCAACATTCCAACGGGATGATGACACATCCCCTTTACTTTATACATGTATCTATCAAACGGGTACCCGTAAGTTGAAAGAGAGGGATTATCAAGCAGAGGGTGGTAATTAGATTCACGTTTAGAGATGTTACCTCCATATAGGAGATCACCCCACGATCTGACCATATATTTTATGATGATTACATTGCATTCTATAGACTGTATACATCATGTACTGTGTATTCTAAAGTTATAGCAAACGTTATTCAGAATACCAAACATGCAATATACATATGGTCTACAGTACAGTCCAGTAGCCCGTTTCCCTAACAATCATGGACGTAGCCGTAACTGATTCCATAAGTCGGGTATTTACGGGACGTAAACGTAACTGATTCCATAAGTCAGGTATTTACGGGACGTAACCGTAACTGATTCCGTAAGTTAGGTATTTACGGGACGTAACCGTAACTTTTTCCATAAGTCGGGTATTTACGGGACATAACCGTAACTGATTCCATAAGTCGGGTATTTACGGGCCGTTAACCGTAACTGATTCAATAAGTCGGGTATTTACGGGACGTAAACGTAACTGATTCCGTAAGTCGGGTATTTACGGGACGTTGCCGTAACTGATTCCATAAGTCAGGTATTTACGGGACGTAACCGTAACTGATTCCATAAGTCGGGTATTTACGGGACGTAACCGTAACTGATTCCATAAGTCAGGTATTTACGGGACGTAAACGTAACTGATTCTATAAGTCGGGTATTTACAGGACGTAACCGTAACTGATTCCATAAGTCGGGTATTTACGGGACGTAACCGTAACTGATTCCATATGTCAGGTATTTACGGGGCGTAACCGTAACTGATTCCATAAGTCAGGTATTTACGGGACGTAACCGTAACTGATTCCATAAGTCAGGTATTTACGGAATCAAATACTAATTCGTACTTCTCGTAACTATTCATGAATTTACATCGTAAATTTACGCTTACGATTTTTAGTGAAACGAACTTTCATCGTAAGCTGCGTTTACGGGTTCAACTACGTTTACGCTCTCACTTACAATTGCTAAGGTAACGGTTTATAGGAGTTTGTAATTTTTTCACCCGCCACAGTGGGCCATATTATGGTATTAATTCAAAAATTAAACTATGAATTCTGTATTTTACAAAGATGTGAATAAGTACAGGTAAATTTCCACCTGAACTCCTGCTTGTATCGTATTCTACAGATTCTATGCGTGTATCAATATTGAAGAATAAACGACTACTAGCTCTTGTAATGGTTACAGTGACAACAATGGAGCTGCTTCAGACTACTCTATATAACAATGACCCTAGAAATAGTCCCTTTTTCTCCTGTGTGATTCTCTGCTAGTTTATTTGATGCTTTTACATCACACCAAGATCATTTCACTTTAAATGGTGACAGTTTCTGTTTGATGCTACGCACAGAAATTTAGAATTAAGCAACAGACCTATCTATAACAGTTAGCGATCTTTTAAGTGCCACATCTACCGTGGCACTGGACCTCGGTTTTTATTGTCTCGTCCGAAAAAAATATTTTGCAGTTATACATTACAATATTCGATAGTATACTTATTGTCACTATTCAATGTTATGAAATGCTCATTATCAATTTCCGTATACTAATTACTTTTTTCGAAAGTATTATTCATACTGAAATCAAGGTCTTAAAAGGAATTCCTCACTTCTAATTAGAATCTGAGGTATCTTATGATCAACTCAGTACATCGTCCACTTCCTGTCATTATGCAAGCATTACATTTACAAAGTACAATATACTTTCATCTCTTTATAACGGTACTCAAAATTTACACACTAAAATGCAAATTCATCACTCTTAGAGGAGGTATTTGTGATTTTGTAAATATGAAAATATGAATACTGATTAACTACCTTCACGCGTAAAAAGCCCTAGGGACAAATCGTCATTGATATGAATTAAAGAGGGAACTCTAGAATTCAAATGTAAACTATATAATCTTTTATGGGAAAGCTTCATTTATACAAGCGTGAACACATTAATCTATTGAAGTGAATAACCAACGATACGGACATAGACAAACATTAGTCAAAGATGCATTGCATTTTACAGTACACTACCTGTACACACAATCTCTCTCCTTTTCAAATATAAAAAGAATTTAAAAAAAACCCATATATATATGGTCGAAAATGTTTAAAAGACTCTAATAAGAGTTCAGAATGTACAGATTAGTTTACATATACATCTTTACTTGTCCTTGCATTTATTATTTGGAGACAGATTACTGGACCAAAGACTTCCGATTTCCGATGACCTAAAATACGTTGACGGTCTTCTGTCTATCGAGCACGAGACGACCTTTGGCGTTGTTTGACCATTAGTCACCAAGTTATACTATGCTGGTCACAAAGACTGGAGGTCCGATCATCTCTACCCTGTCAGATTCTCATACACTATTACAATGTCGCTGATTTATTGCCTGATAAGGCCTTATTTACCAAGTTCGCGATTACAACATTCGACTGTATTGAAAAATCAGTAGCGAATCCAAGGTAAATTGATATGCGCGGTGTCAATATCATTTAAACTTTTGATAAAAAAAAAAACGGGAATGAACTAAATACAGACAGAACGTTGGTTGGTTGTTTGATTGGTGTTTTCGTCGCTTTCCATAATTTTTCAGTTATATCGCGACATGGAAGCAGGAGGTAACCAACCTCTCAAACATAGTGGCGCGACCCGGGAATCGAACCCGGATCGTCGGCGCCGTAAGCAAAGCGCTTAACCACTATACCAAGCCTGCCCCTAAGACGGAACGTACCGGCCTTGCTGCAGTGCTCTAGGACGGGTTGGTTAAAGGGTGTGTTCAGGACATGGTTAATTTAAAGAGATGTTCCTGGTGGATAGATCTTGAATTATTACGATGTATTACGTCTTGAATTATTACAATGCATTAAAATGGCGGATTCAGAGGGCGGTTACAGGGGTTGCACCCCCCTTTTTGTCTGAAAATTTTAACCTCTTCCCCCTCCCCCCAAAAAGAGGACATTTTCGATCATTTTTAGGACTGCAACCCCCTTTCCAGACCGTATCTTGCAAAACATTGGTCATAGGAGACTGCAACCCTCCTTTCAAAAATTTCTAGATCAGCTTATGCATTACATACACAATGTGAAGTTATTAATTGGTCAACGTTTTTGTTTGGATTGTGATGCCATTCTACTCAAATAAATTTTAACAACGCGATGACAGCACAGACTGGGAACGCTTTTCTTCAAAACTTAAATCTACGTTACCGAAACATCAATAATGAGGAAATTTGAAAGTCAAATAAAATATTGACACTGGCCGCGATTCACACATGTGATTCGAACTTACGAACAATATCCACACTCTGAGCGAGCTACACTTCCGACCTCTCAAAAAACTGATACACTTGGTGTATATGTTTATGTTACAGGCCCTACCAGTATTTGAACAAATAAACATACGAAGCTTATCACTGCTGTTTCAGTAAACACAGTAAACAAAAATCAAAGGCTGTCCAGACAGTGTTCAAAACGAATTACATGTATAAGATTTAAAGTAGTTATAAGCATATGTTGTATGTCATGTAACATGTCATATGATACCGTAAATATTGAAACATAATCCGAAATGCAAGACCTAAGCATTGTGAACTCCTTATGTTGCCTCTGATATACATGTATCCATGTACCTATAAATGAAGTCATAATATAAAACAAAACGAATATTTATGGACAATTGATTTTTTTAAAGGGCAATTACCCATTTAATCAAATACTTAAATTTATTTACAAAATATTCAATATTAGTATTTATTGATTATACTTACGTCAACTCAGAATAAGGAAGATTGCAGCAACTGATGCCCGTGCTTGTGATTGGCTCTTTAACATGGAATTTATACAAATGTTGGGCAGTGATTTTGTTAGTATTCAAAACTTGAAGATAATTCTTAAACCGCTTTTTTAATCTGGAAGCAATCTGTAGAACAATAGAAAGAAGACACTGCTGAATTACGTGCATTTTGGTAGATATGTTGACAAGGTAATATTATCAATAGTGAAAGCGGTTCCCGTTATACCAGTATTTTCAGGGACACATCAGAATTCTACTTTCAATATTACTGAGCAATCGTTCATGCCTATCAACACCTCTTTGCAATCGTTCATGCCTATCAACACCATTTGCCAAAGACTGTGTTTAAATTAGCTTTCATTAGTTGATGCTAAACACTGTAAGTGTTAATTTTTCAACCATGTTGCTGTGTGGGTTATAAGGCCTTGTTCAAATGTCCAGAAGAGATTATTTTTAGATGTGGTGATTATTGTACAAGACTTGTATGAGTGTTCATACTAATGACGATTTACAGTTAAACCTCTTCTAATAAGCTGAAAATTTGATGCCAAAAACGCATCACGTGATAACACCGCGTACATCTGGTCAGACTGAATGCCAATGTTTTCATTCCGTTTAACACATTTTTTATGCATAACTTGATGTTTAACAACAAGCTTGTCAAAACGACGCTTCTGGAGCGGTTATTACCTTACTGAAAAATGAATAAATGATGCAATGTTAAATTATAAAAATGGGGTGTGATTATTCCCCATGTCAAGCTTTCGATCATTTTGGGGAGAATGGTTTGCTTGGTTTCAACATATTTTTTTTTCATTAGTAAGTAATTAACGTCTTAAACATATTGGTTCGGTGGGTGGAACCCGTGAATAATTTTATTTTTATCTTTTTTTTAGTAAATAGTTGGGTTTTTTTTTTTGTTCTATAAAAATATACGCGTTTATCAATATCTTCTACATGATCAAATCTGATATCGATATAGTTGTGTAGACTTACTTTTTCTAACGACGTCTTCAGATTTTTCTCTTTTTCGTCATACGGCAAGGAATCGTAAATCGCCTGAAAATAAAAGGAAAATGTTACCACAATGGTGGTACTAAAATATCTTTACCAATGATATAACCATTTTAAATTATCGCATTTATTTTTGCAATTAACAGTTTCCCTCTTGCAATATCGTGTTGAGATCTCATTGTTCCTATTCACTTAGTTGAGAAAGTCTTGCACGTTTCCCCAAATCGACATTTAGAATATAGTATGCATGGATGCACTAACAAAATATATAAAATACAAACTAAAAGCATACTTATCTATTCTTTTATGCTTATATAAAACTACATAAAACAATGAAAACTAAATTTTTATATAAAGTTTACATGATACACATAGATTTACAGGGGAAAGTGATTTTTTTTCTATACACATATGTTTTAGATTAATTTCTTTTTCTTTCTTCCTTTGTTTTTTTTCTTCCCCGTGAGGAAGTGGGGGGCGTATATGACTATGAGTACAGGACGAAAGACATGGTTTACATGTATGTCTAAGGGAATATAAATAATAAAGATATATGTTTGCATCATGCATTTTGTTTGGAAGTTGATTGAATAACTAAATTCTAAAATTCGCCCTCTATGAAATTTAATTCATATTTTTGTAACACTGAAATTCAGATTCGTAATATCAACTTCGGCATGTGGTGCATGTATAATGGGACAGAGTATCAAACACAGCAATGTCTGTCGTCCCTCTGAGAATGTTAATCGCTATGTGTTTATGAAAACATTTTCCTTGTCCCAACTTCTTGCACAAAGAAAGGCCGAAAACTGAATTCACGTGGGTTTAATTTTTGAATAAGCACTTCAGAGATTTTCAATGTGAAAGAGAAATCTAGTGGTCATCCAAGCTTTACAATTGCGTTGCCCTATATTTGCCTCGTTTAATCTAAATCTACTTTAAATAACATTTACCCTTAAATTCAAACATGACTAAACCAAAAAAAAAATCGAATTTTAAATCTACCTATTTTACATTTGAAAGTCGTGGAGTAATAAAGAAGGTCTGAAATTGTTCAAGTGTGTCTGAACTGTAGTATTTGATATCCTTTTTACAATTCCTTTTCTTTGATGCGTATGAAATTTGAGGAATATTAGAAATCATACCTTAATGAAAAACAGTTCGATTTAATTCAAGTTTGAAATAACTGCATATTGGATACAGTATCTTTTGATGTCAATCTGACAATACACAGGGTCAATATGTGAGGAATTTAAGTTCAGAAACTCAGATTTCAGTCAAGTTTTCTATAAGCAGCATGTTTCAATATCTGTTAAGACATGCCAACTCATATGCACCTTGTTCATTTCGAGTAGCATTTCATTATTGGTGCTGTAGATAACTTACTTCTGGCATAATGATCAAAGACTACACTCAAAAGCAAGGTTTCAGAAACAATCTAAATATTGGCAAACGAAAACCAGGTTTAAATCTTGGGTGAAATTAAATTAATGTTACCAAATCTCACTGCAGTAAATTTTTCTCAAGTAGGGCTGCTCTTTCAGACTTGGAATATTGTTAAGGATAAAGGGGCTTTATGTACATAGAGCTTTAAAGGTAAACAGTAGAGTGAGTTGCACATTGTCAATTCAAAAGCAGTCCCTGGATGACAAAGAGGTTTTTTATTTATACAGCACTGTTCTAAATCAACTCCTGGTAAATATGGGTCTCTCCTGTGTTGAAATTTTTGTCAACATTTTCCCAATATATATTACACTGCAAGATATCATTTGATATCCAGAAATCTTTAACTCAATGTTCCTGCATGACACGGCATGGAAGCATGGAATTCAGGGTTAACACTGTTCCCATTACATGCAGATTACAGTACATAAGTAGAAACTAAATTTGAAAACCATATACCTTTGTTTCAATGTTTACATTGATATTAAAGAAGACTGTAAAATCTGATGCAACATTTTATGGGTTCTGTGTCTGGGAAATATACATGTATGTATATTGAACTTTACCGACACATCCAAGTATGACTATGAGATTCTAAAGCAAATAATATCAACCAGCATAATTTTAAGTTTCATATTATGCTGTCATACTGCATCTTACATGAAAAAATAATTGAAGAAATGTATGGTGCATGTAAATGTATCATTTGTATGTACATTACAATTTACATGTAGTTTCAAATTTCAGATCTATTGGCCAAGCATACATGTACTGATGTACATGTATGTATGGGTCTGACATTTTAGATGTTCTTTAAAAAGCATACCAGTTCTAAAAGTATCAATACACTTTGCAGCCATCAAATATATATGTCTGGAGAAAAAAAAAGACTTTTAGATCTCCAATATACTTTATAAATTATTCATATTCTTATTGACATTATAATCTGAATTTTTTTGAAGCCTATGCAATTTTAAAGTCTGAACAAAAAGGGAGAAAGGAGGAAAGTGAAACAATAAGTTTTTGCCATAGACATGCATCATTATTCAATCATATATGTTTTTATTTTGGAATGATAAAAAAAAAAAAAAACACACACACACACAAAAAAAGGAAATAGGAAACAACTATGTGTATACATTGTAATGGTAGCTAGGCATACAGAAAACTATGAAATCATTATTTAATGATATATATTATAATGGTATGTGAAGGTTTTCAATTTACTTAGGGGGAGATGGTAATTTGGGCTGCTTAATTTACTAGAAATTTAATATACATGTTTCTATACAATGCACATGTACATGTAGTTTGTTTCCATGTATGATTTTTTTTGGGGGGAGGGAGGGTTGTGCATTTTTGGTTATTCAATTCATTCTTACTATTTTTGAGGGAGGACAATTATGTCACACGTAATGTGCCAAAAATTTGGTTTTTGTTTTATTATAATTTTCATTATTTTTGGAAAAAAGGAAAGGGGGTAATTTTTCTTATTTGGGGAGGGGGATTATGTTAGATATGAAAGATACAATTATCGATTTTCAAAAGTAATTTAACAGAAAGCATTTTTGACTTAAAATTAAAGCACTGAAATCATTACCAGGTACTTACAAATTGTAAATTTGTACATGTACATATATGATAAACATAATATGCTACAACATTATTATGAACACACTGAATTTTGTATGTAGTATACAATTTACGTATGCTATTTGTATTTAATTTTAGATTTATATCATATAAAGGTACATGCAATGTATGCTATTTGTATTTAATTTTAAATTTTTATCATATAAAGGTACTGTACATGCAATGTTTTTTAATTTCATTATTATACTCATTTATTCCTTTTTTTTTTTTTTTTTTTTGGGGGGGGGGGGGGGGGGGGGGGGGGATAACATGCAATACACATCCTGATTTATCAAAATCTAATAGTAGGCCTTTAGGTGTTACTTACTTAATATAGAAGGTGAAATAAAACAATTTTTAAATACAGATAGGTAAATTTATGTAAAGCATATTTATTCATAATGCTGATTTTAAACATTTGCAAATTACAATATAGCCTTTGTATTTACTGGATTCATTAGCATGTTTAGATTGATCACTTATGATTTTTCTTTCATTAAATCACAATACAGCGGAATTATTGTGACTTATACCAATTTATTTCATCATTTAGCCATGTTCAGACTTTAACATTACACTTAATAACATTTTTCATATATCAAATATTGCATGCCATTTCCAATTATCTATGAATTTAGTTACTGCAACTATAAATTTTCAATTAAAACATGCTAAAATTACATGTAATGTTTGATAATACATGTAAGTACTATTTTTTAAAACTTATGTATTATTGACACAAAATGTACATACATTTCTTTAACTTGAATATACCTTTTGTAAGTATTGAAGTAAGAACTACATGTACATTCCACATCACATGCACGTAAATCAAGGTAATCACAATTACCTTTGTAAACTACATGTATACTATTACTAAACTGTAAACAGTTTAGCTTTCTTCTTCTTCCAATATGAAGTGTACTCAAAAGTTGAGCCTTATACTTCATACTTACACTTTCTATTTATTGGTAATTAATGAGAATTTCAAACTATTCAAAAGTTTAAGATCCTATCTTTTAATTAGATATTATTAAAATTTACTTGTACTGCAATGCTTTTGTTCTCAAAAGTTACTATATGTTACCCATAGTCATACATATACATGAATTTTAAAATTTTTTAGAAATGATAGATGGATATATATATTTTCATCATAGTTATTGGTATTACTATTTACAAATAATCTTTATCACTGAGTTTTGTTGGGTTTTTAAATATTTTAATCAATGATGTTGTTTACTTCAAATATGAGCATAATGATAAGCATAATTAACATAGAGGAAACATGAAATATTTACATGTAAAAATGAATATACAATTTACATGCAGTCATACTCAAAGTAATGAATGCAAAGATAGAAAAGCATATATCAGTGACATAATTGATAATTGTTAATGTTATTATAGTGACCCTCATACAGAACAATTATATAAAACACACACATACAGGTGCAAATTATGTACCCATCCCAATTCATTTATCTGATATATATATATTTTTCATTTTGTAAGTTATTCATTACCGGGTACATACCTGCATGTTAGTAATTCCAATTTCTTCATTGCTTAACCACCTAAGCTGGGCAGAAAGTTTTTGTGCTTCATGTTCGATATGCACACCTCCTAAAACCTTGGGGTCAGGTTTCTCTTGCCTGGTGTCAGAAAAATACCCATCATCATGCAACAAATTAGAAAATGATTTCTTACGATCACCAAGATTTTGCAGCCTTAGTTTTCCAGAATTACCATCTTTCAACCATTGTGTATCATCTGTCAAACCGTTGTCAATGGTAATCAGAAGGAATGTGATTAAAAAGTTTACCACAGAACACAATAAAGTTCGGCTAGTCGCCATGTTGAAAAAGCCAAACTTGACCTTTGCAAATAAACCTTGATTTTCGCATGATTATCACACAAAACATTGATATAAATTCTTTTTCACGTCATAGCTGAGATAAATAAGTTTTCCAAGTTTTAAATTTATTTCCGAACATTAAATATATTCCAGAACAACAATATCCACTACGCGATATTCCCTTATCCACTGTCACTGCTCGACTTGCATTCTAATAAGCAGAGTTAGTTAATGTTTGTATCACGGTTTCGTATTTTTATGTGTACCGAAACTGAGGCTGTTTTTCGTCATTTAAGCCTTAGTATCAAGGTCATTTCGTTCATGTTCATTTCGTGCAAATGTTTTATCCCAAATTATATATGCTATCTATCATATATAACGTAAACGTGACGTAAAATGCCAAGCAAAGTAACCATACGAATGTTATTCCAGAAGCACAAGAGGTTAAATGAATTTGAAACAACGAGGGTATTTGTATTGCAAATAGAGTGTTTTAATTAATATGGGGAGAGCGGCTTTTTGTTGATTTTTTAAAATTTCGATGTTTGTTAGGTTTTTCCCCTTTAATCTTATTAATTAAATAATTAATTAATTAATTAATTTATTTATTTATTTATTTATTTATTTATTTATTTATTTATTTATTTATTTATTTATTTATTTATTTATTATTCATTTATTTATTTATTCATTTATTTATTTTTTAGTTATTGTTTTAGTTTGGTTTGTTTTGTTTGTTATGTTTGTTTGTTTTCGTTTTGGGGTTTTTGGGGGGGTTGTTTGTTTTGGTTTGGGGGTGGGGTGGGTTGGGGGGGGGGGTTGGGGGGGTTCTTGGTCCGGGGGGATTTTTAGCTAATGTTCTTATTCGCCTTATTCGAATCGAATCCGATTGGTTTTAATGAATATATAATGGGGGAAATCAGACTCTCCAACACTTCTTTTATTATTTCGCCGTGAGAAATATCATGCATGTTTTAAATAATTTTGTTTGTTGTTCAGGAAGACTTTCTTTATCAATAGCAATGTGCTATCTTTTATTGATAAAAAAAGAGAACAATCTTTACCTGCAAGAACCTCAAATTCGAAGATTCGACCTATTTCCTCCCAGAAGATGACCACGTCTGAATCCATACTGACTATTACCAAGGATAGACTTCCAATATAAGTAATCTGATTATCAATGGTGTGATCCATAACTTTCATAACATGGAGGTCTGAGATCAATAATTGCAAATCATTTACATATATATGCAAAACAATTTTGGTTAGCACTGTACCCATCTTCATAAGTTTACACATCAAAATGTCCGAGTACCGGTAATCTTTGGACACATGCACTGGTTTGACTAGAATGGAGATATTTTCTATCATCCCTTGTTTGGCATGTAATCAGTTTTCTGTGATACACCTTGTAGGTCCAGGGGGCTCGTTTGGCTAAAGAGCTTACGACAGATCGTTCTTTTTTACTCCATAATTGATAAAACATTTCCTTAAATACTAAAAAATTAAAAAAGAATTTCGCAAAACACTAGCAAATATTTAAATAGACTGAACAATTCCGTCCCTGGTGGCTCCCAATACTGATATGTCGGCCTACCAGACACATATTACATAACGAAAGCCACCAGATTTATTCAGTCTAATAAATAAATAATATAAATAAACAAGCCTCGATCAGAAAATCAGTCATTTCTGTAAATATATACATTAAATGTGTCCCCAGATATTTGCAATTTGTCTCAAAGTCTTTGGTAAAATGAGTCAACATCTCTCGTTATTATAAGTATATATGCTGATTTGTGGATACATCATGAACAGACCTAATTCTCGTTGTACTATATTTCCCTAAAGCTTGCTCGAGCTTGGCATTAAAATTCTTGGAGTGATATGTTTCTAGGAAAACCTATTTTAAATCAACGCATTGAACATATGAAATACATATAAGATGCTATTTCACTGGATATGCGCGCTATTGGTCTTTGATGCTACCAATGTCTTGCTGATGAGTTGGTTGACCATGCACGACTTCATTGTAATCATATACATATGTAATAGTTTTTCAAAGACATTGACATATGAAAATGATCCGATGATTTTAAATGAAAGATTTATTATTACAACAGTGTGACATTTAAGATGTACATCTTTAGAATATTTCTTACTTAAACTGTCCTGGCCAATAAGTCTGTTGCATAGTTTTGAAGACATGGTCATTGAAACTTATCAAGATTATCGGAACAAGTCAGTAGTATTTAAAAATAACATTTATATACTCATCAGTGGTGTTATCTATTCATGCCAATAAGTCTGTTGCATAGTTTTGAAGACATGGTCATTGAAACTTATCAAGATTATCGGAACAAGTCAGTAGTATCTAAAAATAACATTTATATACTCATCAGTGGTGTTATCTATTCATTCTAGCCAGATATATATGTGTATATATGTCTCTGTTCTAGCAAGGACTTCTATAAGTCCTTGGTTCTAGAATTCCTGGGAGGTATGACATTTTGCAAATTATTTCCCTGACGGAATAAATTTGATAGTCATGTACAGGAATCGTAGTGATAACGTGAGAAATCTTCAATTCTAATATGACTCGAGATTTTCTCCCTATATGTTCCACAGAATTCGCCTGGTAATTCTCCAATAGATTCTCGATCAGATACGCCGCGCCTCTTAATTCATTTTCTGAAAATGTTCAACCATTGATTTGTACGTAACTGAACTTATCTTCTGCAGAAATATATGTATTAGAATAAAAATAACTACCTAGCCGTGGTTTATTGTCCAGTAATTCCCCTCGTCGCATGAACCAATCAAAGTGTGAGGAGGGGAATTACGGCCCGGGATAATAAGCCGCCAGGCGGCTCGGTGATAATCTGATTTGGTTCATGAGACTCGTGGATTTACTGGACAATAAACTACGGCTAGGTAGTTGCTAAACGCGATTTGTAGGGCGCACGGGTTTGATGGTCTGCACGTTACCTGCCATTACGCCAGTGAGTGTAGGTAGACTTCTATACGGCCCAGTCTGATGATGGTAGGCTAAAACTTAACACCTTTTGAATACTTACACCTTCAAAGTTTAAAACGATTAATTAATAGAATTACATATACCGTGGCAATACTATTCGCTGACAGATCAATCTTATCAATAATCAGGCAAAATATTCCATAGGGAATGCAACTGATAAATCCTGTTCGTACTTCTCCGTTTCAGCGTTTCGGAAAAGTTGAAACGGAGCAACACGAACATAATCCTATCAAGTTTGGTTTATTTGCATGCCGCTTCTTCCATTACGCCATCCCACGATTCTAAGCTGATGCCAGCATCTGCCTTATGGAATCCACAGACAGACGTATGCAACGGACACTTTCGAGGTAGTAAGCCGTGCTACGTCTACCGTGAAAAGGGACTTCGGTTGTTCGCTGTCTCCAATGGCAGATTTAGAGGGGGACAGGGCCCGGGTCCTTTTTTAGACAAAAGTATGAACAAAACTTCAGATTTGACACCCATTATACACATATCCCCCCTTTTCGGAAATCTTGGATCCGCCATTGGCTTCGATCGAAAGACAGGACACCGGGGTTTAAACTCGGGACCTGTCGGTCATTTAAGCATCAACCGATCGAACTACGCTAGCTACCATGTACTCGTTGACAGAAGCTGCATGCGCGGATCCAGAATTTTTTGTCAGAGGGGGTCCAACCAAAAAAGGTAAATTTTTCTCTTAGACGAGGTAGGGGGGATGGGGGTGTCCAACGCCAAAAATGCCCAAATATTACCTTTTTTGGGGGGTAAAGTTCCAGAACCCCGGTAACCCCCCCCCCCCTTTCTGTATCCGCGCATGAGCTGAGAACGGCAACTGAATGGAATTCATTACCTGAATCTATAAGATCCCTATATTCTCTTTCCTCATTTAAAGCTTATTTAGAATAAGACCATAAAAGAAATCCTCAATACTTTTATGCAGGGGAAAGATTGTGCCCAATTCATCACACTTGTCTGCGACTGGGCTGCAGCTCTCTAAATTCTGACTTATACAATAATTACTCAAGAGATAATGATATTTGTATCTGTGGATGTATAGAAACAGCCTCACACTACTTCTTTCATTGCAAATTATACGATAATATTAGACCTAATACAATTCATGATATACCCGTTAATATAAATGCTAATACATTGCTGTCTGGATGTCCCTTGCATGGTGACGATGTAAACGAGGAGATATTCAAACACGTGCACGACTTTATAAAACGAAGTAAACGTTTTTAAGAATCTTGTTCTTAATTTAATAAACAACATTGAATCGCTCTGCTATCATTTTACCTAAGCTATGTTGCATATCTCTTTTCTTTATTTTGGTTGGGTAAATTAATTATTACTATCTTCCTTTGTATTACACATACATATGTATATAAATGATTTAATGTGTATGTGTACGTATAAACACATGTATGTAAATGATTGAATATGTGTATGGTATGTTGCAGGTCCAGGGGGCTCGTTTTGCTAAAGAGCTTACGACAGATCGTTCTTTTTTCCTCCATAATTGATAAAACATTTCCTTAAATACTAAAAAATTAAAAAACAATTTTGCAAAACACTAGCAAATATTTAAATAGACTGAACAAGTCCGTCCCTGGTGGCTCCCAATACGGATATGTCGGCCTACCAGACACACATTACATAACGAAAGCCACCAGATTTATTCAGTCTAATAAATAAATAATATAAATAAACAAACCTCGATTAGAAAATCAGTCATTTCTGTAAATATATACATTAAATGTGTCCCCAGATATTTGCAATTTGTCTCAAAGTCTTTGGTAAAATGAGTCAAAATCTCTCGCTATTATAAGTACATGTATATATGCTGATTTGTGGATACATCATGAACAGTCCTAATTCTCGTTGTACTATATTTCCCTAAATTTTGCTCGAGCTTGGCATTAAAATTCTTGGATTGATATGTTTCTAAATCAACGCATTGAATATATAAAATACATATAAGATGCTATTTCACTGGATATGCGCGCTTTTGGTCTTTGATGCTACCAATGTCTTGCTGATGAGTTGGTTGACCATGTACGACTTCATTGTAATCATATACATATGTAATAGCTTTTCAAAGACATTGACATATGAAAATGATTTCTTTATTTTGGTTGGGTAAATTAATTATTACTATCTTCCTTTGTATTACACATGCATGTGTATATAAATGATTTAATGTGTATGTGTACGTATATATATATATATATATATATATATATATAATATATATATATATATATATATATATATATATATATATATATATATATATATATATATATATATATATATATATATATATATATATATATATATATATATATATACGCAGTCGCTGGTCTGGATCATCTCAGCTACAAGATACAATTTAATAATGCCGACGTGATTTATGCTGTTTGGGTATATAAATACTCATTCATTTATTCATATATATATATAATTGTATCTTTTAAAATAGGTAGTGTTCCAGGAGAGAGTTTTATATAAGCATTACTGTTTGCTGCTCAATCATTATCATAATTCATTTGTTTATATATTGGTATGTAATTTTATTAAAATAAAATCTATTTCTTCATTGACAAAAGCTGAGATGATCCAGACCAGTGACTGCGTATGAGTTATACCCCTCGAGATTTATCTTCAGTTTCTTTATAAGGGGGAAACGTATGGGAACATTTATCGAAAGAGTTTCTTATGATTTGTCTTATTTTCAATTGAAAAAAAAAAACCCAACATGGCAGCGCCCTTGAGTATTGCCTGTAGAAGGTGCTGCCAGTTTATCAGATCAAAATGTTCTTATTTGTCTCAAAGAGCATTAAAAACACGAAATGAAAACTTTAAAAATGTACGTCGTGGCTTTCAAACATCTCAAGGTGAGACATAGCCAGAATTTTCTCTGTGTTCTTTTCTTTTTATCAGTGTTTATTGCATAATTAATTATTGAGTATGCTGAAAAGCAGTTTCTTTGACCTAGTATATCAGAAAGGAGTAGTTGATGTATGTAAAATGTATATTTACTTGCTTGCACTTCAATTTATTTAGACAAATCAGTTGTCATTTCATTTCCAGTTCAACTTGTACTTGGTCTTGGACCTAATTTCTATTGAAACGGTTTGGCTCATGCTTCGTATGAGTAAGTATGAGCGGAACCGTTTCAATAGAAATTAACTTGGACCTTGGGGACAACCTCTCATTTGAGACAATTTACAAATTTCATATTTTTCATGATATAAGGGGCCTCATGTCTGACACGCTACAATTTGCTGGAATTTTCATTATGAATTCAATTCTTTGATTTTTATGTCAATAAAATGACAACTTTTAAGCAGCAAAGCAGCATATTCTCGAAGTTGATGTGACATCACATAAACTGACTAAGGTTTAAATGAAGATAATCCCTGAAACATTCCAAGGACGACCTGGGGGATAAACTCAATGTTTATCATATAGACCATAATGCTCTTCATCGATTTGTATCTTGAGCACAAGAGCTATATGAATCATAAAACTGTCGAAATTCATTGAGCCTTGAGGAATCTTACGAAGATTGACCCCATTTTCTTCTTCAAATCCGATATGACCACAGTTTGAAATAATGAGATTTCAGTATACATGTATCAGATACTTTGTATAAAGCGATGATGAATCCCGAGACTTATTGCTCGACAAATATGATGCATATTAGGTCATGTGACTAATCTGACTTGGAGAATGTTGGGTATTTAATGAGAAATAAATTTAATACTAAATAGTTCTATTTCTCAAATGCATAACAATTAGTGATTGTGATAAGCAGGTACCCTGTGCTGGTGTTTCATTTAACAAGAAATGGTGCATTTATCTTACCAGTCATGCACCCTTGAAGTGCATTTATAATATAAAATCAGAAACTAAATACTATATTTGCCATGACACTCGAATGTGACTTTGATTATATACATTTGTAACTGGCAGATTGAAAAATTGTGGCTGAACCTGGGAATTGATCCCAGAACCTTCTAGTATGAAAGTGGACGTCCTCACCATTGAGCTATCAAGGCCGATACCGGCATCTGTCACACTTCCCCCTGCCAGAGGTTTCTAAACCTTGAAACTTAACAGAGAAATTACCCTGGTTCTCCCTCATATGAGTGTCACTCTCACAGCACCAAATATGTAACAGGCAGGGTGAAAAATGTGGCTGGACCTAGGAATCGAACCCAGAACCTTCTGTTATCAAGATGGACACCCTCACCATTGAACTATCATTGCTGATAGCGGCATCTGTTATAATTGTTTGTAAACATGCAGGCTCACGTTTAGGTTTGCCCCTTAAAGTCCGATTTTTGTTTCTATTCAAATGCTGAGAGCATTGAAAAGTAATAAAATTTTTCATTGAACAATTTTATAAAAATATTCCAGGGTTTGAAATTAACAGTCACTTACTCGCTACATGTATTTGACATTAAATTTCTAAGTGAGCGACTTATAATTACGGTTATAGTTGCCCACATGGCGATTAGAAAATTTACAAGAATAAAATGTTTGTTTTCCAATTTTGTCTGAATGTTTCGTTTTCTTTTCTCTGAAAAAAGTTCGTGATCTGCAAAGTGCTTCATGATTAACTATAAGAAGCACTTAACTGTAAAACATTTAAGTAATTTTGACAAAGTTACTACTTACATGTGGTGATTCATAGATGGGGTCACTGAGCCCAAGAACCAAAAGCTTTCAGACGTACAAGAATACAATGTACCATGATGAATATGACGACAAAAAGACAACAACATTTTTTAGAGTTGTGGAAGACAAGCAAACCATGGCTTACAAATTTCAGATGAAGGTGTTACAGATGATGCAACTGAAAGCGAGTCAGAGGAGCAGAATAACACTTTTAACTATGACTTCATTTCAGAAAAGGAAGAGAAACTGAATATATTTAATGCATGAATAAACCTTTTGAACACCATGTTTTTTATTTTAAATAAAAAGTATTACATGTAATACTAATTTGTAGGTAAATAAATTTTGATTTGAGTCCCTAGAAATGCATGGTTCAGTAGTCCACATGGCTACCAAAGGCTAAGGTTTCAAGTTAGTTTCAAACACTATATTTAAAATGCATTGTAAGATTGGGTAGTAAATGCATGTAATAGCAAATTCTCATTTTCACTAGATAAAGTAATATTTTTATTGGCTTTCATTTTTTACAGTTTAGTTATTTAGTTAGCCCATCAATGAATTACAACATGATGATGGCCAGTTAAATCCAGAATGAGTAGTTTCATATCGTGGAAGTCACTTACACAAGGGGAAAAAAAAATCTAAGACTTGTACACATACATGTAGATCTATTTGTGTTCGGAGTCTTTCTTCAAATAGTTATTATTATATCATTTTAATAGATTACTTAATTTTATGTAACATATTGAAAAGAAAATAGAACATCAAAACTATTACTTTTCATTAAAATTTGGAGAAATATTTACATAATGTAAAGTAACAAAGAATGCTGATGGTCACTTGCTGACTTCACTGTTGCATATTATTAACATGATAAATTTGACAGATCTTCATATTAAATTTTGTTAATGACGACAATGATACAATAAGAAAATATTTCTGAGGAAAAAGTCACTTACCACGTGGGTGACTGGATTTGCAATATTCAAAAACTTTAACCTGGATCATAACTTTAGAACCATGAGAGACAGGGCTTTGATATTTCATATGTGTATTCCTTGTGCCAAGACCTTTGATTGGTAATAAAATTTTGATCTTGTGACCTGGACCTTGAAGTTTGATCTACTTTTAAAAAACTGTAACCTTGGTCATAACTTATAAATAGTAAGAAATAAGGCTTAAATATTTCATGTGTGTATTCCCTGTGACAAGATCATTCATTACATATGAAAACTTTTTTTTACGTTTTGACCTTGACCTTGAAGATTGACCTACATACAAAAAAAAATTGTTATTTAAATTTGGTTGCCATCTCCAAGCTCTGGTGTCTTCTAACAACTCTTGTTTTATAACACACTGAACATGGTTGACGTTTTTAAATTAATGACTTAAAGTTTACATGTTTACATGTAGCGGCAGAAATCTTAGAGCTTATAAACTCACAATGGTAAGATAAAAACTATGTTCAGCATGTTTTAAACATGTGCCTTTCTGAATTTCCATTAAGCTTATTTCATGTTATTTGTATGTTTTTGGCATGTATCGAGTTGGGCCAGGAGTGTGATAAAATACATGTAGTTGTGAATGCCACGGTCCACAGTGATATATCACCTGTTATATTCATGTCGTAGTTTACAAACCTTTAATTTTTTTTTACATATTTATGAAGTTTTGGTACAAAGATGCCTGATAAATCAATTATTTCACATTTTGATTTCAGATTTATGGAATCAGCTAAATTGATTTTTGACATTTGATGTATTTTTGACAAGGGAAAAAGAATGGGAACACTATTCCAGTAATGGTGTTAGGGTATCTCAATGTAATAGAGAAAAATGTATCTTCCTAATACTACAAAATTAGATTAAATTTGATCAAACTAAATACTACTATACTCATTTTTTCAGTGCATATATTTGTTCATTTTTATGATATGCATGTAAATATATTTCCTGTACTGTATCTGTTGTACTTTTATACTTTCAGGTCCTCTTTTCCATGGTGAATATGAAATGAAAGATCCAAAGTCTGAAGATGAAGTGTAAGGAACAAGAGGAGGATAAATTTTTATACGCCCGTCGAAAGATGTGACATATTATGGTATGGCGATGTCCGTCTGTCCGTCCACTATGGAACGCGATAACTTTAGTAAACTTCAGCTGATTTTCATGAAACTCATTCAGAATGCTTAGATAGTGTAGGGGAAGCTGCCTTTCGATTTTGAGCAAATTTAGTTTTGTTGTTCCAGGGTTATGGGACTTGGATTTTATTTTTACTATCAAAAGATGCTATGGAACACGATAACTTAAGTAAACGTCAGTTGTTTTTCATGAAACTTATACAGAATGCTTAGATAGTGTAAGGGAAGCCGCCTTTTGATTTTGAGCAAATTCTGTTTTGTCATTACAAAGTTATGGGACTTGGATTTTATTTTTACTATAGTAAGATGCTATGGAATGCAATAATTTTAGTAAACGTCAGCTGTTTTTCATGTAACTAATACAAAATCTTTAAATAGTGTAGGGGGAGCCACCTTTTGATTTTTAGCAAATTCTGTCTTGTTGTTACGGAGTTATGGAACTTAGATTTTATTTTTACTATGATAAGATGCCATGGAGATGATATGTAACACGATGACTTAAGTAAACGTCAGTCGTTTTTCATGAAACTGTACAGAATGCTTAAATAGTGTAGGGGAAGCCACTTTTTAGTTTTGAGCAAATTCAGTTTTGTCGTTACAGAGTTGTGGGACTTGGATCCCGCTTTTTGGATTTCAATATTTCATAAAAGTATCACCAAAGAGACCTAAGTTTGGGGGTAATAAAACCATACATTCACATTGATCCTGTCCAAAGTAAGCGACGGGCATAGTAAGCCATGCTAAGCGTTGCTCTTGTTTATTATGCCCCCAGATAAAAAATTCAAGAGCATATAGTTTTTGGTCTGTCTGTTTGTTTGTGGTAAAAAACTTTAAAATCGGTTATAACTCTAGAATCGTAAGAGGTAAGGCTTTCTTATTTCACATGCATTTCCTCGTGACAAGACCTTTCCATCCAAACCATAATTTGTCACGTTATGACCTTGACTGTGACCTTTGACCTATATTTCAGAAGTTTGACTTATTTGGACTTTATTGCTGCTGGGGGCATTCATGTTTCTTGTTTATCTATTGTAATTGATTCTGATTAATAGTTACTTCCTAACATTTTATTATAAACAAGTTTTACAGAATTGATGTCTTTTTGTTATCTTTTATATATGTCAAGATTGTTTCACTGTAGAGTGATGGTATTTGCCAGATCTATTCCCTAGAAATAATGACTGTACAAGTGAACTATCTGCATTGGTTGTCAGTCTTTAACATCGCATCATTTTCTGTGACACAAAACCTCAGATCTACTGTCTCATTGCATGTACAGGACAAGAATAGGTCAGCTGCAAGAAGTGACCCTTCTTTCGATATGAGAGCTAAAATTTCTTATGTTGCATAAAGTTTCTGTTGTAATGAATGGATCAGCCAGCAAGATTCAGTGCATTCTGGCATTAAAAGGAGCTAATATCATACATATATATACACCGGAAAAAAAGCCAGCAATATTACTTTACCTCCTATCTGTCACTAGAAGGCAATACACAGTCTTTACTACAGCTTGTGTCAAATTTTCATTTCTGTTATTGCATCTCATGGGCAGAATCAAATATGTGGTTGATTCAAACTACATACAAACTCACCAGGAAATTTAATACAAGATGTAGAAAAAACTTAACTGTGTATTGCTTTCCAGTGACAGATTGAAGGTAAAGCACTATTGATGATATGAAGAAATATTAGTGTAAAATCATGTTTATCTGCATAGAGTTTGAAAAAAGAAAGAAGGGTTGAAATTTTAAAGAATTTTCTTACTTCTTATTGAGCTTGTTTCTTATTTGATTGCAGAGTAAATATAGTATATATAACAAGAAATGGTGAAAAAATGCATATCCGAGGCAAAATAGGAGACAATGTGATGTACCTGGCTCATAGATATGGAATCGAAATTGAAGGTAAAACAATTTAAATTAAGTACGGTATGTTTAAAATTGATGTGGAGCTGGAATAGTTCAGTGGTTAAGTTGTTTTATTCTGGATTGGTAATCTTGCCAGAAATGTATGCTGATGTTGATAACAGATGTATCCAATGATAAGAAGAACAGTCACTGGTCACTCTGACTCAAGGCCACACTGTGGAACTGTGATATCACAACATATTGTGTTAAATATGATCAAATGAAATACGTACACCTTCACTATATAGGAAATATACTCTTAAACATGTTTTGAAATTGATGTTTGACATTTTGAGAAGTGATGCCTCACACATGATTTAGAATTGAAGGCTTTGGTAATTCATGTGATAAGGAGATCATTAGGATTTTTATATTAACATTTTGGATATCTGTACATGTTTTTGATTGGTCATCTTTTTTGAGAAAAAGGCAAATGGGTATAGCTTAAAGCAATTACCTATTCTTCTCCCATATTTAAAAAGAAATCTATTTGATTAATCCTTTAATTTGAGAGTTGAAGTTAGAGTTAATACTAAGATGATGAGTGTAATGGATGATATGAATAAGTAAAAATCATCCTCCATCACTGAAATGGTTTAATTTATATCTGGGGGATGGAGCAAATGGTTTTGATCATGACAATGTGCTTCTGATTGTATTTTAGTGAAGAAGGAAGTACAGTTGAACTCGTTATCTCAAAATCGCTTAAGTTGAAATTCCGTTTATCTCAATGTCAAGTTTGAGTCCCAAGTTTTTTTCTTTAATTTCTATATGATTTTACTTTAGTTAAGTTGAAGTCGCTTAAATAGAAATTCCGCTGATGTCAAAGGCAATATACAGTCCCAAAACTCCATTTTCTATATATTTTACACTTGTTATCTCGAAGTGTCAATGTTTGTACAAAATAAATTGATTAACACGGCAGCTTGTATAAATTATGAATTAAAAATATAAAGAGCTGAAAATATTATTTCAAAAATTTTTCTTTGTTTATCGGCTTGTCATTAAGTTGACGGATAGTTGTTATGATTTAGTCAGTAGAAAGATGCATTACACACACTAAAATTTAGAATAACTGGTAAAACATTGCATGTATATTCAGATATTAATAAGAATGATACAAAACGATTACATTAACAGCTGATGTTTATCTTGAATTCCGAATAAGTCAAAATATTTGCTCTGGTCCTGTTGACTTTGACATAACGAGTTTCAACTGTACATTACAGTGGTGTTCACTTGGTACTACAGGTCCAATATCGCTGAATTTAATCTATTCACTGGATACTCCAGGTCCAATAGAACTCAAGTAATCCTGTTCACTGGTTACTCCAGGTCCAGTATACCTGAAGTAATCCTGTTCACTAAGTACCCAAGGTCCAATATAGCTGAAGTAATCCTATTCACTAAGTACTCCAGGTCCAGTATAGCTGAAGTAATCCTGTTCACTGGATACTCCAGGTCCAGCATAGCTGAAGTAATCCTATTCACTGAGTACTCCAGGTCCAGTATAGCTGAAGTAATCCTGTTCACTGAGTACTCCAGGTCCAATATAGCTGAAGTAATCCTGTTCACTGGGTACTCCAGGTCCAGTATAGCTGAAGTAATCCTGTTCACTGGATACTCCAGGTCCAGCATAGCTGAAGTAATCCTATTCAATGGGTACTCCAGGTCCAGTATAGCTGAAGTAATCCTGTTCATTGGTTACTCCAGGTCCAATATAGCTGAAGTAATCCGGTTCACTGGTTACTCCAGGTCCAGTATAGCTGAAGTAATCCTGTTCACTTAGTACTCCAGGTCCGGTATAGCTGAAGTAATCCTGTTCACTGGGTACTCCAGGTCCAATATAGCTGAAGTTATCCTATCCACTGGGTACTCCAGGTCCAATATAACTGACGTTATCCAGTTTATTGGGTACTCCAGGTCCAATATAAATGACGTTATCCAGTTTAACGGGTGCTCCAGGTCCAATATAACTGACGTTATCCAGTTTACTGGGTACTCCAGGTCCAATATAACTGACGTTATCCAGTTTACTGGGTACTCCAGGTCCAATATAGCTGACGTTATCCTGTTTACTGGGTGCTCCAGGTCCAGTATACCTGAAGTAATGCATGTATAACTTTAAATTCTATGCAATAAACAAACAAAACTTTATACCACATTAGAAGCTAGTGTGGCTTAATGAATGAGGTGCTCGACTAGTGACCAAAAGATCATGGGTTTAACCCATGCTGTGGGTGCTCTGGTGCCCTGTCTTTCAGATTAGGCATTATCAACGGAGATCCTGTGTCATGGTAGACGTGGCACATAAAAAATCCCTCACTACTTCATGTGAGTCTGTTGCAAAGGTATAAACTTCTGCGCAATGCATCAGGTAGATGGTCATTGTATGCATGAAATAATCATGAAGTGAAGTAAAGCAATGTTCAGTCAATGATTGTGCCTTAGTGGTATTATCACATCAATGTGTACATATCCTGCACTGAGTACATTTTCTACATTTGAGACTTGTATGTGCTTTTATGATGAGCATAAGGAGGGGAAATATCATCTCAAATTTCTCATTTGAAGTTATGAAAACATCTTCAAAAAGGATTTGTTCCATAAAATGTTAGATGTAATAGTGCACAATTGGTAGGATAATGTATTTGTTTTCATTTCAGGAGCTTGTGAAGCATCACTTGCATGTTCAACGTGCCATGTTTATGTACATGAAGACTACACTGACAAAATTCCTGAACCTGTTGAAGAGTAGGGTCATACATGTATATTACAGTTTTAGTCTATAGAAAAGGGAATATCATAGTTTGTCTCTATATCTGAGGAGGATTCTATGGCAAACAATATTTAAGGAATTAAAAACAAAGATATTGCTATTTGATGTATTCATTTCTTGTTCTCTTTTAAAAGGAATTTTAATATTTGTTGTATGCAGATATTTCTAAGAGTTGTGCTACATCAATTAAAAGTTATTTTAATTTACTTGTTACTTATAGAGAAGAAGATATGCTTGATTTAGCTGCTTTTTTAAAGGAAAATTCAAGATTAGGTAAGTTTTTGTGATGAGTTATAAAGTGAAATAAAATAAGTCTATGAATTATTCAGTGTACATGTATACTTTTAATATTAGCTTGTCGTGGCACACATTTCCTTGGACATACATGCACTATATTTTCACTGAAGACTTAACAATTTAAATATATTATAATAAAATACTTTAGAGATTTTTGTATTTTTTCAAGACTGGATCTAAAGTTCTTATTTTAAATTAAAAATCCCAGGATAGTCCAGGTTACTGACATTGCAAATCTCGACTGATGACTTCTTGAGAAATTTTGTCCATTTGTAGAAAAATTTTGTGAATTTTTAATGAAGAGTGTCAATAACTAAACTATTTTTGCTAAAATTTTTCTAAATTTAACAGCTTTTGAAATTTATTTGTTGTTCTTAATTAAGTTTTGATATCACACTTACTAGCCACATTCACATCTTTCATTGTTTGATAATGTTTAGTTACACTCGCATTTTGTTCAAGTTTGTATCTAATTCTATATCATTATTTTAAAACAATTATATCAGTGGCAAAATATACAGAACTGCAATGGCTTCATGTACTATTATGTATAAAGTCCTAAAATATTATGCAACACAGTCAGTTAAAGAGACAGTATCCTTCCTCACATCAATAATTTTATTGAATTTTTAGACCAGATGTTTTGTTGTATATTGATAGATAAAGACATGTACAAAGTTTCAGAGTTTGAAGTGAAACGGTGCCAGAGATATCAACATTTGAATAAGCTTCATTAATGCTAGCGTAGTATGAATATTAATGAATTTTCCTCAGTGGGCTACTAAATTTCGATCGCCATACTCTGTGATTAAGCATCGCTATTCATGCAGACAGGCCATAATATGGAATGAAAATCAAGAGTAGACATCTTTATAACTTGCATTTGTGACTTAAACAGAAATGCTCATGTTTAACTTATCCAATTTCTCACACATACTGATTCATTGCAATGTGCAGGTCTACGGTATCACTGTCAAATAGAAAGCCTGCTATCTCATGGTTTGTTCTTAAACTTACCTCTGATGTTAGGGAATTCCATCTATCTATGTGGTCTACAATTTACACCTTTGTGTTTACCATTCCTTATTGACTGACTTTATTTATTCTCTTCGCTTCAGAATCAGTTAAACTGTGTTTTCTCACTTGCAGTCTTAATGGAAAATTCTCTTTATTTGATATGTCACTTTGTTTATGGTAGTTTGCACATGTGCCAGTGGGCAGGACTTACCATATATGGACATTTAAAAGTGCGCACCTTTTATTCCTTTTTTTATCTGTTAATTACACGAGTTTTGGAGGGATGGAGTTTTAAATTCTGGTATTTATGGGTTCTTCAGAATTTCTGCTACCCGAGCAAAATAAAAGATTTCGCCTTTGGTTTTCTTTATAAATATTATTGATCGGAGAAGGACGCTGGCTCTGTAATCTGGTTTGGCCATCTGTGAACCAATTAGAGGAAAACATTTTTTGTATCAAATACACATTTATTAAATTAAGGTTTTAATTCTAATAGCATTGTGAAAGTTTTTAACTCATAAGTAGTATTTTTGCAATGTTTTAAAATGTATTGTGCTTCCCAGTGTTGACGGTTTAGTTGATTGATCAAGATGTCTGTAACATAAATATAATGCTTCTATGTTGTGTTAGGGAAAAACAAACACTTGTGTTTTCGATCACATAGTAAAATGGGGACTTTGGCTTCTTTAGTTTCACTTTTAGTTTGAATTATTCATGTTTGGGTAAATCATATTGAAATATGTTTGATATATATATATACAATACATCTTTGATTATATAGGTTGTCAGATTATTTTAACCAAGGACATGGAGGGCATGGAACTGACGCTCCCTCAAGCTACACGGAACTTTTATGTTGATGGTCATGTACCTACGCCTCACTGATCACTGATCCCAGAAACTGTTGTGATTATCTTGTGATTCATCATTACAAAGCTTCCAAGTCCTGCAAGATACATCCATTGGAAAAGTGCATTATTCAAATAGTGTAACCAGAGATCATTTAAATTAGAGAAAATGCTCTGTGCAATTAGAAGAGTAACTGTGCCAAATGAAAACGAAGAGAAAAATGCACTTCCTTATAAAAGAAGATTCACTTGCAAGCCAAGGGTAGAGTCTGTTCTGTTCTTTACCCTTCCTGTAATATTATGCATTTTACATGTGTTGTGATACTCTGTTTGTGGTGGATGACCAACCAGTTTGCCCACCACAGGTTCAATGGCCCACATGTATCACAGGTTCTTCTGTTTCATTCACTGGTAAAATCTGGATACTGTCACATGTAAATTCCCATTGATGACAATTAAATGGTTTCCATTAACATTTATTTACCTGATTGGTAGCCTGTGTCACTATAAATAGATATAAGCAATGTTCATGCAGCTGCCCTTTATGGGGGAAAAGTATATCATGGCCATCCTCTGAAAAATGGTACCCCATTTCTTAAAATGCTTCATCAAATATTCTTTCTTTATTAGACTTTGGATCCTATTTCCAACCATGCTTCACACTTTTAAATTTTGGTACTCTTCTATTTTGATTAAGTCATGTAAAGACTCCAAAAAATGTATGTCATGTGACCAACATTTTGTTTTCATTTAGTTCTACATGTAAGAGAAACCCTTCGTCACAAATAAATCAATTTCATTGTCCCATATTTTTGGAAAGATAAAATGATTTTTGTGTCACTTACAGTATTTAGGCCAAAAAAATAATAACTGTGTTTCCGTTAACCTGACTAACTGTATTATAGTTATAGTACTATTTTATTGTAGATCTTGTAGGTTATTTTGTAATGGTATATAGTATTATTAAAATGTGGCAATAGAATGATAATACACAACAAAAAAAAAATAAAAGAAAGAAAAAAATACAGCTTAAAGACCCACTCATATTTTTTTTCAGCCTATTAGCAGAGACACAGGTAATTTTCTATTTGGCTTTAATTAAAGGAAAATGTTTATATTTTCCTGAAGTAGATACAGATACATGTAATGATGTATATCAAAAAGTTCTGATCAGTCTAATGAATTACAATCCTGCACAGTGAAAAAACTAATACTGTTACACACATGGAGAAAGATTTGCTAATAATGCATCAAGCTGCTGACTACAAAACAGCTTGGGTCTGAAAGAATCATTTACAGTATGAGATGCCATGTAAGTTGCATCCAGTGTACTACAATGCATTACATTTTATTGTATGAATTACCATTATTACGATAACCATTTATTGACCAGATAGATATTATAAATTTACATCTGTTTCACGTCATCTTACAAGTGTATTATTAAGAGGTTGTTACAACATATAATGATACTGTAACTTTGTAATTCTACTATATAATGTGCTATTGTATTTGAAATGATTTCCTTTGGTTTTCATGAATGAAAAAGATGTTGCGAAACTACCCTTGTTTCATGATGTATGTACCATTTTTAAAGGCAAATAACTACATATGTGGACTAAGGGGTATATGGTGTACCTGATTTATGTTTTAGCTCATCTGATGTTATTTGCCCTCTCAGCTGCCATTGTCAAGTTTTGCCTATACATATTGTGTAAGTGTCACTGAAATACATGTGTTTGCAGTCTGTTTTTTAATTACACTTAATGATACAAATGAAGAGTTTGTAATCTGAGTAGATGTGAGGTTTCTGTATAGGTATGTGTTAAAATTGCATCAGATTTGAAGGTGTTCTCATGAAGAACCATTACTCATAACTGAACACTCTTGTACAAATCCATCTAGGAGTGAATAATAAAGCATGTATAAACTGTCATTAGAAACTCTCCACCACCTGATAAAATGAGATTTATTTAATGTATAATTTATTTTTATTCATAAAGATCAAATTTAAAAAAGGGGATATTCCTTGTGTAAAATTGTTTTGATTTTGAATGAATAAAGTTTTGAAAACACTAGGTAAAATAAGGCATTTTGTGCAATTTCTGTACTCCTTGTAATAAGTGCTGGACAGATTTATACTGGAATTAGTAGTCTGTCCATCTGTCTAGTTGTTTGTAGTCATATAAGTTTTCTAGACTTTTTTTTACATATCTCTTGAGGCATTTGACTGAAATTTAGTAAATATTTTTATTGGTATCAACTACAGACTGACTTTCAATTTTGCTGTGCTTGATCTTGATCTATTTTTGCCTGAATTAAGTCATTTTGAAACAAGTTTTCTAGATTTTCTCACTCACCTTTGACACATAGTATTAAAACTTGGTGAACATATTTATCACCAACTACTACAGCTACCGTTTATCATAGAATCATAACACTTTGCATACAGAATGTAACAATTGTTACCCATGACACAATACGGTGTCATAACCTTAACTCAAGGTCACTGTGAGCTGATGACTAAAATTGTAGTTGTTCAGCTTTGCTGTTGTGGAGGATATTTGTCCTAGTTGTACATATGAGTAGATGTAGTTATTGTTATTGCTATTTCACAGTTTTAAAGTTTTTGGTCAAAATAAAATACTTATAAACTTTCAGAGATACTTATTTTAAAAATGGATGATTTTCATATTTGAGACAGGATAGTCTTTGTGTTCCCACTAAAAATTAAGGGGAGCATAAAGACTCAACTTTGACTGTCAGTCTGTCTGTTTGTCTGAGCTCATTTCTTGTAATCCAAATTCAGGAAATGGGATTACTCACAGTTCAAGTGTTGCATATAAACACAACCTTATGGTCTGTGGTCACTCAATGTCATATTTCAAAGGTCAATCTCACTTGGAAATTACCATTATCATTTAAAACGTTTAGGGTAGACAAGCACATACTGATATTTTTTAAAATGTGGAGGGATAAAAAATTTTGCCACTGAGGACATAAAATCTAATGGTAATATTTAAGCTATGATAATGTCATTGGAGGTTTGGTTGCTTATAACTCCCTTACTATTGAATTTATTATGCCGCAATTCAAAGAAGGAAGGGCAGTTTGTTTTGGTACAGTCAGACGGTCCATTTACAGTTTCCGTTCATTGAATTGATATTTGGTATACAGATACATCTCAAGGATACCCAGGTCAAGTGCAAACTTGGTAATTGTTCAATAATTTTTGTTATAGTTATTCCCCTTGGACTTAGGAAATTTCTTCAATTAGCAGTTTCGGCTCATTATCTCAGGAACAGATAGAGATATTGAATTGATATTTTGCATACAGATACATCTTAAGTCAAGTTCAAATTTGCTTATGGTTCCATAATTTTTGTCAGAGTTATTCTCCTTGGACTTCGGAAATTTCTTAAAATTAGTTTTTGCACATTATCTCTGGAACCAATAAAGATATTGAATTTGTATTTATTATACTGATACATCTAAAGGATATTTAAGTCAAGTTCAAATCTGGCCATGGTTCAATAATTTTTGTGAGAGTTATCCCCCTTGGACTTATGAAATTTTTTAAAATTAGCAGTTTCCACACATTATCTCAGGAACAGCTAGATATGTTGAATTGATATTTGGTATACAGATACATCTTAAGGATATCTAGGTCAAGTTAATAAGTTATAATTTAGATATGGTTCAATTGTCAAAGTTACGGTATCCCCTTTGGAGTTTGAAAATTTCTTAAAATATGCAGTTTCAGCTCTTTATCTTAGGAATTAATAAAGATACTGAATTCATGTTTAGTATAAAGGTACATCATGAAGATATCTAGGTCAAGTTTTATTATGCACAGTAATGAAAACTTTTCAATGGAAAAATTTTATTTGTGGGTTATTATGAGGAGTAGGTGACCTCTAATGTGGTCATCTGAGTTATGCCCTCTTTACAAAAATAACCAGGGGGACATATGCTACATTGATGTTGCTCTTGTTGCTAGTACATTGTAAATGTAACAATGGCATAAAGTAATGACTAAAGAAAAAGACACCCAATTAAGATATACCTTGGTGGCATCATAATTTAATATTGCTGCTGGTGTGCTCCAAATATGTTGATTTTTATGTGCCCGTCTTTGATGGGACATATACTATTGCGTTGTCTGTCTGTCCATCTGTTAGACATTGTGGGCAGGATACAGACGAAACTGTTGGAACTAAGACTGTCATACTTGGTACACTTAATCCTAATGCCAAGACAAAGATGCCTATTGTTTTTCAAGGTCAGAGGTCAGAAGTCAAGGTCGTAGTACTGCTTGATAGGAATGACCATGTAGGCAGGGTACAGACCAAACCGTAGGGACTAAAACTGTCAAATTTAGTACTTTATTCCTTATGCCAAGATAAAGACACCTACTGTTTTTCAAGGTCACAGATAGAAGGTCAAGGTCGTTGTACTACTTGGTAAGAAACCCTTGTAGGCAAGATACAGATTAAACCGTAGGGGCTAGAGTACCTTTACTCCTTATGCCAAGACAAAGCCACCTATCGTTTTTCAAGGTCAAGGGTCAAGGTCGTAGTACTACTTGGAAACCTTTGTAGGCAGGATAAGATGCCTATTATTTTTCAAGATTAGAGATTAAATATCAAGGTCATAGTACTACTTGGTAGGAAATCCTTGTAGACAGGATGCAGATCAAACTGTTGGGGTTAGGATTGTCAAACTTGGTACCCTTACTCCTCATGCCAAGACAAAAATGCCTATGGTTTTTTAAGGTCAAAGATAAAAGATCAAGGTCATAGAACTAGGTAGAAACGGCATTGTAGGCAGGATACAGAATAAATCGTTTGGGCTGAGACTGTCAAACTTGGTACATAAACTCTTTATGCCAATACAAAAATGTTTACTGTTTTTCAAGGACAGAGGTCAAGGTTGTACTATTTAGTAGGAAACCCTTGTAGGCAGGATACAGATCAAACCATTGGGGCTAGGACTGTCAAACGTGGTACTCTTACTCCTCATGCCAAGACAAAAATGACCATTGTTTTTTAAGGTCACAGGTCAAAGTTCAAGGTTGAAGTACTACTTGATAGGAAACCCTATTAGTCATGATGCAGTCCAAACCACTGGGGCTAGGACTGTCAAACTTGGTACACTTACTCCTCATGCTAAGACAAAGACACTGTAGCATCTATATTCTTCGTGACTAAAGCTTTTGACTGATAATTGTTTGTTTGTTTATTTGTTACTTTTTTACCTTTACTTGACATTAGAATCAATTTTTTAAAAAACTTCAACTTTGCCCTTATCTTTTCAATAGTAAGAAATATAGCTTACATATTTAACACTTACATTCCATGGGACTAAAGTTGTTGATTAATACTATATTTTATTACTTCTTCACCTTGACCTTAATAGTCAATTTTCAAAAATTTAAGACTTGACCAATTTTTTCTATAGTAAAAGATATGGCTTTCTATTCTTCTTTACCAAAGCTTTCATAGATATAGATTATAGATATAATATTTTATTACTTTGTGTCCTTTACCAAGATCTTTTAATTAGGACAAGGTAGAGTGTGTATAAGAGAGGGGGATGGGGGTGGGGGGTGGGGGGGGGGGGTTAAAACTATCTACTCTGCTTGTGACGCTATACTGATGAATATAATGTGTTTCTTTAAAATCTGTTGCCTTTTTTTAAATGAATATTTATATATATATGAATTCCAAACATTCGGCCACGAGAATCAATGAAGAGACATAAGTTGTCGAAATGCGCATCTCGTGCACAAAATTAAAAGGTACATATTTTCTATATTTATTATAACCACTAGGCCGGTGTCACTGCTGGTGGACTGATAGTCCCCGAGGGCATCATAAGTCTAGTTTTCAGTGCTTTTGTACTGACTTGAAATATATACTTAAAATTTTCCGTCATGAAATTATGTAAATCGCTCTAAAACTAAGGAGTATCTCCCTCATGCATAGCTCTGTCCTTAGATTGATTTTTTGGTTCACTTTTCGGTCATTTTGGATTCAATACTGCTCTTCAAATATTTATATATACATGTATATAAATTCCAACCATTCGGCCACGAGCATCACTGAAGAGACATAAGTTGTCGAAATGTGCATCTGGTGCACAAAATTAAAAGGTATATATTTTCTATATTTATTGCGCACTTGAAGAAATATCTCTTCGTCATTGTTTGAATCATATAGAGGACATTCCATTAAGATTATATCGATGTTTATCTGGTGAGGTATAAATTGGATTGTTTCAGCCCGAACTATTCTGTAATTGGTACATTCGAGAGAGTACTGTTGTTTCTGGATGGCCACAATTGCAATTATCTGTTTCCGAAAGATGATTCTTAAAGAGATTGGCATTCTACGGAAGCCCATTTAGGACCTATCAAAAATATTTTTAAATTTAATATAACGAATTCTGAATTTGTTAAAACGGATTAAATTCATTTTAAAAAACTTGAGGAATTCGTTATAACGTATTCAATCTGTTATAACAAATTTGAGGAATTCGTTATAACGAATAGAGACCTTTCAAAAATATTTTTGAATTTGCTATAACGAATTCTTGAATTTGTTAAAACGGATTAAATTCATTTTAACGGATACTTGAATTTGTTAAAACGGATTAAATTCTTTTTAATAAATTTGGGGATTCGTTATAACGTATTAAATTTGTTATAACAAATTTGTGGAATATATGAATTTAAGAATTTGTTATTTTGAATTTAATTTGTTAAAACGAATTTCAAAATCTGTTAAAACGAATCAAACAAATTTGTTATAACAGATTTAATTCGTTATGACGATTTTCTCAGATTTGTTAAAACGAATTTAATCCGTTTTAACGAATTCTTGAATTTAATTCGTTTTAACAAATTCAAGAATTTGCTATATCAAATTCCAAAATAATTTTGATAGGTCCTAAATGGGCTTCCGTAGCATTCAGAGAGCTGCCATCAAATCGTAGTCGAGTATGGAGTATTTGACAGTGACTATCCCCAAAGTAAAAGTATGGAGTAACTTTGTCCAAATATCTTTTAAATTCTGGAAGTGAGATATTTAACGAAATGTTTCAAGATAAAGAATTCCAATCATTTGAAGTTTTTGGAATAAAAAGAAATTCGGTATATAATAGTACGGGCATTTGGTATTTGTACATTAGTTGGACCTGACCCGCCTTTGGCTGACCTGATGAACTATGGGAAGCACCAAGTTTAGTAAGTAAGCTGGTACCTCTTTGCTTACCATTTTGAAAAAAGATCATTCGATATTTATATTATTTCTGCTCTAGGCTGTCCCACCCAGTTTCCTCTATAAGTTTACTTATTAGTATGGTCTGGTGGCTCATTTAACAATTTTTGGTGCTTCGAATTCTACGCTTTCAATTTCATATTTTTTCTGTTTTTGGAGCAGTTATCCCATATTGTATCTCCATGCTCTAAAGCTTGCCAATTGTAAGATAAATAAACAATTTCCAAGGCATTTCTATCCAGTTTATATATCACTGACCTAAAGATATTTATTCTTTTTCACGCTTTTGCTGTAATGTCAGAAATGTGATCATTCCAAGAGCATGTTTTATTATTACTAGTCCCAAATGTTTAAGAGAATCTACATTTTGGGTTTCCAAAATTGGATGTATGGGTGGAACAGCTTTCCTTGAAATTATCAATTGTTCTGTATTGTTTGGATTGAAATTGACTAACCATGATCTAGCCCATCGATTGATCTTTTTTCTAAATCAGAGTTCATCAGTTCAGTCGCAGTTTCCGGATCTTACACGATTAGGTAGAGGGGTGTGTTATCTGCAAATAAATTAATATCTATGTCACTTACTATATCATTGATATGAATAAGAAATAAAAGGGCCTTAGTGTAGATCCTTGTGGTACCCCAGCTTGTACTTTTTGATAATTTTAGACACATCCCTCTACTGCAACCCTCTGAAACCTAATTTCAAGATACATGTAGCTTACCATTCTAGTAATTAATAGATATACATGTATGTATCTATATGTTCATTTTAATAAATATTGGTCATGGCTGTACAAATTTTATCACAAAACAATATATAGATATTAATTAGCACATTCTGTGTTACTTTGTATATTTCATGGAAGTGTTATTTGATAACTTTTGTTATTTCTGATCAAAAGTATTCACATGACAACCCGTTGTCATGTGATCACTTTTGATCAGAAAAATCAAAAGTTATCAAATGACATAAGATATGGCTAACTTGTTGCAGGAAATTGAAATTAATGCAAAGTAACTGGAAAAAAGTGTATTTTTCAACCGTGCATGCTAATTATTGTAAATGACACCCGAATTCAATTTCATTTTCTGCATATCTCAACAATTTGATTTGCTCTATGAAATCTCCTATACTTCTGTCTTTCTTGTTGATTTACACTCATCCCGAAATAACGGTTATGCCATGTACCTAACTATTCTAATATTGATAAAAGTCGGGTTTTTTGTTTGTTTATTTATTATTATTATTATTATTATTATTATTATTATTATTATTATTATTATTATTATTATTATTATTGTTTTCGTAAAATTAAAGAAAGGGGATGGATCTATATATAGATAGCGGTGCGATATAGTCCCCTTGAGGTTAACTTTCTTTTTCTTCACACTGGATACCATTCTTTATAAAGAGAAAATGTGTTCTAGTGAGAGATATAGTCCCACTACAGCCTTCCCCTGCCCAGTGTTACAATCTTTGCCTGTCGGAATCAATTGAGATTATGCAGTTCCCTGTTGTCCTCCCGGCACCTAGATAATCGTTGAAATCGCTAAAAGTACTACTCGTGTACGTTATATTAATCACAGGAAGTCAACTATAGACTTGTTTGTCAGATATGATTTTGGTTTTGAATCTCGACCCTTGGGCTTTCATTGCTATTTTTCCTATATTAAGATTTAATACTACAAATTAAATAAATTTATTAACGCGAGAGAACTCTATTATATAACAAGAGGTGATGCATTTTATATAATTCACGTTGTTTAACACGTGTTTGTCTACTCAACTTTGGAAAAATGTCACCCTACAACGCTACCCAAAAGAACTGTTTATATGTAGACCGATGATATTGCTTGGTTTATTATTTATAATCATAGGATATTCAGAAACATATTTACTCTTGACTGACAATTGTTTCTAAATAAGTTCAGTTTGCAATTCATTCACGTTTTCTTCGGATGACATATTGAATTACATGGTTCATTTGTGTCATTCAATATAATCTTAATTTCAGTTTTATATTATTCTATTTGGATGCCTATATTAAGATCCAGTTGGATCTTGGCTCCTTTAATCATTAATGCAGTCATGGCCAAATATATATACCGGTATATCTAAACAATATACTCTTGTTATTAGTGCTTGAAAGAGCTTTCATTTTTAATATGTACCGTAGATGTCCGTCTTTGGTGACATTTGAGTTCTAATATAAATAAATTATATAAATGTAATTTCATCCTTGTTTGTTCGTAGCAGTTTTAATGAAACTTTACAGGAAGTTTTTGCATGACTATCGTCTTCCTGTCACAACTTCCCTCTTCACGACAAATTTGATAATTATTCCCTGAACTGAACTCGCACCATGCATTCCGTAGATCATGAATGATGAATCCGATGCCTTCAATATATGTCATGTGTTTCTTTTATTCACGTTTTCCAGCAGCAACTCTTATAAATCAATTTTAAATATTTTACTCTGTATAAATCTGATTTTGCAGGGATCCAAGGTTGGAACATGAACTCGTGGTAAAAAGAAGATGATTGCAGACAAAATGTTTATATCGTCTATTTGCCAGATATTGGATTAAATAGGACATCGAACTGCCATGGGATCACATTCAGTTCTAGGAATTTAAGATAAAATGGATGAATCAGAGAAGAAAGCTGATTCTACACGTACACTGGCGACAATACGGAGCGGTCCAGATTATGATGATGAATCGGCCACTTTTACCCATTGGCGGATTTAGGGGGTGGGATTGCAAACTCCCCCCCCCCTTTTTTTTGGACGGATATTTTCACCAATAAAAGTCATTTTAGGACTGCACCCCCCCCCCTTCCAGACCGCATAGTGCAGAACATTAGTCATGGGATGCTGCAACCCCCAACCCCAGTTCAAACCAACCCCATTTCAAAAATTTCTAGATCCACCTATGCATCCACTATAAATGTACATGTATGTTTCAATTATATATTTAATGTCATTACATGTACATGTAAATGTGAGCAAATATGAGACAAAATAAATATTAAAAATAAAATAAATCTTGAACACTGAAATTTTTTTCATTTATTATTTGAAGAAAATTAGAATAATATCAATTCTGATTAGACTGAATTAAAACAGCGAAATTTATATTGCATTCTGTTTATATATATAAAGATAGTAATACGTACCGGTAGCATGCGCGGATCTAGAAATTTTTGTCAGAGGGGTCCAACCAAAAAAGGTAAATTTTTCTCTTAGACGAGGGGGGGGGGTCCAACCCCAAAAATGCCCAAATATTACCTTTTTTGGTAAAATTTTCGGATTCCAGGGGAGGTCCAGACCCCCCTAACCCCCCCCCCCCCCCCCTCTGTATCCGCGCATGGGTAGGCCTACATAAGATGGACGTTATCATACGTACAGTTATTCATTACACGTTATCAGAGACATATATACACATGTGTATATATGTCTCTGACGTCATAGGATTTCGGCCCACAATGAAAATATTAAATTTGGAAGATAGAACAACGAACGAAAACACAAAGAATAGGATATGTACACTGTGCAACATAAACAGTATAGAAGATGAGTTTCATTTTATATAAAAATGCCTCCTATATATCATGACGTAGGAATTCAATGATACTTTTAAAAAAAGATATTCTTATTATAATTTATAGACCCAGTATTTGGATATTGGTACAGTTATTTTAATTATTTCATTTTATTTCAAAAGTGTTCCAAATGTCAAAGAGATCTTTAATCTAGGTAATTTTTTTATATGTGGCACCTAAAAGGAGAAATTATAATATATAACAAAACAAAACACATTGTTTTCTTATAGTATTCTGTAAATCATATGTCATGTGCTCACTCTCCATCTACTGTTTGGATTGATATACATTATATATTATACATTTCATGTACTTGATCATGTCTATCTTGTGTGCTGTATGTCAAAAACTGAATTAGTTTTAACACTACATCCGTTTACAAAAAGTTTTAATCTTTTTCCCTTTATGTCTTATAATTAATTGTTGTTTTCACCGGATGTTCTGGTGAATTACTGAATATCTCATCGTCTAGGTTCTTTCCATAATGGGTTTTGAAATGTCGCAGGATTGCTTTATCCTCTTGCAATTTAACATCTCGTCTATGTTGATTTTTATCGTTTTATCTATTTATTCTAATTATGTCCTTTCATTATCACCTACATACAGTCTTGTGACATCTCTTACATCAATTGTTTACAAGTCTTTGCTTACCTACTTATACTAGATCTACTCACTCTAAACAGAGACATATATACACATATGTGTATATATATATGTCTTTGCTCTAAATATGTGATTTATAGGCTCATAGTCAATCAACATAATGTAGTATAAAACAAAAGTTACGTAGGCTATAACATGTGGACGAACAACTTTACACATGGGTCCAAGTACCAAGCTAAATTATGACCATCGGTTCAAACTGAATCGGAGTATTAATACCCAGCTTTTATCAGGGTCTTGGAAGCATTCGAACATCTCGTGAATGCGTTAATAATTGTCACATGACCTGAACTGATCATGTGACTTACTTCATGTGATCTAACATTTTACAAGATGGCGAGAGCGGCGATGCAAGTGATTATCGTAGTTCTTGGTTTCATCTCAGGTATATAACGTTTGTAATTTAAATATAGACATACGATTGACTTAATATTGAATATGCTAATGCAAAGTTTTCTCTGAAAAAATATTCAAAGCATGTCAGGAAGTCAAAGTGTAGATCTATTCTATATATCCAGATAGGCCTACGCGTATTGTCTAAAACTAAAAAAGGCACTTAACACTGCTGAAACGGGGGCACTTTAAGGAATCTGATATAGCTCCGTCAGTATTAGAGAGTGTCCAAACCAAGCAAAACAAAAACAAAAATTGAGGAGAGAGTAAACGTACATTGTGTTATTATCTACTTACACAACGGTAATTCCGGTCATTAATGTGGTAATTCCGGTGAATAGCGGTAATTCCGGTGATTCTATGTACCACCGTCTCAGGTATGTACCTTGATTGATAAGTAATCGATCTGATGACGTTATGTATGATACATAAAACAATGTACCTATAATGTATTACCTTCATACTATATAAACTTTATATTGACAAAGAACGATGAGGTATTGTAATTTTTTGTACCATGTTTACATATATGTACAAAAAGAACTGGTTCGTTGTTTGAAGTGTGAACTACTACCCGAGATTTATAACTCTATTATATTTTGTTCACCTTTATTTTGATCTGTTGGTATATTTACATTCCAGATTATGATTTTCTCAAAGAACTCGAATGAAATTTAATGTAAAAGTTTATATATAAGAATTAGATTTTATCAGTGGTCAGTTAGACGAGATTGATATGGCTTTAACCCAAACCCTAACCCAAACTGAAATTGTCCAAAAGCAGAGGAAGGACAATTCAATTGTCATTTTTCATCAGAAACAGGTTTTAGGTGTTATAAAGTTATACTTTCTAGGTGTTTTGGGTCATTATCTACTCGCACAATGGTAATTCCTATTCCTTTAACGGTAATTCCGGTCATTTTCATGTATTTGGTAATTCCGGTGAATAATGGTAATTCCGGTGATTCTATGTACCGCCTGAGATGGTAAATTAAAATACATCAGCTGTTGTGACCACGATAGTAAAATTGACTTCATTGTAAGTTGTATTGAGGCTTGGCCCATGAATTATGGCCCTTGAAATTAGAAAATTTCTTTAAAATGGCAGTTTTCCGGACTTTTTTCTAAACGCTTGTAGATATTCATCCAATTTTTGGTGTGTGAGTATACCACCATGAGTTACAGATCAAGTTCGAGTTTCGTTACGGTCCACTGAGTTTTAACGGAATTACGGCCCTTTGAATTAGAAAATTTCTTTAAAATGGCAGTTTTCTGGACTTTTTTTTCTAAACGCTTGTAGATATTCATCCAATTTTTGGTGTGTGAGTATACCACCATGAGTTACAGATTAAGTTCAAGTTTCGTTACTGTCCTATGATTTTTGACGGAATTACCGCCCTTAGAAAATTTCTTTAAAGGTTGTGATCAAATACTTAACTTGCTGGCAGCCTGAAAGACAGTATGTTGTGTGTGTGTGTAGGTGTGTGTGTGTGTGTGTTTTGGTGGTCTTGGTTTTCCATTTGCCGGTAGGGCACTTATTATTGCCTAAGCAATACTTTCAGAATGCTTGTTTCTATGACTTTCTTGTGGTACATGGCTTACTACATGTGTTATTGTTATATTTTTTATGATTCGAAAATGAGGAAGGTGCACCATTAGTATGATTAATATGTCATATTAATCTTTGAAAAACATTTTCTTCAGGACTTAAAAGAGATTTTTGTTAAACTTGCCATAAATGAAGGATGGAATGTCAATTGCTTTTGTTTTCCGGGCATATACGTGAAGGAATGGGTCCAGAGTGTATCTCCTTTGACATTAACTTCCTCAATCTAGCTGTTTAGATTGTCAATTAAAATGCATCAGTGATCTAGAGATGGTGTCCTAATAAGTGTTGTTGTTTTTGGTTCTATTCCAAAATCAAAGTTTTGATGTATTTTTGACATTTTACCAGATTTTTTTTTTCAAATCTTGTCTGGGACTCTTTTTTTACGTGGGTTATGAGGCATTTATTTTGAGTATGCCATTCTGATTTTAAAGGAACAATGTAATTGTGAACAATTTGAATGCAAATTCAGTTTTCAAAATTGTGTTTTTGCAAGGTCTGTTCATGGGTAGATGTTAGGCAGGGCAGTGAAGATCAATGAAGGTACCCTCCTCTGAGGATAGATTGTTTGTAGGATTCTTGTTTTACATCAAATCAAAATTATTGCACTCTGTGGTGATGACATCTTCTAAAATGATATGGACACAGCACAGAATTCTAAGCTTTTGCCATGGGCCCAACTGAAGCAGGGAGGGATCTTTTATGTACCACTTCAACCCTGATGACTAAATTTTCAGGTTTTCAGTATAATTTTATGAAGAAAGTGTAAAAATGTATTGGTGAAACATCATAAAATAAACCCATCAGAGCCCAATTCCTGAGAGAGGCAAACTGCTAAATATGTACGTGTATGTATCATTCTCACAGATTTTTGAAAATAACTTGTCTGTATAAAGTTACACTTTTAATGCCATAGCTGGTGAAAAGTTTTATGTGTGTAGGCCAGGGACTTATCAAATGAAATAATTTAGGAACTTATTAAAATGAATCATAATATTAAACACTTGAAAGTCCTTTTGAGTCTTTAGTTTAACAAAGAGGGACCAAACTTGAACCATGTTTTTTACTGCTGTTCAAGAGAGCTTGATCCTTGTGGTTCATAAATTGATTATATAAATCTTCTTTGCTTACCGGTACTTATGACACTATCATTCATTATTTTAATAAGGGCAGAATCTCTGGTGTTGTGAAAGTTCATTTCGACAAACACAAGAAAGATTAAAATATTTATAGAAATTTGATCTTTGTTTTTATATACAGTACAGTCCAGGTATTTGTGATAATTCCACTTGCCACACTGACAGTGGGCCACATCCAGATGGAATTTCAAGAATTACACAATACACAGTGTATTTCTCCAAAGTGTTAATAAGCACAGGTAAATTTACACCTGGATTTCGATTGTGATTATGGGTGTTTTTCCCACCGAGTTTTTTGCAGTTTCTCCAAAACACCAGGTCTGTGGTCAGTCACTACAAGAATTGATTACTTTTTTTATTTTTAAGTTCAAGGAGCCAGTTTGCGGAATGCAGATCCCCCAAAGTGGAGTGGTACATACACAGTGCAAGGAGTTCTCCAACTGCCGTATGCTGAAATTAAAGAACCCTTCACAGTCTATTTTGATGCTAAAAATAACAGAAGCAGAGTGGATTATTATGGAGGTGGTCCTTATATTAATTAAATCTCTTGTTCTGTTTTGAAACAATTTACTTTTCCATTGTTTGTCTTTATTGCATCAAGTATTTGATTTGTAAATGGATACCGGGTATGTTATATGTATGAAGATGAATTTAGAAATTTAAATCAATTTGCCTATCACCTTTGCAGAATATTTACATGTTTTGAATTTTTTGACCTCACAATACCGGTACATTTTCCGTGTTTGTCTGAGGTATGACTGAGGTGTAAAGTGTTGTGATGTCATCTGATTTAACAATGTTTGGCTGGATTGCAAAGCAATTCTGAACTACAGATTGGCGATGCCCATCTGTCTGTCTGTGAACATTTTGGTAAAAGTTTCTGGTTGAAGCAAAATCTCCACAACTAAAAGGAGTATAAACATAATACTTCATATAGGTTCCTTATGACCAAAGCTTTCAAATTATGCCATGACTTTTGACATAGTGACCTTGACCTTGGACTTTGATCTACTTTAAAGAAACTTTAACTTTGACAATATCTTTTGAACCAATAGGGATAGGGCTTTGATATTTCATACAGGTTTTTTATGACAAGTGCTTTCAATTGATACCATGACCTTGTGACTTTGACCTTGTTTGGAATTCACTTTGCAATCCAGCCATACCATGCTCTAGCAGAAATGGAGGGGTCAATTGATGAACTAGGTAATTGAAATAGAAATATGCATATATATGTACATATGTTTAGATTTTGATTCTTATGTTTTGATCTTGATTGTAAGCACCCAAAATATACAAAGTAATATTGGTATACTGTCATTTAAATGTTAACATGTAATGCAACAGTTACATCAGGGGTATAATATATATTTGTTAATTTAAAAAATCTTTACACATGAACATTTGATTCTCTAGCAGGAACGCAGATAACTAAAATTTTAAGTGAAGTAGCACACATTTTACAAGTCCTAGTTAAAATGTGTTGCAACTCTTGAGTTAATGATCTATCTCTTGATCTCTGGAGATTGGTCCTAAATATAGAATATGATTTATACATTGTAGGCATGGTAAAGACAATTCAGAGATTCGACAATGCTCAAGCTTTTGCCTATGGTGTGTCTTATAAATTGGCACCAATGACAACATACAAACAAACCAATGTGGGCATGTGCTTCCAGGTCAATGGTACCAAGGATGACCCCATTACCCTCCAGAGTGTTTTACCTGACTTGACAGGATTTGCAGTATGTAGTACAAGTTTAATAAATTTTATATTTGATTTATACATTTACTTTAACAATTTTAGCTATGCTTGATCTTTGTGGTTCTGATCATTCTCCCCTTTTTACATTTAACACTAGGATGTTTTGAATCTTGAATATAGCTGATGATGGCATAAGGGATTGGGATAGTTTAAATGTACTGATAGATAAAATGAATAATATTTTCATAATTTGTTTTGCATATTGTTTTAATACCTCAAAAAAAAGTGAAAGTGTTAACTTTTCTAGGAGTGATAGATGAAGGTGATGTATAGAGCTGCAGCTCAAGCCTAGAGCAATTCTGTCAATAGAAAATAACTTTTTAGACTGTTGCCGCTGGGGGCATTAGTTGCTTGTTGATTATGAAATTTTGTGATATTTCAGAGAGTTGGAAATGAAACAATGAGTAGTGTTGTGTGTGATAAATGGGTAATGGTTCAGACTAACGGAAAAAAGAAGAACACCTATACGATGTGGATTGACTCGTCCAGCAATGCTCCAGTACGCTATGAGATGATGGGATACGACACACTGCTGGGATCTCACTATGACAAATATTATCTGGATTATTCCTCCTACAATCCAAATGATACCATTGCTGTCGATATATTCAACGTAACAGCAAGTAAGTTGTTCCCATATTTACTGGTCAAGTTAATAGTCCCAAAGAAACCATTGCTATGGACATGATCAACAATGTTACAACATTTAAGTTAATTCTGTGTATTTTGATGGCACAGCCTCAATGATACCATCACAGTTGACATATTCTACAATGTTCAGCAAGTAAGTTGTTCCCATGTGTTTTGATGCTGTAACCCTAATGATAACATTGCTTTCGATGTATTCAACAATGTAACAAAGTAACAACAAGTAAATTGTTCCCATGTACAGTCAAACTTCGATATCTCGAACACTGATATCTCGAATACCCGGGATATCTCGAAGTCGAACGTCAGTCCCGAAAAAAATCCTTCATATTATGATTAAATTCACCCCGGATGTGTCGAACACTGATATGTCGAATACCATGCTTATCTCGAATACATTTTCAAGTCCCGAAGTTCTTATTTACCCGGTTTATCTCGAAGTTGGCTTCTCATTGACAATATTCCCGCGGCGTTTACCCTAAATGACAGGTCGCTCGCGTGGTGTGTTCAGTTGACCGTGTCGGTGTACAAAGCCACAGTAATTACATAATCGATCGCGTCCGTGCTTACCCTGTTATTTATACCAAATATTAATAAATGATGATAGCTTATTAAACTTGACACAAAATTAGATAATAAATATTAACTGTAATTAATGCTTTTTCATACCTGCGTATAAAGAAATTTATTTACACTGTTCATTAATTATTAATATTTCCAATCCGTGTGTATGTCTATGTATTTTTATGCAAAGTAATAATAATTAAATCAAATTATGACGTGTGTCTTTATTTTGTCTTGCGTGTTAGCCCGTCCTCAGTTTTAGGTATAGTATAAGACAGTTATATCCAGTATTGGATTTAAATTACGATATTATTGAAAAGAAAACATGACGTTTTCAGTTTTGGAGTGTATTTTCTATATATTCATAAAATGTAAAAGGTATGATGAGATTTAGATTAATTATTTAGGAACAATACAGTATGCACATCTTCATGCGTATTTATTGATAAATACATGTATATCTCATGCATCTACTATAATAATCACAAATGTCAAATGAATCGGCGTACATTAACAACTGCAAGATTTGTGATCCTAAACTCGAAATTTGGATATCTCGAACTATGGATATCTCGAAGTATTTTCCACGGTCCCTCCGACTTCGAGATAACGAGGTTTGACTGTATTTTAATGCTGTATCCCTTAATGATACATTTGCTGTTGACTTATTTAACAATATTATAGCAAGCAAGTTGTTCCTAGGTACATGTATTGTGATGCTGTAATTCTAATGATACCATCCTTGGTAATATATCAGTAATTTTGCAGCAGTCTAGTTATAAATTTAATGACATGTTGCTATGGATGTTCTACAATCCTTATAATACCATTGATATAGCTTTTAAATAAGATATTGTTTATTTTATTTCATAATTGGAAAAATCATCTTTTAAAATTTATAATGCTTTGATTTTCAATGGAGTTCATTGACAAATATTGAGGTGATACAAACAAACGATTTTGCATGAGGTGCACCCTTCAGGATTTATCTTCTTTTTCTAAGTTTCTTAGTAAAATCTTAATTTTCGATCATTTGTTTTACTAAGACTTATAATTGCCGTAAGCGAAAAAATAAGTAAGGATATTTCATCTATGTATGCTTCTCCAGTGAATTCAAATGTTGATATTCATATATTCACCATTGTATTGATAATCTATGACTTAGAATTTGCATTATCACTTATAAGAAACCCAGTCATACTCCATAATACATTCAGAATGTTTAGGACCTCTTCTCATTAAAGAGTCAGGCATTATATCAGACTAGAAGCCGACCTGTATAACTGGTGAACCTAATAAACATTGTAAGCAAAATAGTACAGTGTATATAATGGCATTAAATATTTGAATTCTTCACTAGTTATTTCCATTTTATTTAGAAACTTGTATTTAAGAAGCTTTTTCTATTAATTTTGTATGTTGTTTCAGTTAGAGTACTGTTTGGGAAAGAATCAACCACTGTAAAATAGATAACTGTTGTGGTTTGAAGGCTTTATAGAAGTATGTACTTTGTGACTTTGTGATTGTAGACAAAGGAATGAAGTTATACACGATTACACAATTAATGAATTACGCTTTCTTTATATTTCTCTATTCTCTATAGATCTTGTCACAATACATGTGGGTTTGACTTTATGAGTGGCAAATATCAAAGTTTCCATTAACATTTTTGACATTACAAAGTAATATTGATTGTATCTTGCATCATTTGCAAAAGCAGTGATGATTTTGCCATTAGAAATGTCAATCCCTCAGTTAACATGAAAGGGTTCTTTATATATTGTAACAAATATGAAACAATATGAAAAAAGTCTCTTAGTAACAAGGGTTTGAGTGGTTCGTTTTAGCAAAACATTTGGCAACAACAGTATTACAGACAGGGGTGCCACATTAGCAGTATCCCACTAATCCAAGATCATTGAGTTATACTTGAAATAGCCCACTTGGTTACTTAAAACTGTGGTTACCTGATCTTAGCCATTACATTACAAAGCCAAAAGGAACAAACAATGTTAATACATTTTTATTTTCCATACATGTATACTCTTGAAAGAAACATTGATTGAAAACACATAAACTTGATAAATTACCACTTTTGGGCTAGTAAAGTCATCAAGCTTATACATTACTTGTTAGTGAAACAGCAAGCTTAGATATGATCCTTTCAGGCTCCATAGTTATCCCCAAATTCTGTACTCTGCATAAGTAGATAAAACCAATAAAAAGGTAGTAACATGTTCTTAGGATTGGTGATGTAATATTTTCACAGATATGACATGTGGTGATTTCCCTGGACCAGGTGCTAAGGAGCACATTGTTCTGATGAATCCCATGAAAGAATATATTCATAGCTATGACCATCATGTTGAGGAAATGTTTCAAAATTTCAAAGGCAAGCACAGGAAGACTTACACCTCTGAAGATGAACATTCACAAAGAAAACACAACTTTCGACAAAATTTAAGGTATGTTGTTGGCAAGTAGTAGATGTATCATTTTCTTTACTGATTTATTTAGGGGCAGGTGTGGTGTAGTGGTTAAGCACTTGGCTTGCGGCGCCGACGATCCGCGTTCGATTCCCGGGTTGCGCCACTATGTTTAAGAAGTTGGTTACCTCCTGCTTCCATGTCGCAATATAACTAAAATATTGTTGAAAGCGACGTAAAACACCAATCAACCAACCAACTTTACTGATTTAGGCTTTCTATATATCGGAAAGCTGGTCTATTCTTGCTGAGGTCCTTTTTGGAAAATTTACCATATTGGCTATTGTCAGGCCTTGATCGAGTACACCTTATATTGGTCTCAAATACAGTGAGAATGGATCCTTACAATCTGAGAGGATGTAGAGAGCTGAAGAACACTTTAAACCCCACAAAAAAAGTTAGGAATGATTTCTGCTCTGTGCACATGATGAGAAAAACCATAGTATAGTGTAGAGATTTGGGAAAACAGCATGCATACATGTATGTCACATCTTGATCTGAATTGGAAAACTTAAAAATATAGTGAAGTACATTTAAATTTTACTTTTCAATCTCCCCTAGAAAAAAACCTACTCATGCTTTATATACACTCAACAATTTCTGATTTGAGAGAGAATAATAAAAATAATCAATGATTTATCAACAACCAAACCCTGCTGGACATATGACATCAGAGCTCAATTAATGTTCAAACAATACAGCACAAAGGTTAACAATTTCAAAGCACAACTTATGATCAACCAATACAGCACAAAGGTTAACAAATTACCTACAATCAATCCCTGGGACATAGGACCTCAAAGCTCAACTAATGATCAAACAATATAGCACAAATGTTACTGATTTATCTACAAGCAATCCCTGTTGGATACATGACCTCAAGGCTGAACTAATAATCAAACAATACATAACAAAGGAAAGGACCTACCTGATGTATCTCAGATTAATCTGCAATCTCGAAAGTCTGCACTTGTTTTGGCTATGTAAATCATTCTCTTCCATTTTGATTTTTACTATATTTAGCATGGTGAGCAAAACAGTGACTAAGTACATGTATAGACAAACGATCAGAACAGTGTTATTGTATGGTGATAGTTCATCATTGTCACAGGGGATGGGGATGGCAGTGTTTACCCAGACTGTCATCTTGTTTTTATCCCACCGAATCAATAGATCTGGAGCATATTTTTTGTGTTGTCTGACTGTCTGTTTGTCTGTATATGTGTATTTTTGTTTTTTGTTTGTTTTTCTCTGTTGTCAACTTTAACCTTTGCTATAACTTTTGAACCATGAGAGATAAAGACTTCATATTGGGCATGCATACTCCACTTATAAAACCCTTTCAAATTACACTAGGGTCAGTGATCTCATGACCTTGACCATGATTTTATGCTAAATTTATGTACCCACCAAGGGCATAGTGTTTGTGTATGTGCGTGCGGGGCTGTCTTTTAAAAGGGAAGTTGCAGGTTTTGCGAGGAATGGGGACTGAGTGTAGCTATCTGGCACTGGTCTTATTTTTAGTATTAAGAGTGCATTTGTATCAGGAATTTGACATACCAAGGGAGGTTGGGGGGAAAGACGTGTAGAATCCGATAATTTTTACACAGTGATGTCTGATAAAAAAAACAAAATTAAAAATTCATCTAGAATAAATTGGAATAGGTAAGTTTTTTATCTGAAGGTAATTAAAAGGTATACGAATATGATTAATGATTTTGTCTGTTGAGTTTGAGTAATTCTCATTGTAGATATTTTAAATGAGAGAGCATCCAACTCATTTATGCTTCAACGTTATCAATTTTAATTTTGATAAATTTGATAAAGTTTATAGTTTAGATTTGTTTTTGTAAACATAGCTTTGATAATATAATGGAGAAAGAGGCACAGATATATGTTATATTTTTTAGATTTCACATTTAAATATTCAAATATCTCTTATTTGGCAGGTACATACATTCTAAGAACAGAGCTGGGCTTAGTTTCAGTCTTGCTGTGAACCACTTAGCAGATAAGACATCCCATGAGTTAAAGATCATGAATGGGTATAGATACTCTAAAGGAAGTCATGGTGGTCTCCCCTTTGATACCAGTCAGTACAGTGTACAGGATCTACCAAACAGCATGGACTGGAGACTTTATGGTACAAATATTATAAAACTCTAAGTATTTTCTGGGTCGCAGAGAAGTTTTCTTCTGTCTCTCATTGAATTTTGAAATATTGTAAGGAATGGAGTACTCATGTGTCATATGATCACATTTATTAAGGTAAGTGTAATCATGTGTCATGCAAATATGTAATTGGATAGAAAGAATTATGTGCCGTACAGTAATGATGTTGGACAGGAGAAATCATGTGTCAAATACAGCAATGTTTTTGACAAAGATCATGTTACATTTACATGTACCTGATAGTGCATACTTGAAGTTTCCATCATGATTAGACCACAGAAAGTTGATGTATATATTTTCTGAAGTTTCACAGCATATTTGGTGTATTTGTCCATCTGTGTGTCTGTGTGCAGCAAATTTAATCTCTTTCAGTCGTGAAATTCTTCATGATAGAAATACAGATACCATTTTATTTGGCAACATTGAGCTTTACCATAATCTAGTAATATTTTCTGTATGCTTATTATGTTTTACATATTATACATGGGACACTATTGGCACAAGAAGGTATAGACTGTTCAGTCTATATATGTAAATTATGTGTTTACTTTTTAGGTGCAGTAAATCCTGTCAAAGATCAGGCGGTGTGTGGATCGTGTTGGAGCTTTGGTACCACAGGTACCATAGAGGGTGCTTATTTCATTAAGGTATAGCTGTCATCATACGTCAGAAATGTCTCTTGTACAGTTAATATAGACATATAAATGTATACCGGTATGTCTTTAATTTCTTCATGTAAAATTTCATGTCCATGTAGATATAAGACTTAATCAAAGTTTAAAGTTGTGACAACTTCATTGAAAAGATTTTATGCCCCATGCTATCTACACAATGACTTGATAGCATAGTCTTCGTCATTTGCAGATATTTTCAGTTGATATTTTAAAGGGATCAACAGAGGGGACTGAAAGACTGGGAGTTTCTTAATAGTGTTTGATTATGTATGAAACATTACTGATGGGGAACATAAAAGATATTCATACATGTACTATATCTGTTTTTTGACCATGCATATCACTGTATTGTCTTGACCTGTATCTTTCATTCTTGACCTATCACTGATTAACCCAGTTTCACTACATTGTACAGTGTAACAAATATTTGAGCTTACTTGTATAGCTGAAGTCTTGTTCATATTTGACATTATAGGTCATTATAGAATAAGTTAACATACAGATAAATATATAATTTGTTACACATGTATATATATATATATATATGGTAGGAGTAAGCAGCTGGATTAGTACTGCTTGTAGTTATATGATCTGTCCATTGTAGACTGGTAACCTGGTGCGTCTTTCTCAGCAAGAGTTAATGGATTGTTCCTGGGGAGAGGGCAATAATGCCTGCGATGGTGGAGAAGATTTCAGGTCTTATATGTGGATCATGAAGAATGGAGGTCTGACTACGGAAGAACAATATGGACCTTATCTAGCACAGGTGAGTGATTACATTGAAAATATACTAAATTTGTCTTGAAAAACAGTCATATTGGTAGGTAGAAGATAACATGCAGAATCATGCATTGGAAAGTAAACATTTTCCAAGAAATACAATCTGAAAAGTATTGAGTAGTTCTCCAAGAAATCTAAAACCTCTACTAGAGAGATAATAGAATCTGCCCCTCTATCTAATTTGACACGAGGGTTAGTTGATTTCTCTGTCACCACTGGACAATAGCGGTAGATTATTTTTCTCCCATTCAATAATTTGCCCCTAAATTTGTCATTTTCCCTTCCCTTTTGTTGGAAAATGAACAAAAATTAGGTTGCTTGATGTTGACATATGTCGTGTTTGCTTATGACATCATGATAACATTGAGCGCGAAATAGGTCGTGTAGCTTATCTTCCACCCCCCTGTGCCCTGTGGGAGACAGGCTGATCATTTTGCAGTAAATATGAGAATAACTCTGTGAATATGGGAGAAATACCAGTGTAATTACCCAAATCTACTACTGCTCCTGCCCAAGGTAATTTATGTCTGTGTTCCAGTTATCTTCACATCTTAGCATTAATAGCTACCATATATGTAAAATCATCATTAGTATTCAACATCATTTTACAAACTATTATTTTATTATTATTTAAGTGTTACTTGGAGGTGAGAAAGAGAGAAAGAAAGGAGGAATTACTTTTTGAAATAGTGTTTTCTTTTCTATGGTGATCAGTCAATATACTTGTATCTAAATGTCTAAACACTGACCCCCGTTATTGTAAAGTAGTAAGATACCTGATAGCCGAATTAAGAAAAGTAAATAACTAATCTAATTAGTAGGAATTTATAGTCTTAAAGTGAAGAATATTTTAATCAAAATCACGCATTCATGGGTATGACTTATAAGAATCACGTCTGTATCTGTGTGTCAACAACACTTTGATCATCATAATATAAGTCAGAAAATTCTCAGTCTACAACACTTCGATCATAATAATATAAGTCAGAAAATTCTTAGTCTACAGATTTCATGTACAGATTTTGAATGCAGGGAGGAGCAGCGCTATAAATTGTGAAGTTGAAGACTAAACAGTTGGGACCCTTCATGACAGTCATTTCTCTGGTTATTGTTACCATTGATTTCTTTTAAGAAATTACATGTATGTACTCTTCATTTTAGGATAGCAATTGCCACAAAGATACTGTCCAGCCAGTGGTCAAGATAAAGAATTATGTCAATGTATCCATGAATGATCTTCAGGCCCTCAAATTTGCCATAGCCCATCAAGGTCCAATCTCTGTCGGTATCGATGCATCCCATAAATCTCTCTCGTTTTATTCTAATGGGGTCTACTACGAGCCATCATGTGGTAAGTGTTTAATTTGTGTCTACCTCCTTGCTCTGGGCTCTGAATTAACGTGGCATTAAACAATCCAAAACACTACAGTTGAATACACCACATAGCAGTAATTTGCGTGTAAATGAATTGTATGTAATTGCTTTTATATTTGTCTTATAACTTTCATATTTCATATTATTACAACAAAATCTCTTTCGTTACATAACAAAGAAGTTATCATGTCCCTACCAGTTGTGGCAGGGGACATTAAATGTTTGCTTTGTCCGTCCTTCTGTCATATATTGGTTTCCAGATGATAACTCCAGTACCTTCTAACATATTCAAACTAAATTTGGATATATGCTTACTTATCAAGAAAGGAAGAACCTTATCAATTTTGGGGTCAAAGGTCAAGGTCACAGTTGATGAAAATATACTGTAATTATTGGTTTCCGGATGATAACTCAAGTACCTTTCATGATATTCAAACCAAATTTGGATATATGCTTACTCATTAAGATAGAAGAACCCTATTGATTTTTGGGTCAAGAGGTCAAAGCCACAACAGATGAAAATATACATGTACAGTAATTATTAGTTTCCACATGATATCTTGAGTATCTTTCATCATATTCAAACCAAATTTGGATATATGCTTACCGGTACTTATCAAAAGAGGAAGAACCCTATTGATTTTGGGGTCATAGAGTCAAAGGTCAAGGTCACAGCTGATGGATAAGACTGGTTTTCAGATGATTCTCATATGTTATTAAAAGCTCATCAGAATTTGAATATATTTCACATATTTTACAGGTCAAGTTCTGTTAAACAGAGGTAATGAAAAATCTTTTTAAAAGGGAAGGATTCTTATAGATGTGAGGGTCAATATGTCAAAAGGCAATGCTACACTACTGGTAGTATTTATAGGAGTTAACAAAACAAAACAAAATGTGAACTATGGTATAGGCTTCCAAGTTTGTGCGCTCAGAAAATATGGATAATTTGAACATTTCTGAAGACATGAAAACTTGTCTAGATAATTGGAACAACTTAGTTGTAACTGAAAATAACATTACTTGACACATTGGAGGTATTGTATGTTCTAGATAAAATAACATTACTTGACACATTGGAGGTATTGTATGTTCTAGATAAAATTCAAGTTGAGTACAGCATCTCCCATGACAAAATTCACCAGGCAAAATCAACAAAATATAAAACTCAGTTTGGAATGAAAAGCTTTATCATGATTGTATTCACTGTTATTATAGAAATTTAAGCACAAAGTATAAGAAAGTCTGCATCCTAATGAGATATATTAAGTAAATTATATCTCTTTGGCTATATTAAATTCCCTATAAAATTCTACATTTGTCACAGTACATTTACATGTATTTCATAACTAATTCTGTGAAAACTGCTATCTTTACTTACGATGAAATGAATTTAATAGACATTTATAGGAGTATTTGTGATAATGTTAGAAATATTCATATAAGTGTGATTTTTTGTGTGCGTTGATTTGGTGATCCAGACAGTAGGTGTATTAATCACTGAATAGATATCAGTGTTTTCCTTATTCTATATTAATCTAAAAAAATCTGCTCATTTTTAGGAACTATTATAAAGAATCTGATAAACCATTCATGTCATGTTTCTATTTACACACAGTATTATTTACATTTTAGGATTTTATGATAGAAGAGATTAAACTTAGAAATGGTCCATTCATTTCTTGATAGTTTCATGCAATTCTATTTTTCAGGTAATAAGCCAGATGACCTTGACCATGCTGTCTTAGCAGTTGGTTATGGAGTGATGAACGGTCAAGCCTACTGGTTGATTAAGAACTCCTGGTCTACATACTGGGGTATGGACGGCTATGTCCTCATGTCACAAAAAGACAATAACTGTGGAGTTGCTACAAACCCAACCTTTGTTATTATCGAATGATGACTGTAATGATTGTCTGATTAAGCTGGTTTGAATGTCCCATCAGATAATAAAAATGTCCTCATTGAATGTCCCATCAGATAATAAAGAAGTTGTATTGAATGTCCCATCAGATAATAAAGATGCCCACATTGAATGTCCCATCAGATAATAAAGATGTCCTCAAGTAAATTGTGAAGACACATGTGATTTAACTTTCCCCTAATTTCAACATCTTTACTATTTTCACAACAATAAGTATACAGGAAAACCTGTATATAATGGACACTCAAGGTACTGAAGGTATTTGTCCATTATAGACAGGTGTCTGTTTAAACCAAAAGTTACCCAAGTTACAGAATTTGTATCACTGTGTTCACTTTTATGCTGTTTTCTCTTTCGGTCATTATCCATATTGCACTCAAAGTCCTCCAAAATTTTAGCCTTCCGCTTTAAAATGTCACTAGCTTTAGTTATTCCAATTTCAAATTCTTCTGCCAATTCGCGACATCCCTTTCCATTTGCCGCAGAATTTATCAAATCTACCTTTTCCTTCAATGATAACGACTTTCGTTTGGATGCCATATTTCAAACCGTCTTATTTTATTCAGAATAAATTCAGTTTTTTACTCTCAACAGCCCCGGGTATAAACACCCTTTGATATTACAGTGAACAAATATTTATTGATGCATATTAGTAAACAATCATTATTGTACCTCTATACATATACAGGTAAAACTTAATTGGCTAATTATAAACTTATCGATTTGACGTTGTCGCTGTGTATGCATTGTACAAGAAGACATAATTGGCTTATATTTGGAAAATAAACATGCATGGTTGTTACACTGTCCATAAAAACCAGGCCTTTTTGATGTGATTTATTAGCATTTGGTATTGAAGAAGTGTCCATTGTCCATAGTAGACAATGTCCATTACATGAAAAAATATTTTCAAAACTTCATGAAGAAAAATGTCGGTTCTATTTAAATCTGTCTATTATAAGGGAGTGTCCGCTAATCCCAAGTGTCCATTAGGACAGGTTTTCCGGTAAATGTATCTCTGTACTGACTTGATTGGACAATATCTTTCTTTGCAAATAAAATTTTCATTTTATCAATATCAAGGTCATTAATGTATGTAACTGTTTTGATTTAAAAAGCTGATAAGGTGGAAATAAAATGATATATTGAAAAGTAGGTTGAATACCAACTCTTTACTGTAATTCTGTTTAAATTTTGTTTGGTCGGACATTTAAAGTGTAATTTTTTTTAAAAAACACTTAACATCCAATATGCTACATGTGTGCCTTAGGTTGCAATGATTAAAGTTTTAGTAGAATCACTCTGTCCCTAGTACACTAATTTATGACGACACTAATACCAGTACATTAGAAGGTAATAGCAGGGATAAATACAAATCATGCTTATTTTATGATTAGCTAAGTATGGAAGAGACCTCTGCTCTTAGCTTTCAGTTTTAAGATAATATTATGCTATGCATGGACAAAAATAATGTTAGTTTTTGTTAAGATTCATTTGTTGTGGATCTTCTTCAGAGTAATATTAACTCATTTATGCATACTTTATGTTTAAGCATTTAGCTTACCTCTCTTCTATATTGTTTCCTTTGTCAGTGAATGAAGTAGTTGCCCAAGATTCTTTACTGAGTTTGTTTACTGTCTTTGTGTCAGTATGTATATCAAGTTAACAGTGTAATGTCTTTGATATCTTAGTACTTGTATACATACATTTTGAGTATATATACAGTTTGAATAATATGTACATGCTTTTAAATACAAGGACAACATTCATATACAGCATAGATATTTTTTCTATTGACTGCTGCATTAATGCTTTACATGTATTTACATGTATATTTGTGATTTATGCGTTTATGACAGTCTTGTCTTTTGGTTTTTTTTTACTTCGTACATAAATATGGTTACGTAGAAACCACTGCTCACATGAGATTAATCAAATTGTATCGTACACTGATATAGATATCAATGTGTGTATTACAAGCAAAATGTAAAGTTTAAATATGTTTTTTTTTAGTGTTTGAAGTGAAATGTAGGGTATGATATGTCTTTCTACAGCATAATTTTTTCAAATGAGTGAGATACAAATATGTATATAATCATAACATTCCCATAACCGGCAGTTGATAAAACAGTGAATGTTCCTTTTTTATAATGCTCATTAAATACATTGAATACAAGAGTGTGAATGACTGGATGCATTCGTAATAAATTTGTTTATAAGAGTTGCTGTTTTTGCACGTCTGTTTGAAATTCATCATGTGTGGATTATAGTATATAGGATTTAGATTGTAGTAGATCCTAAAAGAAATTTTGACTCATCTGATTTTCATAAATGACAATCCCCATTAATTCCTTGTTATGGTCAGTACTTCATTATGGTGTCAAGTTGGTACAAGACCTGGACAGTATTGTGAGTTATGGCATGTAGTCGGTCCTGAGTGTCCCTTTTGTGGCATGTTGTCTGTCCTAAGTGACCTATGTCAGCATGTGGTCAGTCCTTGGTGATCCTTTTACAGCATGTAGTTGGTCCTAAGTTACCTTAAGTTACCTTTTTACAGCATGTAGTTGGTCCTAAGTGACCTAAATCAGCATGTAGTCAGTCCTTAGTGATCCTTTTACAGCATGTAGTTGGTCCTAAGTTACCTTTTTACAGCATGCGGTTGATCCTAAATGACCCTTTAACGGTACGTAGTCGGTCCTAAGTGACCCTTTTACAGTATGTAAGTGGTCCTAAGTTACCGTTTTACAGCATGTAGTTGGTCCCAAGTGACTCTTTTACAGTATGTAGTTGGTCCTAAGTTACCTTTTTACAGCATGTAGTTGGTCCTAAGTGACCCTTTTACAGCTTGTAGTTGGTCCTAAGTTACCTTTTTACAGCATGTAGTTGGTCCTAAGTTACCTTTTTACAGCATATATTTGGTTCTAAGTTACCTTTTTACAGCATATAGTTGGTCCTAAGTTACCTTTTTACAGCATGTAGTTAGTCCTAAGTTACATTTTTACAGCATGTAGTTGGTCCTAAGTGACTCTGTTATAGCATGTATTCGATGCCAAATGACCTTTATACAGCACTTATAAATTTCAAGATATTTTCAGAAATTCATTAAAAATCTATTTTTTGTCAAAAAGTTGTCAACAGGTAAAATGTACCAACTATCACATATATTACGGGTTTTTATAGGCCCGTCATTAGACGGGACATATTATGTTATGGCAATGTCCGTCCGTCCGGGGTCATGTTTTCCGGACTTTTTTTGCCGTCTTTCAAGATATTGAGTTGAAATTTGGTAAATAGCTTTATTTCAAGCGGCGTCAGTACCAGTTCGAGTTTTATTACGATTGACCTACTTTCGACGGATTTATGGCCCTTGGACTTATAAATTAAAAGATTTTGTCAGAAATTCATTAAAAATCTATTTTTTTGTCAAAATATTATGAAATTTCTCATGAAACAAGTTAAATATACCAACTATCACATATGTTACGGGTTTTAATATCTTTTTCTTCATTTTTGAGAAATTTATGATTTTAGGGGGGAGGGGGGGGGTTGACCATATGTCCTAGGTCATGTTTTCTGGACTTTTTTTGCCGTCTTTCAAGATATTGAGTTGAAATTTGGTATATAGCTTTATTTCAAGCGGCGTCAGTACCAGTTCGAGTTTTGTTACGATAGACTTACTTTTGACGGATTTATGGCCCTTGGACTTATAAATTAAAAGATTTCATTAAAAATCTATTTTTGTCAAAACATGAAATTTCTCATCAAACAAGTAAAATGTACCAACTATCACACATGTTATGGGTTTTAATATCTTTTTTTAACATTTTTGAGAAATTTATAATTTAAAGGGGGGATGACCATGTGTCCAAGGTCATGTTTTCCGGACTTTTTTTGCCGTCTTTCAAGATATTGAATTGAAATTTGGTATATTACTGTATATCAAGTGGCGTCAGTACCAGTTTGAGTTTTGTACTAAAACATTTCAGTTTTTTTTTTTGCGGGTCAAATTCCAAGATGGGTTGGATAGGACCATTTCTGCAGGAGTTATTGCCCTTGGTCTTATTCCTATGATAAAATGCTATGAAACGCAATTAACTTTAGTAAACGTCAGTTGTTTTTCATGAAATTCATGCCAAATGCGAATTGATCCCGTCCAAATTAAGCGACGGGCGTATTATGCCACGCTAGGCGTTGCTCTTGTTATAGCATGTAGTCGGTGCTAAGTGACCCATTATAGCATGTAGTCGGTGATAAGCGACCCTTTTATTGCATGTAGTTTGTCCTAAGTTACTCTTTTATAGTGTTACTCTTTTATAGTATGTCGTTGGTCCACAGTCTTTCATTACAGGGTTAAGTTGGCATAAGACCTAGACAGTATTATAGATCATGTGATGTAGTTGGGCCTAAATGATCCTTTTACGTAATTGGTCCTAGTTGACACTTTTACGGCATGTTGTCGGTCTTAGGTGACCCTTTCACAGCATGAAGTCGATCCTAAATGACCATTTATGGGCATGTAGTTGGTCCTATGTTACCTTTTCACATCATTTAGTCGGTCCTAAATTATCCTTTTACGGCATGTACTCGGTTCAAAGTGACCCTTTTACAACATGCAGTCGATCCTAAGTGACACTTTTGCGGCTTTGTCAAGAGAAAACATTACACCCTCCTCATTCCATACCCATTGTAGGCAAGACTGATGTCAGACCGTAAGTTCTTCCCACTAGATATCCTTGTGACTGTATCATAGAGAATTGAATTGAATACTGTTGTTTTACGTCACTCCACGACTACTTCACGTATATGGTGACGGTATCTGCCTGATGCTTTGCAACAGATCCACCCGAAGCAGTGAGGGATCTTTTACGTGCCACGTCTACTGTGTGACGGGACCTCGGATTTTACTGTCTCATCCGAAAGACAGAACACCGGTGCGCCCAGGACGGGAGTCGAACCCGGGACCTCTCGATCAGGAGCCGAGCACCTTATCCACTAGGCCACACCGGCTTAATTATTACATAGAAGTCAAGCTCACAATTACAATGATATTGATTAGCCACGTATTGCAAATCCCTTTTTCACTCTCATAACCTTAAGCCTCAATCCTTGGTAATACACCTTTCTCTTTTAAAAGCATAAAACATTCTTGGAATGTCATCGACTTGATAGCATGTAGGAGAAAATACTATTCACATTTTGAGCATAATTTTTAAATGGGAGGTAATCCGACAAGATCGTAAACACTATGTAAATTATATAACGGACGGACAAATAGTATTAACAATACAGTTCTGGATCTTTCAAAAGATAGTATAATATATATATACCTAGATGAACTGGATTCAACTTGAGTTTTGAAATTATTGATCGTATTCATTCATCTATAATATATATATAATGCTAAGACAAGAAAAAGAAGAGGAAGTACTTATAGACAGTCAACATGTGTTGTATCATTTCCCGAGCGACACATACCAGACTACTTGTACTGTGTTGGTCCCTAAGGATCGTAATTTAGCAGGATCTCCAATACTATTACTATTTACGGAGTTGCTTTTCTCTGTCTCACAGAGTCGCGTACTTTCTTTTTTATGTTTCAATGTCTGTTCAGCTGTTTTGAATGTCGTTTAAGATTGGCAAGGTATCACATATCCTCATTTTAGCGTCAATGTCCTCATATAATTGTATAAGGGCAACTAAGTGAGCAGGTACTTCTCATTCTGCCAGATGTACAACTCTGCTTCATGCCTAAATTTACTCTAACATATCAGTAGGGATGGTCAGTTACACCTCTTTGAGACAAATATCAATATTACAACTTCCCGAGTAGCAACATCCCATTTTCGCTTGCTAATGGCTTCGAATTTCACAACTAGCCATAGTCCACCTATGAGTAATTTGCCCCGAGGGCCAGGCGACTAACAAATAAATTAATCACATAGGGATTCGAAATGGAACACATGAAATCGGATAATATGATATCCCCGTTTTCAGAAATGTAATGACATTCTGGAGCACGATCGTGCACAGTGATGCCTTTTAGCGGTCTAGAATATTACTTATTACATATTTTGAAAATTTTATCAATAGTTTATATAGAAAGTTTCCGGACTGATCTAGAGCCATAAATGCCCGCAAACTTCATATCAGCTTGGGGACTATTTCCAGTTACGTGACGTCATACCTATATTTGACGTCGTACCGTGTGCAAACAATCAAAAATACTTCGATTTATAGAATTAAATGTAGCTGGACGGTTAAATATGTAATAAAAAGTTTATTGACTGAATACGACGAAATATGACCGCCCTCGCTTTACCGCTTAAAGACCTCGGGCGGTCATATTTCGTCGTATTCAGTCAATAACCTATAATTATATGACTTTGTCATTGAACATGACATGGACGTAGCATGCTAGCTGGAGACGAACCTCCACTTTTTTGAATATCGGACATCCAGATCGGTACTCTTTCGAATTTATACTTCCAACAACAAATGCTTCATCATCAGAGGCTACTTTGTATATTGATTTATTCTCTTTTTTATCATCTGCGTTAAAATGTGTCCTGCATTTCCTCTATGAAATGTAAATAAACATTGTTCCCATATTTTCTATACTGTGTTGAATAGGGTTTTTTCTCGATAATTTCAATCATTGCCTCTTTACAACCCATGATTTTGTCATTTTGTTTTCAAACAAATCTGTCTCAGTTGCATTGCAAAATTCGCTATTACCTCTTGCTTTTTCTCACATACGTTATTTCTGTTGGACAGTTCAGAAGTATCTATAGAGATTTTAGAAAAAGGGGTTGCGATCTACGGTACCTTGAATGTTTTTCAATCAGAAAGGGGAGAGGTTGGAGTTGAATCCATAAACGTAACCACAGTCAAGTAGATGTACGATTATCGGATTTATACAGAGATACTATATACTAGTCCGTCACGTAGACAATTACACACAATACTCTTTCTTTCTCTCCACTCCGTCACTAACCACTGTTTTGGATGTGAACATTGAATACATCTCTATCTGAAGTAATTATCTGGCAAATGCTGTCACTGTATCATTTTACGACTTTATCGAAACTTTTGAAAAGATAAATCCAAAGACAACTGAAACTGCGATTAGCTAAATTTCCCAAACATTCGAACACGTGAAGTGACATATTCAAAAGGGTAGATAACAGAAAATGAAGAACAATGCATGAAGGAATGCCTTTTCCACACATGGTGGGTTTATGATAAATGGTATCGGATCTCGGATAAGAGACAGGTGATTCTGCCTTTGTTTTTACAACTCTTCTGTTAGTCTGACAAATAACTTCACGATGACTTTTATAATCATGCTATGTGCATTATTTCACATTACTATTTTAAGAGAAATTACAGGTAAGAATATTTCAAAATATATAGTTTTGAGTACCTTCTTCTTAAGTTGATGAAACAAAAGTGGGTTGAATATACATTCTGTTTTGTTAAGGACAGTTCACAACTTATTCCGTTACGATTCAGATAAGGTTTTTCCAAATATATCAATTTCTCCGTCATTTATATATTCCATTAATTAACTCCACTTAAAAGGTAATAGAGAGAACTTGTTGTCTGTAACCCTATGTTTATAAATTTCATTATCAGTTTTATGAAACTCATTATCTTATTATTATCTTTATAATGTTCTCGTCTACCATACTGGTATATTTATATCTAATTATTAATTTTATTAAAGCTCTTATTTCACTTATTAACTCAAATTAAAAGGTGAAGTAGATATCTCATCTCTCTCTCTCTCTCTCTCTCTCTCTCTCTCTCTCTCTCCATACTACCTGTCATGTACATGCTATGTATATATAATGTTTTTCTGTATCTAACAATCGTCGCATGTTGCTGATTTGAATGGAAGAATAACACTGGCCTAATCGAATTATATCTTAAAGTGCACAAATGATGAGATTTTGAATCAAGCCAACGTAGTCATATTTTTATTCAAATGACATATGCATATATCTTTTACTCTACAATTTTGATCTAAAGTGAATTTGTAAGTTTATTGATAAGAAGGACACTAGATAACCCTTTACAGTGCTTTGTTATTCATAGCTATAAATGATGATCAAGATGTAAACTGGTGCCCTATGCAACTCAGGGAGAGAAATTACACAATAAATACGTATCATGTATTGGAATGGCACACGGAAGCAATGATGGGGGAGACTATCAAGGAATGTCAGTGGAGTATACATCTAAAAGATGCTCAAAGAATAAGGTTTGACGTCACCGGGTTGGCTTTGAATAACTTTGGTTGTTACCTTTCCTACAACCTTGGATCAGCTCTTTGTAGCGATAAAGTTACAATTTACTACGACGCATGTGTTCGAGACAAGAAAATCATCACATACGAAGGGAACAAAAATAAACCAGGCTCCTTCCTGGGATTTACGGATAACTTGTGTTTCCATTTTATTCCGAATAAGAATAATAGTCTATTCGGAAGTATGTATAGGAAGAGATTTTATCTAAGAGTTGGCATCGCAGTTTTGGCATCTTATTGCAATAAAAAGATAGGTTGTTCTGAAATATGTTATGCCAATGGAACAAAAACATCAAAGTGTCTAGGTAAAGAACTCTCTAGATTATTTATTGCCTTCAATTTTTCTTTCATTATTTAAAAAAGAATTGTCAAAATATGATTTGCTTATTCACTTATACCAAAAGAAATAACACAAACACTCTTTGCCGCAAATTTTCGGCCTCCTGGCCTTTATCAAGCAATAGATAGAATAGTACAGTAGATCTATGTATTATATGGTTTATATTAAACATGTAAAGATGGATGTTACATAGATCTACTGTACTATTCTAACTATTGCTTGATAAAGGCCAGGAGGCCGAAAATTTGCGGCAAAGAGTGTTTGTGTTATTTCTTTTGGTATATTTTACTTCCCTTTGGAGGACTACTTATTATATCCTATATTCACTTATAAATGTACTAGGTTTCATTAGCGTAAAATTTCACTGCATTTACTCCCTTTGTGGCATGTTGTCCGCCATCTTTGTTGTATATAACTGGATATTTGTTCATAAATTAACTAAATTATGTAGGTAACTTCTCGAATCTAGGGATACTTCCTATGTTTTTGCAATGTTAATACAAATTCTGAGGTATCAGACAATGTAAAATAGTTTCTAAAGAAGTGTAAATATTAACATATATCTGAAAAAAAAAAAACATAGTATGATTCAGAATATGAGGCAAAAAATCATGACCTCAAACATAGCCGACAATGGGAAGTAACGCCAACTGAATTACTGTTAATGAAACATATCTATTCATGAATCTAGCATTTCTATGTAAAGGCAAAAATTTACCACAATAATAATGCAGTTTTGATATAATTTGAAGTGTCTTTCAACGTTTATCTTGTTTTACATATTGCAGTTCCCTCTACCCCTGTCACAAGCAGAGCACCTCTTTTCTCATTGCATAATGAATCTACGGACCCAACGCACCCAATGGAAACTTCCTCGTCAAATGAATCATATATGATGTCATCAGTGACATTACCATTCCTGAGGTCAACGCTAAGTAAATACTCACGCGCTCACCCGCTTGTAAGACATACTGAATTAACGGTGTTGACAACTCATTCCTCTTTATCTTCAAATGACGTGCCATCAACTTCTGTTTCTACAAATTTTTCCAAAACAAAAATAGATCAAATAGCAGACCCTAAGACACCCTCTTCAATAACAACACATTTAATGCTGTTGTCGCCGTCTTCTCAAACAAACCAAGGGATATCGAAAACTGTGCCTACACGGAATATGACGACGTCAAGTATTTTAGCGCCATTTCTGGTATCGGGAACAAACTTACCTTGGACTACAACACAAGATGAAAACATCAGTGAAACACAACAGCAGCAAAATAGAAGTCATGACGATAACAGTGGTATGTAGTATCTGTGTTTCAATCAAAGTCAGAAACCCCACAAACCTCATGGCCCACGGTTCGATTTCTCGTCACTCGAGAATAAAACTGTGATAGTAATACAACCTTAATAAATCACTAATAGGCCTATAATTTTTAAATCAACATAGTGACATTTTAATGAGAATTCATCGAGGCATAAGCGCTGCATTACGCAGATCAGAAAATATACTCTTTATCTAGTAACAGCTTTACCGAAGGAAAAAATGACACCACACAAAAATATAATTCTATTTATGTGCGATCGGTGAACCCTGACTAAAAACATACATTTTCTGATTTGAGTGACGCAGCGCCTGTGATCAAACGTCATATAGATTTATAGAACACGTAATAGGGCCTAACATCAGCCCGTTTTGGGTTTTCTTACTGCAAGAGTTACATTGATTATTGGTTTATTTATCGATACTGCCTAGGCTCACCCGATGCAGTGAAGGATTTTATGTGCCAACGTGCACCGTGCCATGGGTCTCGGTTCATACTAGGATGATCAAACAGCCAGAATCGAACCCTGTTCCTAAGTGCAAAATCACTAGACCAATTACCTTTCTAAATCGAAGGGTTTGATCAACATTACAATATACAGGAGAATGTAGGATACAAATTACTTTGGTGTGTTAAAGTAGCATAGTTAATGTGGATAATACAGAAAACAAAATAAAAGGCAATCAAGGAAAACACATGGTGAGACCAGGTGATAAAGAATAAGAATCCCCTGCTGACAGATAACATCTGCCATGAAATATCTCCATATGATTAGTTAAGAGGTGGCAAGATAAATAAACAGTCTTACGATAGCATGACACTTATTTAACAAGTAGCAGAGATCAGCGTGGTGATATATCTACTGTTGATGCAGTAGAGATACATATATGTTTAATGACTATATTGCATTGTTTCAGATGATGTTTTGATCATTGTTACGGCTTGTATTGGATCCGTTGTTGTTTGTGGAATAGTCGTGATGATTACATGGTATGTTTCCTGGATACCAAAATAAAACAAGGAAATCGAAAAAGTTTTGAAATAAACAATTCTGCATTAGGCCAATTAAACTTAATAGGTAGATTTTAATCCAACCTCGTGAAAATATATGGGGCGGGTGGGTGGAATTTATTTTTTATAATTTTTTTTTCTTGTATAAAAAATGTCTGCCATAAAAGTAATAGCAGTACTATTCTGTAAGAATATCGTTAAAAATCGAAGCAAACCAGCTTTTCTTTTCGGTTATGCCGGCAACAACTCCCACGACAGCGAAAACCATTTTGTCAACTACCGGAAATGGCGAATTAAAATACCGGAATTCAGACGCGCCGGATTTGTTTGAAAAATAAATAATTCTGGGGCGGGTCGATTTTTAGGGGCGGGCGGGGATGAAAATCTACCAATTAATTTTAATTGGCCTTATAACTTAATTACATGGATGAGAGAAATGCAATCACTGGATATGTATATTTATATGTATATGTATGATTTTTAAGCTCTTATCACTGTGTCGATCTGGAATCCCGGCAAAATTAGGAAAAGTCAAAGAACTGGGGGGGGAGGGAGGTTATCGTAGCAAGATGAATCGAAAGATGGGGCAGGTCGGGGAAGCCATAACGACTGTTAAAGTAGTTGAGGCGGGGCGTGGTCCAACCACTTTGTCAACTGTACCTCAGCCTTCGTCAGACGGAGCCCAGTCCTGAATGATCAGGATACATTATTACCTCCGATGTCTCGTCACGGCCATGCTTCGACGGATCACGACATGTGACGACTGCCGATGACTTGGATACTATATAGTCAAGACTTGTCCCCATATTACACGGACATAGATACGATTGATCGCGACATCGCTAGGTACCAAGTTATAACTGATCACGGTCTCGTTACATGTGCCGTCTTCGCAAAAACACAACAGGCCATGGATTTCATTGAACCTTCATCACTTCACCAAAAATTTGAAGTTGTTTTAAACAGAACTCGCCGTACAAATTAATTTCCGACTTGGAATCTCTCTCTAGATCCACAACACCATTCGTAAGTCTCAACTTCTGGAGACACGCTGTCCCAGACTGCATCCAAACGAAACTTTTTTGTTTGGTCTATTTTCCAGCTTCATATTTAAGTCATGCTGCGTTGCTAGACTGGTGATTGCTTATAGCAGTCGGGCCTAACACAATCGGAAGAAGTCGTGGGAGCGTCGTAGCTTAGTCATTAGTCTCGGACACACTATAACGAAATGTGACGAGTTACACTTGAGCTTTAGTTAATCGTAATCGTAGCGGGATAAGTCGTAGAAGTGTCGTAACTTTTATGCAGTAAGTCGTAGTCTAGACGATCTACGATATAGTAAAGATGTACTAAGGGCATGTCGGTTCCGTCCAACTTCTCCGACTTCTGATCATTTCTATGTCGTAGCATAGACAGGAGTCCAAATCTGAACAGTGTGAATGGGGTAATTTTGCCAAAATTTACATGAATATTGTAAATCTATTAGTTCTGTGCTACTGTGGCAATCTTGATGAATTTGATGTTGATTTGCAAGTGCCCGTCACCACGTAAATAATTAGAATTCATATGATTACCTCGAGACATTTTATTGGCAAAAAAGCTAGCTTAACATTGGTTTTCATATATTTTATCTCCTCACAAGAAATTTAAAACATTATAAAACAATTGGATGAGATGAGATTTCCCGTCTGTGGTAAAACATTAATCATATTATACTCTGCATTTTATAAAAAAAAGTTCTCTACAAAAACAAACTGTATCAAGAAACTACCTGTCTGAAGTGTCCATTTTCTGATAATTTGGCTACGAAATTTCTGATTATCGTTCATAATCCAAAACACACCATATACATTAACGGTTTGGATCATATCACACTTTACTTTTACTGTTTTATTTCAGTATGATAAAGCGACATATACACGAGAAAGGTATAATCGGAAGTGACAAAGACACTGTGTATCACAACTCGGATATATCATTGTGGCGAGAAAACTGGACAATTAACCGGTCATTCTGCGACATGTGGTCATCACAACAAAATCATGAGTACTTAAACAATAAACCACCTCTTCCTCCTAGAAATGTCACGTGTCAATCTCTTGAGCATGCCAGGTTAGCCAGAACGCGAACACTATCAAGTACAGACGACAGTAGCGGTATCTATGACAACAGTGCAACTAGAAAAGCAACTCTTGATTTTATTTCGAGTATGGTCAAAGAAGAAAAAGATCATTGTACAACAGACAGACAGAATGACTATTTAAGAGAAAGCATATCTTCTCAATGTGACTGTTACAGCAGAAGTAGTTGTTGCCATAGAAACTGTCCCCTGGAAAGTAGTGTTTGTCATAGTGGGAGCAGGAACCAGAAGAGTGAAATGTACTCAAGTATTAAACATGCAAAAGAAACAGACCTTGTGATCAGCCAAAATTCCCAGTGATGCAAACAAAACAATATTGCATTATCTTAAAATCAAAATCTCAAGTAAACACCCAGTACTAAATAACAATAATTTAAAACAAAATCTTTAATCAAAATAAATTCCAATTAAAACTTATTTAAGCGTGTTGAATACCATCACTTTCAATTATTTTTCAGAATTCAGATTCACATTTACAGTGTATATACTAATAATCTGTCATCTTCATACATGTATTTTGTTGATATTTGTATATATATATATATGTAACTCTTCATACCTCCAATTTGACGTCATAATTTCCAATTATAAAAACATGGTATATAATACATTTTTGGCTTATAGCTCTATATCTTGATATTAAATTTATCAAAAAAAACAATGAAGACCTTTTTGGATTTTATTGAACCGGACACAATGCAGTGGCAAAATTTATTCACACATATATTAATTTATCTTACAGCCAATGTTAGCATGAGGAATGACACTGTTCACTTTAACAGCTCTAATACAAACTTGGCACATTCTATCACTTTCTTTAATTCTACTCTGTTTTGAAGAGGTACTACTATATTTTCCATCTCCAGTGATTGAGCTAAACCTTTTACACCCATATCCTTTGATATTAAAGTTCCCATGCAAACAAGAAGACGAAACTCAGCTTCAGCATCTAGTGGATTTTCCAACACACTGGCTACCGCCAAAAGACATTGTGATTTGCCTTCTTCATCAAGTTTGTCTAAGAAATACACAGAATAATTTAGGAGAAGAGTTGCTAAGGCAATTTGTACATTTTTGTTTTGGGTGAGTCTACAGTTGAGTGAAGGTGTAATGATCCTATCTCTATTGTCTGTTAGCACTTTCACCCCACAGGGTTGAGAGAACATGTTGCAGAATGTTCTCAGGGACAACATTTGCGTAGGAGGAGGACTATCTGTGGTCAGGTATCCTAACTGTTTTTCTAAGAAGTCAGTCCTAGCACAGCACCTCTGACTCACTAATGGATACTTAACTGAAATTCTAAGTATGTCTAATCCTGGGAAGATGTATTCTGTAAAGAAAGAGTAGAAAGATTAGCACAAATTTAATCCAATTAAATTAATTAAATTACTCTGTTGATGTAATCAATTCTTTTGTAAAACCTTTAAGACTTTGCAGTCAGGTATTGTACAATTTTTACAAATTCTCTTCAATGTCCAATAACTGATGTCTTGCACCACAAATAGTTTTATTTGATGCATATTTTTGCTAGGAACATAAAACTGGTTTACGTGTTTAGTTTTTGCTTTGAATACAAAAGACACACTATCTATGTTGCAGAATGTTTGGAGAATTGTCTGAAAACTTTGTGTCATTATTTAGTGGGTAGGAAACATTGTATAAAAACCATAACATTACCGACTACTAATAAAGCATGATGTGAGAGATATGGAAGTGTAGATTGGCATTTGAGTTCTTCAAAATGTTTTTATTGATTAGATATAACAAGAACTCATTATTTTTTTGTAATTATTGTCTTATTTCTGTGTAAGACCCAATGGAAATAGCATCTATCAGATCCACTGATTCCAGACAGTGTTTAAAGGGCATTATATAATAAAATTACAACTACATAAAGGTACAATAATGGTTACCTTTTGGCCACTTGTAAATAAGGTCCATCAAAATACTGATACTATTGTCTGTGACGTTCTTCCCTTCCATCAGTGACTGTATAGCATTTATATCAGATTCTTGCAGCTGCATGCTTCCATCTACCTTGCTATTAAATTCTTTCAACTTTCCTATAACATTTTTCAATTGTATTACAAGAAAAATGGCTAAATTCTGCTTTTAAAATTTGCATCTGCAATTTGAATCTGTATTTTGTAGGTTGTGAACCATTTGAGTTATTGCATCAAAATAAAACTGTTGACAAACATACAGGAAACATGAATTCCTATAGGGCAAACACATCCAATATTGGGCCCTAATTCATGTCAATATCCTTACTACATTTTAAACAGTGACTGAGAAGCCTGAAACACCCCCAACACCCCCCCCCCCATTCTTTTTTCTTTCTGTATTTTTAATACAAAATTTTGTGATACTTGGTGATTTTAAAGGTTCCTTATCAAGTTTGACTGTAAACAGATGTGACAACGCAATACACTGTATATGTTTAATCACATTGTCCCTTCACTAATATGATGACATGAGAATATTACCTATGATCTGACCAGGATTGGCTGATTCAAATAAAACGTAAGACGTCTGAGGAAAATAATTATTTGATGTAGGAGAGGGAGTTGGTCCCTGTGAGTGGTAACTGCTGGAGCCTAGAAACACAATGGAAAGCTTACAAATGGTTAAATATAAAGCAATGTATAACATGTATCAATTTAACTACAAACTATCATTACAACTTATAGCATGTAACATTACTAAGTACTTAAGTCAACTACACATCTTACATATTTACATGTAGTACTGTTACTATTACTAAATGTTATTATCATATAGTCTATTTTTGAGTTTCTTTACTGGTCTGTATTATTCACATGTCTAGTACATAAAACACATATTCACATGGTGTGTGGTTCTTCAGTAAATATCAAATGTGTCAGAATAATGTAATAGCATTCTACAGTAAACTTTTCAGACATAAGTATCAAGTTAAAATACTAATTAAATATCAATCATATCTCAGGTATAACCAGAAATTGCAATATGTTCATGAAAATCATAGATCATAAAAAAGTCTGTTCAGGAATTTACCAGTAAATGGGTCAGCTCCATATGAAGATCTTGTTGGTTGATCACCACTTCCAGGGACATACCTGCCACCCCCAGTCAATGGGTCAGTTCCACTGCCTTGAGAGCTTGGCATGGACTCTGATCCAGGTATATGTCGACTTCCTCCTAAAATAGTAATTTTTCCCTCAGAAAGAGTAGAGTGTTCAAGTCATTAAGCTATACTCATTTTTGCTTATTTCTTGTGTAATTTGTTTATTTGACTACAAATATAATAATTGAAAACAAACTTGATTTTAAATCATAATTTGGTGAGTTATTGTGAGTATTTATTTTGACACAAAACCTGATAGAGTATCTAACATTTCTTGGACATGAAGATGTGGATACTTACCAGTATTAATTCAGTTAGCACTGTGTATCAGTGGGTTTTATACATTTGTCAAGGGGTTCGAATCTATGTCTAGGGTTTGGTGGTGACAGAAATATCCACTAAACAAAGTAACAAATTAAATTAGTCCATGTTGAAGTTTGTTGAGATCTAGACAAGTTAATTTGGCACAAAGGTTAGTGGATTTTCTATCACTATCAATTAATCTAAACAAGGTTTTCTTATTCTGAGAGAGTCATACAGAATGTGGGTTGTCATAGATACTGAAAAAGCATAACTTCACGTTAGCCTTGCAGTTTTTAAATCTGACAGCCATTGAGATCACGTTACAACAAAATGCATTATAATGTACAATACTTCACATATGTGGTGGTAGTACTAACCTACTGTGTTGCTTAGTAAATTCTGACCTATGAAATGGACTTCCTGATGTAGGAAGAGTTTCTCTATATGCTTATTTCTATATGACATGAAGCCTCAGTTAAACAGATAAAAATCTCTCAGGATTCAAATGTAGAAGATTTTGATCTTGAGTCAAAAATCTAAATCCCTGAGTGACGTTAGCTTCAAGCCTCTTGGATATTGTGGTGAATGGTGAATGTGGTGAATACCTGTGAAAGGGTCTGTGTATCCACTGGACTGTTGACCAAGAGTCACACCTTTAGTATTCTCAATAATGAAGTTTGCCACTTGGTCGAGGAACAATTGGCTCAGTCCATTATTTTCAAGGAACTTCTGAGCAGCAAACCAGGGATCCTCTGTTATGTTGAATGGGAGTTTTAGGGGTGGCTTGCCTTCCTCAATGTCTACACTGAATACATAGTCATATTCCTGGGGAGAAAATTAATATGGAAATAAAGTATGAAGAGTAAGTAGGTAACCAATATCTATATGATGTATTTATTTCAAGTGTAATTATGTTTATCATATGAAATCAAAGAAATCAGTTTACATTACAAGCTTTATATAACTATCACCATAGAGAGTGTAATACAAATACAACCAAACCTCGTTTATCTAGAAGTCGAAAAGAATGTGGAAAACACTTTGAGACATCTTTAGTTTGAGATATCTGAATTTTTAAAGTTTAGGATCACACAAATCCTGAAGTTCACATATGCCGGTCCATTTGACATGTGTGATTATAATGATGTATGTATCAATAAATACACCTGAAAATTTGCAAATCGTTCCTAAATAATTAATCTAAATCCCATCAAACTTTTTATTATGAAAATATAAAGAGAATATATTCCAAAACTGAACATGTCTATTAGTAGCATTCACAGCTTATGATATTTGGTAATGTTAAGTATTTAATTCAAGGTCGAGTTTAATAAGCCATCATCATTCAGTAACAATAAATATAAATAATAGGTACACATGAACTCAATGGATTATCTAAATACTGGGGCTTTGTACAATGGCACAGTCAATTTGATCAAGTGCAGCCTCTCAACAAGGGAAAACAATGCAGGGAAAATGTCAGTAAGAAGCCAACTTTGAGATAAACCGGGTAAATAAGAATTTTGGGACTTACAAATGTATTTTAGGTAAGCTTGGTATTCCACATATCACTGTTCAACACATTTGCGGTGAATATAATCATAATATGAAGGATTTCTTTTGGAACTGCCATTCAACCCTGAGATATCCCTGGTATTCAAGATATCAGTGTTTCGAGATATTGAAATTTAACTGTATTATATATTCAGATTTATAAAAACAGGATACAAATGGCATACAAAATAATATTCCCTTTAGAATCTCTACAATAAAGTAGTAAACTGACCTTGCCCTCATGTAGAGTTTTGCCTGATGTTTGTTGACTACCTCCACTAGAGCCTACGACATCCCCTACCTTCTTCCACTGAGTCTGGGTGGAATCCCACTGATAAAGTTCTATGTTGTTCCCTTGCCTTATTATCTTTTGTTGGCCATCCTTTGATCCTTTAATAGAAATACCACCTTACTTTGTACAGTGCTATGAGAAATCAAGTAAAATCATCTTCTTGTAGTGTCCACATATAAGGTTGAGATCACGGTAAATCCTTTTAAAGCCATACGAACTTATAAAACTGGAGCTTCACCTAATTCTATGATTCTAAAAAGATGAGAGACTGAACCCCAACCCCTTCTTTCCTAGATGGGACGCTAACCCACACAGTGATTTTTTAGGGTCTGTAGAGGGCTAAAATTCGTTCCCATTCCCAACCCCAAAATGTGATGCTTTTTCCCAATTTCCGCATGAAAATTCCCAATTGATTATTTCCTGTCTCAGTTCAAATAATTTACATGAAATATGTGAAAACTGAGTTCATAAGGACATTAAAAAACGACAATAGATGTATATCCATGAACTCAATCTAAAATTAGATCTCAGCTGATCTAATAGTCTGTGTGATACAGATGTTTGGCTTCATTTTCTTCCTATGGTTGATGGAAGCCAAATGTCTGTATGATAGAGACTACTGATCTAATGATCACTATTGGTTTTGTTCCTTATCGAAATGGTAAAAACGTCAAAATTCTTTTGTGTGCCTGAAAGTTAAACTTTTGAAAATGATATCTCTGTTTCTCAACCATCAACTTCAAAATCAATGGAAATTCAATAACAAAGTTCCTAACAAAAACAACAATATTGAAACTAATGCCTTGTTAGACATCAACAAAAAAAAGTTATAAAAATGTTACATGTGATGATAGAAGAAATTTTCCCACTTTTAGGAGAAACATCACATATTTCCCTTTCTGAACGACCCCAGCCCCTGGTTTTAAAAGCTAAAACAAACCCTGCCTCAAGAAGTCAATTTCAATCTTAGTTATGATTCACAAGGAAATGCATTCTTTATGAGCCTGCTTTGAAAAATAAATGTATAAAGGTAAAGGTAAAAAAAGATGTCAAAAATGAAAGAAAAGTAATTAATGTAAAAATCACAAGTAAAATGAAAAAAAAGTTATTAATGTAAATACTTCAAATACAATGACAGGCAATCATGACTCATTTACCTGGTTCTATCAATACTTCTGGTCCTGGCAAATCCTCAGATTTGATATCCCCCAACTGAGTGGGAACAGCAGTAGAAGATACCTGTTCATCGTAGGCCTTTTGGTCCTCTGGAGAAGCCATACGAACGGGACTGGAGGTGAAGACACGGATTACTCCATCACTGAGAAAGGAAACATCCATATCAAATGAAGAAATGATAGAATTCATCAGTGCCTAGTGAAGAAAATCTAATTTTACTCTATGTAATAAATGTCTAAGTATATCAAACAAGATGTGTTTGTGAAACACAGATGCCCCCTGTCCTCAACAAATTTGTCTGCAGGCATCAGAATGCAGGGCCCTAATAAAAATATGACATTGTAGCTTTTCGTATAAAATTTCAAAATGTCTTAGATACTGACCCCGCCCAACCCCTGGATCCTGGGTCAGGGGATGCTGTTCATATGTGAGAAAATGCAAGATACACACGCACAATGTGGGGCCCTAATGAGAACATGACAGTGTAACTTTTTGTATAAAATTTCACGCCCTAGATATTGACCCCACTAGCAGACCTGCCAACTTTTGAAAACCAAAAAGTGTAACACATGTTGAGTGAAGCCCCCAGAAGCCGACAACATATAAAAGCTCAAAGATAACTTTCAGGAAGATTTCAATAGTATTTATAAACTAAAATCATTTGATAGATATTGTACAAATGATTCATGGATTATAATCACGAGTCCATTGTTATAAACACCAGAAACTTGAGATTTAACCTTTAAACAAGAATTCATATTTTTACCTGTATGGTCTTCAATTATGCAAAATTTTTAAATGTGTTGCAGATTTGGCTCTCCTCAAAAATGTTTCATTCGAATGCTGAATGCTGCATGTAACATGGCTACTGAGACATGTGTTATTTGTTAATCAATAATGCTTCCAAAGTTTTATTGCTCATTGACTTTTATAATAAAAATATTTTATAATATCCAGATAAATCTGAAAATATTCCTGGCAGAAATGCTGTATGTTTATGCGGCGTTTTTGTTGGCAATGCCGTTTGAGATTGCGACTCCTCAAGTTGGTCAACTCTTTTGCTATTTGTATTGGCCGCCATGTTGATGTTGCAAACATGTGTATCATTACGATGAAATTACATATTGTGAAACTGCCCCCTTTTATTAGCTATATTAAAATTTCTATCCAGATAAAATTATTTTCATAAATTAACGCTTTAAATTGATAAGTGAATGTGTTGAGAGAAATGGAAAATGGAAAAAGTGACTTTGTTAATGAAAGCATAATAACAACTTTGAAATCGTAATAGCGAAATTTATGACAAAAAATCGTAATAATTATGCCAAAAACGTAACAGTTGTCAGGTCTTTTATGGGTCCTGGATCAGAAGATGCTGCTGAAATGTGAGAAAGTTCAAAATACACAAGAAGCTGAATTCTTGTGAGTTTAATGTTCAAGATAAAGGAGGTATTGCATCTTTTTTCTAGCAGGACAGACAGATGGACAGACGATCCAAATGCTAGATATCCTGAATCTTTCGGGTCAGGGCATAAAAATTCTGTGCCTTTACATGAAACACTGTCTTAAAAATTTGTTCATTCGTAAATACCATATCAATGACCAACATGTTGAAAGGCAATGTTTAGGAATGAAAAAACTGAAGAAAAATGTACAACTTAAATAGGTATACTGGCAGTTTATTCCACTTGCCCTCACAGAAATAGTCCAAAATAAGACACATGATGTCAAATGAACGTAAAGCACGAAAAAGTTGTATCTGCATATTTCCTTTTAGAACACTACTTCAATACCTGCTTCCAGTGACTATATCTCCATTTGGCAAAACACACACAGACCATACAGACTGAGCAGGGTGAGCAATGGTCTGCACACACTTCCCTCCTTGCCATACTCTGACAGTGCGGTCTTCCCCACTACTCACAAAATCTTGTCCATCTGGTAAGATGGCTATACTGTAAACAAAGTTCTCATGACCGTAATGGACAGCAAGACAGTGACCAGAGATTGACCATCTTCGAATGGTAGCATCATTAGAACATGATAGAAATTCTCCATTCCCAACAACAGCTAAACCTCGCACACAATCTTGATGACCTGAAAATTAATTATAAATAAGGGCTGTTTGTTTCATAAGTATTTCTTGAATGCATTTACAATTATCATATCAACAATAAGTACTAACAGGATTTGGCAACAAGATAGAGATCTTATGTTAAGCCATCTCCTGAAGGACTGTTTACATGCAAAATCTGTATTTCTGTACATGTAGTAGTATTTGAAATGGACGAAAGTAATAAAATTCAAAATTGTCCAACTGAAAATAATCAAAGTTATTGTTAAATACTGAAATGATGCAGTATATACGCATGTATGTGTATATGAAATAGGATTTAAGACCTATATCATGTGTATTCTGCTATTATTAAAATATATATTGGTCAGCACTGACCTTCCTTTGATGACTGCACACCACTATTTCCAATATGATTCCATTTTATTGATGATATGTTGTGATCAGAACACCCATCATAAACCATACCAGATTTAAATGTATGAACACTCATTTGCTAAAAGGTTTTATACAATATATTTACAGCTTGAATTGCTGTAGGGCACCTGAAATATGATCATCTGATCACATAGGTACATGCATTGAATAAGTCAATATTTGAAGCAGTTTGAAAAGTAAATCTCATCTTATGGTCAATGAATGTTCAAGACTAAAATTAAAATGATCTCACCTGTAAATGTTTTTTCACACTTGCCAGCCTTCCATAACTTAATTGTTCTGTCTGCTGACCCAGTTAACATGTACCCATGTTCTGGCATTATGCCAACACCCCATACTGCTGACTCATGACCTAAATTTTATAATTAAAAGCTTTTTAATAGTTTTAAAAAGATTAAATAAGAACTAAGGAAAAGATTTTTGGTTGGTTGACTGGTGTTTTACGTCGCTTTCAACAATTTTTCAGTTATATCGCAACATGGAAGCAGGAGGTAACCAACCTCTTAAACATAGTGGCGCAACCGGGGAATTGAACCCTGATCTTCAGTGATGCAAGCCAAGTGCTTAACCACTACACCAAGCCTGCCCCACTAAGGAAAATAATCAAAATATAGTATAGTATAGTATTATTATTATTAACTGATTGATTAATGATTTATGTCGCTCTGTGATTATTTCACCTACCAGTATATGGTGACGTCATCTGTCTGACACATAACATAGAAATTTCACAATAAAAGCAGTAGGAAATTTTACCTTTAGTGCCATTCAAATTTATATACATGAATATATAAGTATCATTAAGGGTAACAGTATAAATTCAAAATAAAGGCAGACCAGTAATTTCAGAAACAGTATTTGGTACTATATTCATACTGTGTACTGGTATCTAACCTCTGCCATACAACAGCCCCAACTAAATTATTGAGGGATCTTTTAGGTGCCAGTGTGTAGCTGTATACAGGGCTCAAAACTAACTTTTTCAAGCATTAGTCTGGCAGACTTACTGATTATAAAATCTATCAGTCCCCCACAAAATCTATTAGTCTGCAGAAAAATTGAGAGAACATTCTCATTTTATGATTTATTTCTAGTTTTATTTCAGACAGTGTTTGCATTTAACTAGAAAGATTTTTGCAAAATTTATTATCTTAAAACATGGTGAGTCACAAATGCTTCATCATCCATGAATGCTGGTCTACTTTGACTAGGAATAGGGATCACTAACCCATGAAATATATCTCCACAACCCTACTTCTATCTCCAAAACACATCATTGTTACATAGAAGTACAGTTGACACTCGTTATCTCAAAGTTTAAGCCGAAATTCCTTTTATCTCAAAGTCAAGTTCAAGTCCCGAATTTTTTCCTTTAAATTTCTACAATGTATACGATTTTACTTCAGTTAAGGAGGCCGTGTCTAATACGAATGTGCAACATGTCTGCGCAACATCATGCTCGACTGACTGCGAGTTCGATCTGACATTATTAAAATTCATTGTTCTACAAAACATAATTTTTCATAGTAGTGACGTCATCTGAGTTCTGACAACTCATCGACGAAAGACGTATCTGTTTATGGCATCATAAGTATTACAATTGAAAATCTTCAATATGCAGGTTCTTTTACGAACTATGGAAGGTTTTTTATGTTGCAATGGGGAAAGCAACCTAAATATGTTAACGATTGATATGCTTTTTATCTATAGTTAATTCAATTAAATGATTAATAAACTATTAGAAGGTAAAGATTGCTTTGTGGAATTTTGTATATCATACTGTGTCCATGCAGATGCTTGTATGGATTTGAATAATATTTCACAGAATTGTTGCCCAAGACCCAAGGGTGTGCCGTGACCTAGAACCAGGGATTAAATGTCATGATATCATTACCTTACAGGAGTTTTGCCTCTTTTATGAAATTACGTAGAAAATTATGGGTGCAACTTTGGGAGGGGGTAAGAGAATTTATCCATACATTCGCTTAACCCCTCTTCAAATTAAGCAATGGGTGTATTATACAACTTAAGGTGTTGTTGTTGTTGTTATATCATTAATTTGAAGTAACTTTATAAGGTCTGTAATCGTGCAAATTCATATCAAAATCGCAATCATAGAAATTTTAAAATTAAACTTTTCGTGTTATTTTCTTGGATTTTTCCATGTACCTCAATGTAAAATCAAAGTTAACTTTGACATGGCCCTCATTTCTCTTCAATATTATAATGGGTACAACCCTCCGCTTTTTTTTAAATTTTAACCTTAAAGCTGAAGAATCTATGCTTAATTTTCATATGCATTATCTAAATTTTCAAACTGACGTTTTCTGGCAAATAAACGAAATACAGCCTTCTTAAATAATGTTTGATAACTTGTTAAAGTTGTCAAGTTAAAAAAAATGAATAAGATTTTTGAAACAATCCCCATGTTAAAACATTTACCAATTGTTGTGAAAAGAAAAATCTTATTGATGCCGTTTTAGTTAAAAACTATAAAACAACTCATAATTATTCATTTTTCAGAAATTATATTCAATTTCAGACTTATTAGTATAGAAAAAAATGACAGAGAGCAAATTTTGAGACGGTCCCCGGCAGAAAAATATGATGATTTGACAATTTTCATCCAAAAATAATTGAATCTTGATATGGCTATAATTTTAAGCTAAACTTAAACACATTTGTTCGTTTATTAAGACGTTATACTAAATTTTTTGTATCTTTCATGTAGAAAAGTGTGAAAATACGAACATTGATACGGTTCCCTGGTCATAATATGTGGGCACTTGCCAATGGGCTTTATTCAATATTAAATTCAGATCAAAAAATCTTGGGCAGAAAGTATCTAAAATCAAACAATATGTGTTTTTCTTTGATTTTCTCCTTAGGGTCCTATGTTAAAAATGCATGAAACTTTGAGATGCTCCCCAGGCGAAACTAGATTAGTACTTTACTTTTTTATTTTTCAAAATTTATGAATAACCATTACTTTATGGATGATATTAGTTTGATCAAAATTTCTTGGGTGGAAGTTTATCATTTTGAAATTGTACTCGGCCTCATTAAGTCAAAGTCGGTTAAATCGAAATTCCGCTTAGGTCTAAGGCATTTTACAGTCCCAAAACTCCATTTTCTATATATTCTACACTCGTTATCTTGAAGCATCAATGTCTGTACAAAATAAATTAATTATCACAGCTGTAAAGGTAGATAAAATGCGAGCAACCAATTATCCCAGTGGGGAGTACAGTAATGGCTGATTGTTTGACCTTGATGCCACTTCACCTGATCGATGATCATTAGATAATTGGTCTGCATCAGCATTTGTTATCTTAAAATATACTAATCTCATTAGTAAACATCTTCATTTAAGGCATATTAAAGGCCAGTATCGTTTTCGCAGCTTGTAAATAATTTGATGAATTAAAAATATAAAGAGGCGAAAATAAGATTTTAAAATTTTTCTTTATTTATCAGCTTGTCATTAAGCTGACAGATAGTTGTTAGTATTTAGTCGGTAGAAAGATGCATTACATGGACTAAAATATAGAATAACAGGTAAAACAATGTATGTATATTCATATGTTAATAAGAATGATAGAAAATTGTTACATAAACAGCTGATGATTATCTGAAATTCCCTATAAGTCGAAATATTTTCTCTGGTTCATAACGAATTTCAACTGTACCATCAACATGTTTCAATATGACACCCATATATATGCATCAACAAGTTAGACTCTGTTATCTACATGTACCTTGTGCTTTTCTGCGAATGTTACTAAACATAGCATTGGACATTTCCAGAAAATAAGAGTTTGTTTTATATGCTCATAAAACTTTACGTTAGTCTGGCGTACTGATATAATGAGAAACCTATCAGTCCATGGCAATTTATGCTGAATATTAATATTAGAACAGTCTCAAGAGCTAAGGACTGCACTTTACCTTTGAGAGTCATTACACATTTTTGATTCAACCAAACTTTTGCAGTTTTGTCCCAGGAGCCACTGAGAAGGGTACCAAATTTCCCTGCTGCTAGAGCACAAACTGAAATATACGTTATCACAAAATTGTTAGTATCGTATGAGACTGAATGACAGTAATAGTATGATGCATTGTATTGTCTATTGATCCCTAACATGCTTACTAATCTTGTGCTTTTTTTATTCTAGGAAATAACTTCTCACTTTACTGATGAAACATTTGGTAATAAAATACCAAACTTTAAGAATCTTAAACTGAAATATTACACCCGCTTTGACTGGATAACAAATAGAGGGTTAAAAAGGGAATTCAATCAAGACATCTATAATTTTCTTAAATCTACTGTTTAATTGCAATAACAAATTAATATTCATATTCATAAAAACAAAATCATAAAATAAAACAAGGCATTCAAGGTAAAACCCTGTATTATTCAGAAAATTGCATATGTTTCTCTGATTCATTTTATCATTCTCAGTTTTATAATCACCATTTCCTTCATGTCCTTCTAGTTTATACACAGGTTCTGGTGACTCTGGAGTATATGCCAGGATGGTGGAGTCATTGCTACCAGTCATAATCAGCCCATGCTCAAAAACAGAGTCAGGAGGCATTATACATATAGCTGATATAAAATTGCTATGTCCTCTCATTAAGAGTCCCTCACTAAATCCAGGATCAGTTCTGAAATAAAATCAAAATGTCTTGACTTTGGTACAGAATATTTTTCTAACTTAAGAAACCACACTTGTATTTCTAAATTATATTGTTATATGTTATTGGTACAATACTAATAAGAATTACTATCATGACAATCATACTTCAAGATAAAGACAGTGCAATTATATACCCAGTGGCATGACCTTTTTCTTATTAATCAGAATTCTAACTACATTGTAATCTATTAATTCAAAAGTGAACATTGTCTTAACAACAAGGTAAATGTTTAACAAAACATTTCAGTAAACTTTTTTTTTCACTCTTTAACCAATGACTAAAAACTTTATTTTATAATTTGGACAGAACTGATTCTATTCTCAGTATGAGATATGCTAGTAAGACATTACATTAGCTATGTGATGCTAGTTAAATGCTGGAAGCTTTCACTGTAAATACAGACATTAAATCTGTTGACAATGGGCACTTTAAACATGAATTGTCAATTCTGTACTCTTTCATTACTGAATTTGAGAAAAGGCCAAGCACATTTTTTGTATTGGGTTTTTTTTGGCCTGAAAAATATGTACAGGAAAAAGGGGAGATTTTAATGTTTTAAAAAAAAGAACTAGTCCTAGCAAATTATTAAGGTGAAATTTACTCAATCATGATGTAAAATGCTTAATATCATGGACTATGTACTTAGACTGCAAGTAAAGAAGACATGTAACAATACAGTTATGAAACGATATGCATCATGATACCTGAACAACGATATGATCCATTTCATCATACAAGTTCAGTGTATGAAAATTGGTTTACAGTACAAGTTCAGTGTATGAAAGTTGGTTTACAGTACAAGTTCAGTGTATGAAAGTTGGTTTACAGTACAAGTTCAGTATATGAAACTTAGTTTAGTGTTGGAATAGCCCAGCAGACTATGCCAATGGAAACTTCTTTAGACCCATTGAGTTTTGCATAGTCCAAATATAATTTTTAATCATAAACATTAAAAGAATGTAGCAGATGAACATTTAACCTTTACTATACATTTAGTATACATTCATATTCAATTCTAAGTTCTAGTTCTACAGACAACTTTGTAGAGCTAGCTAGCTATGTCTGAGAACCAGGATGTAAGAAGCTGGACTTGTTTGTCCAACAGTCCTTACATACATGTACATGTACAGAACATGTCATACTCATCCATTCCTTTTCATGAGTTAACCTTTCATATCTGATGGTCCAATAATATTTAAATTCTCACACTTACACCTCTTTTTTGTATTTCACCTTTTTCTCTTTTTTCTTATCAGTAACCCCTTTTATTTTGATAATTACAGTAGCTTCTTAGGGATTTTGCACTCTTAAAATGTTTTAAGGGCAACATCAAGGTTTGTTTGATGTAGATTGGTGTTTTCGCATCGAGTAATACCCACAACTTTTCACTCCTTCTCAATGAACGATGAAATTTGTCTAAATTTTTCACAAACATTGATCTTTAAGCATGGAACAAAAAATTCCAAATAATGGTAAAGGACTCTTTGAAAAAAACAAAAACAAAAAAATACTCTGATCATGAAGATTCTTACAAGGAAAGAAATAGTAAAGATTTTGCCATTGAAAATGTCAGTCTCTTAGCAAACATGAAAAGGTCTATTAAATAAAATAAATAATTTCAGGTTTGTTTTTAAAAAGATTTTTGAAGAGAAAGGTTTGGTCCACCAAAGATTTGGACCAACAGATATTGCTATTGCTCCAGTCCAAATCACCAATACATTGTAGCAGGGTTCAATATTAATACTTGTCCGCTTTTCCAGGCCACTACTTGCGGCTACATGTAGCTAAGTACTTGTCTGATTGGATTATTATTATTATTGTTTTACATCGCACCGGGAATATTCCATCCATATGGCGTGTCTGATTGGACAAGTGATTTTTCTGTAAAGAATTTTTTAAATTAAAAAAGAAAAAAAAAAACCCTGAATTGTAATCTTTTTTTATCGAAATTTAAAGTCAAAAGCAGTGAGAGAACAACGATCAGAAAGTTTATTCTAAAAGTGAGGTCAGCAATTTTAATTAAAATCGGGATCAAAGTTCACTTGTGGGACAATTTGGTTGTTATTTTTCTGTTATTTTCTAATTTGGCAAATGGTAAATACCCTCTTACCCTTATTAGGAGCTCTGTATATTCGTTAATAAAATACCTTAACACAATAAATAAATTTTTAAAATTTTATTTTATTCATTACAGTAGTTCAGTATTTTCAGTATTGACAAAGTGTCAGACAAGTAAAATTTATATTTGGACAACAAAATTTCATGGCTACTTGTCCGAATGGAGTATTTCATGTGTGTATATATATATATACATGTGTACATGAAATACTTTTTCCTATGCCTGTTTTGGGGCCTAAAACTACATGTTCTCAACACAAAAAAGTTTTGGACCTAAAACAAGCCAAACATTTTTTCATCAACTTTTGTTTCGTGTTTTTGGCCTGAAAAACAAGCATTGATGAAGTGATTTCAGGATTACTTTAGCAAATTCAGGAAAATTTTATCAATCATGGCATTATATACATTTATATGAAAAATTCCATTGATGATTTACCAAGTAAAGACAACTATTAGTGTTTACCTAACTCTTTCTCTTGATCTCCTTTCATTACAAATAGTGATACTGTTTTCTTTCACTTCAAAATATTCAACATATAGAGCATGGTACTGAATTAATCTATTTACCTGAAAATTACCCAGCTATTCAAAAAAGTAAACAAAGTTTCAAAATCTTAAAACTATTAAACAAAGCTTAGCTTTCATAACTTGGAAAATAATGAATGGAATTTATCATATAATGCCATGCTAAAAGTTAGAATTCACCTTAAATTAATTTGTCAAAGTAAGTCATATTTCTGAAACTGTTAAATTCTCAACTATGTGTGTTTCTCAGAGAAAAACTTGAACATGAACACACAAGATTTAGGCCTGTTCTTGGTCTAAGCCTACATCTTTACAATATGACTTAACTGAATTTATCATTCCTTTATATGACAAGTCACATGTGCGGATACAGAGGAGGGGGGGGGGTCTGGACCCAGGGACCCCCCTGGAATCCGAAAATTTTAACAAAAAAAGGTAATATTTGGGCATTTTGGGGGTTGGAAACCACCCCCCCCCCCCCTCGTCTAAAAGAAAAATTTACCTTTTTTGGTTGGACCCCTTCTGACAAAAATTTCTGGATCCGCGCATGAGTCATATGATCATATTGAGAACAATTTTTGTTCAACGCCATTCTTGCACCACATCTTTACCTGTTTTAACTAACTAACGCCGTACCGGTAGTCTGGTAGTGTTATAAATATTAAAATGAAACAATGATTGTAAATCTGTAATAAACATCAAGATCAAATGAATAAATATGTAAACATGCTTGGTCTCTATGGAAGTATCCAACACTTTATGACAATTTTGACGGTGAAACATGGGGAAAATTCAGACAAACAAAAACGAAATACAGATTTAGTGCGAATTTCCTCCTCTAAATAGAAAAGTTACAATAAACATACTCATTAGGCTTCCAAACCCTCGATGTTACGTCCCTTGATCCAGAAACAATACCTCCATCGGGTACGAGGGCTGGGTATACCGTCCGAACATCTTTTTCATGCCCGACAATATTACATCGGAATTTATAGGGCGCAGCCATTTTAAGTATACAAATGCCGGAAAAATATTTCATTGGTCATTTTTCAGGGTTACAGACATTTTTTTTTATTTCTTTGGATAAAAATATAAAATCTAGTACGATTTCTAAGTTTTTCATGTTATAAATGATTATAAAAAGATTAAACATTTGTAAAGAAATATTTTTTTTCAATTTGTAAAAGGGGACTAAACAAAGGAAAACTTTTTGTGTCATTTTTTTAAATTTAGAAAGAAATATGTTACCTTGATTTCAATAACTCTCTGTAACATATTCTTAACCGACTAATTAATGCGTTTTGCTGAGGAAAAAATTCACGTGTTATAACTTGTACAATGAATGTGTACGCCTAGTGGCATAGGAAGTGGGGGGGGGGGGGGGGAATCATGAAATATTTTTCTTGATACTGAATGAGTTCATCTAGAATTTGATATGTAATAAAGAACTTCGGAACTTGTGCCGGTGTTAGAGAGAATATTTTTGACGACTAATGTAGTCTGTCGCCATCTATGTTAATATTTCCCAGAAAAAAATAACGTTAAAAAAGTGGTGGTGGTGGGGGGGGGGGGGGGGGGAACTGGTCCCACGGTTCCTATGCATATGCAAAATTCTAAACGTTTCGAATATATTGACAAGTTTAATGACACATCTAGATATCTACATAGATATATGACTTTACACTTAATAACCCCGAATGTGACAAATTTATACATAGCATTAAGTAAGCAACACTAATACATCAAATTAGGAAACCGCTTTATTGGACATATACATATAAATTAGAGTGAATTTGACGACTTTGGATTTTCTATTGTAAATTTCACCTGCTTAGACACCTATCACACACACACACACACACACACACACACACACACACACACACACACACACATACACACACACACATATATATATAAATTGATTCGATTTGTTAGAAACAAATAAACAACAACAAAAAAAAAAGGAAAGAAAGAAAAAAAAAAACAAACAAACCAAAAAAAAAAAAAAAACAAAAAAAAAAAAACAAAACAAAACAGAAGAAATCAAATCTCATATTACTTTCAAACTTTTGTGTAAAATCTTTCGTTAGCAAGCGACGGGTGGGAACTCTATAATGGGGCAGGGCATTGTCTAAATCTTTTCAGGTCAAGGAGACAAGGCCTTGAACCTCATCCCCTCAGATTATTAGTCTGCGAGACTTCTACAGATCAGAAGTTTAGCTCGCCAGATCAATCTTCATAGATGCGAAGCACTGATTAGGTCATGACTGTTAATATCACTTTATAATTTTCATATAGTGTACATGTACATCCATTCTATGATATATTCGTGTTCATATTTTATGACCCCTCAGCTTGGAGAAATCTGTTAATCCTTGCTCTTTGTATGGAAATCCATTTATGAATTTACTGAAATGTGCATACCGGCTATGATTGTTCTATTTAATTTTGTGGTGAATGGGAAGACAGGCTCGTAAACCGGTTAACCATACCGACTGAGTTACGATTTTCATTTCAATTTACCGTCCTGAACTAGGTACGGCAACTGCTTTATATTGGAACATTTCTATAATGTCCTTTTGTATGTGATTCTTGTATCAGGGACGTATATATCTCTGTTTGGTAAATGATCTGCTTGTCTCATTGTTTTGTGGATACGCTTCTCGTACACTTGTCAGAATCCCAATTTCCAGTAACATGTCTTTGGAACTTCACATAAACAATATCATAACAAAGGCAAAAAATATTAGGGGTTTTGAAGAGAATAGAAATCTACAGATTACACAAGGAAGAAAAAAGAGGAGTTACTGGCTCAGTTATGTGGCAGAAGTCACCATGGAGCTATACAATACATGAATATCAATAATATACTAGCACATATAACACATTACAAAAATATTTGATTGTAGTGCAATTACGATACCGACTTAGGACGGTCATTTAATTTGACAAAAACCAAACAAATGGTGTGGTTAACCGGTTTACGGGCCCACCTTCCCACTCACCGTAACAGCAGAACAATCAAAGGACTTACATTTAAAAATTCATAAATAATCCTCCATGTAAAGAACAAGGGTCAACAGGAAGAAACAAAATCCTTTGCTACAAATCAATGGTTAGGTTAAATTTTGAATATTATCAAACTGGCTGGTTACCACATCTATCCAAAGAAACTTGAAGATAACAGAAAATGTTCAAAAACGGGCTACACGTTATATCACTCACCAACACCAGTAGCGTCTCAAACATGTTACATCACTTGAACTACCCGACTCTTGATTACAGAAGAAATCTAAGCAGACTGGCCATCTTTTGTATCATACACAATACTGTAGCCAGAAATCTGAATCTGCATTAGGTTCCACAAACGACTACCAATACTCGTACAACAAGTCCACTATACATAGGCAGGTCTAGAAATTTTTGAAAGGGGGGATGGGGTTGTAGTCTCCCATGACTAATGTTTTCCAATCTTCGGTCTGGAAGTGGGGGTCAGCGCTAGAAATGGTCGAAAATGACCTTTTTGGTAAAATTTCCCGACTAAAGGGGTGGGTTGCAACCCCGCAGCCCCTAGCCTCTAAATCCACCAGTGAATATGGCACACGTACAGCAGGGTTATTTCAAATTCAGCTTTTTTACCTCGTACAGTTACACAACTGTACAGTGTGGAACGCCCTACCACACTCAGTGGTAGCGGCAACCTCCTCGGACCGGTTTAAAACCCTTGTCCATAGTGAAACATTTTAAGTGATTCAAATTCGCAGGTACATAATTGTATTTACTTGCACTTGTTTATATATTTTTCGGCACTTTTTAAAACAGAGGTCTGTTAACGCTCAGCACCGACGAATAAGATACAGAGTGATATGTTTTCTTTTTCTTTTTTCTGTCAACATTCTTTTTCTGTCTATATTATTCTTCATCCAGATTTCTATTTATTCTCTGTTTGTATGCAATTGAATGCGTTTCAGATGTAAGGAATTTAGTTGAGTACATTTCCACCGTTAATTTGTTTTCTGTTCTATGGAATCTGGTTCGATTCAGGAGATAACACCCTCAAGAAATGTAATATTACTGTCTTGCGTTAAATTCTTAGATCATATACAAAATCAGGATGAATCTTTATTTAATAAAATTTATAAAGCAACAAAAATGTCAAATCCATGGGTTAAAAACCTTAATTTAATTTTACATAGCTTAGGGTTTTCTTTCATAGTAAATAATAATACTGATATAAAACCTTACGTTGACTCTATGATTAGCAAAGAATTTCTGATCAGTTTTTGCAAATGCAAATATCTTAATCTTATAAATTAACCTTTTTCAGTAAATTACATATTATGAATAAACGACCGGTGTGTGTTAATAAATTAACTAATAGATTGGATAAGTCAATAATTTGTAAAATCAGAATAATTAAGTGCTCATGAGCTTGCTATAGAAAAAAGAAGACATTCAAACATTCCAAGATCTAATCGTTTTTGTAATGCCTGCAAAACCAAACTTATCGAAGATGATGTACACTTCTTTATATATTGTACTGCTTATACTGAAATAAGAGACAATTTGCGGAAAGAACTTCAGACTCAAAATAAAAATATAAATCTAGTTGATACAAATGTCACACTTCAAATTTTGCTTAATAGTAATTCATTGAAGATTTTAAAATTATCTTCTTCATTCATATCAGAGACATATATACACATGTGTATATTTGTCTCTCTTCATATATAATTGTCCTAAATATAGAAAAGCTCTCATAACCTGTTAAATACATGTACTTACTGTTGTAAATTACAACTAGTATCAGCATAAATTACTTAAATGGTATTTAACCACTGTGGCTATAAATGGTATAGCTTTGCTAATAAATATATATGAATAGTGTAATTTATATCAAATGAGGTCTGAACTATATTCTTCATTAACATAGAACTGTCCTGTACATCGGTAACTCTAGATACCTTCAATGTCACTTAGTCATGGTTATCATTTAAATTACAATGTACACATAGTCATTGCTATGCCATGTTATATATATATATATATATATATATATATATATATATATATATATATATATATATATATATATATATATATATATATCATATCATTATGTTATACATATAGACAATAACAATTACATGTTAATGTGTTACGTCTAGAAAGAATCAATCAGGCTAGATCTACAGGTCTAGTAAATTAATCGTACAACATAAAGTGATCTCACTGGTTTCAAACTTTTTCCCGTTCATATCCGGATTATTATTTGCATTAACTTTACCGCGGAACACATAAACAGGAAATTGAATTTACCGCGACGACAACAATATTCGATATAATGTCACAGAAACGTAAACTTGCAGAAGACGATGAAGAATATATTGCTTCCACATCGAAAATGATAAGAGTAGATAATATTGGTAACTGAAATTTGATATATATTCCGAATTTCCTCGACGAGTATTTTTATCACTTTGTTCTGCATCTAGCAACCGTAATTTATCATAATGTATAACACTGTATAATGTAAGCAGTGTATATATTATTATCAAAGTAATTTTGTTCAGTAGAGTCAGTAAGTCATCTTTTACATCTCGATCTGTACTTGTCAGCAGATTTGAATTTGTTGTTGCTGACATGTATTTTGATCATTGATGTATTGTTGATTTTGATTTTTTTTTTCTTATTCACCACAATTGGCCACTTTCCATTTCCACACCCCCTAGCGGATTTCCCGCGACTCCAAAACAAAATGGCGGTGTAAGGGGACATACGCTACTAGTACTGTGGGTGTATCTAATCAATCATTTTGGGAGTGTTTTTTTTATGAATAAATGACTGTTTAGCATAGATGTGTTAAAATTACATTATTCATATAACTGTGTCTTCATGTTTTCATGGATTGTAGTTTGTACTACTAAGAGAAATTAGTCAAATTTGGTCATATTTTGTGACAGGTATTAAGCCAGTTTGTCATCTGTATCTGGAGGTTCCCCTAGCAAAAGTCAAATGCGACATTCCTTAAACTGCCGTCCGTACTGTAATATGTAATTGGCTTACTGAATATAAGTCAGCTTGGCTTGCGGCGCCGACGATCCGGGTTCGATTCCCGGGTTGCGCCACTATGTTTAAGAGGTTGGTAACCTCCTGCTTCCATGTCGCGATATAACTGAAATATTGTTGAAAGTGACGTAAAACACCAATCAACCAACCAACCAATATAAATCAGCAGTTTGACCCGATGATCCGTATTTGCTAATATTATGTGTTACCTTTGTGTTAATTGGGGCAACTTAATTAATTAACGTTTAGTAATATCAGGGACATAGACATGCTATTTATTTATTTATTTAATTATCTATTTATTTATATTTTTATTTTTTTCTTTTTGTAAAGTTTTCAGTCAGATGTATTTTGTCAAGCCATGATCAGCTTATCATTGTAGAATTATAGATATCAGGGACTTAAATATACAAGCCCTGTGAACATACATAAGTGTTCCGAATTCTATAATGGCCGATATTACTAAACAGTTTCTCAAGATTATTACAGAAATGTTAGAGAAATGGCTGAGTAAATTCAGAAAATGTGTTCAAGAAAAAAAAAGGGGAGGGGGGTTCTGCAATTTTCAAAATGTAAAAAGGATGTATAGACATCTATATATTACTACCTGGAATGGACAAATATATCCTTTTCATTAAGAGCATGTTATTAATGTTATTAAATATCTGTATACAAGTACACAGCCCACAAAGGTGACTTTAAAAAAGCATCTTATCAAATATATATACACGGCCCACAAAGGTAACTTGAAATAAATTTTGTCCAAAATCACTCAGATTGCAGTGCGGTACTACTACCCTCACGCACATTTGTATGTACCGTTAATTAATTAAGTTGCCCCAATCAACACAAAGGTAACACATGACACTTGCAAATATGGATCATCGGGTCAAACTGCTGACTTATATCCAATAAGCCAATTACGTAATACAGTACAGACAGTATTTTAAGGAATGTCGCATTTGACATTTGTTAGGTGAACCTGGAGATACAGGTGACAAACCGGCCAACGCCCGTCACAAAATATCACCAAATTTGACTAATGTCTGTTAGAACTACAAGCTACAGCTGATGAAAACAGGAAGATACGTCCATATAAATAATCAAATTTTAACAGATCTTTGCTAAACGGTCATTTATTCATGAAAAAAACCCACTCCCGTAATGACTGATGAGATTCACGCATAGTAGCATATGTCCACTTATAGCGCCATTTTGTTTTTTGAATAGTAGGAAATCTGCTAGGGGGCAGAGAACTGGAAAGTGGTCAATTCTTAGAATTTTTTACTGATACAAAAGACACCTGTATTATCATGCCAGTAGACCTTTTCACGTTAACTGCAGAGCTGTCATATCAGACAACAAAATGATACATGTTCCCTTCAAATGGATCAGAATCACGTTAAGTTACATTATTATGTGTTAAGTTTAAAGGGAATGTTAATCAATTCGCCTTCCAGTATTTCCAATAACTTAGCTATCAGTTATGACCCAACTGATGTCCAATATTTAACACAACTTTTCATATCTGACCTTGAAAAACATGGATGTTGTCCTTTTTAAACCAAGTATATTGTTTTCAGGGTTTATCAACAGTGTTTAGCATGTACAAATAACCTTGACCTTTGACCCCTGTACTTAAAAAAATAATAGGCATCATTGTCTAGTGTAAGCATCAGTGGTTTGTATACCATGTTGATGGTCCTAGCCTGATTGGCTTTGTCTAAATCATGTTTTCTAAATTTATCAACAAACGTTTAGTGTGACCTTGACCTTTAACCTCTATTGCTTTAATCCTGAAGAACGATAGGGGTTGTCTTCCTGTCTTATTAAGTACATGACCAAGGTTGATGATCCTAGCCCAAAGGGTTGGGTCCTGTTTATAAGCTTTATCCATAATGTTTAATGGGTGACCTTGACTTTTTACCTCTGATCCTGAAAAATTATACATGTACTGGTATGTGTTCTAAGTTTGACAGTACTAGCCCAGTGGTTTTGTCTGTATGATGTATCCTGATTACAAAATTTATCAGCAATACAGCCTTTTTATGCTTAACATGTGACCTTCAATTTTGACCTCAAGCATTTGAGCTAGGACATTCAGGCTTGGTACATGTACTTTTTGTGATGAAAGGATGATACATGTACCTATTGTTTTCTAATTTCAAAGATAAGGGGCAAAATAAGTATAAGGAGGTACATTGTTTTGCAAAGAGAAAGTTTTTGTTTTGGACTTAAGGTGTTCAAGTGTGTAATATAGGTCAATGTGGTACAGGTATTTTGTTAATGATACACTATAATTTCAATAACATAATAATATAATTCATTAGTTAGGTTTGTATTACTGGTACTTTTTCTCATATAGAAAGTATATATTTGAACACTTTTTGATAAATTATACTATTCAGACATTATAAACTAGGGTATGTGAAGCTCCATATGAGAAACAGTGCTTTTGCTATGTCAGTGTTGACATGCTTTGTCACTGAATAGACTTTTCACTGTATTTGCCACCTTATAACTCATGTATGCACAATAGCCCTTCTTGGTGGTTAGCTTCAAATGTGAAAGAAAAGTTATCTCTTACAATTGCTGAGGAATGCTAAGTACATTCTTGTAGACGGCTGTCAGGAAATGCTATTGCACATATACAAATTGTAAGATTGTTTGCTACAACATTCCAAAATCTTGAACATAACCATTTTATCAACTTTCAAGTTTGATACATAATTTTGAATAATTTTAAAGTGTACCATAGGCATAGGATTAATGTCCAATTGTTTACTATGTTCGTGTTGACAACGTAATACGTGACTGCAATTGATAAAAATCTTCTATAGGAAAATAAATTTTAAACTCGGTTTTATTTCCATGATCTCATTTTAGGATTAAGGTTAGTTGATTAAAAAGTCTATTTTTTTCTATTACAGATCCTTCTCAGATGACTGACACTCCCTCTGGGAAGGGTGGAAGGGTAAGCTGCTATATTGATTTAATTAAATTTTATTATAAACACAGGGGTTTCAATAAGAATTTTTTGAGGTGATCTAGAAATTTGAGGTGTATCACTTTGAGTGCCCTAGCACAAGTGGCAGTGGTATATTCAAGATCAGAGGAAATTCGAACCGGCAATCTCTGTCATTTGAAGCGGCGGTATTTCGCCAGGTGCTGGTTCTTATTGAAATACCTGTAAACATACAGAATAAAAAACCCAATTCACAATTTATTGGTGTATTCATATTTACTTTGATATGAATGTATATGCATGTATTCATTGTTAACCATTAAATAATCTTCATTATTTATATACAACTATTTTATTTACAAAATTCACACTTGATTTTAATATTTTTCTGGTGCTAAATTACAGTACAGTCTGGGTGGAACTTTGAATGCCCACTGTCCACAGTGGGCAGTCCAACTAAAATTTCAGTGGGCATTTGGAGTGGACATTTACCTGAGCTATCAAGCTGTCCACTTACCTGTATGTTAATTCTAACTGGCTCTTACAAGAATGTCCACTGTGTGCAGTGGACATTTTTAATGCCTACTCTAAAAATGTCCACTGTGACCAGTGGGCAAATTAAGTTCCACCTGGACTGTACTGTAGGAATGAAAAGGAAAGTAATCCAAATCAAAACGATGATGTGAAAACAAAACGAAAAGCATGCAAAAAATGCATTAGATGTTTAGAATGTACAAAGATCATCCAAAACAGTATTGTCTATGTCAGTTGAGTCAGGTCTATGCCACTTGATATTGATGTAGACCCAGTGTCTATGTGCATCTCTGAGTCCAAATTTGAAAGTTGCTTATATGGAATTATGATTTGCCAAAGAAAGATTGCAGTGAATTACAAGGAATTCAGTATCTGTAGTTCTTAATTTTCCTGTTGCATCCTTTGCTATAGAAAGTGATAGATAATTATTGTGTATTTTTCCCTGTAACTTGTTCATCTTAATCACCAGGGCAAAAGGTGACAGGTTCCAAATTTGTCTGAATCATGGTAATAGAAGAAAGAATTTAGTATTTAGCAATTGCTAAAAGCCATTGACTACCAGATTTTAGTATTGAGTAGATGCCATTGACTACCAGATTTCACAAGTTAGGGGCCTAAGTGGCTTAAGAATAAATCTCTTACAGAACAATTTGTAAGCCCTTTGAAATTGTACAGAATGAGTAAATGCATATAGTGAATAATATCTAGAAATGAATGATCATGCTGATGAATTTAAATTATGAAATCTGTAAATAAGTATGAAGTATATGTATTTGTGTAATTTGTTTCTATGTTCCCCCAAAAAGTTTGGAGGAGCATGATTACATGTATAGTCGCTGTCATGTCTGTCTGTCTGTTAGTACGTTCATCTGTCTGAACACACACTCATCTATTTATCATACTCATCACAATTGTCACTCAAAATATGGGCTTTTGGACAAAGAAGTCAAGGTCATTCAGAGAATAGAACTTTAGGTAACAATAAAGAGCATATATTTAAGTGAATTTCCAAAGGGCAATAGTCATACTCCACACAAATGTTAATTGTCACTCTGGATATGGGTTTCAGAGAAAGGTCAATCAGGTCATTTCTGAAAAGTCAAGGTCACTCAGTAACTAGAACACAATAAAAAGGCTTATATATTGGCAAATTTCTAACAGTGAATGTTCATACTTTACATTAAGGATAAATACAACCTCAACTTTTTATACTATCTGATAAATCTCAGAGTATAAATGGCTGTTGTTTCTGCCTGACTCTCCGTCTGTTAGTGTAGAGAGCATTCATTAGTTTACTGATTTTATTGTTTTTCTATACCCCTTGTGTGTATTTATTCTGTTTTCCTAAATTTCAAAAGGTAAGGGTCTAGGTGACCTCTGGATCCAAACTCTTAAAGAAAACTCTAGATTGTGTCTGCTGGTTATATTTACCATTTCTAGCTATGCTATCCATTGCAAAATTGCAAAGTTACAATAATTTGTAAAATATTTATATGTGTAATCCTTGGTGAAATATTTCTGGTTATCAAAACAAAACAGAAAAAAAGCCCCTGAAGCGAACAGTGAATTCAGTCTCTTTTACCCATTTCAGATGATTTCTTATTATTTATTCATTGCAAATATCAAACTAGGTTAGAAAGAAGTCAACCAAAGTAAAGGAGATGGAAGAATTTGAAGAAGCAGAAAGAACTAAAGCACAGAAGAAAGCCAAAACACCACCTGAACCTGCAAGGATTAACCCTGCTCTCCAGTCAGGTACAAATTTACATAATATCTTCTTCATTTAAAGCTTAAAGCTCAAGTGATCTGTACATGTATTAATATTATCATAGTGATGTGCCCATTATCATTCTTTCTTCATCCATTTGTAAACTTAAACAATTTAGACTTAGACTTAGAATTGAAGTCAGATCCATCAAGAGGTGGATCCAGGGTGGGGAGACATAGGCCCTAGAGGGTGCAAATGTATCCTCTTTGAGCAACTTCTTTTTCAGATTGACTGTGCATCAGGGAGATTAAGAAGTGTTTCTTGGGAGTTATGTTGTTGTTATTTGTTTATTTGATCTTGACCTTGTAGCAGTTTCTTTAACTGTAGTTATATCCTCTGAACAGTTAGTGGAAGACTTTTATGCAATGTTTTTTACAAGCCCAGGGGCCCGGCTGAATATCTTACTACTCATGTATTCACCGCTGATTACTCTTAGTGAAAAAAGGATGTAACGTTGAAATGAAGTAAGTTTGTTATAAGTCATGCAGAAGAAACAGAAGATTTCTTGGTTCTTGGGAAACTTTATCTGATAATATTCTGACATGTTGGTTTGTGTGCAAACACAAGAAAACTTTGAAGATTTCTGGTCATCTTTCACAGAGAGAGTTTCTCTCAAGGTTTCTCATTTATTCAAGACTGATTCTTCTATTTCAACTGTTTTGTTTGATATGTATCAAAGCATACTTGTTGATCAGCATACCGTACTGTACATAATTTGTAGCTCTCTAGGACTTTCCTTTAGTACCATGTCTTTTGATCTGGTGACCTTGAGAGAGGCTTTACCTTGGACTTTGACCTACTTTTCAAAAACTTTAACCTGAACTATATCTTCTGAACCATTAGTGGTAGAGCTTTGATATTTCACATGTAGATTCCTCATGATCAGAGCTTTCCTTGGTGCCATAACTTTTGACTTACTCACCTTGACCTTGGACAGACTTACTTTTAAAAAACTTTAATATGGGCTATATGTTTTTAACTGTTAGTACTATGGCTGTGATATTTCATGTGTAGATTCTTCAAGATTATAGCTTTCGTTAAGTACCACAACTTTTGACCTTGTTACCTTGACCTTGGACTTTTACCTACTTTTCAAAAACTTTAACTTGGACCATATCTTTTGAATCACTAGGTTAATAAACACTTATGGCTTGCTGCCTATCAAATGATTAAAAAATACACCAGTGAACTTTGTGACAACTCTTGTTTAATATGGTGTATTCCTCCACTTCTTGAGTATGGATTTTGGTAATATTTGCATAGGATAAAAGTTTTCAGGGTATTTTTTATCTTCATGATTTCTGCTAGTTTTCAATTTCTTACCGGCAAATTTTGCGGAAGGGGACTTTAGTTTTGCACTCTGAAAATCCATCTGTCAGCACTTTTTTCTGTCTTGCTTGTAGATTGTCATTTGATATTTGGTACATTGCTGTATCAATATCATAACACATCTTATGAGAATTTTGTTCTAGTTCATAAATGTTTTACTGACTTATGGCTCTTGGACTGAGGAAATTATGGAAATGCTTTCTTTTCCGCACCTTTTTGTCGTGCTTGCAGATTATCATTTGATATTTGATATGTTGTTTTACCATGACCAGTCACAGATCATGTTCGAATTTTGTTCTGGTTTGTTAATTTTTATGCCCCTGGAATCAAAGATTTGGGGGCATGTAGTTTTCGCCTTGTCTTTTTGTCTGTTTGTCCATTTATCTGTGGCAAAAAAACTATAACATTGCTGATAATTTTTGACTTGATTTTGCTTTATTTGGACTTTTTTGCTCAGTCCAGTTCTCAGGAATGTGGTCATTGAAGTACAAAATGCTGCTGCAGTATAAAGTACTGATTTATTCATGTAGGAAATTCTATGTAGAACAACCTGACACCCCTGTAAACAAAGTTAAACTCATTGTATTTCGATTCATCTCTGTTGATCTATATTCTTTATACAGGTGGGAACTATGGCAATAACGATGGATGAATTTGATGTCCTTTCTATAAAATTTTTTATTGTTTTCATTATGAACACATTGTAATTGTTTGTAGATTTTGTAATAAATGTATAGGGGTATTTTTATGGTCTAAACATCTAACAACAATTAAAGTTTTGTTATCTTGACTTTGATGACCTTTCATCTTTTGAATATATAGGACTTTCATTTTTACCATGTGACAAGAGCTTGTAACAAGAGCTTTTGTTTGACACATCAACAGGACATATTGTTTGGTCTAAATGTATTATGCAGTATAGTGACAATTCATCTGTTGGTTTTAAAGAAACATACTGGCTCAGTGGTGATTCTATCCATAAAAATACTTGCATTCCATACTTCCTAAACTCTTAAATTTACCTTTAATCACAAGATTTATGACTCAAAACCTACAATGTCGTATGATTTTAAAAGCTGGAAAAAGATATTTTTTTTAAAGTCCAGAGGAATGCAGTCATTAACAGTGACTCTGTCTGTTCACTTGATTGTCAGAAGTCTATTAGCTCATTACTTCTCATGGTGTTATTTGTAATGTCCTACCGTACATGGTTGTTTTTTCATTAATATTCATTAGAGACCATTCTTGCACATGCAGTCTTTAAACAAAGGTATCTTGCTACTATTTGCAGATAAAGTATTTATTTCATTTCTCATCAATGTTTTATTATTCATTGGGCCAGACAAGTGCAAAAAAGTATATAACAATATATGTTTTTTAAAACATGCTGAGCCACAGTGCCTCTTTGTCTAAATGTACTATATGTACCATGTAGGAGTAGTAACAATTGTTTTCTTTTTGTCATGACATTTGCTTTTAAATAGTTCATTATGAGTCATATTTTTCTATATTGATTTATACATCTGTAATTCTTATTCTTAAATGTTTTGAAAGTTGGTGATGTTTTCAGTTTTAAGACTTTATCTTTTTCCAGGGAGTGCACTTCAAGCAGCAAACATTCAATTAAATTTGATGTCAGCATTAAAATCCACTCAGATTATATCTCCAGAACAATCTGTTACAATGGCAACAACTCAACCTACAGTAACGAGTGCAAAAAAGTCATCTAGCAAGAGAAAAGAGGAAACTGTCATACAACAAATACAACAGCAAGAACACAAAAACAAACCTTTATCCAAAAAAAATGTAATGGTTGTACCAGGTCTTATCCCTAATTATCCTGGAGTGACAACAATAGAGGCAGGTGTGATAGAACAACAGATGTCTATCAAAGAAGAGCCAATAGAGACAGTAGATCCTAATGTGCTTCTGCCACAGGTTGTGAAAGGTGTAAAAAGCCCAACTTTGATGCAACAATTACATGAAGAGTCTGATGTAAAACCTACAATAACTAAATCTGCAAAGAAAGGAAAAGGGAAACATGTGAGTGGAGAGCAGGGTACTGGCAGTAAGGGACCCAAATCTCCCACATTTACGATCAAGACAGAGCCGGGACAGTCTCCTAGTGTAATAAAAATGCTTCTTAACAAACCAACACAATTCACAGATCCAGTTGTGTCAACTCAGTCCTTGACAAAATCTTCGGAGGTTTCCTCCCCTCCAAAATCAGAACCAAAGTCAGGTAAAAAATCAAACAAAGCAAAGAAAGATTTAGTGCCAGAAATGCTGAAGGTGGATACATCAGTGAGACCTGTAGGCTCCGATACTATTATGGGATCACCTAATGCAGAAGAAAGACAACTCTTAGTAAGTCAGATGATAATAATATGCGCTCGGATCGATAGATAGGGGGCATATTGTTTTTGTCCTGTCTGTCTATCTGTTTGTCTGTATGTTTGTTTGTCTGTTGTCAACTTTAACCTTGGCCATAACTTTTTAACTGTGTGGGGTAGAGACTTCATATTTCACATGCATACTTAGCTAATGAAGCCCTTTCAAATGACAGCAATAGCCCTCATCTGTCTGTCTGTGTGTCTATCTGTTTGTCTGTCTTTGTTTGTCTTGTCATCTTTTACCTTGGTCATAACTTTTGAACAGTGAGGGATAGAGACATGCATACTCAACTAATGAAGCCCTTTCAAATGGCAACAAGGTCGATGACCTTTTGACCTTGACAACGACCTTCATGCTACAAAAAACTTTTTGGACTTTGTTGCTGCTAGGAGCATTGATGTTGCACAAACACAGCTTGTCTTTTTTCTTGAAGTTTTATTTCATATTCAGAATTATATAATAAGAAAGTGATATGATCTTATCATTCCAGAAAAAAACTCTATTGCACATATGTTCATTTAGCTAGTAGAAGAATCTCAAATTTTGTATGACTTGTTTTAACTACATTGTACATGCAAATTAATGATACATTGGATTTCTTATACTGAGAACAAATCAGAAAAATTATAGTTTGTTGTGCGGAGTGAAATTGTTTATTTACATTTTTTCTAATGTACCTGGCTTTCTGAAAGTTTACTGGCTTTATTGTCTGCTTTCACAATCAGTAAAATCAAGAAATCCAGGGTCACATTAGAACAGAGATAAGTGGCACATCATTAGCTCGCCAGGACAAATGTACATGGATCAAATGTCATTCTCCGGCGTCAACATCCACCTTCCAAAAAAACTTTAATAAGGGCTATATCTTTTGAACCTTAAGAGATAGCATTTAGATATTTCACATATAGATTATGACCAGAACTTTTATTTGTTGCCATGTCTTTTGACCTTCTAGCCTTGACATACTTTTCAAAAACTTTAACTTGGGCTGTATTTTTTCAACTATTAGAGATAGGGCTTTGATAGTTCACACGTAGATTCCTTTTAACAAGAACTTTCATTTGGTACCATTACTTTTGATCTTGGCCTTTTTCAAGGTTTTCTTTAGTACCAAAACACATTACAGACCAATAAATCTTAATTCTAATGTCTATGGATGACTATAACCTGCACCGATCAGCTATATTGTCTTCTGACAACTCTTGTTTTGTTATGCATTGAAACCTTTTTGTATTTAACTATTCAGAATTATGAATTTCATTAGGTTGCTGTAATATTCTGATTGTAAATGACTTGCCAAATGTAAATTATGTTGAACATGAACATGATTGCTTTGTATAAATGATGTATTTGTCATTGCTATTGTTAATTTCAGAGGTGTTGATGGGGGATAAATGTTCAAAAGTAATCAATGTGTAGTGCCTTATAAAAGTAGTAGTTTACATGTTCTAGTAATGTAATAATAAGACTATTTTTTGTTCCTCAGTCACCTAGCAAAAGAAAACAAAAAATGTCACCATTGAATGAAGACATTGAAGAAGATGATGAAGAGTTAGATGATCTAGAACTAGATGATGATGAGGATGATGATGATGACATTGACCCAGAAGTAGAAGATGGAATGGATTGGGAATTTGAGACACAGGATGGAAGTCTGATTATTGCTGAGGGAGAGACAAAAACAAAGAAAACACCAAAGAAAGCTGGAGGAAGTGGAAAGAAAAAGGCAAAGATGAAGTCATCTAATGATACTGATTCACAACCATCAGCCAAGGTACTGTTTAGGTTTAGCATCAAAATACACAATGGAAACCTTTTCACTGAGTGCACAAAGTATCAGAATTAACTGTCCTTAGATCACCAACAACCCAAACTGCCAAACAAATTTAGGTTGACTTTTGACTGGGTGGTATTAAGGCATACTACAGCACTGAATTAGAACACATTGCCAGGTTACATAAATAGGGTTAGATAAATAAAAAAAGATGCAGAAATAAGTTATATGGCAAAGAAAATCATCTATGCTGCTTGACTTTCCTGTGATTCATGTAAAGAGCATATTGTGTCATGACCTTGACCCAGTATCATGCACCCAAGGTGAAGGGCTACATGGAATATTCTTGTTTTCCTTGGATTTCCTACATGCCTTTTTTGTAATGTTGTACAGCCCATTTAACAATGTTTCTGTTTAAATAATAACTGATGGTTATGGTGTTCTTGTTATTTTAACATTTTCATTTTATATATTGATTTTATCTTCCCTCTTTGTTGCTGGTAAAATAGAAGAAAACACGTAATTAGGATGCAGTATTTTATGAAAATCACTATATTGAGATTCAGATCCAGAACTGAAGGAAAAAGTCAAAAACTTTAATCAAGACATATTCATCAGGACAGGTGTTTGAATAAAAGTTTAAATTCAGCCTTTATTGAAATAGTTTCATATTCTGCTATAAAATATTTATACGCCTGGCAACGAATTAGGGAGTGTGTTTATTGGAATCACCTTGTTGGTCTGTCCGTACGCCTGTCCAGTGTCCATAGACACATTCTTGTCTGGAGTTTTTCTCATTTATATTTTTATAGATCCTATTGAAAGTTTAGATTTAGCTTTAAAACTACTTAAAGGTGTGCACCTATTATTTTCATCTCTTTGGAGCTATTTCTAAACATTTTTTGGTGTTTTTGCCATTCTAGGGATTTTGAACTCTAGATACAACCCTGTCCACATGAACATATAAAGATGTGCACATCCTACTTTCATCTCTTTGGAACCATTTTTCAACATGTTTTTGGTGTTTTTGCCATTTTTTGGGACTATGTTCTCTAGATACAACCCTTGTTCAGAGTTTTTCCCATTTACCTTCCCACAGATTCCATTGAAATTATAGATTTAGTTTCATTATTACATGAAGTTGTGCATATCCCATTTTCATCTCTGTGAAGCCATTCTTTAACATTTTTCTTTATATTTTTGCCATTTTTGGGACATACCGGTAATGCATTTATTTCATTTTGGGACTTTGTTCTATTCATAGACATGAATTTGGCTTTTATTTTAATTTTTTTCAATGATTATACCTCAAAATTTATACCAGTGATGTATCTTGGGATGAATTATTGCATGTTTCAACTTTGTTGACACAGGGGTATTTGTCCTGTTAGGATAGCTCTAGTTTTGGTTGGTGGAGAGGATAATAACTAGGTTATTTTTGGAGCAGGATTAAAGTCAAGGTCAAGGGCATATTTTGATAGAGCCTATCCAGGTTATTATGTTTGTGAAAAAAGAATTAAATTAGACCAGTGAAGGATCTTTCTTTGTTTCAATCATTAGAAAAGCAGTAGGACGAAAATCAAGAAAAAGAAACCCTGTGATGTGAGTTAGAAATTGAAAGAATGCAAGTTGTTATTTGTTTCATTTTGTTTATTTCATTTTTATGATTTATATTTACAACAATGTTTCTGATTTTCATACTTTGATTTTGATTATTTTAATTTAAAAGATGCATGTTATTGAGCATTGTATTTTTTTTTTGGACAAATATACATGTAATGTGGTTAGGTATAACAGTTATGAAAAGAAGTGATAAGATTAAAAGTAAAAGATATTTCTTAAAGTTCGTTTTTAGCTCACCGGGACAAATGTCCAGAGAGCTATTGTCTTTGAAGATTTACCTACATACAAAAAAATTAAGCTATTTAAATTTGATTGCCATTGACGAGCTCTGTTGTCTTCAGACATTTCTTGTTTAAAAAACACAAAATATTACTAATATATTTGTTTGCATGTACAACTTTATTGATGTTATGATATAACTTTTACAGGGATTCCAGATTTCAAGTTGTTGCTGCTCATTACCCAAATCTTTATCTGAACCACAATATATTATTATTTGATCACCTGAGACACTCAGGTGACTTTTGCATTTAGTCTTTGTTCATGCCAATTGTACATCATCAGTGGTTAGCTTCCTCTCGAAAACTACTGGGTCAACAAACTTTAACTTAAGTACATGAAGAATGTAAATAGTGAATTTCATGTTCATCCCATTAAATATAGCCCAATCTTCAAAAACATATTCATAATTCTAAAGAGCATAGAAAAATTTTGAAATTTATTAATTCCAGGGTAGGGATTTAGCGTCTGGAATTGGGACAATGTAGTCATATAATAATAATGTATTTAGTCTTTGAAAATTTTCTTCTCTACTTCCATGAATTTTAAATAGAAACTGAATATGTGGTGACAAAGAATATGAAGACTCCTACTGAAAATGTGAAACTCGGTATATCTGAAGTAGGGATTCATCTCCTAGGGTGGAGCTGATATTACTGTATCTTATAATAAACAGAGTTTCTGAAAGTGTTCTCCTCTGCTTCCATGCACTGCAAAGAAATACTGAATACATGTTTAGAAAGAACATGAATACCTCTATCAAAAATTGTGAAATTCATGACTCCTTAGGCGGAAGATCAGCCCTTAAGGGGAGGTCAGTATAGACGTATAGTGCTGATATTCTTAGTCTTTAAAAGCATCATTCTTTTCTTCTATCTATTGTAGTGAAGAAATGGATACATAGTAAGAAAGAGCACTAAGATCTCAACTAAAATTGTGAAATACATGACCTTTTGGAGAGAAGTTGAGCATTTTGATCATGACCAAAATGAATATAGCGATAATGTATTCAGTCTTTGAAAATGTTGTCTATTTCTGTGCATTGTAAAGATGACCCATGGGAAAAGGGTTCTGCCACTAGGGTGAGTTCAAGTACACTTCCTGTATGGTAGTGGCCTATGGGTCTAATATTTTGTTGTTTTAACTACCCTCTATAGGAGTGTATTACCCATATTAAGGTGGTATAAGGTCCAGATGTGTATTGAGCACACTGTAAGGGTATTTTTAATTTGTGTATGTGATTCTTTTGGACTGATCTGCTTCATTGTGTTTCTGTGATGATTACCATTTTCATTTTTCTATTGTTTTTATAAAAGAAAGAGAAAAAGAAGAAGAGATTGACAGCCTATACAATGTGGTGTAACAGTGTGAGGAATAAAGTCCTGTTTGATAATCCTAAGATGGGTAAGGAGTACTTAATCATGTTATAGCAGTGTACTGATTGAATTATATTTTCGAGAAAATGATATTTTTTATATTAAAGCTTTTGCAGTTTCAAATATCGGATTTTAAATGATTCAAATTTCTTTATCTGTGTTGCAGACTTTGCTCAGTTGAGTAGGAGACTTGGAGAAATATGGCAAACTGTTTCCTCAAAAGAAAAACAGGTATAAATATCACTTTTCATATTCATGTTTTTAGATGGGATGGATGATATTATATTATGGCATCTATCTGTTTATCTATCCATACAACTAAGACAACATTTCTCCATTGTACTCTGAGATATTGAATTGAAACTTGTTACTGACTTTCCTATATAAAGATATCTATCAGACTTGACTTTTGTTCTGTTACACTTACTTTTACAACATTAATTATCCTATGATGAAAATAGTTCTTTGGACATCCTGCTTTGAGGTATGAAACTGAAACTTGAAGCATGGCTTTTTAGTTCACCTGAGTCCATTAAGTGAGCTATTGTGATTAATCTTTATGTGGCATCTGTAAGGTATAAACTTTTCATACTTATAAATTCCTCTTCAGAAATGCAGAGGGATTTTGATAAAACCTGGTAGGGATAAAGTACTGAAGATCCCCAACAAATGCTGTTGTTTTTCAGCCAGATCTGACAAGGGATGGTTTTAGGGTGGTGTGACATAGGCCCAAAAGAGTACCCTCCTTTGACAAACATTTTCTTAAGACCTGCTGCATTGATCATCCTACTGAATGCACCAGAGTGATCTAAAAAGGTGTCTTATAAAGTGATATGGTTTTTGGTTCCATTCAGTATAAAATTTTGTCGTTTTTTGAACCCAGTTGTTTCTACACATTTTCTTTAATTTCATAATTTATGAGTATTTTAGAATAATGTGATGCTGTCTTTGGTTCAGTTTTGAGATAGAATTTCTGAAAAGGATACTTATATTAGAAAACATTCTGGTACTTGCTTTATCTTATGTGTTCAAAGTGCTCAGTTGAGTGATATCGGCCGTTGCGAGCCTCTGGTGTCAGAGAAGGTACCATTCTAGATTGACTTGGACTTCAACTTACATGCTTTGAAATATTTCACTGAAAATTCGTTTGTGTGTGACATCGTTTGTATGTGACATCATTTTTACAAGACGCCATTCCAGTTTAACTTTGGCTTTACTTGAAGTGATAGTTGTTGCTCTTTATGAAAAAAGTTTCTACATTAGAATTATTATTAGGTAATGCAAGTGTGATGTAACATTAGATTTTCTGTAATTGTGGAATGTAAAGTGTATTGTCTTATACAAAATTATGCTGATTTTAACATCATATTTCTAAAAGTTGAGTTTAATCTGTATCTTACTTTCTAGATTTACTTTGTTGTGATGGATATCAAGAAAATGTATGATACAAATAATAATGGAAAACAATAATATTATGGTTTTGGTTGCTGTTTTTAATTATCAACTATTTACATTTTAATACTGTAGATCCTCAAAGAATAAATAGACCTGAAAAAAAAAATTAATTAAATTTAACGATTATTTTGGAAAATTGACTTTCTTCAGAATTGGAAGAGAAAAGCAAAAAGAGAGGCAAGACGTTTATTAGGAAAAGGACTTCTGATAACAACTGGAAAGCAGGAGACTGTCACTACAAAGAAGGGTGCAACATCTGCTGCTCAGCCAACCAGTACATCATCATCAGTCTCAGAATCACAACCATCCACCAGTCATAATCCACCTCCCATCCACCATCCACCCATCCGACACAAAGGAAGTCATGCCAGACAGACTGTACAGAAACCAGCGGAGGATTCTAGCATATCATCAAGAGTAAGTCTTAGAATGTTGTGTAAATCTTGCTGGAAGTTTGGTAATTTAACATGGAACCCTATGGGAAATGGAATACTATGCTTTGACCCCTAAGCATTGAATAAGGCATCTAGATGTTGTCAATGTATCACTGAAATATACAGGAAAAATACATTGAAATGGTCATATGTTGGAGTTGTTAGCATGTTAATTAAACAGTCCTATTATATATGAAGGTACAGTTTTCAAAAAAAAAAAACATTCGCTCAATAAAAATATTAAAAAAAAAAAAAATTCGCTGGCCGCCTCTATATTTTCAGCATAAAAATCTGAAGAACAAGAGGTTTTTTTGGTGTGGCCTTAATGTAGACTTTGTCACTTTTCATGTACATCTTATGATCAGAATCAAATTTTTATGTCCCCATATGGATACATCTGGAGCATTTTGCTTTTGTCCTGTCTGTCTGTCTGTCTGTCAGTCTGTGGACAACTTTAACAATGTACAAACTATCCTACCATACCAGCCAGTGCTATTATATTTCACATGTGTGTGCATTATGACACAACCTTTCCATTCTCACCATAATTTATGACCTTCACTCACTTTTGATCTATATTTCAAAAAAATGTATCCTTGGCCATACCTCCTCAACCTTGGGAGTTAGGGTTTACACATTTCACATATGTGTTTCTTGTAGTGATACCTTTATATTGATACCATAATATTTATGAGCATGTGACCTTCACCATCAAGTTTTACCTACATTTAACCTAATTTTTAAAAAACTTTAATGTTGGCCTTCATTTTTGAGCCATAAGAGATAAGATTTTAATATATAACATGTTTGTTCCTTGTGGCGAGGCAAGATCTTTCCGTGGGTATAATAATTTATAACCTTGTGATCTTGATCTTTACATTTCTCCTACATTTAGAACAATGCTTACCATAGCCATAATGTTTGAACCATAAGAGGTATGGCTTTCATATTTCACGCGTGTTTTTTTTTTTGTGGTGAGACCATTCCATTGATGCCATATTTGATTAACTTGTGACCTTGACTATCAAGTATGACCCACTTTTAGAAAAATGCTTACTATAGTTATTATGTTAAAACCATAGGTAGGATTTTCATATTTCACATGTGTGTTGATACCATAATTTATGATCTTGTCCAGTATTTCAACAATGTTCTCATCAAGAAATTTTTTGACCCAGGGAGCATAGCGTTTACGAACACATCTAGTTATCCTTGACCTTGTTTTTCATGGGATGAAGAAGGTGATGTTTTAGTTTGACATATAATATCCTTGTTACCTCCTTTTATAATTTTATCTTAAGAGATAGATACTCACTAATAAGTACATGTTTTTAAGGTATTGCACCAAAAATTATGTTCGAAGCAATAATAATAGGCAATTATTTGTTTTTGTTTTCTTCCTACACAGACTTTAGGCATCGAGCCAATCGACACAGCAGCCCACCTGAAACTTGTTGGTGACTCCCTAAGTATAATTGGTATGAGACTGCAGGAACATAGGGTATGTTCATAGTTATCACAGATACAAGTTGATATACAGAATCAGGGTAGAAGCATGAATGTTAGATAAGTACATTACCTAAAGGTCTAACACCATTTCATTTGGTTGGCATATGAAATAAGATGGATTGGCAAATCTGTGGCATAGCATTCTGATTCAACCATTTGTTTTAATCACACAGTTGGTTATTACCATTATATCACTGGGCTTTTTTGCTTTGTTGGTTTTGTGGGGGGGGGGGGGGGGGACAACGAAGTGATATAAAGAAAAATGCAATTTCAACTGAATTTATTATCAAGTATATGCTCACCTACTGATTTTTGTTTTGTGCTCAGTTGTCCTATATTGAATCTAAAAATAAATATTATACTTAAAGTTTGTTAACAGAAATAACAAACACAATGTAAAATAAATCTCTGTATGCAAAAGGATCATTTACATCCTAAAGTTGTAGTATACACGATGAATCTGGTGTTAAAAATTGATCAAGGATGGGTTATTATACCATATAGCAGTTAAAGTAAAACTAAGCTTTCCATTTGTTAATAACCACTATAATGGAAATGACATTTAGCAACCTCCGTTAAGTAGTTCATAAAAACCCTTTGTAGTACAATGTGCACATCTGACCTGCCCTGGTATTTTACATAGAAACCCTATGTACTACAGTGTGGTGCATCTGACCTACCCTGGTATGGTACATAGAAGAAAAAAGAGGAGTTACTGGCTCAGTTATGTGGCAGAAGTCACCATGGAGCTATACAATAAATGAATGTACTACAATGTAGCACATCTGACCTGCCCTGGTATGGTACATAGAAACCCTATGTACTACAATGTAGCACATCTGACCTGCCCTGGTATGGTACTTAGAAACCTTATGTGCTACAATGTGCACATCTGACCTGGTATGGTACATAGAAACTCTGTGTACTACAGTTTGGCACACCTGACCTAGTATGGTACACACAAACACTATGTACTACAATGTGGCACATCTGACCTAGTATGGTATAGGTCTACAGCGAATAAGGTGTATTATTACTTTGAATGATAATAGATTTTCACCTCAGTTCATAGTAGCGGCGTTGGCGTAGAGAATGAATGCACCAGTTTCTGTAAGTGATGTAGGGTCGAATCCAGCTGAATCCACTTTTTTCTTTTCTTTTCGTTTCTTTTTTTGTGTTTCGCATCCTTTGATATTTTGTGTTTTCCTTTTTTTGTTACTCTTCTGTTTTAAATAATTTTTATTTTTCTTTAGATTATTTTTCAGCTGTTTCTTTTTATACCATTATTCATTATGTTGTTTGTTTTTATTTATTCAAATTTAGCAACAAAGAGATGGCATAATAGGATTACAATGAATTGAATAATCATACATACACACATACATAGATAAAACAATATATATATATATATATATATATATATATATAAAAGCACAGGTAAGCGATAACGATACTAAAACAATTAAAAAATTGCCAAATTTTCGAAGCAATCTGCTTCTTCTTCAAGACACACATACAAACACTTACATAATTATAAGGACACGAAAAGAAAGATAGAAAATATATACAAAGCACTAGTCTAATAAAAACTGGTTTCTTGAATTGGCTACATATTGAGCGGTTTTTTTTTTTTCCTATTAGATAGCGCATAGAGAAACGCTCAATATGTAGCCAATTCAAGAAACCAGTTTTTTCTTTTATATATATATATATATATATATATATATATATATATATATATATATATATATATATATATATATATATTATATATAAAGCACAAGTAGGAAACATAACAACCACGTTCAGTATTCAAAAATGTCGGATCAACCGTGGGTCAATGCAAGTCGCTAAAGAATAAGAGAGGTCAAATATAGAAGCACAAGAAAGCGACGAACGACACTAAAATAAAGAAAAATGGTCAAATATTTGTTCCAGGTAAAAATGAAATGAAGTGTGATTCGAATCCACATTCCTATACCTCTTCGAAACGTGTTCGTGGACGTTACTGGTAGGCCATATAGACTCTGATGATGTTTATAACATAGCCATTTAGATGTTGGAAGAAATAAACTTTGTTTAACACCCCTATAATTTGATAATGGAGTCTTTGTTTTGGTTTTTTAAGCCCGGATGAGCACATTTATCGCTGTAGACCTATACATACAAAGTCAATGTACTACAATGTGGAACAACTGACATAGTGTGGTACCTGGGACGTCTATAACACGTGTTATATTCGTCCCTGGTGGTACATAGAAACTCTATGTACTAGCACAACTGACCTGATATACCGTGGTACATAGAAACTCTATGTACTAGCACAACTGACCTGATATACCGTGGTACACAGAAACTCTATATACTACAATTTGGCACACCACCTTGATATGGTGCATAGAAACCCTGTGTGAAAACAATATGGTATAGTAAATCATTGACTTACGTTTTGATTATGTACAACATTATAGCTGTGGGACCATTATGTCCATAAAAAATGCAAATTAGGCAATGATAAAAGAAATCCTGCATTTTTATCTAAATTTTCTGAAATATTGGGGGAGGAGTTGAGGAGGTTAAGAGAAATTGGACACTGAATATAACTAAGTAAGACTAGACGTAAACTGAATAACGACATTAATCAACATATGACATACATGTACAGGATACGAAATCAGACAAGACACGGAATTTTGTTCGGCACTATTTACACAAGTCGTGAATTAAATCGGAACGGGGTGGAAAATCGGGGCGGGCAGGGGTAAGAATTTAGGATTTTTATTATGGCCTAATTATGACATTTTATATGAAAACAATACGAGATAACAATATAAACTATGTTATACTCATACAAGAAAGACAGTATGCATATTTTTCACATGATAAATTGATTGGTGATTATTGGATGCTATGTCAAGATCATTTATTTGTATATGGTAGTGTAAGTTTTCATTAATTTTATTTTACCCTATGGACTTGTCTGGAGTAATTAGGATCCTTTTTTCTACCAATATCTTCTATGACATAGATCTCTTGTTTTCACTAGTTCATTTGAAGGTTAGGAAATTGATAATATTCTAGTGGGATATGAATCCCGGACATTTTGAACTGAAGCCAAACACTTCCTTTAGCAGTTAGCTTCAATGGCTCTCTGATTATAAGATCGTAAATTATCTTCACACGTATTCTTTGCCATTTACCCATACAATTATATAACATAATTTATTATCATTCATCAAATACAGTTACATATTTAACGGGCACTTGTTAAATATCTATGACGAAAACTATCATTACTGCCATATTTGTCTTTTGAATTCCAAATTTTCCTTTGTAAGTGATTACATTGTATGTACTCATATATTTTAGTAAAACATCGAATGTTGTTGTGATCGTGATGTTCCACGAATTATTGCTGAATTGACTATGAAGAAAAATGAATATCAAAATTAATTATTTTAATTTCACAAAGCACAAAATAATAGATGATGTGATGGTTTATTGACAGGGCTTAATTGCTGTTCAGGGAAGCTTATCTGTATTGTTAGACTCCATGTTGTGTGCGTTAGGACCGCTAATGTGTTTAACAGCTCAAGTTCCGGAACTACATGGATGCTCGGTGGAGACTCACTCTCGGACTCTAGAAAACATTGCCTACATCATGCCGGGATTATAATCAGGCAATCAGTATGCACTCAGAAAAAGCTATTCATGCTTTATTGATTTTATGCCATGCGTGTTCAGAATTCAAACAGACTGTTGTTTACGTAAATGAACAAAGTATCACGTTTCATATTTATTTTAGACTGAGCTATTTGTACTTTTATGTCGTAAATGTTTAAGCATATAGTTGTTAAATAAATGACAAATGCCAGTGTTGAATGATGCTTTGAAATTCATTTTGTCTGCAAAAGATGCATGTATTAATAATTGTATAACCTTTTATGGTGAAATTCTACCAATAAAGTAATCAGCTATTGGGATAACCATGCATGAGATCTCTCTCCCTCTCTCTCTCTCTCCGCTAGTATACTGTAACATTTCACTGTCAACAAAGGCTATATAGATGTGCGTGTACGCTACATTATTTATCAAAAGACCATGACTTTTGACATTCATAGTACATTAAACTGGTGAACTTATCATTAGCTCTCGCCTAATGTAATTCTGAAAAAATGTAAAAGAAGGTGTAGAACATGCAAGGAAGGAAACACCAGTAATCAGCTGTGATTTTATACAGAAAGATTATTACATAGTGTAAGGAAAGAGTCTTGTATTATGTTTTTGAAATTTTTGTTTACATTTTATTCGCGGCACAACATCCAAAGCACGATATTTATTGGCCTTTCTTCCAGGGGCGGATATAGCAATTTCTTTTTAATAGGGAGGGGGCACAACTTGACATCAGCCAAATGCTTTTCAAATTCTCAGCTTCAAACCGATCTTACTTCGAGCTTCATGATAAAATGCAAAATAGGTCTTTTTATTTTAAAGAGGAAAGGAAAACATCTGAATCAGCTGCAAGATACAGACCGCCAGAGGCAAGCTTGGTCCGTGTAACACACGTACCGAGATTAATAAAGGTACGGTTGATAGCTCCAGAATTCTGCCTTCCTCTTCTCCTCATGGTTTTTTTTTTTGATAGAGAGGGTTCCAACCTCCGGATACCTCTCTGAATCGGCCCATTTTTATCTGTATATACATTAGTATACAACCAGGTCTGCTATGACTGATCGTAAATAAAATATATTAATTAATGGGAAGAAAGAGATCGAATTGATAATCTGTTTTAAGTAAATAAAAATGAATGCAGAAGACGTCACAGTAATCTGCTTAGGTTTCATAAAGTACTACTTAAAAGAAAAGGACATGTCCGCTTGTACGTCTTTATTCTGTTTAGATAAAAAAGTTTTTACATATAATATCAAAATGTAACGCAAGACAATACCACTTTAAATGGAATGAAAACAGTAGTAAATCCTTAAAAGCATTCGATCAAATGTTATAAAGATACAAAATGTATTGAAATTTACATTGTAGAACAAATATTTACAATCACAACCAACAGTTTGGCTAGAGTCGTATAGCAAAGATAAACAAAGATAACGGTGATGTAGTATTAGCATATTCTGTAAACATTTATACAGTGTTTTGCAAAGTAGGGGCTTCTGGCTCACACGAACCTTTATTGCAGATATCGTAGCATTTAATTCAACCATGTCATACGTAAACTATATATACAGAGTATTTACATTTCTCCATATCTAGAATATTTATACTCTATAAATATTGCCAAAGATCTCTAAGTGAACATGTAATGTTAATTTATTATCTATAAATTTTGTCTAATTTTAAAATATAATCAGAGTGAACCCATCATGTCGTCAGTTTGTACTCTATAAATATTGTCTAATTAATATAATATAAGTAAACCCGTATTGTCAGCCTATACTCTATAAATATAATCTGATTAATAGAATCTAAGTGAATCCGTCATCTCGTCAGTTTACATAGATACTACACTAACTGCAATGAAGTTTTACTTGTCTGAACAGACGTGCTTTCTATACTAAAGGTCTACCAAATGAACAATCATTACCATGTTTATGCTGATGGTTGAAGAAGAGGTCGTTGCATTGTATTCTAACACGGCACTAAAGGAATATTATTGTACTGTTTTCTAATGACCAACAATCTATCAAGCAGAATTGCTATGGTTTAAACCCCCCCCCCCCCCCCCCCCCCCCAAAAAAAAAAAAAAAAAAAAAAAACTTTGCATGCCTAACGTTTGTAACGTTAGCATTTCTGCGACTTAGTATAATGGTCAGCTTTAATTTTCGTTGAAAACTTTTCCAGGAAAATTGTTAGATGGCACATCGAAAGACGATTGGTTTGTCATTGGTTCATAGTACTTCACACGCTTAACTTTAACATCAGTGTAACTGGCGTAGCTCAATCGGTTGGGTTTTTTTGCTCGTGACTACAAGGTCTCGGGTTCGAGTCCTGCCGCTGTCTCGTCTGTGCCCTGTCTTTCAGGTGAGACGGTTTTATCCGAGGTCCCGTATCACGGTATGCGTGGCACGTTTAAGATCCCTCATTGCTTCAGGTGGGTCCGTTGCATAGGTCTAAATTTGTATGCAATGCATCAAGCAAATGCCGTCGCCTTGTTGGTGAAATGACTTTTTTGTGAAGTAAAACAAAATTCAAACAAACAAAATCTGACAGGCGATTGAAAATGTGTGGAAGAGAAATTATAAGTGAAGAATTATGCTTCATATTATACACTACTAAGAGGAATGCAAAGTCATTTGTATGTTTGGAAATAACTTCAGTTTCCAGGTAGCAATAGGCCGGAAAGAACAGAGTTTGAGTACAAAATGAACCCAAAAAGTTACCTAATATTATAGGAAGAACATCTACATTGTAAGGAATGTTTACAATATCATGAGTTTTTGAAAAAAAAAAACAACAGAGCACGCACTGTGAACTAAAATTATCAGTAACAATTGTATTTTTCGACCTTGACCTAGCACAGGCCATCAACCCCATGTACAATTAATTATTAAGCCGCCTGGGTTTACTAAAATAGTTCCATAAATGTGAGTAAAAAAAATAAAATAAACGTTTAAATGCATACCTACATTACACATGAACAAATGGCATAAAATTAGACTAGGCCTAAATAATTAATGTGATGTTTTCGTTTCCATGGTAACTAACTCATTTTCATACTGGTCATCATGGTTTTTTTCTTGTTCCAAACAAAAGTTGTTAAAACTTAAATCAGAATTATCAATCAATTTACACTATATATATGAAAAAGAAAAACTTGACATTTATATTTAGGCCTATATAAATATCACACGATGAAATGAGCAATTTTCGTTAAAATGTTGCAAGATTTGGTACAAAAATACAAAACGCTCTCAATTGTCCCTTGGTAAAGGAATGATCAGTAACTGTTTCATAGAAAATCATGAACACTTAAAAACAACAAGAAAACATGTTCCCTTGAACATACGAATAATTATCCTTCGATTTGCTTTCGTTCATTCCTATAATATTTCTTTAACGGTTGTAATCTTTAACATTCTTCAGTCACGAAAATATCTGAAACGGTGTCTTACCGTTTTCATGTATATTGTACTAAGAAACCAGTTCAGACAATTCATATGATATTTTTTGAAGTCCTCTTCTTCACAATTCTCCAGTCCATCAAAGCCTGTATTATTGCAAAATATCTACAAAAATGATGAGGAATATTGCATGTAACAAATTTAACAATAATCAGAAATCCTTCACAAGTTTGATTTTTGTGTTGAAAGACTTTGGCTGCGATGATTGTGGATACCGCTCATCTCCACTACCTCCTCTGCATCTTGTCGTTTTAGAACAGGTCGCCTTGTTCTTGATCGGCTAATATCTGCTTTCATTGGACTTGGTCCTGCTTTGTAGCTACTAGCACTTAGCATTGAAATAGGCGAGCTGGTAGGGGTGTAATAGTCTACAGTAGAGCTGCTTGTGAACATTGTTCTCACAGACGCTCGTGACTGGTCAAATATATTGTTATTCTCCTCATACTCTGAACTATACCTCCGATTTGACCCATTTCTCCGATTTTCGTTCGTTCGGATATTCTCTGTCCTTTCTGGCAAACTTTCTGCAGATGTCATTTTTTCTGAGCTTGGAATCCGGAGTTGAGAGGCAGGCGAAATGCTGGTGGCAATTTTACCTCTAGCTGCTAGATTGGAACTGTCCCGAGAAGGCGATAAATCCATTGTCGTCACAAAACTCCAATCTGAAGTAGTGGATATTTCCGAGTGATCATCGGCTGGGATATTATTGAGTAAGTCGTATCCCCGGTTCACTTGACCTGCTTTAGAGGCGGGTCCAGTTATTACGATTTTTGGTTTATCTTCTTGCATAAGTTCAACGACAAACACAATGAAAGAATAGCAGTATATGTATTCTGACTGGAAAAGAAAATAAATTTGATTAAGTAAGAAAAAAGAGGAGTTACTGGCTCAGTTATGTGGCAGAAGTCACCATGGAGCTATACAATACATGAATATAGATAATATACTAGAACATATAACACAATACAAAAATATTTGATTGTAGTGCAATTACGATACCGACTTAGGACGGTCATTTAATTTGACAAAAGCCAAACAAATGGTGTGGTTAACCGGTTTACGGGCCCACCTTCCCAGTCACCGTAATAGCAGAACAATCAAAGGACGTACATTTAAAAATTTATAAATAATCCTCCATGTAAAGAACAAGGGTTAACAGGTATCCCATACTGAGAGGTCATAGATTTATAAACACGTAAGGCATTGTAAAACACACAATGGTATAAAAATATATGCGACATCAACATGATAAACCGTGCTCTGCCAGTCTGAAAGCGAGCTAAGACCTTAGATCTGTAGGAGTCCCGACTAACAGTCAGAGGGGACGAGGTTCAGGACCATGTCTCCTCTGAAAGAGGTTTGGACAAGGCCCGTCATTATAGTCCCCACTGCCCTGTTAGTCTACGTGCAACGTTCAAGTGAAAGTCTGCATTAGGCTGTAGAGGGGCCAAACACAAGACCTATAGTCTTTTTGGTGATCTCAATATCATATTGTCTATTTAGAAGACGTTTGACTATTTTATTACATGATAAAATAACGTTATTGGAGCCTTTTACTTTCCTTAGTTTATATACGAGATCACAGTAAAAATAAGAATGGAAAATTCCATTGGATACGTACTGTTGAAAAGAAATATTTACAAATTTAGATAGAAGTTCTGAATAAGATCTGAAGAATTTGCCGAATGTTTTTCTTAGCTTGTGATATCTGTAACCCTGAGTTAAAAGTTTAGTAGTAATTTGTAAATTTCGTTTATGAAAGTCCAAAACATCGGTGCAGCCTCTGACAAATCGAACTAATTGAGATACATAGATACTATATGAAGGGAGTCGAGGGACATCGCCATCCAAGTAAGGGAAATTTACAATAGGAAATCCAAAATCCTCACGTTTATCATAAATATTAGTATATACTAGGTGGTTGATAATTTTGATATTTAAATCTAAGAAAGGTGTAGATTTAAGTAAAAAATAAATGAGTTAGAAACCGAGCTGTTTGTGTATATTACAAATTCTCGACTAAGATCTCGACATCTCGTTCAGAACCGTGCCAATATGTTCAGAGTTAATTCAAAATTTGGTGGTCCATGTTTGATTAGACTTTACAAAGATCAAACACTGTAAATTGAATTATTTGGTTTGTCTAATGAAAGCACAACTTCATAATACATCATTTAGAAGATATTTGTAAATGAACTTTGTTAATTACTGCGGTACAGCGTACCGTCAATGTTTAGCATAGTGAAATACAACACAAGTACCAAGAGTTAGTGATCTACTTACAACATTTGGCACAAGATCTGGTCGGTTTTTCTTGACCATTCTGACAGCACTAAAGACATCGACTTCTCCTTCCGCTTTTAGTTGATCACAACATATATTAGAGGCACAATACACACCGACCCGGCTTAATCCATCCCTGAGTAAACAGATAGGAAGTATAATTACTCTCCAGATAACCTGAATGTTTCCCAAGACATGGACACCTGTCTAGATAATTGGAATAAATATAGAACATATATACCTTTTAATTTCGTGAACTAGATGCGCATTTCGACAAGTTATGTCTCTTCAGTGATGCTCGTAGCCGAATGGTTGGAATTCTCATGTTACATAAATATTTGAAGAGCAGTATTGAAACCAAAATGACAGAAAAAGTGAACCAAAGAATCAATCTATGGACAGAGCATTGCATGAGGGAGATACTCCTTAGTTTTAGAGTGATTTACATAATTTCAAGTATTTTGAATTTTTAAAATTTTAAGTATATATTTTAAGTCAGTACAAAAGCACTGAAAACTAGACTTATGATGCCCTCGGGAACTATCAGTCCACCAGCAGTAACACCGGTCTAGTGGTTATAATAAATAAGTCGTAACTGAAAATACCATTACCTAATACATCGGCGGTATCATCTGTTAATTCTAGCTAAAGTCAAATTTGAATAGGACATTCCCAATGGTAAATTGCAAACAGGGCAGAATATGACCAAAATAGAATTTAAATAGAGTGAAGAGGTAATCCTTGTGATACAAACCTCATCACAAAATATAAAAGAGATCTTTCACCATTTCTTATATATATGAAAATTAATTTCCTAACGAGTTATAGTTCTTGGCTATGTTAATTTCCACAGCAAACTTTACATTAGATACAGTTCTTTTCCTTTGTAATCAGTTTTGTAAAAATTGCTGTCATAACTTGACATAAAAAGTCTTATAGTATAAGAATCTTGATAATAATGTTAATATCATTCAAATAAGCTCGACTTTCTGGTTGTACGTGTTTGACGGTTCAGACAATAAATCATCATGGGTTTTGTAAACTCTAAGTAGTTATAACACTACCCGTTTATACACCACAGAATGCCCCGCTACTGAACAAATTAATCAATGTAAAATTTATCCCATTTGAAACTTAAGCCCATCGTGGATACATATGTCCATGTTATCCCCAAAAGGCGTCTGCCATAAAGAGAAATCTAGTAATGTACTTTTGCCTCTTGCTCGGGGAAATGCTATGGCATAACATTCTGTGTTATAGAAACGAGGAGACTAATTCCTAATGCGAATCCCACTATTCTATGATCTTGTAATTTTGTCCGACGGCATTGTGAAAGCAAGACTTCTTATCAAACTCGAAGTTTAAATAACCGTCCCCGTTTTAGCTTAGTGTGTTACACAGGCCAAAGTTTTTTTTATTATGTCATTATAACTTGAACTTGAATGTTGTTGGCAAACAAAGAAGGAAGAAATTAAACGAGTTTATTATCATGTATAATCAGATCTATACATTATCAAATCACTAAAACAATCATAAAAAGAAACAATTAATGCCAAGAAACGAGTATAAGTAGATCATTTTGACCAAAATAACTAATTAAATTTAACAAAAAAATCTTCCATATAAATCCTACTTTGAGAGAACACATATAGGATTGAGGGGATTGGTCTTCTGCTGCCATTCCTCCACAAGTCCCATGAGGTAGATGAGCGATTTAGAAGAGAAAGGGGTTTTATCTTTTCCTGGCCAACTGTTCAGCTGAAACATCTTGACCACTGTGGTTTCGTTGGTAAGGTCACCCATCGGCATACAGCTGATATTCTGCAACGAAGAATTGTTTTTGCATTGCATTGTGAGAAAAAAAATTGAGAGTTGCGGACGACTGACAGAGGTTTTATATCATAAATAGTTTATAGTGAATATCAGATTCTACACCTTCAATTTATTAACTTGACTATAAAACAATGTCAAATGCCAATGCTATAGAAATAAGATATCGATGAAAGATCGAAAATGGAAAAAAAAACTTCATGCTTGAGTACAAATCTAACATGTTCTAACTGAAATATTTTATCAGCCTGTCCAGCAGAGACATAGACTACTTGAAAGTAGTCTATGTCCCTGGCACGTCTCACATTCTGTTTGCGCATAGACATACAGATACATGAATACCATATGTGATATTTCATCAATGATATTGTGCTTTGAGAAGATTTTGTGAAATCGCATGCCAGAATAAATAGTAATATATCGCATGTCCTTTGTTAGGAACATGACTTCAGGACTAAACTCATGCTGTGAGAAGGACATGCACGCATTGCCAAGATCAAAAGACACATTATACACGAACTAAACGTGTATATATAATGAAGATACTTTTCATATGTATTAACGAATATGCTTGATTAGTTTCTTGTGTACAAAATTGTTGGAAAATGTATCTCCGTTTTTATTCTAATAAGGAATGCTTCATTGTATATATTTGTGTTATCAATTGTAGAACACCAATTTAATATATCATCAAATAGATTCACATAACTTCAGATAACTGCATAGATTATCTATGACATATATATATATATATATATATATATATATATATATATATATATATATATATATATATATATATATATATATATATATATATATATATATATATCCTGTATATTTTGATAGAGATAGTTACGGAAATGTTTATGGACCCCTTATTTTGTAAATATAACCCAAGACAATTATAAAATGATTAGCTTATGTTTCTTATGTTTTAAAAGCTTGTTCAAATGTTGCCAATTCATAAAAATATATATAATAATAATAATATTTTAATCTTTTTGCATCGATGCAGTTATTTAATATATTAAACATAACTATTGAAAATAATATCTAGTATATATCATTTATTTCTTTGTAATTCATAGTGTCTTTATTATTTTATTTTGTGTATACATATTTAGTAACAAATACATAAATTAAGCATCACATGTACACAACTATCAAGATATATTCATTTACAAAAACACGTGGATCAAAAGAGTGTCATTTTAGTTTTGAAAAATATAAATAGTCAACTATAAGATTTTAAATTATTCATTTATCGAAGTTATATTCATCGAAAAATGGTTGCTTTATTGTAATTTATGTATTACATTTTATGGATATATTTATTTTCAAAGCAAAACTTCACAAAAACTGGCATGTATATGCAACAAATAATTAGAATAACAGGCGAAATACCTTCCTTTATATAAAATATAAGTTCTATTTTTTCTTATATATCATACCTGTTTTTACAAAATAAGGGCGGTCCATATACGTTTCTGTAGATACATGCAGTAGTTTTCTTAAATTTATGATCTGTTGAAGCAGATCACCTGGTATTAGATGTTATCTTCATTTAATTAAACCCATCTTTCTCATAAACTGTTACATTTAAGCAACTCGCGAAAAGATTTTAATTCTCTTGAATTTATAATCTGATTATTTTCATGACATTTTCAATTGAATGACAGATAAGCTAACCGCAAGGTTTAAGAAAGAATTACTAGATACAGATGAATTGAACGTTTCAGAATAAGAACAAACACTAATTAATTAAAATGAAACAGTTTGCAGAACACGATACACTGGTACTTATTAGGTAATAAGGTTTAGGTAACTAAGTTTTGTTTTTAGAGTTGTTTACATGCGTTGGTTAACCTTCAGGTATAATCATTGATGAATAAGATTGCCATGCATTGATCAAGAATTCTGGACATGCAATACACTTGATTATTACACAGAGAAAGCGAAAATATATCAATTAGGAATTACCAGGATGTCAGACCCTAGCTCACGCAGGGCAGAATCATATTGTGTTTTGGGTAGCTGCAATATACAAGGGGAGGTTATTCATTCAGAGAAAGGCGCTCCAGGAGGAATGGAGTGGTGAACGTTACAGAGTACACAGACTGGTGTCGTGAGAAGCGGTTAAGGTGGTCTTTAGTTGCATAATTTCTTACTGATAGGGTTGGGTAAATGGGGCCATGTAAAGTGACGAGTAAAATATACAAATCTAAATAAACTGCTATATATGATACCATAGAAGATCGCTCTTATATACAGACACATGCTCTAGGTTAAAGTTCTGATACAGTGACGTAACAGTATTAACATTTATATTGCATGTGTACATTTTCAAGACTATATATACACTACAGCTAACAGTTGAGAAATTGTTTCACGAATGAGATTATAACGTAAAACTATATTTTATAGATCAGAAAAAAGTTGTCTCTTTACTTTATATCTAAGCTAATAAACCATAATTTTAATCCCCACAATTGTTTACTGAATAGGAATTTAGGTAGTTGCAGAGAATACATTGCTTATATTTATAAACAACACCCTTGTGTAGATAAGCCATTTCCAGTTTACTTTTGTTAATTAAAGTACATAGAAATAATGAATATAATAAATGATATATTCTGCCCAATAAACCCAACGTGAAATAAATCAAAACACGGTTGTTCTGTCGAAATTCTCAAGTGTCAAGAAGTTCAATTTACCATTCTAAATATTAGTTTCATACATTGACATTCTTTTTATGTTTATTTGCTCATTATTAGTAAAAATTGAGATTAAAGCTCAGTAGCTTAAAACTGCAATTTTCAAAGTAAGAAAATATTTCCCTCGAATCAAACCTAGCAGAGTTCAACACCGTTCCCTACATGTAGTTAATGTTAACCTCTACAAGAAACCATGGTACTCCCGTATCAGGTACTGCAGAACTAATACCATGTTTTAATGGAGAAACAGAGTAAAACTGTCGGAGAAAACGTCATTCACAATTACAAAATTTATGGACGTCTGTATGGTTTCTGCGTAGTAATACAGATTCTAGAACATAAATGCGTGTATAGATTGTGAAGGATAACGTGTTTCCTGCCAAGTACCGGTAGTTCATGATCAAACTAAAGTAATAATCGAACTGACAGACTACAGAAAAATGAGCCTTAAGTATAAACAGTTTTAAAATAAAGATAGAATAGATTTTGTCGAAATACCAAGAGCACCCCATATAAAATATGGATGGCAACTGTTGCTAAGTATAACCAAATATCTACAAATCTACTTTATGCGTTTATATAAGTGCTAAATGTATCTATTAACTGATTGGAGATGAAGTATTACTCTGTCATACAAAGGGTATCCACACAAACAATAGCTCTAACAAATAGTACCACATCAAACTGGTGGGAGGTCAAGGCACTCTAGTGAATCTAGGATTTACCTGTAGCGTGAGCTTAACGACCTGGAATCATAGTTTTAAACGTGATCATTTAGAGTGTACTTGTATGGTGTGGATACTTTCTCATATTACAAATGGACTGTGAAATCCAAGGTAGCACACCCCTTTTACAAATAATCCCTTTGAAATATAACTTTCTTGCAAATGTGTTATTTTTTTTAAAATGATAATCCGACGAATACCAATATGTAGGGATTCTCAATATATTAGTCCTATATTTTCAGTAAAGTTTAAGATGCATACTTGTCAAATAATAATTTCAGTAATATCAAAAGTAAATCAATGTTCAGAGTTATCATGCATGTCAAATGGAGTATAATATCCATAATAAATATATTTATAGCGTTTGAAAAGTATGAACTTAATACTTAAAATGATTATGTGAATAAACAAAATTTAGATATACTATAATAGATATATCACATCATTCAATAACCAGGGTATTGGGATCCCATTTGCAAACAAAATCTAACATTACCTTGCGAATAGCGAACGCCCTTATGGTTACTTGAGCAACTTTGTGACTGCCTAAATATTTAACCCCGATAGGGCCAAACTTTTCTTCTTGATCCAATTCCCTTGGCCAGAAGCAGGGATAATTCTGTATTTATAAATGAAAAAATAATAAAATGAGTACACTAAATATGGTTTCTCGTTTCATTTTCATCATGCTATGTGTTAAGAAAAATCTTATTCTTAAGTTAACCTTCTGTACTTTGGTTCTTTTTAAACTTTCTCTCGATGTCCATATTTTTTTTCCCAAAAGTTTCTCTGTCAATAATACTCACCCGAGAGAACCTTGAGTCATTGAGCACCACAAGAGACGTTATTTTGTAGTCATATATAAGGCGCCATATATCGGGAATGGTGTGCTGTATTGGCCATTGAGTGGCGAGATAGTTGTTTTCTTGGTAATAACCCTGTTTAAAAGTGGTAAAATGACATGTAAATGTATGTAAACAAAAATACATGTACTCCCAATTATAGAATGAAATATTTAGACATCTTAACACTTAAAAGAATTGTAAAGATGATGGATAAATCCAAAGCACAAGTCCAAAAATCATAAAACCAGAGGACATACAAAATCAGTGAAAATGAAAAACAAATGGAAAATAACAAAATATGTCTACTTGAAGAGCATATGTGAACCCCTGTGATGGAGTGAGATCAGGTGCCCGGGGAGAGTGAGCATCTCCTGCTTGCTAGCAACACCCGTCACATATACCCAGTAGAAAGAGTCAGATCGTGTAAATTCCATATGTATTTATATATGGAGAAGTCGAAGTAGGTAACCTTCTAGTATAGAAGGTGTCAAATCTGTGTAAAATGATCGGAATCGGTCTCAGTCCAGAATATCATTTAAAAGTCTGGATAACGAGATATCATATGGAGTAATAAGAGTCTCGTAACGACCATAGAATTTCCTCAGTGACGTTGCTAGTCTAGCACATATATAACCCTGGTTGAGCAGCTTAACTGAAAGTCGCCTAGCCCTCAGAACAAAGTCACTGTAATTTGAACATGCTCTGGAATAACGTATTAACTGAGATATGAATACGCCTTATGCGGGCGATGATGGAATGTTGCTACTTATGAAAGGAAAGTTTTTCATATATATTTTCATCTCCATATATAAGTATATCATGGTTGAGAGGAATATTTAAAGCATATAGATATGTTCTTTTCCGTTCGAATTGTTTGCAGAGTAATAAATAGAGGGATGTGGTCTCTGGATCTCCGCACACACAGTATGGATCGGGTTCAATGTTTCTTGAGTACAAGTGCTGCTTAAGTGAACTGCAGTTTGTTCTTAGTCGTGAATGGAGAATTTGGCCACGACGAGTTCCAACGTAATAATATTATTTTAAAGTTTTGGAAGTTTTCGAATAGTTTACTTTTAAATTTATTTAAACTGGGAGCATTTTGAATGGTTATCTTGAATCATCATCTTGAATATGATTTGATAGTCTTTTCTGAATTTTATCTCTATGTAGGCTAAATTCAATAACTCGACATATTAGGATCATTCCGCCCAGATTAGATTTATTTAGAAAAATGTTTCTGAACGGTTTGGACCTCAGTTATTATTAATTAATTAATTAATTAATTTATTTATTATTATCATTATTATTAGTATTAGTAGTAGTAGTTATTCAGTGGCGAATTTATAGGGGGAGGGGCTTTTCGCCACATATTTACAAGTAAAAATCCAGATTTGGCACCAAAAATGGCTGAGTAGTTTGGCTAATACACATGTGGGCCACCCTTTTCGGAAATTCTGGATCCGCCACTGTTATTATTATTATTATTATTATTTTTAGTAGTAGTAGTAGTAGTATTAGTAGTAGTAGTATTTATACTATGATGGAATGTTTACTGTTGCATCATTTGCATGTGATGTTTACATTAATTTTACACAACCGATGAGATATAAAGATGTATGACCGCGATGGAGTACAATAATGCCAATGCTTTATCACCAAAATAAACGCAAACGTCTTGTTAGCACGTGAGTAATATATTGTTTATTCCAAAATACATAAACAGTATGTGATAATGTACACGTTATTAAGAAAAAAACCCATCTTATCACCCATTTATTGAGCACTGTAAGTTACATAAATATTTATATATGGTGTGACAATGGTAATTATCACTTGTAAATTTATACAAAACAACATTGTATAATACGGGAAGTATTTGGTGCTATGTGACTGACGTTCACAATGATATAATGGGGATATATATATTTTCCCTGGAAATCATGAGTTCCCGGAGAATAAGTTTATCCCGCTTAGCTAGAGACGTATTGCAAGAAGTCCCAAAACAAAATACTGCAATCAACACTATAGATCAACACTATAGATTGAGTTACAGTCACACAACATCAGAGCATAAATGTATTAAGTACAAGTTTTATTGCAAAAGGTTTACCGACATAATTTTACTTACATCTACGAAGACTGCATTGATAAAATCTGTACCATTATCACTGGACTCAGTCGTCAAGAGATATGGTCGTGCTCTCTCAGCTAGAATACAAATTAATCATATAATAAGACTTTGCTTTACACTGTAACATGATCTTTTCTCTCCTTCACTATTATGATGTAGACTTGGAGCGTAACTATTACTGAAGGTATCAAATTATTGATCTGATGAATCAAGGTTAGGTATCAGGTTAGGTATCGGCACAAACCATGCCTATTGACTCAAAGCATCTGCACAAACCAAAAATTGTTGACTCGAGGCACGGACACAAAACATAACCTACTGACTCAAAACATCAGCGCAAACCATGAGCATTTGACTCAAGGCATCAACACAAACCAAAAGCATTTGACTCGAGGCATCGACACAAACCAAAAGCATTTGACTCAAGGCCCTAACACAAAACATAAGCTGTTGACTCGAGGTATCAGTTTAAACAGCTGACTCAAAGCATACTGACTCAAGGTATCAACACAAAACATAAAATATACTGACTAAAGTTACCGACGCCAGACAAGCATTTGACTCAAGGTATCAACACAAAACATAAATATACTGACTAAAGGTACCGTCGCCCGACAAGCATTTGACTCAAGGTATCAACACAAAACATAAATATACTGACTAAAGTTATCGACGCCAGACAAGCATTTGACTCAAGGTATCAATATAAAACATAAATATACTGACTAAAGGTACAGACGCCAACCAAGCATTTGACTCAAGGTATTAACACAAAACATAAAAATACTGACTAAAGTTACCGACGCCAGACAAGCATTTGACTCAAGGTATCAATACAAAACATAAATATACTGACTAAAAGTATCGACGCCAGACAAGCATTTGACTCAAGGTATCAATATAAAACATAAATATACTGACTAAAGGTACAAACGCCAACCAAACATTTGACTCAAGGTATTAACACAAAACATAAATATACTGACTAAAGTTACCGACGCCAGACAAGCATTTGACTCGAGGTATCAACACAAAACATATAATATACTGACTAAAGTTATCGACGCCAGACAAGCATTTGACTCAAGGTATCAACACAAAACATAAAATATACTGACTAAAGGTACAGACGCCAGACAAGCATTCGACTCAAGGTATTAACACAAAACATAAAAATACTGACTAAAGTTACCGACGCCAGACAAGCATTCGACTCAAGGTATTAACACAAAACATATAATATACTGACAAAAGTTACCGACGCCAGACAAGCATTTGACTCAAGGTATCAACACAAAACATAAATATACTGACTAAAGGTACAGACGCCAACCAAGCATTTGACTCAAGTATCAACACAAAACATATAATATACCGACCAAAGGTACCGACGCCAACCAAGTATATCACTCAAAGTCCTAACACAAAACATAAAATATACTGACTAAAAGTATCGACGCTGGACAAGCAACTGACTCAAGGTATCAGCACAAAACATAATTTATTGCCTCAGGTGATCAGCACTAAATATAAGCTTTTGATTCAAGGTATCAACACAGAGTGTATGATATTGACTTAAGGTATCAAAAGGAGACAAACCATTGACTCAAGATATCAACACAAAACATAAGTTTTACCCCCAAAATATCAGAACAAAATATACGCTCTTAACTCAAGGTAAATACACAACAGATCAGTTTTTGACACAATGCATCAGCATATACAAGCATGTATCAGGAAAAAAGATACATTAGCTTCTCCTTCAAGTATCGGAATAAAACATAGCTATTGACTCGAGGTATCAGCACAAAATATATCGTATAACCATATCTGACAGTAGACAACAATTATTAAGATGAGAAGGCATCACTAACAGGACTGTAACATTCGACGAATTCTATATAGACTTACGAGGTAACAACATAATATCTCTGCTTTTGCTTCTGTTCTCTGACCTATGACCTCCGGCACAATCGCCGATACTTAATTTTGGCACAACCGAACGTATTGACTGTAATGGAATATGAAATGCAAAATTATAAATACATTTTGTCAACTGGTGTAAAAAATACATAAACTATTAATTTGTTCTATGTTCGATGAATGGGTTCAGATTTTGGCCTTAACATTTCTGTGTAATGTAACAATAATGATTAGACACATTAGATTGGTTAACCCTAGACAGATGCAGCACATGTCAATAGCTCTGCGGGATCTACTGTTGACATCCCTAGTTAAATGATCACTACTTATTGGTCTACATCATACGCCATTGTCAAAACCAGTGAGAGGAATGTCAACAATATAAACAAATACACAATGTAAATAAAATGTTCAACACCGATAACACGTGCATATAGATTTTTTGTTATTGATTTCCCGCGTTAACATATTTACTCCAGGGCAGTGACACTGTTTACAAGGAATAATACCAATCAGATACACGCTATGCCATAAATAACTCTATGATAAGTAGATGTATACTATGACAGAAAATGTCAGTATTAAGTACATGACTGTCAAAAACCTCTCATTTAAAGTGAAATTTGCAATAAACAGATAAAAGATTTCATAAAGATGATTAATTCCTAATTCAATTATTGTCAGATAATGAAATATCATATAACATTATGTTAGCAATGTGCAATCAGAAAAATAATTGACACTCATCTTTGATAGGAAAAAACACACCCTTTGTTCGATATCCTTGCCTTGATTAAAATTAGAATTTATACGCTATTGTACGAGGTCTAAATAAGTTCTCATTAAAACGCCTTTTATTTTGGTAATTTCAATATTCAATGTTTTGTTGTTATATACGATTTCGATCAAGAACAAGGACTTATACAAATTGTTTGTAAGTCCTTGATCAAGAACGATCGATTTTGATACCTGAAATTCTTTTTCAAATCCGAGCTGCCTTGATCTGGGGTCTTTGAGAGAGAGTCTTTGCGCTAGGGCCGGTAGCTGTATTGAAGGCACAACCGTTGTTCCGCATTGTATATGCATAGCGACACTGTCGTAAATAAGGCGGTATTGGAACTGAAATAATTGAAAAAATAAACAATGAAGCCTTATCAGAAGGTGGAATCACGGGGATTTTTTATCATATAAAATCTCAGATTACGTTCTATGGATGCATCTGACAAGATCTGTGTTCTTGTAATACTTTAATTAAACTGTGCAAGGTAGTTGATCAGAAATCGATGCGCATTCTGTACAGAGTAATCAGGATGTATGCGGCAGTAGAAGACAGCGTTAGTTAATGTTGATTGGGCAACGTATTAATCCAGTTATTAAAACGACCGCTAAATGCTACGAAAAGGAAAATCATGTCGACAAATACATAAGTACGTTGTTCATATAGATTACATATTTACAATCAGATCCCAATCATCAAACAAAGAAATGTATAATTTGTAATGTCCATTTGTCTGTCCGACTAAGGCTTTAGAGGGTTAATTTTATAATCTCATCTACGAGTGTTACCTATAGGTCGCCTGCACTTGCAAAATCATCGTGTGAACCCCCGTCACATCTATCCTCCTCTCCTTCTTCGAGAGAAGGAGTGATGAGACGGGGGTTCACACGATGTTGCGAAATAAGGACTAATTTTAGATTTAAATTCTAGTGTCAAAGTTTCCTGTTTCAATAAATGCTGCGTTTATCATTTTTACATAATTATGGGAGTAGGCATTCATATCTTTTTGAAAGAAGTAAAACCAAACGATACAAAGTATCGACATTCTTATTCAGATATTTGAGTAGCTTACCAAGGTGCGGACCATATTTGTCCTGAATTTTCTCATATGCAGGACTGTGCTGTACACATCGACTGAATCCTCTGTTTCCAGTTGTTTCAAGCAGTAATCCACAGCTATGAAAACAGCAGTTTTACCACCTCCACATCTGACAATTTTTATAAAACCGACTAAGTGATATCAAATGTAGAGATCTGAACCGGTTATGTGTATATCTTCAGATTTAGTATTATAAAATCAGTGAAAGTGATTAACATTTTTATTGTTATTTTACATAAATAAATATTTAACCTTTCCCTTCTTTGTATTTACTTCACACCAAGAACAATGTTTATGTACTTTTGACCTTAAAGGTTAGTTCAGATGATCAAATGCACCAGAGCTCTTAAATAAATTCATTTGACTGTAACCTGAGAAAAAGTGGAAGTAATTCTCCATATAGCTTTTTAAAATCATTTCTTTTTCTACAAGTAGGAAATATAACAACAACGCTCACTATTCAAAAATGTCAAAAACCGTGGTCATTGCAAGTCGCTAAAGAATAAGAGAGGTCAAATACAGAAATATAGAAGCACAAGCAAGCGACAAACGGTTTGTCGCTTTCTTGTGCTTATATATATATATATATATATATATATATATATATATATATATATATATAAATATATGTGTGTGTGTGTGTGTGTGTGTGTGTGTGTGTGTGTATATATAAAGCACAAATAGAAACAGTGAAACACCCGGGAGTACAATGGACCTTGGATCTCCGAAGAAATACCTGTAGAAATAAAGACAAATTAGACAAACATATAAAGCACAAAGACACTACAGCTAACAAGGCACCCTATATTTCACTTATATACGTTCCCCGACGGGAACGAGAACCCACAACCTATGGTACCGAATCACCTACCGGTAGATGTCATGCATCCGACCGTCTAACCGACTACCTCGGATAGCTCAGTCGGTTAGACGGTCGGATGCATGACAGCTAGGTGATTCGGTAGCATAGGTCGTGGGTTCAAGTCCCCGTCGTGGAACGAATATAAGTGAAATATAGCAGTGGCGGATCCAGGATTTCCGAAAAGGGGGGGGGGGGGGGGCATGGGTATTAGCCAAACTTCTCAGCCATTTTTGGTGCAAAATCTGGATTTTTACTGGTAAATAGTTGACCCCCCTCTAAATCCGCCACTGTATAGGATGCCTTGTTAGCTGTAGTGTCTTTGTGCTTTATACACACACACACACACACACACACACACACACACACACACACATATATATATATATATATATATATATATATATATATATATATAAAGCACAAAGACACTACAGTTAACAAGGCACCCTATATTTCACTTATATTTGTTCCCCGTCTGGGACTCGAACCCACGACCTATGGTACCGAATCACCTAGCTGTCATGCATCCGACCCTCTAACCGACTGAGCTACCCGAGCTCCACAAAAATGGAGCTTTAATAGCCAATCATTAGCTAATCGCATGCATAACAACACGGCCGAGGAAAGTGAAGGAATTTACCCGACGTAAACGCAGGCGGATCCCCTGAGAGGATACATCACTGAAAGAGAAATAAACATATAAAGCACAAATAGAATCAGTGAAACACCTGGGAGTACTATGGACCTTGGATCTCCGAAGAAATACCTGTAGAAAATAAAGACAAATTAGACAAACATATAAAGCACAAAGACACTACAGTTAACAAGGCACCCTATATTTCACTTATATTCGTTCCCCGTCTGGGACTCGAACCCACGACCTATGGTACCGAATCACCTAGCTGTCATGCATCCGACCCTCTAACCGACTGAGCTACCCGAGCTCCACAAAAATGGAGCTTTAATAGCCAATCATTAGCTAATCGCATGTATGACAACACGGCCGAGGAAAGTGAAGGAATTTACCCGACGTAAATATACTTTATATATATTGTGCTTTATATGTTTGTCTAATTTGTCTTTATTTTCTACAGGTATTTCTTCGGAGATCCAAGGTCCATAGTACTCCCAGGTGTTTCACTGATTCTATTTGTGCTTTATATGTTTATTTCTCTTTCAGTGATGTATCCTCTCAGGGGATCCGCCTGCGTTTACGTCGGGTAAATTCCTTCACTTTCCTCGGCCGTGTTGTCATGCATGCGATTAGCTAATGATTGGCTATTAAAGCTCCATTTTTGTGGAGCTCGGGTAGCTCAGTCGGTTAGAGGGTCGGATGCATGACAGCTAGGTGATTCGGTACCATAGGTCGTGGGTTCGAGTCCCAGACGGGGAACGAATATAAGTGAAATATAGGGTGCCTTGTTAACTGTAGTGTCTTTGTGCTTTATATGTTTGTCTAATTTGTCTTTATTTTCTACAGGTATTTCTTCGGAGATCCAAGGTCCATAGTACTCCCAGGTGTTTCACTGATTCTATTTGTGCTTTATATATATATATATATTTGCGGGAGGGGGAGGGGTGTTTTTCTGTTGTTTTGCTTGGGTGGTAATTAACAAATAAAATACACTTTTTCACATATATGTGACAACGTCACCTTATCATAAGAGAAATAATTATTAAAAGGAAAGCAAAGGAGTCCAAGAATCCTTTCTAATTATATCAACTAAGGTCATTATATCTCAACTTCGAGAACATGATTAATGTCAATATCCGAAGGTATTTGTCAGTATTCAACCTTGCGAGTAAGTTGTCATATTAAAAAGTTTTGATCTAAATTTTCCTGATAATTAAAAATGAGAGGGATTCCGCTGTTGATCACGTGTCGTACACGAACGTATGAGTAATTAATGTGTCATGGACACATCCCAATATACTTCAGGATAATGTCTTCCGCCTTAATGAGATAAATGACATCTTCTACCAGATGTTCCGTCTATCAGAACTATCACCCAGGAGTGAAGATTGACCCATTTCGTCTCAGTCATGCGCACACCCAGGAGTGAAGACCGGGGAGCTGGACCTACTCTGAGATGCAACCACTGAGGGGTGGGTGACCGGGGATTTAGGCATTAGCTGAAATTCAAACATTGCGTCTCACTCGAGGGCTCACTCGAGGGCACACAGAAATGAAGATTGAGAATGTGGACCTACCCTGAAATTCAACCATTGCATCTCAGTCGAAAGGAGTGAAGATCAGGAGTCTGGACCTACCCTGAAATTCAAACATTGCATCTCCGTCGAAAGGAGTGAAGATCAGGAGTCTGGGCCTACCCTGAAATTCAACCATTGCATCTCAGTCGAAAGGAGTGAAGATCAGGAGTCTGGGCCAACCCTGAAATTCAACTATTGCGTCTCAGTCGAGCGCGCACGCAGATAGGAGGTCCGGGGATCTGGCTTTACACTGAGATTAAGCGAAAATTACTCTTCAATGCACCATTTTTGTAGGATACGTAAGTTTATACCGCATGCAATGGCTGGATCTTTCTTAAAATTGTCTGAGTGGATCCCTTCTCAACAAATCTTCTGGATTCGCGTCACTCAGTATAAAAGACATTGACTTTGTGCGACGAGTTTCCGCCATGGCGAAGACAATGGGATCATTTCGTTTTGCCGTCTTAATCAAAAAGCAAACAATAGTAATTAGGCGAAGAATGATGGAAATTTAAGTATGACAAGCTGGCTGTCTGAACATCTCTTCTAATTACAGACAACAAGACTATCTGGGTCAGTCTTAACCATCATAGAGGCATTTTTTGGTCACAAGATACTATGAGATGACTTGAACAGACCGAATCATCTTTGCCCTAAACATTGATTTCCGTTCTGTCAAGCTATACATACATCCGGATGGTCGCGGCGAGCAGGATGGATCAACCATTTGTCAAAGAGTCAATGAAATAAAATAATACTTGATTGTGATGAACACAATATCCGGACGTCTCCTCTTGGGGTTGTGTGATGCATTATGGGTAGATAAGATGGAGATAGTCCGAAAGATCTTATTGAATATCTAACATCTTGCGGTCAACCATGAGCACACCCCGCCCCCCTCCCCCAAATGCCGAAAGATGAATTTTGTCAAACAAATATATGAAAGTGTCAATTCATACAGTTGAGAAGTGTGGCCAGGTTCATGTCCACAGCAACGCCGACACCGAGGGTATGACAATAGCTCTCCGCACATTTTGTCCCTGGCAGAATCCCAGTCTTTACTTATACAATGAGTATCAGATACAGTATTTGTAGGTTTTCATAGACTATTAATGATGTACACACACGTTTGTATATTAACATATAATAACATTAGCTGGATTTTGGCGGATTTGGTGTTTCACTTATTTATGACTACTTGAAAACTAATGTATTCAAACATATACACGAGAGACAGCCATGGGTCATAAACATGCTAATAAATCATATATCTATGCTTTCTTATTTTTACTTGAATTATGGTTGTGCTTAAATACATTCTGGTAGAGTTGATTTTCATCTGGGAGAAATATAGAACACCATAATGATTTGTAAGGTATCGCAAAACATAGCACTGTGTTCTGACTACGCTGCAGATAAATTGATCAGAATCACGTTTGAAATTTTCTAGATTAGATTGCAGTGTGACACCCCCTACCTGCAATGTATGAGGACCGGACCAGGGACTGTAAGCATGTGCTGCTGTACTCGTCGTATACAGTCCAAGAGAAATCCAGGGTCTGTAGCTTCATCGTTGAATCCAATCATCTCGAAATGCTTAACTCTCCTTTGCTCGACTACACCCTCCTACAAAGATCATCACGTGCTAGACCTGTATTCATTTCTGATATACATACTTTTAAGGTTTGTCTTGAAGCTACTTGATCAATTGAGTGAAATCAGAAACAGGAGAATATCAATTACAATAATAGTGTAAATAGATCGCTGTAAATATCTGAAGACCTGCTTTAAGATGACAATGTGTTCAAGTCAGGTTCTACACTCTGCAATATGTTTTATTTCATGGTTTGTCAAATATTGTATGATACAAATCTTTGATAACATAAGCACATTCAAAATTTTATTATGAAATACACATTTGCTGCATTCATTATTGCATCCTCTTCTTCCTTTGACACGATCACGTCTAAAAAGCAATGCCTTTTTATTTAGAATTTCCCTGTCTTTGTGACTGTTTGTTTTATAACCAAACATCAGAATATGTACGAACTTCTCGAACATATTGAGTGATGAAGCACACAATTGCTTTGTTCTGACGAAATATTCTTCATCTCTAGTCATAGTAAAACGCATGTAATCGTAGATATAATAATCAAGATCACTAAAATAGATGGCTTATACATAATTTGTTAATATAAAAACTCTATTTACTCCTAATTTCATATTTAACATTTTCATCAGCCAGTACATGTGTAGGAAAACAAATGAGGGGGGAGGGGGTTGCTAGAAGGACATATATGACTTCAACTCACCCGCTGAATTCTGAAAGACCTTATGGTCAGTTGAGCCATTTCGATGGTGGAATCCAGCCAGATATGTACATCGCCATGACGTACGTACTTCTGCATGCTGAAGACGTCACCCCAATATTTATCACATTGTTGCTGATAAAGAGACAAAAAATTATATTGCCACATTCTCGGATACTATTTCAATATGAAATATATCTGAACGTTAGTGATACTAGACGTCTGGTGATAGTTATTGTAAGTCAAAGAATCCACGCTCTGTATTTTGTATTAAGGGCACGACCATTTGATTCTGAAAAGGGGGGGGGGCTGGCAAATTTGGTCGAGTCAGATTATTTATTTTCCTATCTTTGAAGGATAGAATACTTATTTCCTTAAAATCCTGCGGTGAGTTTCACTAAAGGTCGTAAACCCAAACGTAGACGTAGACTTAAACTTTGCTAAGAAATATTTATCTCCTCCCTAAAGAGTTCCAAACGTAACGTATACCTTTTGCAACGTTTACCTATGTAATATACGTATGACCATAGACTTCAAGAAAAATTCAATTGGCGTACACGTAAATTTAGTTGCAAAGTTTACGTCTACGTTTTGGCTTACGACCTTTAGTGAAACTCCCCCCTGGGACGGATTATATATTTTCTTGACATTTTTGTCGCTAATCTATACTTGTTAGAATTGCATTGTAATATATGCCTTTAACACACATCCTTCTATAGTATAATTATATTTTGTTAACAAAACCCATTCTAATATAAAATAAACTCAACAAATAATATGCAAACACTACTTTAATTGCATAGGTCTTTATACTACTAGTTTCTATGGTGAATTGTATAAACTCTCTCAGTCTCTAGTATCCACGGGGAGAATTTCCATTTATCACTGTTATAAGAAAGATGTGTGAGGAAGTGTTGCTGTTTTGGCTTCCTGTCCTAATGAATATTTTATTCGTTGTTGACTTACTTTGAACTATGTTATTTTAATGCAAAAAAGCATTTCATAAATATTTTTGATATATTGATTTTTCACATATCCAACTTTGTCTTCACTACTTCTAGATGAAATCTGAGAAATCTTGGTAGATATTAAGCAAAGATGTTCCTCATGTACAATTTTACGTTTTAAAAGCTTTAAAGAAACTAAAGACTTATGGCTTTCTACAATCATTATTCAATATCATTGTGCAATGTTTTCTATGTCTAAGGGAAACAATATTTTTACTATTGTTATCATGTATGTTAAGTGAAGATACACATTTTTGTTGCTTTACTTTTGTTCTCATTTAAAAGTTATGTTTGTTTTTATTTTACATTTGAGTAAATGTGTTAAAATAATTTGACGACTGTCTTGTTGCACTGGTTTGAATGAAACTTAAAAGGAATGCAACACTGTCAACAGATATGGTCACTATAAATTTTGAAATGCACATGATTTAATTTAAACATCAACTGTGCATATGTGCTCAAGTGAGATAAGAGACAAATTCATTTAAGACCCCTTTTGGCCACTCGTTTAAAAGTTAAAATATTGGTGTGCCTGGCATATAAATGAGGGGATGACAACACGAGGGGAAGTTGGCGAAAGGGATTGGAAATAGACGGCAAGGGGACCCAAATGACACTATTCCGAACAAGAATCTGAAGAGAAAATTTCTCAGTTTCTCAGAAAGCAGATGGTAGAGCCCTTGTCCCCTGTCGGCCCCTCAAAATGGACATGCAAATATATTTTTAGAAAGCAACAATTCTATCAAGTTTTGTTGAAGATTTTGAATAGCACGATTTGTCCAATGCTATAAACTCCACTGAAATATGAGTTACACAGTTAAACTACTATATATTATAATATAGGGAGCAATCTGGCGAGCAAAGCGAGCGGGAAAAAATCAGCATTCAGCTTTATATTTGCATTATCTGGTATATGTACAGGCTAGTAGCCAGAATACAAAATGTATTTATTTTCATTTCAGTCAACGGCATTGATTTTTCAACGGCATTAGATTTTTCATTTCCAGCATTTTCCGGGTCAGTATATTTATTTCAATAAAGTGCCGCCCCCCTCCCACCCCCTCAGAATCAAATGTTCGTCCCCGAAGTACATTGATTTTCATTCGCAATTAATTTTCATCTAAATATACCATCAAGGGGACACTGACTCTTTATTTTCATATAATTATACATTGCTTCTGTCATTTTATCAGTAAAGTTCAGATTTACAAACGTTATTTTTTATATCACGCTTGCAATTTATGTACAAATCGAAACTTACATTTGCATTTTCGAATAAACCAGTTGCCATAACGATGCAATGAACATTCTCCTGCCAGATCATATGCCAAAACGAGGCCACAGTCTTCTGTCGAGGACCTGTGGAAAGAATTATATTCAGTGGAGACATGGCAGAATTATTATATTCAGTGGAAACATGGCAGAATTATTATATTCAGTGGAAACATGGCAGCATTATTATATTCAGTGGAAACATGGCAGCATTATCATATTCAGTGGAAACATGGCAAAATTATTATATTCAGTGGAAACATGGCAGCATTATTATATTCAGTGGAAGCATGGCAGCATTATTATATCCGGTGGAAACATGGCAGCATTATTATATTAAGTGGAAACATGGTAGCATTATCATATTCAGTGGAAACATGGCAGAATTATTATATTCAGTGGAAACATTGCAGCATTATCATATTCAGTGGAAACATGGCAGCATTATCATATTCAGTGGAAACAAGGCAGCATTATCATATTCAGTGGAAACATGGAAGCATTATCATATTCAGTGGAAACATGGCAGCATTATCATATTCAGTGGAAACATGGAAGCATTATCATATTCAGTGGAAACATGGAAGCATTATCATATTCAGTGGAAACATGGCAGCATTATCATATTCAGTGGAAACATGGAAGCATTATCATATTCAGTGGAAACATGGAAGCATTATCATATTCAGTGGAAACACGGCAGCATTACCATATTCAGTGGAAACACGGCAGCATTATTATATTCAGTGGAAACAAGGAAGCATTATCATATTCAGTGTAAACATGGCAGCATTATCATATTCAGTGTAAACATGACAGCATTATCATATTCAGTGGAAACATGGCAGCATTATCATATTCAGTGTAAACATGGCAGCATTATCATATTCAGTGTAAACATGACAGCATTATCATATTCAGTGGAAACACGGCAGCATTATCATATTCAGTGGAAACATGGTAGCATTATCATATTCAGTGTAAACATGGCAGCATTATCATATTCAGTGGAAACATGGCAGCATTATTATATTCAGTGGAAACATGGCAGAATTATCATATTCAGTGGAAACATGGCAGCATTATTATATTCAGTGGAAACATGGCAGAATTATTATATTCAGTGGAAACAAGGCATCATTATTATATTCAGTGAAATCAAGGCAGCAATATTAAGTCCGGTGGAAACAAGGCGGCATTATCATATTCAGTGGAGACATTGCAGCATTATTATATTCAGTGGAAACAAGGCAGCAATATTAAGCTCGGTGGAATCAAGACAGCATTATTAAATTCAGTGAAAACTTGGCAGTATTATCAAATCCACTAAAACATGGTAGCGTTACTGAATTCACTGGAAACAAAGTAAGTAGTATTACCGAAGTCACTTAAAACAAGGCAGCATTATCATATTCAGTGGAAACAAGGCAGCATTTCGTATACATTTTATTATTCATAATCACTGATTAATTACAATACGGAAAATTTGAATTACAGTGATCTCGACTTTAATCGGATCAGTCAGGATCATTATCCCACGCTCCTCTGTTGATATGATGTGTTTACAATATAAAGTTCCATTCCAAATCTCCTACAAAACTTAAGGTAAGGAAGAAAATTCTATGCCAATTCTATGTCAATTCATTCTTAGCAACAGTAACCATAACGCTGAGAGGAATTATATGAATCACTTGAATGATATTCTTAAGCTTTCTTCATTTACGAAAAATAATGTAATAATTGAATATATACTAGTGCTTCAGAATACACTAATGTTATCAAGGGCATTTTTTTCCTTTCTGGTTTCGACCTTGACTTTAATTATAATTTACAAATTTACAAAACGGAGGGTAGAAATCTTATGATATACATGTATAGATAACCATAAGTCCCTTACCTAATATCACACAGAAAGTACTCAGAATCTTCGACTTTTAGGGTGTCATCTAATGAATTTAATTTGATAAATCAAAACTGAAAATATCCAATCTGATACTAAATCAGAAGACACTTGATATAAAAGGAACTTTCGTTTAGAACGTGGCAGTCTAAAAGGGTTACAGTCAATGAATCTTTTTTCACTGAAACATACAGAAATAACATACAGAAACAAATATTCAAGAGAACAAATTTGAAACAGATCCATATTTCCATAAGAAAATGTGATTTCATTTTAAATGTTTAGACTTTGACTATCATTTTCATTTATCAAATTATGCATACATACAGCATATCTTTTAACTAACCTTGAGTTGCAATGTATTCCTTTTCCTTTACTATGCCCTAAGGAAATAAAACAGACAGAATACTGATAGGCATCGTGCAAACAAAATCGTATATATTGGAAAGAAGGGTCAAGAAGACAAAATGTGTATACGAAGGGTCTTGTCACAAAGAGTGGGCATGTAAAATATCAAAACGCCATCTCTGACCATTCAAATGTTATTAGCATTGTTGAAATTTGTAGACAGACCGACGAACTGACGGACAGAGACAGCACAAAACCTACATGACCCCGACTATCCGATTCTGGGGCTTAAATTGTATGTATGCAGTGGTACCTCAGTGCACGCAGAGGTAACTGTGTATAAAGAGGTAACTGTGTATCAAGAGATAACTGTATTAAAAGAGGTAACTGTGTGTATAAAGAGGTTACCGTATGTATAAAGAGGTAACTGTGTGTATAAAGAGGTAACTGTATGTATAAAGAGGCAACTGTATGTATAAAGAGGTTACTGTGTGTATAAAAAGGTTACTGTATGTATAAGGAGGCAACTGTATGTATAAAAAGGTTATTGTGTGTATAAAGGAGTAAAGCCGGTGTGGCCTAGTGGATAAGGTGCTCGGCTCGTGATCGAGAGGTCGCGGGTTCGACTCCCGCCCGGGGCACACCGGTGTTCTGTCTTTCGGATGAGACAGTAAAAACCGAGGTCCCGTGTCACGGTAGGCGTGGCACGTAAAAGATCCCTCACTGCTTCGGGTGGGTCCGTTGCAAAGGTCTAAATTTGTATGCAATGCATCAGGCAGATGCCGTCACCATATACGTGAAATAATCGTGGAGTGACGTAAAACAATAATCAACCAACCAAATATAAAGGAGTATTTCTATGTATATATGGGTAACTGTGAATAAAGAGGTCACTGTGTGTATAAAGACGTTACTGTGTATACAGAGGTAACTGCGTGTATACTGAGGTAACTGTGTATACGGAGGTAACTGTGTATAAAGGGTAACTGTGTATATACAAAGGTAACTGTGTGCATACTGAGGTAACTGTGTGCATACAGAGGTAACTGTATCTATACTGAGGTAACTGTATACGGAGGTAACTGTGTATAAAGGGTAACTCTGTGTATACAGAGGCAGCTGTGTGTATACTGAGGTAACTGTGTGTATACAGAGGTTACTGTGTGTATACAGAGGTAACTATATAAAGAGTAACTACGTGTATACAGAGGTAACTGTGTGTATACAGAGGTTACTGTGTGTATAAAGAGGTAACTGTGTGTAAACTGAGGTAACTGTGTATAGAGGTAACTGTATGTATACAGAGGTAACTGTGTGTATACAGAGGTTACTGTATGTATAAAGAGGTACCTGTGTGTATACTGAGGTAACTGTGTGTATACTGAGGTAACTGTGTGTATAGAGGTAACTGTGTGTATACTGAGGTAACTGTGTGTATACTGAGGTAACTGTGTATAGAGGTAACTGTGTGTATACTGAGGTAACTGTGTGTATAGAGGTAACTGTGTGTATACAGAGGTTTGTATCTGTATAATCTTTGATTGCCGTTGGAGCAGACGTAATATGTTCAGAAAGTACAGTGGTGAGCAGTGACTAGAATTAGAAAGCGAAACGTAAATTATATAGTTTTTTATATAATTAAGGGAGCCACTACATGGTTGGAAGACCATATTTATCAGTGTTAATTTTGAAATCAGACATAGTCATGAGGTGGTTATGCAAGGTGTTATCTTTCGACGCAGCGGTTTCAAAGTATGTTTTGGTAGAGTTTCATTCAGTTAACATAATATAGTTTTCAAACAAGTATTATATTGTTGTCTGCTTTATCAGCAGATATAAAGACATATTAGTATGTAAATCAGCCATTTTCTTTTTAATAGACAGAACTGAAAGTATGTTTGGCTGTTTGAATAAATGAGGATTTCCCGTAAAGTTGTAAATACGAATGTCGACAAATTTTAGAATCTCGTATTTTCAATCATTAAGAGCATGAACTTTTACTTTTTCTTTTTATTGATTGTACTAAGATATTATCATGTCAGGTGTTAAGAAAATTCGTGCTGTAAGAATATTGTATAATGTCGGAAGGAACCGTCTAGAAAACAGTAACATAAATAAGGTTGTATCTGGTTATCCACACCGTGTCAATACACCGTTCTATATTGACATCATGTTTACTGTGAAATCGAGTACATTTGTATTTTTATGTGTATATGTTCCAAGCTTGATGTATTGATTCCAAGCTTGAAACTAACAAACATTACAATACAAAACAAATAATCCTCAACCCCTCAACAAACTAACCCCAGCACCCTCAAAACAACAAAATACAAAATACCAACAAAGATAAGAAATAAAACTGATATATAAATAATGATAAATTAAATCTTTGTTCTATATCCCCGTTATTGCATGATACAAATTATTCGAAAAAAATAAGGATCTTTTATCAATTCATGTTTGCCACATACATCTATGAAGCTTGCATTAATATAGTCAGTAATGCCATCCTCACTCGGAACATCTCGGAGTACAACCCTCGAATGGTCATCTGAAAAATACAGAAATATTATGTAGAATACTGACATTCTAAAAAAAAATATAGGTGAGAATGTTTACATACGTAACGGAAGAGGATGACTTGTGACAAATCTGATGATAAATTCTCAAATTCTCCATTGCATATAAATGAGTATTTTGGGGTATACAGAAACCGGAGTATACCTCTCATCGTATGCAGTTACACATGTAGACATTCCCTACCGGGCTCACAAGGAAATACATCCCATTAAAGACTTTAGATTCTATAAACGGATATGTTTTGATATACGAACGGACAGACAGACGGTCAAACAGAAAGAAGTTTTCACAGACGATCATAAAGATAAAGATCATGTTGAATACAGTGTTCAACGATGCCGCGATTTAATCCAAAGTGTGGGAATTTAACTATAAACTAATTGTTTGTAACATCTTCTGGAAGTAAATCGGATAAAGATAATAAGTTATGTTCTGTATTTACAATTATAAATTATGCTAAAAAGAAAAACACACCTTGGTTTACATTTATAAGATTTAATAAATATTAAGTGAGAAATGGGAATGTCAAAATCCGATAACAGATATAGGAATGTTTGATAATCAAGGTATGTAATGGAGTACCCACCCACTCACTGATACTGGGAAAAACATCCTAGATACCTATAAAGGTATGTAATGGAGTACCCACCCACTCACTGATACTGGGAAAAACATCCTAGATACCTATAAAGGTATGTAATGGAGTACCCATCCACTCACTGATACTGGGAAAAACATCCCAGATACCTATAAAGGTATGTAATGGAGTACCCATCCACTCACTGATACTGGGAAAAACATCCCAGATACCTATAAAGTTCAAAGGATACGCAAAAAGGGCTTAGAGGTATATCTCTTATTAACGAGCAACATCTCGTGTAAACATGGTAACATTTGTGAAAATTAATCACATAAAACTTGAATTTCATTGCATATCGATCATCGTGATCAATCATGTATTAGAATTGCTATATGCAAAGGAGAGGACTATAGACTCGTAACGCCATCATATGGTGCAATGGAAATTTTTAATTAAATTTAATTTTGTATGGGACGACAATAGAGCAATGATCATAGTATCGAGGTAAATTTTGGTTCAGATTACAAAGCAGTCTCGGAAATGTTATTGCAAAATTCATGCAGATGGGACAAAAATAAATACCCGCAGTATTGTCGTGTATATTAGATTTATAACAAGAATCTGAATGTTGATAGCTGTTTGCATGACCTCCTATTACTTTAGAATTGGAAAGATTTAACCCTTTGAAAGTTGAGGGGAAGCTTCATATATATAAAAATCAAAATCATATTAAATATATCGTACCCTAATAAATTTAGCAGGTAGATGAACAAAAATACAACAATGTCATCCTCATTCCCTCCAGTTTTATTCTACTTATTGTGTAGAACTAAGGAAAACTATTTTTGTACAAGAGATATGTCTTAAATCGGATTAAAGTTAGGGGCAGTCTAGAATGCATTGACGCAATATTTCATAATACTATATCCTGGAAATAGGAAGTAATATTCAGATATCGCACTGACACTCTTGGGAAATAATCGTGAAAGCTGACGTTCAAATGAACAATATCAAGTCAGGAATTTTAATCTGTGAGGGCTGAATTACGTCAGAAATCGTTCTTTACACCAACAGATAGAAATAATCAAATTCAAAAATCGATTTTTCCATTAATGGCCACAGAAAAACGTTGGCCAATGTACTTATTGTTTTAATATTCAAAATCACATCTAACGCCTACGAAATCAATGTGTGAATTCTAACAGCTGAAACAATCGCGAATTCTCCAGAGAGAAAATTTCACAAGGAAAAGGTATGAATTTTGAGAAAGCAGATTGAAATCGCGCGAACTGGAGCCGAATTGAGCCTGCTTTTATTAACTGCTGTAACATGTTTCAGAATGTTGTTAGCTTTATCATTCATCTAGCTAATGGTACTTCTTGCACGCACAGGGAAGTACATGAAATATTTATCTTGTCAATGACTTCAAATTATTTCTGGGATTAGGGACCTAAATCGGTAAGAAGTCGGGAGGATTCTCATGGAACGGAAGCTGTGTCAAAATCAATGATTTATTCCTATAAAATGTGGAGAAAAATGGAGTGATGGAAGCGGGATCACACCTACTGAGTGGTAATGTCCATTGTAAGTGCTATTCTCATTGAACATTTATATCGGCCTGTCCAGGAGGAAGTAACTCGTAAGCATATAGAGTATTCTGATGGATGCTCTTTAACCAGACTACATCAGAACCATTTATGTACATAATTTGTTTAATCTTTTAAGCATGAACGATGACTTGTATAGACGTATCTACAACAATACTGCTAATGTGATGTTGAATTGTTTTACTGCACTTGCCGTCTACATATTTTGTATTATTAATGTCCCTGAATGATTTCAATGCCCCATTAGCACCATTTTGCCTTTAATCTTTATTAGCGACTTCCACTTTTGCAGATTTTGTTGGGTCCAACAATTCCCATTTTTGCCGGGTACTTTGTGTCCAACACCTCCCATTTTTGCCGGCTTCTCGCCGGTTTTATTTTAACCAACAATTTGTATTTTGCCAGTTTTGTTGTTTTGTTATACATCTTGAAAGTGTCTAGCTTTCTCGAACCTGACTGGATTAAAGAGGAGGGGAGCCGCTATCCAAACGGCCATGCGGGTATTCTATCCAAACGGCCATGCTGGTAATCTATCCAAACGGTCATGCTGGTATTCTATCGTTAACTCGCTCTTTTTTTGTACAACTGCACTGCTAGATGTATCAAAGGTCACAAGGTGCTCATTTTATTTGCATATCGAAGTACCGGTTTTCTCATAGCGTACCATAAATATATCTAGTTAAAGTAAACAGGAATGTGGTTTAAAATATCTTGTTCGTTCCTTTCTTTATCCACATGCGATTTACATGAATACACTGAAGGACCATGATATAAATGACGTGTGTCTGATAGCGTCGTTAATGGAAATACATTCAACAAAACTATTACAGTATATCAATAACGTATAACGATGGATAACAACCCAGTGTTTCTTTTTAACAACAGTAATTATGTTTTGTAAAAAAAAAAAAAAAAAAAAAAAAAATACTTTTGAGATCAAATATCAGGCAATGATGGCGTCAAAAGCAAAGTAGACATATAACCATGCATATGAGGACAATGTTCTTCCCAAGAGAAAACAAGAACTCGAAAAAACAGAGGGCATAAAGACAATGATACTGACCAGCAGGAGAGGAAGTAGGCATTGGGCAAAATAAGCATTCGTCGATGAAAACAGTTATTTAAATATATAGCATATTTGTATAAGAATAACCTTATTAGGCAACATCTTTACTCAATATTGGGTCAGGCATTTACTGAACAAAGATTATTCATGGTGTCACACATATTTTGAAATCCTCCGATTCCCATTAATGTGACATTTTGCTTTACGCAGAATGTAGTGGATATCTTTTCCAGACATACCGGTATTCGATATATAGCTTGCATTTCTAAATATTTACAATGCTAGTCTAATTCCTTCAATGAACCATGCTAAACAGACTCGGTTCATCAGTCCATGAACTTGGGTCATGGAAGTAGTATCCCGGTGTATGGTAAATCACATGCGTAGTAATATAAAAAGAGGCGGGACTTACTCAAGTTCAAGGCCGATGTTCTATTATTGAATTAATGCAACTGTTAATTTTGAGCAATTAAAGAAATGACCTGGACAGATAGAGTATTTTAGCAGTATTGATAATGATGATGATTATAGCACTCTTCTTAATTGGGGTGATCCTAATGGTGATTCATGAGTAATTCAACATGTCCTTATTCTAGGAAAGCTGTTTTGCATCTTGATTTTGTTCAAAGCTCGTTTATTGAGACATTTATTAATTTTGGAAGCGAGCGTTGATAGTGTTATTTTTTATATTCTAAACTGGGGTCCTCAAATATGGAAACAACTGCAAAATTTTTTGACGCGACGCTTGTCGATTGGTTCTAGTTGCTGTCCAAAGACTTAAGTGTACATTAACATTATAATTAAGTAGTCTGCTTTGAATATTGAAGACAAACTTTACTAGTACATGGCAGCGATTTTTGTGCAGTTAAATAAAAGGGGGGGGGGGGCTAAGGCAGTTAAATATGTTAAATTTGAGTGTTTATCATTCATTATCTATTTATTATTATATATATATATATATATATATATATATATATATATATATATATATATATATATATATATATATATATATATATATATATATATATATATATATATAATATAAATATAAGCATGTGTTTATTATGTACACAAGAAATTGTAATGGTCTTAAGAACATAAAGATATATGTATATACACCGGTAACTAAGCTTCATCTCATTTTTCAATATCGATTTCTGCGGTGTTTGCTTTCCAGTTTTCTGAAAATCTACAGTGTCATCATTAAAGACAGAAATAACAAAAGGCATATCACACAGGTGTCACCGAGCCGTATATACGGTACCATCGGCAACTGTGATCGGTACCACAAGTATTACCGAGTCGTATACGCGGTATCATCGGCAAGTGTAATCGGTACCATAGGTGTCACTGACTCGTATTTACGGTACCATCAGTAAGTGTTTTCTGTACCACAATTCACAGAGTTGTATATACGGTACTATCGGCAAGTGTGATCGGTACCACAGGTGTCACCGAGTCATATACACGGTACCATAGGCAACTGTGATTGGTACCACAAGTATTACCGAACAGCATATACGGCACATCGGAAAATGTGTTGGTACCACAGGTAACTTGTATACGATCTGCTTCTTACTCCGATAGCGCACACTGTATAAAACCATCTCAAGAATTTGCAATGTATCATTTACATTACAATTTCAAAAAGCTAGAAAAACGTCAAATTTCTACAATTTCATTTCAATTTCAAAAAACTAGGAAAACGTCAAATTTTGTACAATTTCACTTCAAGAAACATAGATATACATGAATAATAAAGAGTCTAGGCAAACTAATCTAAAATTAGATACAAATATATCGATACAAAACAAACGATGTTGACAAAAGAGGATTTTCTACTCACAAGTGACGACATCTTGATTTACGTTCAGTAATACGTTGTCTGGTGTCATGGCAACAGTACATGGAAATTCATCCTGATTCCTGACAATAGCCTGAAACAATTAGAAAAGTTATCACAATTTTATTGAAACATTCGTCTTTGACAAATCATTTCAAATACTGGCGCAGTTCGATTAAGCATTCATTTCTTAGACATCGTGTGCACTAAAATTACATCAAAATTAATTTAAGCGTGGAAATATAACGTATAACTGTTTCTGCAAAGACGAGATTGAATTGAACAATAAAAATGGCGGATCTCCTCATGGTGTTAATGGCAACTCCAACAATATAAGACGCATTAATGAACGCTATGTGAGAGGGGAGTCTATTCCTGTTAAAACGAGTATTTTATCATGTCTTCAGCGAAGTCATACTCGATGAAAACTATTGCAAAAGAAACCAGTTAACCCTCTGTAAACCAAAGCAACTGCAATTCTTTTCAAATAGGTAACATACAATGTAACATTCGATTGTTTTGAAAATGCCAACTTCAATTTCCAACAGGACATATTAAATCATCAGAATTACACAAAATAACGGACAACGAAACCAAATAACCATTGAACAAAACAATAAAGAGTCAATCACCATACCACTCAACCTTCCAAAAATATTAAATAGTCAAACACCAAACAAACACCATCCAACAAAACATTAAACATTCAAATACCAAACCACTCAACCATCCAACAAAACTTTAAAAAGTCAAAAACCAAACCACTCAACCATCCAACAAAATATTAAACAGTCAAACACCAACCCACTCAACCATCCAACAAAACATGAAACAGTCAAACACTAAACCACTCAACCATCCAACAAAACATTAAACAGTCAAACACCAACCCATTCAACCATCCAATAAAACATTAAACAGTCAAACACCAAACAAACACCATCCAACAAAATATTAAACAGTCAAACACCAAACAGCTCAGCCATCCAACAAAACACTAACCACAAAACAAATCAACCATACAACAAAACATTTAACAGTCAAACACCAAAGAAATCATCCATCCAACATAACATTAAACAGTCAAACACCAAACCACTCAGCCAAGTATCAAAACATTAAAAAGTCAAACACCAAACAAACACCATCCAACAAAACATTAAACAGTCAAACACCAAACAGCTCAGCCATCCAACAAAACATTAAACAGTCAAACACCAAACCACTCAACCATCCAATAAAACATTAAATAGTCAAACACCAAACAAACACCATCCAACAAAACATTAAACAGTCAAACACCAAGCAGCTCAGCCATCCAACTAAACATTAAACAAACACCAAACCACTCAACCATCCAGCAAAACATTAAACAGTCAAACACCAAACCACTGAACCATCAAATACCAAACCAATATCAGTCAACAAAACTTTAAACAGTCAAACACCAAACAAACACCATTAAACAGTAAAACACCAAACTACTCAACCATCAAACAAAACATTAAACAGTCAATCAGCAAACAAACACCATCCAACAAAACATTAAAAAGTCAAACACCAAAGAAATCAACCATCCAACAATACATTACACACTCGATCACCAAACCACTTAACCATCCAACAAAACGTTAAACAGTCAAACACCAAACCATTCAACCATCTAAGAAAACATTAAACAGTCAAACACCAAACCGCTCAGCCATCTAACAAAACATTTAACAGTAAAACACCAAAGAAATCATCCATCCAACATAACATTAAACAGTCAAACAGCAAACAAACACGATCTAACAAAACATTAAACAGTCAAACACCAAACAACTCATCCATCCAACAAAACATTAAACAGTTAAACACCAAACAAACACGATCCAACAAAACATTAAACAGTCAAACATCAAACCACTCAACCATCCAACAAAACATTAAACAGTCAAACATCAAACAAACACCACCCAACAAAACATTAAACAGTCAAACACCAAACAACTTATCCATCCAACAAAGCATTAAACAGTCAAACATCAAACAAACACGATCCAACAAAACATTAAACAGTCAAACAACAAACCACTCAGTCATCCATAAAAACATTAAACATTCAAACACCAAACAAACACCATCCAACAAAACATTAAACAGTCAAACACCAAACCACTCAACCACCCAACAAAACATTAAACTGTCAAACACCTTACCACTCAACCTATCTAGCAAAACATTTAACAAACACGAAAGAAATCAACCATCCAACAATACATTACACACTCGATCACCAAACCATTCAACCATCTAAGAAAACATTAAACAGTCAAACACCAAACTACTCAACCATCCAACAAAACATTAAACAGTCAAACACCAAACCGCTCAGCCATCTAACAAAACATTTAACAGTAAAACACCAAAGAAATCATCCATCCAACATAACATTAAACAGTCAAACAGCAAACAAACACGATCTAACAAAACATTAAACAGTCAAACACCAAACAACTCAGCCATCCAACAAAACATTAAACAGTTAAACACCAAACAAACACGATCCAACAAAACATTAAACAGTCAAACATCAAACCACTCAACCATCCAACAAAACATTAAACAGTCAAACATCAAACAAACACCACCCAACAAAACATTAAACAGTCAAACACCAAACAACTTAGCCATCCAACAAAGCATTAAACAGTCAAACATCAAACAAACACGATCCAACAAAACATTAAACAGTCAAACATCAAACCACTCAGTCATCCATAAAAACATTAAACATTCAAACACCAAACAAACACCATCCAACAAAACATTAAACAGTCAAACACCAAACCACTCAACCACCCAACAAAACATTATACTGTCAAACACCTTACCACTCAACCTATCGAGCAAAACATTTAACAAACACGACAGAAATCAACCATCCAACAAAACATTAAAAAGTCAAACACCAAACCACTCAACTTTCCAGCAAAACATTAAACACTCAAACACCAAACAAACACCATCCAACAAAACATTAAACAGTCAATCATCAAATTACTCAACCATCCAACAATACATTAAACAGTCAAACACAAAACAGCTCAGCCATCCAACAAAACATTAAACAGTCAAACACCAAACAAACACCATCCAACATAACATTAAACAGTCAAACACAAAACCACTCAACCATCCAACAAAGCACCAAAAAGTCAATCACCAAACAAACACCATCCAGTAAAACATTAAACAGTCAAACACCAAACCACTCAACCATCCAATAAAACATTAAACAGTCAACCATCAAATACCAAACCAATATCAGTCAACAAAACTTTAAACAGTCAAACACCAAACAAACACCATTAAACAGTAAAACACCAAATTACTCAACCATCCAACAAAACATTAAACAGTCAATCAGCAAACAAACACCATCCAACAAAACATTAAAGAGTCAAACACCAAAGAAATCAACCATCCAACAATACATTACACACTCGATCACCAAACCACTTAACCATCCAACAAAACGTTAAACAGTCAAACACCAAACCATTCAACCATCTAAGAAAACATTAAACAGTCAAACACCAAACTACTCAACCATCCAACAAAACATTAAACAGTCAAACACCAAACAGCTCAGCCATCTAACAAAACATTTAACAGTAAAACACCAAAGAAATCATCCATCCAACATAACATTAAACAGTCAAACAGCAAACAAACACGATCTAACAAAACATTAAACAGTCAAACACCAAACAACTCAGCCATCCAACAAAACATTAAACAGTCAAACACCAAACAAACACGATCCAACAAAACATTAAACAGTCAAACATCAAACCACTCAATCATCCAACAAAACATTAAACAGTCAAACATCAAACAAACACCACCCAACAAAACATTAAACAGTCAAACACCAAACAACTTATCCATCCAACAAAGCATTAAACAGTCAAACATCAAACAAACAAGATCCAACAAAACATTAAACAGTCAAACATCAAACCACTCAGTCATCCATAAAAACATTAAACATTCAAACATCAAACAAACACCATCCAACAAAACATTAAACAGTCAAACACCAAACCACTCAACCATCCAACAAAACATTAAACTTTCAAACACCTTACCACTCAACCTATCTAGCAAAACATTTAACAAACACGAAAGAAATCAACCATCCAACAAAACATTAAACAGTCAAACACCAAACAGCTCAGCCATCTAACAAAACATTTAACAGTAAAACACCAAAGAAATCATCCATCCAACATAACACTAAACAGTCAAACAGCAAACAAACACGATCTAACAAAACATTAAACAGTTAAACATCAAACCACTCAACCACCCAACAAAACATTAAACTGTCAAACACCTTACCACTCAACCTATCTAGCAAAACATTTAACAAACACGAAAGAAATCAACCATCCAACAAAACATTAAAAAGTCAAACACCAAACCACTCAACTATCCAGCAAAACATTAAACACTCAAACACCAAACAAACACCATCCAACAAAACATTAAACAGTCAATCATCAAACCACTCAACCATCCAACAATACATTAAACAGTCAAACACAAAACAGCTTAGCCATCCAACAAAACATTAAACAGTCAAAACACCAAACAAACACGATCCAACATAACATTAAACAGTCAAACACAAAACCACTCAACCATCCAACAAAGCACCAAAAAGTCAATCACCAAACAAACACCATCCAGTAAAACATTAAACAGTCAAACACCAAACCACTCAACCATCCAATAAAACATTAAACAGTCAAACATCAAACAAACACACCCAACAAAACATTAAACAGTCAAACATCAAACAAACATGATCCAACAAAACATTAAACGATCAAACACCAAACCACTCACCATCCATAAAAACATTAAACAGTCAAACACCAAACACACACCATCCAACAAAATATTAAACAGTCAAACATCAAACCACTCAACCACCCAACAAAACATTAAACTGGCAAACACCTTACCACTCAACAATCTAGCAAAACATTTAACAAACACGAAAGAAATCAACCATCCAACAAAACATTAAAAAGTCAAACATCAAACCACTCAACCATCCAGCAAAACATTAAACAGTCAAACACCAAACAAACACCATCCAACAAAACATTAAACAGTCAATCATCAAACCACTCAACCATCCAACAAAACATTATAAACAGTCAAACACAAAACAGCTCAGCCATCCAACAAAACATTAAACGATCAAACACCAAACCACTCAGCCATCCATAAAAACATTAAACAGTCAAACACCAAACAAACACCATCCAACAAAATATTAAACAGTCAAACATCAAACCACTCAACCACCCAACAAAACATTAAACTGTCAAACACCTAACCACTCAAAAATCTAGCAAAACTTTAACAAACACAAAAGAAATCAACCATCCAACAAAACATTAAACACTCAAACACCAAACAAATCAATCATCCAGCAAAACATTAAACAGTCAAACACCAAACCACTCAACCATCCAACAAAACATTAAACAGTCAAACACCAAACAAACACCATTCAGCAAAACATTACACAGTCAATCACCAAACCACTCAACCATCCAACAAAACATTTAACAGTTAAACACCAAACCACTCAGTCTTCTATCAAAACATTGCACAGTCAATCAACACACCTCTCTCCCATCCAACAAATTTTTAAACACCAAACTACTCAACCATCAAGCGAAACATTAAACAAACACAACAAAGATAATTTCTTTGTTGTTAACTCAGACTCCCCACAGTTCCCATCATATGGTATTTATATTAGTCAATTTGTTCGGTTTGCCAGAGCCTGCACTAACGTTTTGGATTTTCACGAAAATTACTCTCAGATTACTTTTAAATTTCTAACTAAGAGTTACTGATATCATATACTTCGAAAAACTTTTGGTAAATATTATAGATCTTATTCAGACATTTTATCTTAATTCGGAAATGTTACCTTTCAACAAATGTATCCAGAGGAATTTCCTGTCCCAATTTCTACGGTGATCTAGTGTAAAAACTAAGGAGGATCAACGGTTCCGATAATTTCATATCGGCTGGTTCTAAAATTATTAAACGCCTTCGACATCGACAGTATGGCCCCGAGATCATCGCTAAGACCATAGATCTTGTATTGGGTCCCTCTACAACCCAATGCAGACTTTTACTTCAGCGTTGCGCGCTGACTAACAGGTCGGTAGGGACTCTATGACGGACCTTGTCCAAACCTTTTTGAGAGAAGACAAGGTCCTGATCCTCGTCCCCTCTGACTGTTAGTCGGGACTCCTATTGATCAAGGATATGAGCTCGGTTACAGACGGACAGAGCACGGTTTACTTATGTTAATGTCTCCTTACATATTTTTGATAGCAACGTATTATTCTATAATTGTTTCATGTGTAATAAATTTTCATGACCTCTCTCCTTGAGAAACCTGTTGATCCTTGTTCTCTACATGGAGGAATATTTATAAATTTTTAAATGCGTGTCCTTTGATTGTGCTGCTTTTGCGGTAAGTGGGAAGGTGGGCGCCCGTAAACCGATTAACCACACCAATTGATTGACGTTTGTTACTTCAATTGACCGTCCTAAGTCAGTATCGTAACTGCAGCACAACTGAATATTTTTGTAATTTCGTTCCGTGTATATTATGCTATTGTCATTTTTTGTGTGCAGGTTCTTGGTGATTTGTGTCATACACCTTTGTCAGATGTCTTCTGTTTTCTCTTTTAACGTACACGATTTAATTTTTAAAATGAATTATAAATGAACATGTCAATGAATACTGCTGCAATGTCCGCAATGATACATGAAAATTACTGGTTAAGTATACACTAATATTGAACTGGCGTTGCTAAAGCTCTGGTTTGAGTATGAAATATATGACAGTATTTGAATGTTTTTTGTTGATATACACCATAATACAAACGTAGATTTAAATTATATAGAATGAAACTTGCTGATACCCACAGTACAGTAACTAACAGTAATAAAATAGTGGGCTCATACCCAATATGTGAACAGTCGGGATCTAACTGCAAATATATCCAGAAAATGCAGAAATATCACACGTATACTAGACTTTAAACAATCCCTACTATCTAATGCCTTAGCTTGAAATCTGTTGTTGTCATATATACAAATGTTGAAATTACTGAATACTGTCAAACATCCGAACTTACGTCGAAATGTACCTACATGTCTGACCTAGAATTGCTGTGTATTCTTCTTTTTTTTCTTTTTTTTTTTTGAATTTTTTTTTTTTTTTTTTTTTTTTTTTTGTCACACTGGGGAAAACTTTTACTGAAATAAAATCTCCTGACTGCCCTGTCTAGACACCTCATTAAAACCGATGAATGTAAAGTGGCGTTTATTGCTGTTAATCTGTTTGAAGACCCATAACGTTAGTGTCGCTTGGACGATTGTGCACTTTTACAGATAGGGGGCAAAAAGGCTATTTAACCTCAATCGACATCCCATTATAGAGCAACCACTTGATTCTAAAGGCGATGTAGGTAGACTTATTGGGCCAGAAATTTTGCCCATTTTTTGAAAAAAGTTTTGCTAGCAGTATGGGGCGGATTTAAAGCACAAAGACACTGCAGCTAACACGGCACCCTATAGTTCACATTATATTCGTTCCCCGACGGGGATTCGAACCGAGCTGTTATGCATCCGATCCTCTAAACCACTGAGCTACCCGAGCTCCACAAAAATAGATCTTTAATAGAATTGTAACATCTTTCACTATGTCACTATGTAGTGCAGTAGAAGAGTGTAAACCAAATTAAGTTTCTAATAAGTTAAAGTGATCTAATAAGAAGTTATTTGCAGGTTGACACTGCCGGCCCTAATACAAGATGCTTGAATCCCAATTTGACAGAGGTTACAAGAAATTCCAACTCGACTTTTTACCCCACTTGGCCAACGACACTCTAAAGTTAAGTCTAATATACAATGGAAACGAAGGGAATGTAAAAGGTGACTGTTACGATGCGATATTGCTAAATGAAGGTGGTCGTTAAGGAAGGTTTGATCGAGAATAGATACATATAATTTCAACAACACCTTTATGTATGATGAAACTGAGAATAGAAACCACAATTCATTACAAAGAATGGTCATCTAACAATAAAGACTCTCATTATGTTCAGTGTCTCGTCAAATCACGTATTTACAGCATACATTATAATGATCAATAATAATATAATACATTATAATGGTCAATAATATTACAATACGGAGTATGATCCATAATGACGTCAGAATTGAGTACTATAACTATACCGTACACATACAGGAAAGATTATTTCCAGTGTGTAACACTGTCATCAAGAGAGATGTTATTAAAAGGAGTGAAAACAACTATTCACTACAAATGCTCACCTGCGTCTGTTTACGTCAGTTTTCTTATTTCAATTGTTTGTTTTTAGTTCGGTAGATTTCACGATTTCATTTGAATAATTCATCCAAGCATATTATATAATAAAAACATTTAATTTTCAGTTGCAAACAATGTTTTTCACCATTGTGAAATTAAATTCACATGGTTCTTAAACCAAGAAAATAAGAGACATCACAGAACATTATCTGATGCGTAACAAGATATTTGTATTTTATTTATCTTTAGAGCAATATTGGTAAATAAAAAGGGTCAGTATTCTGGCTTTTAAAAAAGAATAGAAGAAAAAAAAAGCGCAAAGACCATTACCTAACTAATTTTAAACACTGATATCCTCAAAATTCCTATGAAAGAGAGAAGTTCCCTCATCAAACCACATGATTAACGAAAGAGTTGTAGAAAGAGGGTAAAACATGTTTAATAATATCAAGTGATTTATAAAAGTCATTTACAAAACTAAAAAAACAAATATTTGGGTTAAAAATAAATAAGTACAAATAATAAAAATAGTAATCATAATTAATACACCCCCCCAAAAAAAACAAAACAAAACAAAACAAAACAAAAACAAAACAAAACAAACAAAAACAGAAAAGAAAAAAAAAGTGATAGGTCGGCTTACCCTACATTACATATAGGTACCTTTTAGCTTCAAATATTTTACTTTAATTGTAAATACTGATAATTTGATGACCAAGAATATTATGAATAAATACACACACACACACACACACACATATATAAATATATATATATATATATATATATATATATATATATATATATATATATATATATATATATGTTTATATGTTTATTTATTTCTAAAGGAGCTCGAGTAGCTCAGTCGGTTAGACGGTCGGATACATGACAGCTAGGTGATTCGGTACAGTAGGTACAATAATTCACAAAACAATGGATAAAGTTATATTATCAATTAAAAATCTAGAGAAAGAAATGTCTTGGCGGCACTCTTCTTTCTTAAAGTTATATATGCTGTACGAAATGTCATTGGAATACTCATTATGTAATTTCATATAAAAATTTTCTAGACATGATTTACACGTCAATAAATTTCATATGGATTATTATTATTATTATTATCATTATTATTATTATTATTATTAAATGTTTATTATTATTATTATCATTGTTGGTATTATTAAGGATGATGATTATAATGATGAATTTTTTTTCCAACGCTAACTGAAGATAATTACCACTTACACATTGACAGTCAGTGTTTAGTAATGATGGAAACAGAAGTACTCCGCAGAAAAAAAAATAAGAGTTCGTCGCCAGGTGCGCTGGCAGACCATGTCACCTGCCTTGGTCAGAGTTCTTTCCAGAGCAGACAGAGGTTACTAGAGATACTAGACAACCACTAGGACTCCTTTATACAAAACATGACATGTTAGCACTAATTACACTCCAATTAATTGACAAATGTTATACATGATATAAAATGTTTATAAAAATAATCTCTTTCGAACTGAATTGGGTATAATGTCATACTTGGTATGATGTACTAGTCATATTGGGTATGATGTACTAGTCATACTGGGTATGATGTACTAGTCATATTGGGTATGATGTACTAGTCATATTGGGTATGATGTACTAGTCATATTGGGTATGATGTACTAGTCATATTGGGTATGATGTACTAGTCATACTGGGTATGATGTACTAGTTATATTGGGTATGATGTACTAGTCATATTGGGTATGATGTACTAGTCATATTGGGTATGATGTACTAGTCATATTGGGTATGATGTACTAGTCATACTGGGTATGATGCACTAGTCATACTGGGTATGATGTACTAGTCATATTGGGTATGATGTACTAGTCATATTGGGTATGATGTACTAGTCATATTGGGTATGATGTACTAGTCATACTGGGTATGATGTACTAATCATATTGGGTATGTTGACTAGTCATATTGGGTATGATGTACTTGTCATATTGGGTATGATGTACTAGTCATATTGGGTATGATGTACTAGTCATATTGGGTATGATGTACTAGTCATATTGGGTATGATGTACTAGTCATACTGGGTATGATGTACTAGTCATATTGGGTATGATGTACTAGTCATACTGGGTATGATGTACTAATCATATTGGGTATGATGTACTTGTCATATTGGGTATGATGTACTAGTCATATTGGGTATGATGTACTAGTCATACTGGGTATGATGTACTAGTCATATTGGGTATGATGTACTAGTCATATTGGGTATGATGTACTAGTCATACTGGGTATGAAGTACTAGTCATATTGGGTATGATGTACTAGTCATATTGGGTATGATGTACTAGTCATATTGGGTATGATGTACTAGTCATACTGGGTAAGATGTACTTGTCATATTGGGTATGATGTACTAGTCATATTGGGTATGATGTACTAATCATATTGGGTATGATGTACTAGTCATATTGGGTATGATGTACTAGTTATATTGGGTATGATGTACTAGTCATACTGGGTATGATGTACTAGTCATATTGGGTATGATGTACTAGTCATATTGGGTATGATGTACTAGTCATACTGGGTATGATGTACTAGTCATATTGGGTATGATGTACTAGTCATATTGGGTATGATGTACTAGTCATATTGGTATGATGTACTAGTCATATTGGGTATGATGTACTAGTCATATTGGGTATGATGTACTAGTCATACTGGGTATGATGTACTAGTCATACTGGGTATGATGTACTAGTCATATTGGGTATGATGTACTAGTCATATTGGGTATGATGTACTAGTCATACTGGGTATGATGTACTAGTCATACTGGGTATGATGTACTAGTCATATTGGGTATGATGTACTAGTCATATTGGGTATGATGTACTAGTCATACTGGGTATGATGTACTAGTCATACTGGGTATGATGTACTAGTCATACTGGTAATGATGTACTAGTCATATTGGGTATGATGTACTAGTCATATTGGGTATGATGTACTAGTCATACTGGGTATGATGTACTAGTCATATTGGGTATGATGTACTAGTCATATTGGGTATGATGTACTAGTCATACTGGGTATGATGTACTAGTCATACTGGGTATGATATACTAGTCATATTAGGTATGATGTATTAGTCATATCATATTGGGTATGATGTACTAGTCATATTGGGTGCTGCTCCTTTCAGAATCACTTGTCCTAAGAGCACAAAGGACAGATGGTGTACACGGCAGTTGACCACTAGTAAATGATTAGAGTGTAACGTCAAATAGTTCATCTCTGAGCACCATCATACTATGACATTAAAAAAATCACGGCATAACTTTCATAATCTATTATGAAAGACATTTTTATGAGGGCAAATATGTAAGAAAAAAAGGAAATACAGTGCTGAAGATTTCTCATTTTATGCTTTATACAAGCAATGTATTTCTGGAAGAACCAATATGAAATGAAACGAAGGCTTTGCACGTGGACGTTATATGCAAATTATAGTAAAAGTTGCTACAAAGGATGATATAAACAGATTTCAATCCGGTTTAAGCTCGTAACATTGGGTATATCTATTAGTAAAACCGAGTAAAAGATTCAAAGAAAACAAATGAAGACCTATAAGCTGTCACGTTTTAAAATGGCCCATCAAATTTGTATGGTGGAATATGAGAGCAAATATATGACATTTGCTTATGTCGATATGACTATTAATTAATTTGACCACACAGAAATTGATAGAAATGCCTTATATTATTTACTGAATATATACATTCTATTATCCATACGAGAAAAACTATTTTTTTAATATCATTTTTAATATCATAAATGGAAGAAATATATACAATATTCAATACATGAAGTATTGAATTTACCTTTGCTTACTGACGATACTTTTGCTGTGTAAGAAAGTGCAACAAAAATGAAAAATCAGACTCTCAACTTAATATATATATATATATATATATATATATATATATATATATATATATATATATATATATATATATATACCTGACGAAAGGTTCATAACAACAATTATCATATTATATTGAATTTCACTCAGTAAATCAAAAATTTACAATATAACCGTTCGACTATTTCACGCTTCACAACATCGGACTCTTTACATTAAGGACTGCTTATCCACACACAACGCAGAATATGTAATATATGTCTAATATAACTGATCAATTATTGATATGTCAGCGGCAATTCATGTAATTGTGCATCATGCATACTTACCCGGACTTCTATCTTGAGTTGTTTGTCTGTCTTCTTTTGTTTGAGCCTATGCAAAAATTGTTCAGCGGCGATAGGGTCCCTCTTGACGGAAGCCACAGCTTTTTCTTCCTTTTCTGAAGAAGAACCATCAAAACCAAATACAGTTTTAATATTATTCAGTTTTCGTGTAATCGTTTCTAATAAGCGTTTTCCCATTTTATATTGATCGAGTGGATTCTCTACATCCTCCATTAAAAAACTCTACGCCCTGTATGATCGAAAAAGAAATAAATATCATCCGAAAGTTTCCATTTTTTTCCTTCATTCATTTTAACAATAAGTTGTCTTTTTGTCGTTACTCGGTATATTGACACGTTAGCAGTCAATCAATGCAGCATGCCTCGAATCACGGGTCCATCTTTAATCCCATTGTCTGGATATTACATCAAGCAAGTTTGATCCTCGGACATGTACATCAAAGCAGCTGCTTTACGAGAGTAATTGCTTCCTTTGAGCTTCGCACGCGCTCACGGCCAGTTCAGAGTATTAATTCCGATCGCCTTTAAAAAAGAAATATTCTTGGTATCCGGATGTCACACGAAAAATTCATTTCCTTTTCGAATTCAGTTTCCGGTAAGACTGGATTAGTCCTTTAGTATGGGGAGTTCAATTCAACCAGCAGAATCGGTCCACCGCAGAGATACAAATGAAGTGATTACCAGAGGTAAACAAAGAATATCGCCTGAATAAAGACAATTCTACATCACAGTCTGTCACAAAAACCGTTTCTGTACAGTGTATTTCGTCTATTAATGATATCGCCGACTTCCTCCGCTCACCGTTGCGATATTACATATTATGACGGAGTCGTTAACAAATTGTCAATGCTGTCTTCAGTATGAAATTCATGCTTGCTAAGAATAGGAATGCTGCTACATCAAACATGTATTGAATCAATCGAGTGATGTAACGACAATGATCTACGTACGCTTCCCGTAGAACTAGAATACCTAAACAAGCACTCAGTATTATATAGATTATATGTCATGTCAATTTCCGTTAATTTTCCTCCTATATTCCACCAGTATTGATCGGCGATATTGGCAGTCTGTTTAAACAGTTTTATTGAGAATGTTTGAAATTCAAAGATTAAACATTCCGTATAAAACACGAACTGTGCACTAATATTATTTAAATCAAAAATATTATACACACTAATTCTAAAAAGATATGTTGTAGACGATCTATTATAACAAGTTCAGTAGGAATATTAATGTTGAATTCTTTTCCTGTCTGTGTGTATAAGTCATTCGTGACGAGTGCAGCTAGTGAAACCGGAGGTGCTTACTCCTCACGGGCACCCGTCCGTCTCACCTCTGACAAGAGGCACGACGCTTACTCCTCACGGGCACCTGTCCGTCTCACCTCTGACAGGAGACGCTTACTCGCTTACGGGCACAAGGTCTCACCACCAACAGGAGACGCTTACTCGCTAACGGTCACCCATCTGTCTCACTTCTGATAAGAGACGATTATTCAACACTGGCACCCGGTCTCATCTCTAACAGGAGACGCTTACTCGCTAACGGGCTCCCGTCTGTCTCACCTCTAACAGGCGACACTTACTCCTCATGGGCACCTGTCCGTCTCACCTCTGACAGGAGACGCTTACTCGCTAACGGGCACCCGTCTATCTCACGTCTGACAGGAGACGCTTACTCCTAATGGGCACCCGTCTGTCTCACCTCTTACAGGAGACACTTGTCACGGGCACCAAGTCTCACCACTGACTGAAGACGCTTACTGATCACGGGCATCCGGTCTCACCTCTGATAGGAGGCGCTTAGTTCTATTTGGCACCCGGTCTCACCTTTGACAGGAGACGTTTTCTCCTCACGGGTACCCGGTCTCACCTGCTTATCAGTAGTCTATAACAGTCCACTATGGTACACTACTGTGTCACACTCACACACTACAAGTTACTGCCGACTTATACTTTATACAGTTAATAGCTACGTTCACACAGTTTTAAGAAAAGAATCCGTTAAAGACAATTTGAGCGGCAGTGCCTTTAACATCCGTCACTTTAGAGAATTGCAGATTCTATGTAAATGAGAGTAATTGACAGTGTGGAGTCATATATAACATTCCCCACCCCGACAAGTTGTGAATCATTTCTCAACGTTACTAGATATTATGGCTTAGTCATTACAAAATACATCGCTATTATATGAATACTGCATATTCACAAAATATTGAAATATCGTAAAGGACAATTTTTGAATTCACAGTTACATGTGTATCAACATTAAGACTTTGCATACTTTAAAAGACTTTTTATGAAGCAAATGGTATGATACTCGCTTATTATAATGTAAATAGAAGGAAATAAAGAACGACCGATGCTTCATACTTATGTTTTATATATATCAATATGGAAGCACACTCTATGTAGAAACTGTTATTAACAGTTCATGATATTTTGAATGTTATATCTGAAGACTTGTGATAAAACGGAATGGCTTATATAAATCAATAAAAGTCAATGATCAGTAACCGGAAAAACAACAAATAAAAAGATTTTATAGTACTTTAATAACGTAAATGAAACACGGTCATACAAGGCTTGTAGTAGTATATGTATATAAAATCCAGTTCAATGGTCACGTGATTGTGTTTCGCTTTCAACCAACTCTTGTAGTTATTACAATAGTCACACCTTACTGGAGAAACAGTCCCGCTGCGTCGTAAGGCACTAATTTACCTATCTATTTACATGTAAGAATAGTCTATATAGTAATTGGTTATATTTCCGACAATCAATAAAATTACCACAATAAAACCTCTAAAATAACACATAAAATATAAGGAAATAATGGACGTCAAGAAATCATGTTCACATATCGAGTTAGATGTCGTTATAATGTGTTGCTATGATTTACACAGTTTGAACATCTGAATCTAATGGGTTTTCATCATAGTAAATAACGTATGCCATTACAACAGTACAGATGAATCGTTTATAATTTTGCGTGCATCCTTACCACATCTGTCTAAAATGGCGGAACAGAACAATTTCTCTATGTACGAACGCAGTTATTGAAGATGACAGTAACTTTGTGATTATTCAGTGGTTTTCAATCAAAAGAAAAATATTTACCAATCTCTCGTATTAAATGGATATTTTATTGAAATATTTTGCGTAAGATACTGTAATGCTTTCCCAAATCTGGTTAATTACAATGACGTACTTGTATTAAAAACAATAACAACAGGAGAAAAAATATGTCAGTAACATTCAAAGAATATTCGATTGTTCATGTGTATGATGTTTTACTGCCACATTATGATTAGTTCACCTTTATTGTGGTGCCCAGTGTGAAGTGGTGGTTGATCTATTTGACAGTGGCTAGTGTTAAGTGGTTGTGCATCTATATGTTGTGCCCAGTGTTAAGTGCTGGAGGATGTACATGGTCGTGCCCAGTGTTAAGTGCTGAAGGATGTATATGGTCGTGCCCAGTGTTTAGTGCTGGAGGATGTATATGGTCGTGCCCAGTGTTTAGTGGTGACGGATCTGTGTAATGGCGGTCGCTGTTAAGTGATGAATGATTTACATCGTGAAAGTCAGTGCAAAATGGTAGAGGATCTATATGGTGGTGGCCATTGTTAAATAGTGTTAAATAGTGGAGGATCTATATGATGGTGGCTAGTGTGTTAAGTGGCGGAGGATCTATATGGTGGTGGCTAGTGTGTCAAGTGGTGGAGGATCTATATGATGGGGGCTAGTGTGTTAAGTGGTGGAGGATCTATATGGTGGTGACTAGTGTGTTAAGGGGTGAACGGTCTATTTAGTGTTGGTCAATGTTGTGTGGTGGAGGATCTATACCGTGATAGCCTGTGTTGTTTGGCGAAGGCTCTTTATAATGGTCGCTATTGTGGTAAGTGTAAAATATTTATGGTGATGGCCATGTTAAGTGGCGGTGGCTCTATACGGTGGTGCCAGTATTAATAAGCGGAGGATTTATAAGGTGATGGTCATTGCTTAATACTAGTGGATCTATATGATTGTGGCCAGAACGATAAGTGGTGGAAGATCTAAATGACTGTAGACAGAATGTTAAGTGCTGGAGGATCTATATGATTGAGGCAAGAATGTTAAGTGGTGGAGATCTATATGATTGTGGCCAGAATGTTAAGTGGGGGAGAATCTATATGACTGTGGCCATAATATTAAGTGGTGGAGGATCTATATGACTGTGGCCAGCATGTTTAATGGTAGAGGATCTATATGATTTTGGCCAGAATGTAAAGTGGTGGAGGATCTATATGATTGTGGCCAGAATGTTGAGTGATGAAGGATCTATATGATTGTGGCCAATATGTTAAGTGGTGGAGGATCTATATGACTGTGGCAAGAATGTTAAGTGATGGAAGATCTATATGATTGTGGTTGAAATCTTAAGTGGTGGAGGATCTATATGATTGTGGCCAGAATGTTAAGTGATAGAGGATCTATATGATTGTGGCCAGAATGTTAAGTGAGGGAAAATCTATATGACTGTGGCCAGAATGTTAAGTGGTGGAAGATCTATATGATTGTGGCAAGAATATTAAGTGGTGGAGGATCTATATGATTGTGGCCATAATGTTTAGTGGGGGAGAATCTATTTGACTGTGGCAATAATATCAAGTGGTGGAGGATCTATATGATTGTGGCAAGAATGTTAAGTGATGGAAGATCTATATGATTGTGGTTGAAATCTTACGTGGTGGAGGATCTATATGATTGTGGCCAGAATGTTCAGTGATGGAGGATCCATATGATTGTGGCCAGAATGTTAAGTGAGGGAAAATCTATATGATTGTGGCTAAAATGTTAAGTGTTGGAGGATCTATATGACTGTAGCCAGAATGTTAAGTGATGGAGGATCTATATGATTGTGGCCAGAATGTTAAGTGAGGGAAAATCTATATGATTGTGGCCAGAATGTTAAGTGGTGGAGGATCTATATGATTGTGGCAAGAATGTTAAGTGGTGGAGGATCTATATGATTGTGGCCAGAATGTTAAGTGGTGGAGGATCTATATGATTGTGACCAGAATGTTAAGTGGTTGGGGATCTATATGATTGTGGCAAGAATGTTAAGTGGTGGAGGATCTATATGACTGTGGCAGGAATGTTAAGTGGTGGAGGATCTATATGACTGTGGCAGGAATGTTAAGTGGTGGAGGATCTATTATAATTGCGGCCAGAATATTAAGTGGTGGAGGATCTATATGACTGTGGCAGGAATGTTAAGTGGTGGAGGATCTATATGACTGTGACAGGAATGTTAAGTGGTGGAGGATCTATATGATTGCGGTTGGAATGTTAAGTGGTGGAGGATCTATATGACTGTAGCCAGAATGTTAATTGGTGGAGGATCTATATGACTGTGGCAAGAATGTTAAGTGGTGGAGTATCTATATGACTGTGGCAAGAATGTTAAGTGGTGTAGGATCTATATGATTGTGGTTGGAATGTTGAGTGGTGGAGGATCTGTATGACTGTGGCCAGAACGTTAAGTGGTGGAGGATCTACATGATTGTGACCGCAATGTTAAGTGGTGGAGGATCTATATGGTTGTGGCCGGAATGTTAAGTGGTGGAGAATATATATGATTGTGGCAAGAATGTTAAGTGGTGGAGGATCTATATGATTGTGGCCGGAATGTTCAGTGGTGGAGGATATATACGATTGTGGCCGGAATGTTAAGTGGTGGAGGATCTATATGATTGTGGCCGGAATGTTAAGTGGTGGAGGATCTATATGATTGTGGCCGGAATGTTAAGTGGTGGAGGATCTATATGATTGTGACCGGAATGTTAAGTGGTGGAGGATCTATATGATTGTGGCCAGAATGTTAAGTGGTGGAGGATCTATATGATTGTGGCCGGAATGTTAAGTGATGAAGGATCTATATGATTGTGGCCAGAATGTTAAGTGGTGGAGGATCTATATGATTGTGGCCAGAATGTTAAGTGGTGGAGGATCTATATGATTGTGGCCAGAATGTTAAGTGGTGGAAGATCTATATGATTGTGGCCAGAATGTTAAGTGGTGGAGGATCTATAAAGCTAAGGTCAGTGTTAATAAGTAGAGAGCACCAGGGTAACAGAATGAACACCATTTTCGACAGACAATGACATTTACCTTACCGGGACTACAACTATGAACTAAACAAGCTACAATGAGTTACAGTGCAACCAGCAACAGCCATACTTTACAGTGTTTAATTAATCTTCAGTGAATTGCAACTTATTCTAGTTGTTGAATGAACAACTGTATTATATATTTTCTTCTCTTCCTGATATCCAAACAGATCGTTCATAGTTGTTGATTTTCTAAGATTCGTCTTATCCCTGTAGCAAAAAAGTGTAATGAATTTGACATTTGAATTCATGACGTCATGGTGGCATAAATAAATCAACGCTGTTCAAAGTAGAACAGTCTGGATAGACAGATGAACGTACGAAGCAGGGAAAGAAAATTGTGTCCGCTTCAAATAGCGTTGCCAACCTATATGATCACGATTTTAACTTCATTTGCAAGAATAGTCAAAACAATTATTATTCCGTCTTTAAGAAGTTGCTTGTGATCGCAATTTCTATTACAGACAGTGCAGTAATATCATCTTATTTAAAAGGCTGCTGTTTTAATTAAACGTGATATCTGAATATATTCTGAGTTGCTTTAGGAACAGTTAAAGCATAAACCGGCATGCGAGACTCAGGGATCAGAGGTATCGGATACAAACCCGACTGGCTGCTCGGTGTCTGGTCTTTGATGAAGTCGTGTTCATGAAGTCGTGATCATGTAGGTCGGCAAGACAACAAAAAGAGGTCTAATGTCACAGTCATAATATCTCTCCCTACCTCGAGTGAATATATTGCATAGGTCCAAATGTGTGTGCAATGCATCGTGTAAGTAAAACACATGAAAGAAGATACTTTAATCGAAAAGTACACGATAACAGATACATTTTGACTGGAATAAACACTTCCATGATAACTGATAGGTAAAAATAGAATCTGAGTAAGTATCTGTTTACCAACATGACGTCATAAGTGTCACCATACTGCAGCCAGTCAGATATCCGATACCGGTGACCTTTTTAATACGGGCCGCCAGAAGGCCGTCCGTATACTGTTGTCTTTTTCTAACTTTAAATTTTTGTTATTTTTAAATTGAGCACATGACTATTGAGTGTCTGCGGGATTGCTACTCATTTCTACGGAATGATTATGCATGTTTATAAATGTGTTTTACCTAAAAGGTAAATTAAAATATCCATCAAATATTATTAAAAGTAGAAATATTATTTATGGTATCATAACACTAAACACGGGAATCCAAGTAAAAAAATGGCGTCAATTTGCAAAGTAGTTCCAAGTTTGAGATGCTGTAATTCAATGAAAGTTTGAGTTTATCTAAAGGTAAGTACATAATTTGAAAGTTAATTCAATGCAGATTGATTACATGTATAACATGTATTTTCAGGTTGTTTCTAAAGAGGATGAATTTTCAACAAGAGGTGGTGTGGTCCACAAGTGCATGTGTATGGGAAATACGAGAACAACAGTTGGTGAACTTTAATGACAGCGTTTGTCTCTGCCTTCGTGCACACCTATGTTATAGTGGTAATTTTTAAGAAGTATTGAGTTGGTACTACTGAAATTTTATAATCAAAATTTTAGTGAATTTTTTTAATACTGTAAAAGGGTTTAGAAAATAAATGACCTTAACATTGAAATAAATGGGAGAAATGTTTAATGTTATGATACCTATTATATAAGTACTATACCAACAGCAAATTATGACATCATCATGGCGGCGCTATCTATTGATATGTACATTTGTGTACACACAGCGCTGCGCTGCAGTGCTCAATGTTTAGTTTATTTTTAGAAACTTCGCTGAATGCGGTAGTGTAGTAGGGATTACCGGAAAGATCGCAAAATCTACCGAAAAGAAAATACAAAATTAAAATTTACCAGTATTTTCTCTTATTACAATTATAAGTGATCACTGAAGAAATCGTACTCTAAGCAAACTTACGATAAATACGTAATGAAGCATGCAAAAATACGTTTTTAAGTCGATTGCAGCCTTTCAAATCATTGATTCAAATTTTGATTCCATGCCATCCTCTATTATTTCATACATTTGTCTGAACAAGAGTCTCTTAGGTAGTACAATTAGCCTATAGAAATAAGAGACCACATGGTTATAACTTCATAAAACAAAATTTTCGAATATATTTTAGCTAATTTTGAGTTACAACCACAGCGCCTCATATTTTTGGAGGTGAATAGTACAACATAACTTAGAAATGAATAAAGACATGTTTGAAATTATTATCACTACTTATGTAGATTTGAAGTTTGAATTAATGCTTTCTGAGAAATTAGCAATGAATTGCAAGGAAATTAAAAGTAAGTCAAAATAATACAAACTGTTTTGATACTGCCACTTTAATTTTTTTTGTTCAATATTCGAAAGGTAAATTAGGTGAAGAAAATCCCCATATATTTTTAAACTTTAACAGTAACATTTAAAGTCAAACTTTTATTAATTGGTTTGATTTCATTGTAATATTACTAATGTAGATTCAGTCGATAATATTGATGGTATATTGAATTTAAAGGTTATATTGAAAGCATTTCGATTGATAGATTTTATATTTGGTACAAAGTAACAATTGGTGAACAATTATTCCAATAAATTTTAAATTTCCAAAGTCTTATTTTAAAATTGAAAGTTAAACCAGCACCAAGAAATATATTTCTATTATACAGACAGTAGCATAGGTTTATTAAATCGATATAACAATGATGATAGTCCTATTGTATTGATTAATCTAAGTGATTTACAATATAAACATTAACACCATTTGTACTTGACAGATTATCCAACTATTATTTGCTTTCCAAGTTTTTGATTAACAACAAATTTGCTTTCAATATAAATCTGAATTGTACATTAGCAGGGCATAATTTGTTTACACTCACTTACAGACAAGCTTTGTAAGTTTTGATAACTTTATTTATTTCAATGAATGACCAAAAATTTTAGATGCTAGTCAAATGTTTTGGTTGTTTCTTTTATTATATAAGTATTCTTACAAACGAAAGTTTTTTCATCTGATCTGCATATCGTTTCTATTTATATTTAAGAATCAATAAGAAATTTAGAATACAAAGATGGATTTTCAACATGCTTGGTGTGTTACACTTTCCCCAGCTAACACATAGTAATTTTTAACATGTAATAATGTGTATTTCAGTCAAAGTGTTAAATGCTTGGCATGAAATGGCTGAACACATAGCATTAACCACATAGTAAGTCACTTTACCTGCCTGTGATAACTAGATCTATATAATATGACATGACTTCCCTGCTTGCTAAAATATTTTGTGAATTACTAGTAATTAAAAGCACAACTAGACAGAACATGTTTACTCCTCCCTCAAAACTGGCCTCATATCTGGTTGTCATAAAATTGACATCTACACTACATTTTTCAGACTTTTTTTTACGTCGCCTGCGAAACAAAACGACAATGGGATACATTTGTCCGTTGTCCATCCGTCTGTCTGTTAGTCATGCTCTCATATAATTGGTCACAATTTAGTATTAAACATCATACTTCAATCAAACTTGCAGGAGTGATTAATTATGATTGATGAGAGCTGAAGGTCAAGCTGAAGCCATAAAGGTCATATTCAAGGCCAAGATTATTGAATTTGGGGTAAACAAATGGCAAGCGACATCGTGTTCGCGAGCAGTAACCTTTCTTTTAATTTTTCAAAACAATAGTACATGTCGCCAAATTACGCACTAAGTACTAAGGGCCACGTGCATAGACTTACTAATCGTTTTAAAGTAGGTTCTTTACGACATTTTAGGATTCCATTTTTCAATTTGAAGGGGTATTATCCTTTCAAATATTATTCGGTCATGACCAAAAAATATCACTCTTATAATTAAACTTTTTTTTAAAAAAAATTACAGTATTACTTCTAGGAACATATCATAATCAAACTTGTACTGAGCTTATCACATAAAGTAAAAAAAAAAACATTGGTGTTTAAACAACTCTACACGATATATAGGTAGGCGAAACCTATAGTAATGGAAATATTAGTTAATGAACAATTTTGTTACGGTCCGAAATTTCAACGCTTGCGTCAATAGATTTTCTTGTATGTATTGTTTATGTTATATACAGCTATAATTTCATTTCCCGCTAAATTTACTTTTAACGAGCGTTCAGAACAAGAGATCGATTTGGCAATATAATAAGGGTACAATTAATTAAGATCGATTTCCTGATAAATTTCAAACCATTTTATGTCCGTTGCCATGGCAAACAAGGCTATAAACCTTGTCTCACCTTTACATAACCAAGTTGTTCGAAGAAGGCCAGAAAATAAAGACGTTCCTCACAATACCTATATACGTTTACAGTATAATTTGGTATAAATCTGAGATCATCTTCTATTGCTGTTGTAAAGTAAAATGCTATTTTAGTTCGCATATACAAAATAAAACTGTACTCTAAATATAGACAATATCCTAATAACTATTTTCTTAGGCTTGTGCAGCAACAGATATGGCAGAACGAAAATGTACCCTAGCACTATGAACTATTGAGAAGTATGTAAGCAGAATGTATATCGTGTGTCCATATGTTTCTGGGAGGTCGTCGCCAGATAAGACATGTCAGTATGCCACATACTTGTTGAGAATATGCAGGATGTATATCGTGTGTACATATGTTTCTGGGAGGTCGTCGCCAGATACGATATGTCAGTATGCCACATATTTGTTAAGAATATGCAGGATGTATATCGTGTGTACATATGTTTCTGTGAGGTCGTCGCCAGATAAGACATGTCAATATGCCGCATACTTGTTGAGAATATGCAGGATGTATATCGTGTGTACATATGTTTCTGGGAGGTCGTCGCCAGATAAGACATGTCAGTATGCCACATACTTGATAAGAATATGCAGGATGTATATCGTGTGTACATATGTTTCTGTGAGGTCGTCGCCAGATAAGACATGTCAATATGCCACATACTTGTTAAAATATGCAGGATGTATATCGTGTGTACATATGTTTCTGTGAGGTCGTCGCCAGATAAGACATGTCAATATGCCACATACTTGTTGAGAATATGCAGGATTTATATCGTGTGTACATATGTTTCTGTGAGGTCGTCGCCAGATAAGACATGTCAGTATGCCACATACTTGTTAAGAATATGCAGGATGTATATCGTGTGTACATATGTTTCTGTGAGGTCGTCGCCAGATAAGACATGTCAATATGCCGCATATTTGTTAAGAATATGGGATACAATACTTTAATGAATTTGGATGCAAATTTAAATTTGGTGTTTCTATGACAACAGGTAATGCTTAGTCCTTACGATATCTTGGTTCTCTCATTCTATTTCGGAATGGCATGTGAATGCACATCTTTTTCACACCGTCCACAGTTAATCTAAACGCCCCTTTCTGATACGTCCCGTTATATAAAAAGGAAAAAAAGTAGTACAACAGTTTCCCTCCGATTTCGATTTACTCGCTTTTCTTGTATTGTTCGGTGCAATGAAAGCTATCATGGCAACGTTGCATTTAGCTGTACATCATACGTCAGTAATTTTTCTTCCATCATTGGTATAAAGCAGAAATCGCTCCATTTGTTCACCTCAGACGCCAACAGCTGAAATGTTTCTGACCTACTTCCGCTTCCAACGACATGAATTATAAGGTAATTTCTGAGTGGTCAAAACTTAAACACCCCCCCCCCCCCCCCAAATAAAAAAAAACAACCCAACTTACCTGGTAGTTTTGTTTTTAGCCTCAAGGATGTTAAAAAGGACCTTCCTTTTCGGTGAAATCTTCCATCGAAAAAGGGAGGGCGGGAGTGTCATCCCCAGTAAAAGCCCCCTGGATCTCCCAATGTAAGTAATAAGGGCATGTGTTGAAGTGTGAATAGCATTAAAGCCAAGATGGATAATACAACTTTTAAAGTAAAGAAAGATTACAGACATGTGGGAAAAGGTGGAGTGATCAGGTGCCCTGGAGAAGTAAACATTGCCTGTTGACCGATTACAACTGCCGTCATTAAGATACTGACGACCATGTCTGTAATTATAATCAGTATGAATGGCTTAAAATCTAAAAGCCCAGACTAAGGAAACGACACACTTTACAGCAGTAGCACAGTGTGTATTTTATTCATCCTCGAATCGCAACAAACCATTAAAGAGTTAATTGGTGATAAATTTTTATACATAGAACAGTAGTTCATGCTATAGATTTTACAGCCAGCAGCGAACTGAACATGGGCCATGCATTAGCAGTCCCGGAGAGTGACGTATGACGTACTTGAAAACATTTGTTTTCCGGATGATACTTCCTCATTTAACACTGAAATTGATATCGATTCCTCAATGGAACAGGATTCTTGTCATCGGGATACATGTTTCAATGAATAAATTCGTAAAACACAATTTAATAATGTATGAGCTAAACATCTTATGTCCGATATGCACATTTAAAATCAACGTTCCCAATGTCACGCAAATAGCTATGTATTTACAATAGTACATAAAATTCAGTTGGCTTATGGTTTACATCAAAACATATAATTTTTTCACTTTTCACGAATTTCACTAATTAGCTCGTGTTTTCTTTTAATTTTGGTTTCCTCTTCAATATGTATGGCTAAAAACTGAAAGATAAACATAGCTTCCACGATTTGAGGAACATGAGATCACTGGGGACACGTGTGCCCCCACCCTCACCCCTTACATTATGTTTGCCAAGCATATACATCTTTGAATTTCCATATCAGGTGTCAGATTGTCCAATTAGTTAAGGTTTTGTTTTCGAGTTTCTTCACAAAATTTTCAATAAAAATCGTCACCCAGTTTTCAAACTTTCAAATTATAAACCTTTCATAAGAAACAGCCGAAAAGTATGAACACATATGTCGTAAACCATATTGAAAAACTACTAAGAGTCATGAATAAAGTTTTACTGTATTTTGTGTCCTCCCTTAATGAACGTTCATTCCAAATGTTTACAAAAGGTAGAAATACCATGATATCCAAAGTTTAACTTCTTAATCCACAAAGACAAAGCTTAGTGTAGGTTAGCTCAAATAAGCACAGAAATTGAGTCTTTCGAACTTAATTATTGGAGAACTTTGGAAATGTTGTACTGTCAGTATACTCCACATCTTAGCATTAAAAAAGCTTAGATTGCAAACCACATAAAACTGATAATACTGTTTTATTGTTACTTGAGAACTCTTTCTCACCCACGTTTTCTAATATACGAGGTCTAAATTACTCACTTGAGGCAATCATAGACAAGATCATGAGTTTAACATAAAAGCAAATACTACACATCTTTATTCATTCTTAAGATTGTCGGACTACAATTTTTTATCTTAATAGTTCCCACTTTCAACCCGGAACTCTTTGTATCTTTCCTAAGCACAATGAATTATATAAGTATAAACATTCATCTAAGGGTCTGTAATTAGATTTCATAATCTTGTTTTATAATTCAGAAACACTAAATGAGGAAAAAACATAACTGGACATAAAAGGTCTGCAAAATCGTGACAGAATGACAATAATGTCCTACAAGGACAACCGGAAGCAGCAGATGACATAAATCCAGTGTGAAAGATTTGATGAAGACAAACGAGAGCTTATACTCATTAATGCTTCATTAGTAGGCTACAATGCTGCTCTATGGCATGATAACACTTTCTATCACTCAGTCCCTCGTTTGGGACACTTAAATGACGGGATCGGAAAGCATATATCGACGATACCGCTTCCCAAACATCCAATTGTCCTCTATAAAGTAAGAACTAATGCGCATAATGTGATATCGTAACTGTGTAATGGAGCTGTATCGAATGGTCTGTTAGGAAGAGATAGCGTCATAACGACCAATTTAGCCGTCAACTATTGAGAGGAATCATATCTTTTGAAGTAGAGATACTGACTGGGCATGACAATACGCTGTGACGCACATGGCTATTTATTAGAGCACTGATGTTAAAGTCCTGTCACACATCATTCGTCATATACATGAATATACCAACCCCACCCCATTATCTATAGTATAAAAACAATGTTTATCATATGTAATAACCAAAGATACTTGGATCAAAATAAGATATAAGACGGGAGAAGCATATAATTGGAAAAGACCATTTCGTAATTCTGATATCACTTGTTAAGACAGCGGTAAACTTGCGGTATCTCTCTGTTAGATGTAATTGTCTGTAATTTTGTCTGTAATTGAATATTTTCGTAACGTAAAAGTTTTGGATTTTTTGTTGTTTGTGTGATTTGCTACATGTGTTAAATTATCATGTTAATATCATTTTTGTTCTGTCGCCTTTCCGGGGTGCGCCCTGTTACGTAGTCAGATCTTTCATCATGTACTATGCGAATCTGTCGTCTGCTGCTTAATCTTGTCATTTGCGTTCAGGTTTCATATTATGTAAGACATACTCCTTTGTTTTTGTGATCTCTCTAAAAGTGGTCGCTATACTGATTGTATACATGGAAATTATTTCTTCATAATGAAGCTTTTCATAATGTTTGTTCATTTGATTAGACTAATCCGACGATATGTATTAAGATAGGGCCCGGAAATCGGTTAACCCTTTAACCGAATTTTATGACTTTTATGTATTTGTCAACTTATTTTAGTTTTTGATGAACTTAGATTCTGTCACGTGATCGAGTAAGATCCCACACCTCTCTCTTGACGTTTATGATAATATATGATATATCTTATATTTCAGCAATTTTAAAAAGCTCTGTAAATCCTGATCGTGTAAATCCTTCAGCTTAAAGATTTGAAATAAGTAACTCATTGGAAGAAGAAGAAGAAGAAGGAGAAGAAGAAGAAGAAGAACAACAACAACAACAACAACCACACAATATCCATGATTTGACAAAACAATACAGAGTTTAAAGTTGTATACCCTACAATTCAGTATAATTTCAAAAATTAGCGCATGTAAAACAAAAACTGTATTTTTCTCGTATGGCTGAAGTTATTAACTTTGCGTTAATAACATCTTTTGTTGCTTCAAACCCTCGGAGATATCAAAATAAAAAGAAAATACTTCGTAAATAAAGTGGGTATTCCATAAATACAACCATGACCTGACTTCGCACATGCGCAGTTTAATTAAAACAAATACGAGGAAGGGAGACTCCAAAAGAAATCGATTTCAGTAAATACTAACTTTAGCAGACTTTAATGCAGATTTTAAAGTTACTCGTCAAGTTTATTTACCTCGCCCTCCACCAGTGTCCGTGATGCGGCGGCTTCTGAATTAGATCACGTGATAAGTTGGTTGTAAACATTCTGTTTACAAACATCGTGTTTTAGACAGCCATATCTCACTTAATACGACGAATTTGATCCCAATATTTGCAAGGGTCCTTTTTTAATATGTTTCATGCTTATTTATATATTCAAAATAATTTAGAATAAATCAACCCATAATATGCATTCTACCAGCGAACATAGGGTATACAGCTTTAAATCAAACACGAGTCGTACAGCAGCGTAGAGTTTATTCTCGCGCTTTGTCCTTCGGGGTAATAATAATTTACACTAAATCTAAATGACCTTCTACTAAGATCAATCTGTATAAAATCTACAGAAACTACATTACTACATTTCATTCATCAGGTGATGTCTGTATTGATTCCGGGTAGAGTGGAATAGAGCGTAGCATATCATAGTGGTCCATATGGACTTACCATACAATATTTGTTAAGATCCAACAGTAAATTATGGTGCCAAATTTCTGCAACCGAGAAAATTTTGGCGAGAAAATTATGTCGACTTTTGAAAAAACTATGTCTATTTGTGAGGAAATTATGTTGACTTGTAAGATGTTATGTTGACCTGTCATATGTTATGTGGACTTGTCCAAAATATTGGCTTATCATCAAGCAGCTGGCAGAAATATGCCATTATGAGAAAGAAATACCTTATTACTTATAAAAACTACAAATATAATTGAAATATAGTTGACGGTTACTATTGCTAGAGTAATATGAAACCATGGTAATGTTTTATCGATTTGAATAGAAATACGTGACAGATGAATATGACTCGAGTACATATAAATATCTCAAATAGTTGATTAGTACCAAGTTTCCCAACTCTGTAAAGGATCTGCGAGAGAACGACTACGTGATTACAATAACACATCATCACTATACATATTCACAGGCTGTCTTCCGTATCATATCCTCATGAGAAACAATAACAAAGTAAGTTATAAACAGCTTTGTTGATGCAATATATGAACTCTACTCACGTATTGGAGAAGTCATCATTCGGTTAATATCTATAATAATGCCATGTTACGGTATCATTCCCCGCCAATTCTTCCCAAAATACTAGAGGCAGAAACGGGCTTTTATCGCTCAACTGAGGATCTTGAACACGAGACGGATTATTCTTTTATGTCAACGATTATTTCACGTAACACGTACATGGTGACGGCATCTGCCTGATGCATCGAATAGAAATTTCTACCTTTGCAACGGACTAACCCGAAGCATTGAGGAATCTTTACGTGTCACGCCTATTGTGACACGGGACCTCGGTTTTTACTTTTTCATTCGAAAGACAGGACATCAGTGTGCCAATGACGGGAGTCGAACCCAGAACATCTCGATCACAAACTTAATACCTCATCAACTTAACCACACAATTTAATATCAGAACGTTCCCTAATAAAGGTATCCTTTTTTTTAAAGAATTCTATATCAAAATTGGGACAAAATCAACACCACATCATTCTTAACCATTTATATATTATGATAATCAAAGAAAAGAACAGAAAATATAAGAAAGTGTCAGAAATTGATATCGATATGGAAGCAAAGGCAACAAAACTAATTAAGACACCCTCTATATATATCATTCTGATGTATTCGGATTGAAGATTTGTGTAACCAGTCATCAGAAAAAATTTGTCAAAGTAGGGTACACCTCTTAGGCCTATATTTCCCAACCCTGGATCCACTTCTTTACGGATTTTGAGTACTTCATACTTACTAAAGTTAATTGGTATCTTTTATTTAGTTCTGACCATCAAAGTTTATTTCAACGTACTAATAGTAAAATGTAAAAACATCCAAATAGACGTAAACACAGCAACACCCCCCCCCCCCGGAAAAAAAACGAAAAAAACCTCTTACATGTATTTCAGAAATGAACCAGAAACAACAAAAGTTAAGACATCCTTGAAGATCAAGCCTAGGTCTGATGATCTATGCAGACAATCTGACGAAGTCAGTCAAAGAATGGCACCTTTTTGGGATTATATTGTCGAACCCTGGAACCATCTCTTGACGAATCAAGCCGAAAAACAACACTTGTAGGGGACCTCGAGTATATTTCATTAAAATCTTTCTTGAAGTGCTGACGGAGAATGCAATCAGAGCACATTACTACATAAAAATATCATGATCACCCTTTTCATCTTAATTAGAAAATAATATAGATAAATAAATAATAAAAAATAAATAAATAAAAATTATCAAATACTTCAAAATTTTCATTTTTGAATGGAAAACAAACAACTCTTTTTGAAACATTCTTCTAGAGCACTGTGATGCACATTCGGTTTGATGATTGGTACAGTCGGACCGAAGAAGAAACTTGTCTAAGGAAGGTATCCACGTGGGCTTGTGTCGCCTCATCCTGGATTCAATCCTTGGTGGATCTAGCCTAAAACAATCATCTCTTCTAAGTTTCATCAACTATTTACCGTTAGAGACAAACTACCGAGAAATACGAAGATCACCAAGGGGAAAATGTCAATACCCGGTTACACATGTAATATTTACATCCGATAGATAAAAGTATCAACTTAAAGTATTTATTCTCTATATTGCTTTAAAATATGTATTTTATAACGGTAATAGACAAGTCACTAAACAGTATAGAGGTCAATATTCTGTTAATGTCTATGGGTAATAAATAGATATCACGTCTATTCTCCCCATTTCTACATCAAATGCTGACGGTAGCTGAGAGGGTGTTGACCAATGTTATGATAAGAGGTCAAAAGATATAAATTTTGTAATGAATTGCCCGAAAAGTTCAAAGACGTTGAACTACAGGCAATTCTTAAAACGTTCATCAGAGGAAGGGCATGAATATATCTAAAATCAAAATAAAGACCGATGAACAGATTAATAAATTCACATGACCATATTGGGGTATTCTCGAAGTGCGATACATATATATCATAGATAATCCTGAATCCATCGTATGTTTGAGTTGACCCATACGATCGAAGCATATACTTTACACGCCGGCTACAACCTGCAGTAATCATTTGTATCTTTGAGAATACCTGCGTTTTAATGCAACCCGCTGTACCTTCATTGTTATTCAAATAGTTTCTGGAAAATCTGGAATCAATTTGAACATTATTTTTTAGTTTTTGCTACAAGTCACCTCCATTTCGATCCAATTATTCGGGAGATGTAGCAGATGTAAGAGAAATCAATTTCAGAAGAGTTGGTCCCAGGGGCCATTCTTTAATGTATTTAAACCTAGGTAAGCTGAAGAATCTTCTTGTCTAGATGACACGTCAACAAGGATAAGGCATGGTGTATTGTTTCCGAAGTCCTTTCACAAAAAGGATTATATATGTTTTTTTCTCCACAAAACCAGTCCTTTTCTATATAAAAATTTTCACTGGAATGTGTAATCTCTTTTAGATTTACTTCATTATATGAATTTTAATTATGTACTCGATAGTTGCATTCGTCGTTTATTTAGTATATTTTCTTTGACTTTCTATTTTTGTTATTTTTAGTTATTGGTTTCAGGATTTATTTTCTTGTCTCAGCGCCAGATTATTAATATGCCTATTTGATTATTGGGGTTTTTTTGTTTGTTTTGTTTTTGGTTTTTTCTTTTGTTTTGTTTGTTTGGGGTTTTTTTTTGTGAGGGGGGGGGGGGGTTCTTCAGTATGTTTTAGAGAAAAAAAGAACTTCTTTTTGAAGCGCGTCATTTCATTTCATTTACTGATAATTCATTTTCTTTCTATCTACCTGTAAATTGTTTTTGTATCCTACATAACGTAGGGGTTTTTCATCTATCCCGAAATGAGGGGGAAACAAAGAGCGGGAGGGACAGGAAGGCGGGAACGGATAGGAGTTTGTAGGGGCGTGAGGTAGTACAAGGAGAAGGTTACTCCCTCTCCTCCCCTCATGAACTGTTTTGGCATATATCCAGTACAAACATTGCAGTACTCAAAGGCAAAGATCAAAATATCTACCTCAGTCCTATGACAGAAGTCACCACAGAAATGCTTTATTAGGTAATAATATGGGGAAAACATTACAAACACTTTCGATTCAAGAGCAGTTGAGATACCGAATCAGGACGGACAATTGATGATACAGTAGGCAATCAATTAGTGTGGTACTGGTTTACGGGCCCATCTTACCACTCACCACAAAGGCAGTATAGTTAAAGGACAAACATTTTTTAAAATCTATAAATAACCCTCCATATAGAGAGCAAGGATCAACAAGTTTCTCATGTTGAAAAGTTATAAAAATATAAATGCGTACTGTAATACTAAGTAAGACCAAGATTTCAAAAAATTATAAATTGACATCAATATGAATAAACTGTGTTCTGCCGATCTGGAAGCGAGCTCAAACCCTTTATCTGCATGAGTCCCGACTGACAGTCAGATGGGACGAGGTTCATGATCATGTTTAATTTTTATCACAAAAGCGTCTTTGTGTAAACACAATTATGACTAATATCTACATACGAGGTATAATGAAAACGTTCTCGGTCCAAGGTACTTAGGAATGACAACAAAAGAAAAATTATTTATAATATAATATCTTTTCATCTGAATACACTTTCTCCATCTCTGTTCTAATCTCTGAACACTAGAATGCTTCATTCTGGTCCACTAAGTACTCTTATATAACATCCATGACACTCATTGGCTCCAAAATTCTTATAAAACAGGTAAGATTTTCGTTTTGGGAACAGGCAGAAGTCAGATAGGACTAAATCTGGAACATATGGTAGATAAGGAATGACTTCGAAGTTGCATTTCGTCACAGCCGTCATTGCAACTTGGATAGTGTGATCGGGTGAATTATTCTTCAAGAGCAGAACAACTCTAATTACCTTTCCTCTTTCTCAAAATCTCATGGCACAGTTTCTTTAACTCATTTGCATGATATGCACCATTTATCGTGAGGCCTTCCTCAAGAAAATCAATCATGACTTTTCCCTGGTTGTCCCAAAAGATAGAGGCCATGACTTTCCTAGCTGAGGAAACCTCTTGTGTTTTAGGAGGGGATGAGCCAAAGTGAATCCATTCAATGCTTTATTTCTTAGATTCAGGATCAAAATGGTGAACCCAACTTTCATCCTAAGTAACAGTTCTACACATAAAATCCTCTGGATCATCCTCATAACGAGACAAAAGATGCAAAGAAACATCATGCATATTCCTCCTTTAATCATCAGTCAACATTCTAGGGACCCATCTTGCTGAGACCTTAGAGATGTCTGAAATGTCGGTTAAAATAGATTGAACGGCCACACAATTTGTGTCAACTTTTCTCGTTATATCTCGGAGGTTTCGTTTTCTATTAAACATGGCAAGAGTGTGCACACTATCACCGTTTCCGTCTGTGGTAGCTTCCGTTTGGAAAGTTCAGACCGATCATCATTTTCGATGTTTTCTCTCTCCCTTGTAAATTTAGCAGCCGGTTTTAACACTACTACATGTATAAGAAGGTGACACCGTCCCAAGGGTTCTCATTAAGTCCTCATGAATGTAACTAGGAATTATCCTTTTCTTACATACATGTAGATAATGGATCACTGATTTAACTTCCGATATCTCCCTTTTGGCGATTTGACTAACCCTTTAACTTTTAATAGCGAATTCCGTGTATAAGCTTTGAAAAAACTACTCTACGAAAAACGTTCAATTTGACTGAATAATGGTTTGATGGGGGCTTATACGTATTCATTGTATCAAAATACAATTTTAAGTCACGCTAAGGTTACTTCATGTATACGGTGGCGACATCTACCTGCTTCATCGCACTTAAATTTAGACCTATACAAAGTATCCTCCCAAACTATTAAGGGTTCTAATATTTGCCACGTTTATCCTGACTTAAGGTATCGGATTTTACTCTCTGGACACCGACAAGTCGCCTGTTGGACTCGCATTGAGGACAACTCAGCACGGAACTGATCGTAACCTCTCTTCTGGGTTCAATTTCCGGTCAGGGACTTCGTGAAGACCCACCAGCGTACATACATACAAGGTTTGATCTGTTACTCAGTAACTCAGCATTCAAGAACCATGAAACAGTATTTGTAACAATGCCCATGTAGATAATTTTACAGTGGCTTCATCTTTCTTAGTTTATTTTCGGTGTTAAATGAATTGGTTTTGTAAATAATAATAGCCGTAAACTGAATCACCGTCCCATTATGTAACCTAGCTTATCACTCCTTTGCCTAGTTGCAAAAACTCATTTTGAAAAGTAGTGATATAAACGACATGGATTACCGCGAGAATTATCTGAAATTGAAATATTAGCGCACGATAGGGCTGTTTAAGGCAAATCCGTTACTTCTTTGCTACTGCAATGGTTAACCAAGCACAGAAACTCCTTGCTACATTCACACTGGCAGAATATTTACGTATAGATGACATCGATCATTACCTACAGATACAGTTGTTTAAAACTTTAAGTGATCGTTATCTTATTAACTAGGGGATCAAAGTCTTGACCACCTTGCGCAAGGTGTGGGTATATATCTACTTTTATACTCAATAAATGTCGGAGTTACGGTTCTTTGTATTCAAATGCTGCTTGTAGTCCTACTTTGCAAGTTTAGTTTTGTACTAAACATGTTCCAAGCAAGTTAATGGATTATGTTTTAAAAATAGTGCCTATTGATTCTGATATACAGATGACATACATGCTATAACCCATACTCTCCCATTAAACTTAGCTTGGCTATAAAATGAGCAATTACAATGCCCTGTATAGTGACTTTGTCATGTATAAGGTTATAGATTACACCAGTTGATAGGAACATAATGTAGTAAAATCTTTAAGAACCTGTATCAAGAGCATTAATCTAATATCATTTTTCACGTGATTTTATCCCCATTGCTCGACATTTAGTAAAGTAAACAAGAGAATACGTGTAGTTACATGGATCTTTCAAGGGCGTTTTTTTTTTTTTGGGGGGGGGGGGGGCGATTATCGGCCTCATTATCAATGCAAAAATGACCTATATTTTCCCAAAAAAACAAAAATATTCCTAAAATAGCGAATAAATCATTTATTTCATGTGGACTCGGACTCGTTTATACTTCTCAAATGACAGAGGAAATACTGGCTAAAATTCAAAATTGCATTTGTCATCAAATAAGAGAGTGAATTCGAAAATCAAAGATCCGCATGCTCTCTATTATCCTCCTTGGAAAGGAAAGATGACAAAAATATACAGTATAAGGAGCACATTATAATTCTTTTAATTTACACAAAATATGTCATTTTCAAGGTGTTTCATAGGTTGTTATATAATTTACTAAATTGTTTTCATTAAATTATTCTTGATTTGCAGTCTTGTAAGTTATTTTCATCATACAAAAATAAAAAGTGTTGGGGTTCTGAAAAACATTTACTCGTGCAAACAACGGCGCAATTTCCCGTTCCTCTTAGTACCTCTAAGTTGAAATGACAGCCCTTAACGTTTATTATCCATGTTTGGGAGGTGGAAATGAATTTATTATTAACTGTCAGCATTGGCGAATTTTGAGGGGGGATTGCAGCCCCCTACGGTCTGAAAATTTTACTTTTTATTTTATTTTCGGTCATTTTCAAGGCTGCAACACCCATCCTTCCCCTTTCCAGACTGAATAGTGGGAAATAGTAGTCATCGCAAGCTGCAACCCCCAATTTAAAAATTTCTAGATTCGGCTGTGGTCAGTGTCTAGCTCTATGCAATTCAAGCAAGACTCCTTGGCACAAAAAGTGGCATAAAACAGAGTATCATATTGCAGATTATGTTTTGAGTTTATTAGTTTGGTCCCTCCATGTCTGAATTGCTTCCTAAGGGCCTAAATTTTAGCCCACATTTTAATGATGCATCATATCTAATACTATAAAAATGTTGCTTTGTGATTGAATTCCTAAACTATCTAATTTTATATTATTTCTTGTATTGTGGGTAATATGTAGCAGATTTAATTTTTTAATTTAACATTTTTTAAAGTAAAAAGTCTGGAAATTTCCAATTTTATTAAAATGCCGCTAATTTTCCCAATTTCACTGAACCCCGTACCCAAAGTAAAATATCTTGAAAAATCCCTGAGTTACATAAATTATGTTATTAATTTTTTTAATGTGACATGGAAAAATAACCTTTCGTTATATTTATGAATCTAAACCATTAATGATTAATTGATTGAAAAGATAAAACCTGGATTCTGAAATAAATTGAATTTTCACCACTATTGTGATATATCTAAGTAGCATTTATTATTTATGTTTCCAATGTTCAATGATATCTGATTATGAAAAATGCATAATGAATTATACTATGTATTCCATTATTGATCCATCAAGGACTCAGTGACATATGATACATATAAATATTACTATAACATTTCTTGGGAGTACGACGGGCAGGCAATGATTGAAAGTTTGACAATACAACGTTCTTACGCTGGAATATTAAAGCGGCCGAGTCTCCTACCAAAATACTACTGTGGTCTGATATCAACCACACCTATATATACCTTACTGTCGTAATAAAATGTATATCAAATTTGCCAGAGAATGATATGTCCAATCCAACCTACTTAATTCCACGTGCAGTTTTATTTTTTAAATAGTCGTTATACAAAAAGATTAAATGTCTATTGTGATGGCAAACAGATTAAATTTCGATATTAAATACGCAGTGTGCAACTTAATGTTTTTCTTACTGAAGACTTTGTCTATAGTTACGACAATATTACTTCTGCAATTTCGGAAAAACTTACAAGATTTTGGGTTTAAAATCTATAAAGTTATTAATTTTTAGTGTATATAACAATTTCCTGTCAGATTATACATTTTCCATTCACGTTAAAAGAGATTGACGGTGATTTCTATGCATTTAAATTTTTTTTTACTTATTTACGGGTAGACTTGGTGCACTTGTAAAGCACTTGGTGGTGTAATTAATCCGGGTTAGATTCCCTGAAAGCGTCACTATGATTACGCGATCAGTAATATCCTCCTTCGTGATTATAAAACGTACACTTCCTCGCACTAATTAATGACAGAACACTAGTGTGTCCACGGCGGGAGTCGAACCTGAGACCTTTCAGTCTCGAGACCAATACGCCAGCTACTGAGCTACATGTACATCGGCAAAAAGTAATAGCGTCTCCGATCAAAGACCTTTATATATCCACAATCCGTTTGTCTAACATACTGTATCTTTCTAAATGTTGTAACACTGTGCAGTTTATTCACTTAATGTGTATATGTCTGCTTCCACCAGTGATTAACTATGTCACACTTTCCATTAAAGTTTACCATATTTAGTGATATTAAGACCCCGGATTCATGAATCAGTCCGAAATATGAGAGGTAGTAGTTGTGAATGAGCTTCAGACCTCCCTCCATCAATACTGAGGGACAGGCTTGGTGTAGTTGTGAGTGAGCTTCACACCTCCCTCCATCAATACTGAGGGGCAGGCTTGGTGTAGTGGTTAAGCGCTTAGCTTACGACGCAGACGATCCGGGTTCGATTACAAGTTTGCACCACTATGTTCAAAAGGATGGTACCTCCTGCTTCGATGTCGCGATATAACTGAAAAATTGTTGGAAGCGACGTAAAACACCAAGCAACCATCAATATTGCTACCTTTGTCTTGGGTATCATCTAGCGGCATGTGTGTGGGCAGTATGATAGTATATCAGCAAACTCTGTATCTATAGCAACCGTTTAAGATTTCTGGTTTAAAACTCATTATGTAACATGGTAACCACTCTGCAGTGTGGAACCATTTTAAAGAACTGTTCAATACCAGTTTTAAAATTTGCATGGTATAGGTACGCTGAAAAAGTGCGGTTTCAGGTGGGTTACATTGAAACCGTTAAAGTGTGCCAGAAATGCGCCTGACAGGTGACCCCTAAAATTTAACTACTGGTATTAACATAACATACAAGGAAAACCACTGCCTGCTATGTGGTCCACAAGACTAGCATAATTCTTGTTACCAAGTTGTCTAAAACAAATTAAGTGCATTTGAGTTGGAGCGTATTCTATTTTATATGAGTAATATATGTATTATTCTGGTTTTATATCTCATTCAGGAGAACCTACTCAGCTGCACAGAGGCAAAGAGATAGCAGTGAACACAATTTATATCAAGTGCGAACAAAACATAGAGATTGTATGTTCTAAGAGAGATAACTGCGACAATTTTCTGTTTGTTTCAATAAACCTTTTCCTCTATATCTTCTTTATTCGGAATAAAGTTCACTAAACCAAACGGTTACTATACCTCTGTTATAATTTTAATGTACCCAGATCCACTCAATATCATCCTTGTCATTTTTTCTACCGACCTCTAGTATTTTAAATCCCATCCAATCAGAAAAGTAAACGCTCTAGTAAACCTTTGGGAAATATTGGAAACACTTTCCGGCTATCACACGAAACCTTCAGGGAAATTTTGAAAAATGACATAACTTTTTTTATAAAAAATGAAAGCGCTCATTTCAATTATTTCACAATTAATGATTCATGAAGTAAATATTTGCACCCGCAGTGTTCTGCATTTACCTTAATGACAATAGATGATTGTCGGTTAATTAGAAGGGTTCTGGGTACACGCATTGATATCAAGTAACACGTCAGTAAACGGGACTTCTGTATCTAATTTATATATCAATACATATTCACAGTAGGAACCGCTAGCATTCTACTACATAGAATTATTTGCAATTAATTCTACCGCTTAAAGAATAGATTTTTATTAATGTAACACAACATTTGGTTTCGAAAAACAAATTACAAATGTACTCAAATATCAAATTTTCAGCCTTACCTTGGCGACTTATTCCTTTTGGCAAACAGGAATAAACGTTCAGCTATTAATTACTTCATTATTTATTCTTATCAATCATTCAAATGTTTTTTCATTTATTAATTATTTGTTTCAATCATTAGTTTTTATTTTTAAAGAATACATGTTTTTAAGCTATTGAATATCATGCAGGTATAATGAGCCCAAGTAATAAATCCATTACCAATAAGTACTGTGTCACTGACATCATGGTGGATTTAGAATGGTGTTTTAAGTAGTATTGTTGTTTTGGATTCAATTCTGAAATCAAAGTTTGTCCTTTCGTTTCGCAAAATTGAAGTAATCAAGTTACAAGTGAGGCTGTTTTTCTGCCAGATCTCTCCAGTGTTGGATCCTGGGCGGAGCGACATAGGTTCTAGATGACAAGCGTTTTCTTCAGACCGACTGCATAGATCGTAAAACCAAATGAATCAAAGTGATCTAGAAGTGTGTTTTAACAGGAGCTGTTGAGTGTGGTTCGATTACCAAATCAAAATTTATGTGTTTCGTCTTTTTGGATTTTGTCATTTTTTGCATACTTTGACTTTCTTTTTGAAAATAACTTGTAGTGAATTAAGTTTTGCTTACTTCATTTGATTTTCGGTAAATAAATGTTATTGCAAAGAATAGGATTTATGATCAAAGTGTTCAATTAAGCAGAGCTCTACATTAATTGATTTAAATGGTTTAAAGTTTTTACATGATTTACAAAACATATAGAAACGGTGTTCACCTTCGGAAGTAAGATGATAAAAAGTGTTAATGGTATCTCCCGTATGTTGTCAGAGGACAAAATACTGTAGGAAATAAACTTAATTCTTCTTCATTTCTAACCAATACCTCAGACACGTTGTGGGCAATATTAGTATTGACTGGCCTGGCATAAGATCGATGTGTTTCTTGTAATAATGCCAGAGATGTGATTACCTTTCTTTTCGCAGTCCGATCTATCCTTTCTCCTCTTCTTGTTTTCTGGTTTCGCATATTGGTCCCTGAAATGTAACTAGCTTATTATTTACTTTCCTGTGTAATATAAAAAGCCAAGGGTTTTTTTGTGTTTTTCTATGATATTGAGCTAAATTTATATACCCCCGGATCGACAGATCGGAGGAATACTGTTTTTGACCTGTCTATCTGTTTGTTTTTCAGTCTTGTTGTCAACTTTAACTTTAGCCATAACCTTCCAACCGTGAGAGATAGAGACTTCGTATTTGGCATGCATACTCCACTAATAAAGCCCTCTCAAACTACACCAAGGTCCCTGACCTCGTGACCTTGACCTTCGACCTACATTTCAAAGTTTGCTTTATTTCGACATTGTTGCCGCCGGGGGCATTTGTGTTTCACAATACATTGTGTTTCTAGTGTTATTATTATTATTATTATTATTATTTGTTTTGTTTTTATCAGTGGCGAAACATTAAGGAGACAATGGGAGATAAACAATCGATTTACAACATTCTTTCAAAATAAATATTGTGGCATTGGAAAGTAGAAAACGACATGTGAATGTATGATAAATTCTAAAAATGAACCTTAATGAATTAACTCTAGTCTATTAATGTCAATTTTAATATCCATAAAGACTTCAAATTAGTCATAAACTAAATCAGTTTGTGAATAAGTAATAAAGATTCGAAGAAATCTTCTAAAGGGAAGTCCGGTACATTGAAAGTAAAAGAACAGAATCACTCTATATTGCAAATTTTCAGCATCACGATCTTAAGCAATTTAATAGATGAGAAATACAAAGCTATGTAAAATCCATGTTCAAGTTTAAAAGATACATAAGCTTATCTTTGAAACGTAAACATGGATTTTACATAGCTTTGTATTTGTCATCTCTTAGATTGCCTGATAAAATTTGCAATATAGAGAGTTTTTGTTCCTGAACTTTTTATAAATCATTTTGATATTTTGATTTGTTCCTTAGAGTGATACTTTGTGTTCAGAGTCTAACGAATTAAACAAAAATTGATCACCATTACCGTAAATATTTGCACGTGGCTAATCCCAGGCCCAGTATTGTGATGAAGGCACATACCAGACCCCATATTACGGCATCCCTGAAACTGTCGTCTGCCTTCAGAACTCCTAAAAAGAGATTATCAAGTCCGCTTTATCTGAATCTAGGGAATTTTAACATATTTCGTTATATGAATCTCCAATACTGTGCGGCAATTTTTTTTCATTGTTTTATTAATATAAAGGCAATTACAGCAGTAAAATATAAGACACACGATAAGAAGTAATGTGAGGTATTGTTTTAAATTTATTACCATAGTTATATGAACATGTGCTAAATTCGTCAAGTACACATTGATGTGGTTGTTTTAATATTCATTCCCTTGTCATATCGTCTTTATTAAGAAAGCAACACACATATATATTTCTCTGAGAGATTGAAAGAGCAAATGTAAAAATGTGTGTGTGTGTGTGTGTGTGTGTGTGTGTGTGTGTGTGTGTGTGTGTGTGTGTAACAGTAGAGGATATAGTAATATTGTATGTCGAATTCAAACAGAAGACATTTGCCTCTTCCTATAAATAAATGCATCATATTTTAGCAGTACAGAATATACTGTTTCATTACATATTAGATTTACCAAGGTCGACACGTTTTGCACACGTAAATTTCTGAAGTAAATTGTCGTATATTATTCCAAACAAATAGATGTGATCGTGATGATGCATGACTATAGTAGATCTATTCAGATGAATATGTATTCACGTAGATCTTGCCATATGCGACATATCTAGGTCACATTTAACTTGTTTGATATTAGCATGTGTCTGTTTCATACTTGGCGATCTCGTTATATATTCATATATAAGACTTTGTAATGAAATGACTCGGCTCTTTATATTCCTCTATTTATATCTATACAACTATTTTGACTAGTATTGGATAGCGACCCTGATGTTTCAATTTATTACCATGGTAACAAATTTACAAAATTCTCGAGTTATTGCTTTGGTTTAACGCCACATCATATACAGGGTTGCCACACAAGCCGTAATTGCTACTTTATGTATGATAGTGAAACATTATGAAAAATGTGCGGCCTCGTGGTTTTTTATAATGTATATACTTTATGAATTTCGCTAATACTTTTTACCGTCAATATATGTTGTACTTGGTATTGGAGTCCACATCGTAGTTCTTTCACCTACATCACACACACACACACACACACACACACACACACACACACACACACACACACACACACACACACACACACACACACACACATATATATATATATATTATACCTATCTGTTAAAAGCTACGATTGTCTTGAAGCTTATAAAATATTCTATACATGTTAGCCCATTGGCAGAAGAGGGGCTTGAAAGTTTGGGAACAACAATCATCAATTTTAAACACGACGATTTCTACATTTTTGTATGATTTTATCTCTTAACCAATAGACGTATAAAACTTATCATTAATATTTTTCAATAGCATAAACATTTATTGTGTATGAAATTGCTAATTTGGGAGAAAAAAAAAACAATGACAGTGGGAAAAAACGTCATAATTCATACAGTTTTATATGTATGAATGTTTCTAAAGCCATATATTTTACATCTTAATAGTCCTCCGAAGGGAAGAACAATTAACTCAGTATTCACAATATTTTGGTCTCTTGACCTTCTTCTAGTGAATTTTATTGGTATTGGTGATATCCATCATATTTCATAACCGGTAATATCGGTTATGAAATATGATGGATATCACATAGATTAAGCCACCAATACCAATAAAATTCACTAGAAGAAGGTCAGGAGACCAAAATATTGTGAATACTGAGTTAATCGTTCTTTGCCATATATTTTAACTGATGTGAACTAGTTGTTAGGTCACATGAGTAGAAGACTCAAGTGAGCTTATGTTTTTTGTCCGGCGTCCGTCCACGTCCGTTGATTTTTTTTTCACATTTTCAACTTTTTCGTAAAAAGCACCAAATGATTTTGATGGAACATGGTATGGATGAAGTACTCAAGATCCCCTACAAGTGTTGTTGTTTTTCATCCAGATCTGTCAAGGAATAGATCCAGGGCGGCCGTCATATGCCCAAGTGGGAATTGAAATGGAATACAAAAATAAGTTAGATGGTTATTCATTTTATTTTAATTAATTTATTCATATATTTTATTTTAATTTATTTATTCATATATTTTATTTATTTATCTATTTATTGCATTTAAGTTTAAAGAAAGGGTGGAGGAATATACTATTCCCGTGTATAAATGAGTTTTGATGGATTTCTTATAGTAAGAATTTATATGAAACTTCTTAGTTTTAGAGCACTCAAGGTCCTCTAAAAATAACGCTGTTTTCAGTCCACCAAGGCGTGGAACCAGGGCGGGCGACACAAGCCCATGAAGATACCTTCTTTGGACAAACTCCTTCAGATTTGCTGTACTGTTTATGTCAACAAACTGAATACATCAGAGGGATACAGAAAGTTAACTTTAGAATTGTTGGCTTTTGTTTCTGTTCTGTTTCGAAATCAAGTTTTTGGCATCTTTTCTGACTCAGTCATTTTCACACATTTTTGTGTCATTTTCTTTAATTATTCAATAGAGAAAAGCAATAAAGCATTTTTGCGAACTTTTACTGGTAATAACTTTTTCAACGATTATTTAAAACTTTCACGTTAAAATTGTTTTCTTGATTTTTTTTTATTGCGATTTTTATACGTATTCCGTTTCCCTAAACTTCATTTGAAAATGTCTGTAAATTTAAACATTGTTCTTAGTTCTTTTGTATATAATGCTGTACATAGTTTGCTTTTAAACCCAGCCCTGATATACAGGAAGTGGGAGAGTTCTAATCAAGGGCAGACAAATCACCTTACTAGATCCTCCTATAGTGAGCGATACTCAATCGCCAATGATGTAACTAGTCTATTTACGTAATCGAGACATTCCGAGTGATCAAGAGAATCTGATTACGGACTTTACAGATTGCTATTGGAAATGCCAGAAATGGTGTAAAATGTGTCCAGAGAGACAGAGATCTATAGAAGACCCATGTTTATTCGAGGAAGAGTCGACAACAATTATTTTAAATGGCTGTGAGATTAGAAATAGAAATATTACTGTGTTCTAATAAATAAAAGACATTTTCACAAATATTCGTCCTTTGATCCTTATCAAGTGTAATAAACGATGTTATTTTCTAAGCTATGTAAAATAAATTACATACTAACGTTACAAATCATTAGGGTAACGTATACTATATGTAATACATCAAAAACGACAAGTTTAGAAATTCGGACACCTGAAAAATGATGAAAGTTTTAATGAAAACCGTTTTCTGAATATATAACCATTAAAGGATGGAAGTTCTAACTGTGAACAAGATTCATGCTGCCATGCGATGCACGATGTACCTTGAAGGGCAATCATCACATAAGGAAATAAAATGTGCGCAAATTATTCGGCGGAGGACTACACCCGTTTTCAGTGCGAATGTAAAACCTGCTGTATAATCGCCAAAAAACTTGGTCATGGAACAGAGATATATAAACATCATGATTCTAAGCAAAGGAAGTAGTGGCATTAAGTAATAAAACGAAGTAGTGGTATTCAGAGGTAAAGGAAGTAGTGGCAATCACAGGTTAAGGGAGTACTGACGTTCAGTGATAAAGGGAGTAGTAGCATTCAGAGGTAAAGAAAGTAGTGGCATTCAGAGGTAAAGGGAGTAGTGGCAATCAGAGGTTAAGGGAGTACTGACGTTCAGTGATAAAGGGAGTAGTAGCATTCAGAGGTAAAGGGAGTAGTGGCATTCAGAGGTAAAGGGAGTAGTGGCAATCAGAGGTTAAGGAAGTGGTACCCATCAGTGGTAAAAGGAAGTAGTGGTATTCAGTGGTGAAGGAAGAAGTGGCATTCAGTGGTGAAGGACGTAGTTGCATTCAGAGGTAAAGGAAGTAGTGGCATTCAGAGGTAAAGGGAGTAGTAGCAATCAGAGGTTAAGGAAGTAGTTGCATTCAGTGGTGAAAGAAGTAGTGGCATTTAGAGGTAATGGGAGTAGTGGCATTAAGAGATTAAGGAAGTAGTAACCATCAGTGGTATAAGTAGTGGCAATCAGAAGTAAAGGAAGTTGGTTGGTTGGTTGATTGGTGTTTTACGTCGCTTTCAACAATTTTTCAGTTATATCGCGACATGGAAGCAGGAGGTTACCAACCTCTTAAACATAGTGGCGCAACCCGGGAATCAGTAAAGGAAGTAGTGGCATTCAGAGTTAAAGGGAGTTGTGGCAATCAGAGGTAAAAGGAGTAGTGGCAATCAGAGGTAAAGGGAGTAGTGGCAATCAGAGGTAAAGGGAGTAGTGGCATTCAGAGGTAAAGGAAGTAGTGCCAATCAGCATTGAAGATAGTAGTGGGAATCACTGGTAATGGCAAGTGGTGGCATTCAGTGATAAAAGAAGTAGTCGCAATCAGTGGTGAAAAAGTAGTGGCATTCACTGGTAAATAAAGTAGTGGCGGACAGCAGACGGTCATCTCTTTGAAATGATTTAGTCTAAAAATAATATTGTTCGTTAGGTAAAAGTGTCGTTCTCGTAGAGGTTTCTTGTGATCACTTCCGGGGTTCTGGCATTGACCATATAGGAACCATCAAACAGCGATGGAGCACTGGTCTGGCAAAATGGAACTAGGGAAAAATAATTTAATATGTGGCCAGAAATATTAATGGGAAAGCCTAAGGCGAATCGGCGTAGAAATACGAAGAGGTGAATTGTGTTTGTGATTGGCAATTTAAGTGACACTCTTCTATCATCACTAAATGAACTTTGGATCTTTTTAAGTCAACAAACATTGCAAGATAAAATAAATGAAGTCATATATACAATAACAAATGTACGTCATATTAGCTTAACTTCTATGATTTTTCTACTATTAATTAGCCAGTATTGGTATACTGATGGTTAGCACTTTCTGTGCTGGGGGAAACTATTATCCTTTTTATTTCATTTTGCACTAAAAAGGTTGTAGCGCATACATTTAATATAAATTGTAAGAATATATGAAAGTTTATTTCCTAATTTGATTTATAAGTTTTCTTTTGTTTAATTCTTACTGTATTGACATGCTTAAGGTTAATTATTTAAACTTTACAGTCATTTGTCTGTTGACACAGCAAAAAGAAAGAAAATAGAGCATTCTGCTGATATTTTCAAGCAGTCGTTTGTGAATAACGAAAATTCAATTTTAAAAGTGATTTTGGACCTCCTGTTTAATGTTTTAACAATTTCCGTTGAAGATAATTTGTTTTAGCATCAAAATTAAAAATTCAATACTCGATGAAAGTTTAGGCCATTGCAGATCATAGTATTTTAGTGCAGATAGACGTGGACATTTTACCAATATCGGTCTAAGTTTATAGATATAAATGTTTTAAACTCAGTATAACACATTTCATCATATCTATAGATATCTATAGAGATACTATCTGGTCAACATCCGGGCGACCCCATCGAAAAAGACGTGGACAAAAATTTATCCCGTCTAAAATCATTTAAAACCCTATTACATCTATGGATTAAAAATCAAATCATGCTAAGATGTAGGAATAGTGGTTCTTATCAAATTTTCATCAATCTTTGCTTAAATCGATGGTTTTTGCCCCCAAACCCCACAATCGTTAAAGTGCTACATGTTGTAACATGGCTCATTGAAGGATATTTCAAAAGCATTCAGAAAATAATTATAGATTTCACATTTTATATATATAGGTTTAATATGGATTAAATGCCCGCTTAACTGTATATAGAATTTTCTCATTTTTCGGAGATCTTATCAAAAATCGTTAGTTTTTGACCCAGAAACCGTTAATTATATAGGTAATATGTGTGTATACTATTACTATTGTTTGATTATAATATCCGTCATATACATAACGGTTTAAAATTAAAAAGTATTATGACTGTATTAAGTTAAGGAGTTTTTACCCCCCATCCCCAAACACCTCAACGGCCATGGTGCTAACATGGATATTTTTGCTGCTATTTTTCCTTTGTAGTGCGTTGCAACACATTTATTGATTTTCTATCATATCAGCTTCCTTACGAGAGCTGATTTTACAAATCTATACGTACAATTAAAACACAATATTGATCTTAATTTTCCTGTTGCCGCATTCATAAATCTGCTAATAAGAGCAATCCTAACCGGAGATAACTGAAAATAAGTAACGATTGAACGAGTAGATCGTCAAAAAAACCCTCAAGAATTGTCCTGTCGCCATGTGGCAGACACAAATACTCCCCATCGGCAGAATGATTCTTTGAATATTGCCTTGACCTTGTTGAGAGCAGGTCAAGGACATGACAAAACCCCAGGTGAAAAAGAGAAGATGTGGGTGAAATGAACTTGTGCTGCTGCTTTCCTTGAGAGATGTGTGTGTATATGTGTGTGTGTGTGTATGTTGTTGTTGTGATGAGGTTGACCCAAGAGGAGAGGCCTTTGTTGAAGGACTTGTCACACACAAACCCTTAGGTGTCAGACATAGGTTCAATATATATATATATATATATATATATATATATATATATATATATATATATATATATATATGAAATTGTTGTACGGAATTGAAAAAGATTGAAATTGTGAAATGCTGTCTAATTGAAGGATCGCATGCCAAAGTCAAGTCTAACTTACATCAATTGTTGCCAAGGGATATTTGTATAGATGAAGAAGTGATCACTGTAGCAAGTCGAAATAATATCTACTTTAAGTGTGATGTACCGGTTCAAGAATATTGCCGAAGTGATCTTCATTTCCATACGATGAAAATAGCAGTCCAAGAATTTTGAATAGAAAACTTCAAAACTAACATCCTTGTATGTTATGACAAAAGGATGGGTGATTGAAAAAAGGATGGGTGATTGAAACATGTTACAGTTTGAAACCATTTTTCGTACTATTGATGTGGAGCTGACCATTTGAAAATTGATAGGGATCAACCTAATACCATCGAAAGTCCACATGTCCTTTACTGTGATTCTGGGTGGAAAGGGAAACACGTGAGAGCCTAGAAACCATTTATCTAATTATATCAAGGTCAAGTACACTTGACCTTTGACCTTTTTACCCCAAACTCGATAAAGATCATCCTCATTCCAAGGGGAGTGGATCACCCTCGTCCCATCGGGAGTCTGTATGTGTGATGTGGTGACTCTAAGTCAAAAAAGTTACACGTAAGAGCCCAAAAATGATGTCGATTAATCAATGGACAGTACACTTGACCTCTGACCGTTTGACTTCAAAATCGATAGGGATCATCTTCGTGTCGTGGGGAGTCCATATATCCATTATAGTGATTTAAGGTGAAAAGGGAAACCCATGAGGGCTCGGAAACCATTTACCTATATCACTGTCCAGTACTTTGACCTTTTTACCCTAAAATCGATAGGGACCATCCTCTGCCCATGGGGAGTCTGCATGTATGGTATCTTGACTCTAGGTGAAAAGGATAACACTAAAGAGCCCTAAAACCACTGCGTCTACAGACGGACGAATAAACGGACACCTGATTCCAGTATATCCCCACCAATTTTGTTGCGAGGGTATAAAAATTCCTAGAACTTTCCTATTGGGATATAACCCCATCCTCCCAAATCCAAGAAAGTCGTACAATTTTGGTCACAAGGTAACAAATACCATTAAGATATGCCCTTGGGTCATGGGTAAAAATTTCTAACTCTTATCATCAAAAACTAAGTCAAATTTCGAGGTCAACGTCTTTAAGTCTAAAGTCGTAATCTCACAGGGGAGCCCTAATTACAATGTATCTGTATTTGACATACACCATTTATAGTGAGTTATATGGCAGGCTCAAAATCAAAAGGTCAAAAGTCACAATACCAAATGAAGGTCATGGTCATGAGAAATCTAGGTGTAAAGTATGAAATCTCTAATCCTTGCCATTAAAAAGATATAAAAAAGATTATGACGTTTTAAAAGTTAATAACAAACTTAAATGTCGAGGTAACTAGGTCAAAAGTGACGACACCAAATGAAAGCTATGACCATGAGGAATCTATGTGTCAAGTATCAAACTGCAAACCAGTACCAGTAAAAAGATCTGATAAGGTTAGTAAGCTTTAAAATCAGAGTCAAACTCCAAGGTCAAAATCACAATCATCATGGTGCATATGGATAGTACCTTATGTTAGAAATATCAATACCCTGCCCATATCTATACTAAAGGTTTTTTTTCTATTTTTCAACCGGACGGACAGACAAATTAATAACAAAAATATCATAGGTTTAGCTATGCAGATTTGAATAAAGAACGACTTCTCTTTGTTAGATAATTTTCAGAAACTGAATGACTGATTGAATTATTTATTGACAAATGTGTTACGTCATTCATTATTATTTCACGTATATGGTGTCGGCATATGCCTGTTACTTTGCTCGGAAATCTACACCTTTGAAACGATTCACCCAAAGCAGTAAGGGATCTTTTACGTGCCACGCCCATCGTGACACGGTACCTCGGTTTTCACAGTCTCGTCCGAAAGACAGGACACCGGTGCCCCCAGGGGGGATTTCGAACCCGAAACCTCTCGATCACGAGATGGACACCTCATCGACTGAGCCACACCGGCTCAATTTTCAGAGAAGTACTACAGTAGTGTAAATGGCTAAATGTGCAAATTATTCTTGTTATGCAAGTGAAATGAACATGGAGTAATGGCGCTAGAAATCGTTAATTATATCCATGTGTTTTAAAAATATGTTTGAAAATTCAACATCTACTTAAGCTAGAATATTTTTGAGAAACGATTGTCTCTTGAGTTGATTCTACTATATAATGCATATTAATAAGGTAATGTTCAAATTGTTGTTTCTTGTAACTCTCCGTACGTGACAGTCTGTTTGTTTTGTACCACGGTCTGTAACTTCTGTATACAGTACAGCATGTACAATATTCAAATACATTTAAATAGCCAGGTAAAAGTTTTATTTCAACATTCTTTAACACTACACTTTTTAAAATTTAATTGCTGTGTACTGACGTTAACATAAAGTTTATTGTAGACAATAATTCAGTCCTAATTTGATGGTACCACATCTGTTACTTGGTTATATATTACAGTGTATATCTAAATACAACAGTATATAAACGGAAAATTCATGGAAAACTACATTTTTTATTACATTTAAGAAGAAAATGGACACAGATCGAACAAAATTATATGCATATTAAATTTGTATATCCTTCACACAGAAATTCCTCGAGATAAGATAAAGATAAAATTAAATCCAGATCAAATGCAATTAGATAGGCTGCAAAATTATGTCGGATAAGAGAATTTGAAAGGAGGTCGGATGTTTAAAATGGAATCATTAGTCCAGATACGTTTGAAGAAAAAACCATTTTCTTATGAGATTTATGTAAAATTTGTAATTATTTGTTGTCAAGATATTCCTTATTTTTATGAAAATCTTGAAAAAATATTTCATTAGATGTGTTAAATATTCATTTCATCGCTATTTATGTAGATAAGATACTGGAAGGTACACGTGTACATGTCTGTACTTACCTGGAAATAAATTGGTGGTATTTCCGTGGGAAGTTCCATTGAACATGTAAAAGTCAGCTGGTGCCATCACACGCCCTTGCGCCTCCTGTAAGAGTCATCTCAACCTCCTGTAACTGAAAATATCCATACAGTTTTCAAACATTAGTAGGATGCCATGTCTTGGATAAACGGTTTTCATCCTTGACGTTATGAAGTACACTAGTTCTAAATCTCTGTGATTATGTCAATAATGAGTTAGGATAATGGAATCTTCCTATTTATTACTTTTGGCTTTGTGAGTAAGTCTACTTTTATCACTATGTAATAAAGGTACCTGTAATTGCACAACATTAATAAATTTGATAGCTCATTATACCAATCGAACACGACCCGTATATTGTCTAGGACATTATGTTTGACTAACAATGAAAATAAAACTATACAAAACCGATCAAAATTAACACATTTGACTGAATAACACGAAGAACTAAAATCATCTTTTGAATGGCATAATTTCCATATGAAGTAGGTTGGCATAAGTTTGTGAAAGAGGCGGTTTACTCTCGCTAGTATATCCGGTCAATAAATTGCCATTCATGGTTGTCTCCCTCATGGTAACTCTCTACCTCCAGTTCATTCTCTGAAATCTTGAGTAAACTAATCAGTTATCTTTTGAGGGGGAATGATGGCCTTCTTGTCAGTATATTTTTTGCGGTCCACAAATTAAATAATAAATTATTCTTACTCAGCTTTTTCAGCATTTCCCACGATTTATGGAGACTAAGTGAGAAATAACAACAACACGTATCGCCGGACAAAATATGCACTGTGAAACACATCGTTTCCTCTCGTTGCGAAATACAATAATTATATTTTGTTTGTTTTATTGCTTAATTCCGCACTGGGACTTTTCATCCATATGTTGGCGACACTTACTTGGCGCTAAATATTTTGTAACTTTACTCGTATATTGGACCTACCGATAAAAGAGATTATCTACGTGCCGATGTGACATGGAAAAGAATCATACAATCAACTACAATAATGTAAATGCTTTTAACAAATATAGTACACGCTTTCATTCATTCATTCATTCATTCATTATTTCGTTTTACATATATTGTATTTATCCATTCAGGTCATAACATTTTATCCATGTTTACATAAATTTACCCTTTTTAATTAACGGAGAAACTTTCTTAATAGTAGATGAAGAAATCGATTGTGATTCAGAAACTGTTTAGATATGAATGGTCGCGATGTCATATAGAATTAAATTCATTGTGAACACAAATCACATAATCGGATTTTCTCATAAGATGTGTAATTTATGATACATATCACAGGTCTACTTTGTGTATACATATATTGTCATTCCTATCTCAGCTCCATTATACAAAAAGGTATTTAGAGTAGAAAACCTCAAGGCAATTATCGTTAGGAAACGAGCACATATAGCACGGTACACAGTAGTTTAGGGTCATCAGTCACGAGGATCTAAGTAACACCGAGAATTAACAGTGTAACAAAAGGCCATCATGATGAGGAGGCAGAAGAATGCAAATAGATACGAGGTTGGACAAAGCTCAAGGTCATCCCTGAAGGTCATTGGTCATTAATCATGTTAATCAATGGTAACTAAAGATCACTAGTCACGATTCTTTGCATATGATAGGTAAACGATTACGAGTGGAAGAGGAGAATTGGGAACATTCTTTGTGGGATCGAGCTCCCATGGAAGACTCTAATTTGATAACTCGTGAAGTAAGATATTCCGTGAATAACAAGACTGAACATTTAGTAAATTGAAATGCTAAAGAAGATGGTGCCCTGTTCTTTTGAAGATTCATCTCATTCAGTGAAAATGAAAGTAATCCAATTCACATCAAAAGCGCATTAATTGTCAACGACACACGCTATGACCTTAAAGTATTGAGTTTTGTTTCTGTGGACAAAAGGTAAATGAATATAAAATTTTGTTAACATTCTTGACGACAGAAGGTGTAGAGAGAAGCAAATGACAGATCTGAAAACAAAACACAGTAATGATGATACAGACAGACATGGCCATTGTACTAATATTGGTCGTTTGCTCATTGCGGGAGAACAAGAAGTTGTTGCCACATTTACACCTGAGTTCTATTGAATATATCATCAGATTTACGGTAGAATAATTTGTTGATCACATTATCTGGCTAAACAATACCTCAGACAGCATCAACCTGCAACCAAAACATTCTTGCGCAGCTGGACAATAAGTTGATAGAGAATATTAGACCTTATCCCGAAGGATTGAAATGGGCGTACACCAATTAGCGGAGTACTGTTATTTATAGCTGACTCAATCTGAAAATAGCTATCACATGTGTCAACTGTCTTTACTTAGCGCGTTCATGTTAACAATAGCATTTTGGAAATAAAAACTGTTCAATGCAAAATAGGAAGAATAATATTTTACTTATTTTTTACATAAAATGACGAATTCAAGACCCAAAACTAGAAAATATAAGATAATTTTACTTAAATTGACATTTTCCTTTAAGAAAATTCATTCGAAGCAAGTGACATATAGAATCAGCATTTCCAAGGGGAATTCACCATTGTAAATCCAGTAATTTAACAGCTTATGGAGTGTACTTACGCATGCATATAAATTCTTCCTCACAAAAGTTCCATGTAATTAATAGAAACATATACGAATTTGTAAATTTATTTTTCACTATTTGTATTTCCAATTTCCGTACTCACACAGTATTCACAACAGGTTGTAATTGAAACTTGAAGTGTATTTTCTATACTTAGGCTGTATCTCTGTGCGTAGATTTGCATTTAGATACTATAGGGTCAACATCCCCTTTGATCAGCCTGACAGGGAAAAAACAACAAAAATCCGCGACGTTGACGGTTTCAAATGATCAGAAGTAGAATATAACTGAATAACTGACAAAATCAGTAACAAGACAAGGTACTTGTATCCATGTAAATGACTGGTATCAAATAAGGAAGGTCGGGTATATAACTGTCGAGCAACAGTCATGTGAGACAAAGTATAACTATGACGGGTAATGTATAAAAGAAGGATATCAAATATGACAGGTTATGAATAACAGACGGACATCAAATATGACGGGTAATGTATAACTGACGGACATCAAATATGACTGGTTATGTATAAGTGACGGACATCAAATATGACAGGTTATATATAACTGACGGACATTAATTATGACGGGTAATGTATAACTGACGGACAACAAATATGGCAAGTTATGTATAAGTAACGGACATCAAATATGACGTGTAATGTATAAATGACGGACATCAAATGTGACAGGTTATGTATAGATGAAGGACATCAAATATGACAGGTTATGTACAACTGACGGACATCAAATATGGCAGGTTATATATAACTGATGGACATCAAATACGACAGGTTGTGTATAACTGACGGACATCAAATATGACAGGTAACGTATAAATGACGGACATCAAATATGACGGGTTATGTTAAACTGACGGACATCAAATATGGCAGGTTATGTATAACTGACGGACATCAATAATTGACGGACGTCAAATATGACGGGTTATATATAACTGACGGACATCAAATATGACAGGTTCTGTACAACTGACGGACATCAAATATGACAGGTTATGTATAAGTGACGGACATCATATTTGACTGGTAACGTATAACTGACGGACATCAAACATGACGGGTTATGTTAAACTGACGGACATCAAATATGGCAGGTTATATATAAATGACGGACATCAAATATGACAGGTAACGTATAAATGATGGGCATCAAATATGACAGGTTATGTATAACTGACAGACATAAAATATGACAGGTAACGTATAACTAACGGACATCAAATATGACAGGTTATGTATAACTGACGGACATCAAATATGACAGGTTATGTATAACTGACGGATATCAGATATGACAGGTTATGTATAACTGACGGACATCAAATATGACAGGTTATGTATAACTGACTGACATCAAATATGACAGGTTATGTATAACTGACGGATATCAGATATGACAGGTAACGTATAACTGACGGACATCAAATATGACAGGTATTATATAAATGACGGTCATTAAATATGACGGGTAATATATAAATGACGGACATCAAATATTACGGGTTATCTATATTTGATGTCCGTCATTTATACTTTACCTGCAATATTTGATGTCCGTCAGTTATACATAACCTGTCATACGTAACGTATAAATGACGGACATCAACTGACTAACATCAAATATGACAGGTAACGTATAACTGACGGACATCAAATATGACAGTTTATGTATAACTGACGGACATCAAATATGACAGGTTGTGTATAACTGACGGACACCAATAATGAGGGGTGACGTATACATGACGGACATCAAATATGACAGGTAACGTTTAAATGACGGGCATCAAGTATGAAAGGTAACGTTTAAATGACGGACATCAAGTATGAAAGGTAATATATAAATGATGACATTAAATATGACAGGTCATGTATAACTGACGGACATCAGATATGACAGGTTATGTATAACTGACTGACATCAAATATGACAGGTTATGTATAACTGACGGATATCAGATATGACAGGTTATGTATAACTGACGGACATCAAATATGACAGGTTCTGTACAACTGACGGACATCAAATATAACAGGTTATGTATAAGTGACGGACATCATATTTGACTGGTAACGTATAACTGACGGACATCAAACATGACGGGTTATGTTAAACTGACGGACATCAAATATGGCAGGTTATATATAACTGACGGACATCAAATATGACAGGTAACGTATAAATGATGGGCATCAAATATGACAGGTTATGTATAACTGACAGACATAAAATATGACAGGTAACGTATAACTAACGGACATCAAATATGACAGGTTATGTATAACTGACGGACATCAAATATGACAGGTTATGTATAACTGACGGATATCAGATATGACAGGTTATGTATAACTGACGGACATCAAATATGACAGGTTATGTATAACTGACTGACATCAAATATGACAGGTTATGTATAACTGACGGATATCAGATATGACAGGTAACGTATAACTGACGGACATCAAATATGATAGGTATTATATAAATGACGGTTATTAAATATGACGGGTAATATATAAATGACGGACATCAAATATTACAGGTTATCTATATTTGATGTCCGTCATTTATACTTTACCTGCAATATTTGATGTCCGTCAGTTATACATAACCTGTCATACGTAACGTATAAATGACGGACATCAACTGACTAACATCAAATATGACAGGTAACGTATAACTGACGGACATCAAATATGACAGTTTATGTATAACTGACGGACATCAAATATGACAGGTTGTGTATAACTGACGGACACCAATAATGAGGGGTGACGTATACATGACGGACATCAAATATGACAGGTAACGTTTAAATGACGGACATCAAGTATGAAAGGTAACGTATAAATGACGGACATCAAGTATGAAAGGTAATATATAAATGATGACATTAAATATGACAGGTCATGTATAACTGACGGACATCAGATATGACAGGTTATGTATAACTGACTGACATCAAATATGACAGGTTATGTATAACTGACGGATATCAGATATGACAGGTTATGTATAACTGACGGACATCAAATATGACAGGTTATATATAACTGACTGACATCAAATATGACAGGTTATGTATAACTGACGGATATCAGATATGACAGGTAACGTATAACTGACGGACATCAAATATGACAGGTATTATATAAATGACGGTCATTAAATATGACGGGTAATATATAAATGACGGACATCAAATATTACAGGTTATCTATATTTGATGTCCGTCATTTATACTTTACCTGCAATATTTGATGTCCGTCAGTTATACATAACCTGTCATACGTAACGTATAAATGACGGACATCAACTAACTAACATCAAATATGACAGGTAACGTATAACTGACGGACATCAAATATGACAGTTTATGTATAACTGACGGACACCAATAATGAGGGGTGACGTATACATGACGGACATAAATATGACAGGTAACGTTTAAATGACGGACATCAAGTATGAAAGGTAACGTATTAATGACGGACATCAAGTATGAAAGGTAATATATAAACGATGACATTAAATATGACAGGTCATGTATAACTGACAGACATCAGATATGACAGGTTATGTATTACTGACTGACATCAAATATGACAGGCTATGTATAACTGACGGACATCAAATATGACAGGTTATATATAAATGACGGACATCTGTTACGACAGGCAGGGTATAACAGACAGACATTAGATATGGCATGCCACGGCTGACGTTTAAAATAGGAAAGGCATAGTATAATTACATGACATCAGATTCCACGGAAAGGTCTAACTGACGGATGTCAGTAAATGACATTAAATTCCAAGGGAAAGGTATAATGGTAGATATAAATTAACTCACAAGATGCAAAGTACAATAGACGGGACATCAAATTCGAAAGGATAGTATGTCTAACTTACGGACATCAGTCATAACTGTTAGAAAATAACTAATAGATGTATTACATGCTGAAGGTAATGTCGATAGTTACAAGAACACAAGTACACATTACAAAACACCAGTAATACCAGCACGATATAACCTTTATCAGTAACAAAAGGCCAACTACACTATATAACTGACGCGCCTTAATGAAAAGAGAACCAATACTTGACGGACATTAGATAGGCAACATAAAACACAAAACTATCACATATCACAGGCACCAGAAATGCCAACTGTATTTGCCAAGTATTCATTCGTACGTCTTTTGTGCGAAATAGTTCATAGCTATCATGACGAACAAAAATAGTGAGTTGGACTTTGGGTATCGATTTCATCTTGACAGACACTTTATAACCCTAATGGTATTTATTTTGTGTGCCTCTAAATCACCGACATCAGACTAGAAGTCGTGCTCGACAAACATGTGCCGCATCTTCCCTGTCAAGTCTATTTAGTTTGTATTCTTGGTGCTAACCGCCTGTACAGAAATATTTCACATAAATCAAAACACTACAGGATGTGCAAGCACAGTTTAAACAGCTCACGTGCTACTTCAGCGAAAGTGCTCTTTACAATAATGTATGCTTTGCGTGCCTTGCCTGTCACTATAAACATGGAGTATGCGTTTTGTTTTGTTTTTTACCTGTTTTATTTTACACCAAGATGATTTCACTTCACCACTTCACTTGGTGACGGCACTTGTCTGGTACATGCCTATATAATGTTCATCTATACAATGGACCCACCAAAAGCAGAGAGGGATCTTGTAAGTACCAATATATTCCGGCCAGGGCCTGGGATTATACCGTGACACGAGGCCTAGGTTTATACCGTAACACGTGACCTGGGATTATACCGTGACACGAGGCCTAGGTTTATACCGTAACACGTGACCTGGAATTATACCGTGACACGAGGCCTAGGTTTATACAGTAAGACAGGGCCTAGGTTTATATCCCGTGACAAGAGGCCTAGGTTTATACCGTAACACGAGGCCTGGGATTATACCGTGACACGAGGCCTAGGTTTATACTGTAACACGCGGCCTGGGATTATACCGTGACACGAGGCCTAGGTTTATACCGTAACACGCGGCCTGGGATTATACCGTGACACGAGGCCTAGGTTTATACAGTAAGACAGGGCCTAGGTTTATATCCCGTGACACGAGGTCTAGCTTTATACCGTAACACGAGACCTGGGATTATACCGTGACACGAGGCCTAGGTTTATACCGTAACACGAGACCTTGGATTATACCGTGACACGAGGCCTAAGTTTATACCGTAACACGAGACCTTTGATTATACCGTGACACGAGGCCTAGGTTTATACCGTAACACGAGACCTTGGATTATACCGTGACACGAGGCCTAGGTTTATACCGTAACACGCGGCCTGGGATTATACCGTGACACGAGGCCTAGGTTTATACCGTAACACGAGACCTGGGATTATAACGTGACTCGATGCCTAGGTTTATACAGTGACACAGGTACAGGTTTATATCCCGTGACACGAGGCCTAGGTTTATACCGAGCCATGTTTTGTTTATCAATTTATGTTGCTATGCATGTTAACTCATTCGATAAAAATTTAACACAACCCTTTTGGGTCGATTAAATTTATCAAGCTTTTAACGTTGTGTTAATTTTAACCACCTTTTGAACAACCCTTAATCACATGTTTTTAAATTTTCAACTCTTATTTAACATGGATTTAACTCGGTGTTATAGTTAACCAGGCTTTGAACAATGGCCCCTGGAATCGGACCCGGGTCGTTCGATTGAAGTTCAAGGCACTGGAACCACCTGCTACTCGCGTGTATATAACCAGCGCCGCAAAACTAAGGTCATATTTTGAAAGATACTTATGTCGGATTATATGCTAATGAAAGCTTTTGGTTTCGGGAGTAGGAGAATTATTCAAACTTCTGATTTACAAGACTGGTAAAACATCCGGCAGCAGATTATAGGCAATATAAAGGCGCAGTCGCAGTCATCTTGTAAATAACAGTACAGGACATTAAATATTACCGATCGGTCGAGGAAGCATATCAAACAATGCCTTTATATTACAACACAAATACCATCAACGATATACAGTTGACTTTACCAAAAAAAGAATTATGCATTAAGAATGTGTTATTAGATCTCATGGCTTACATATTTTCTTTATATACCACTTCTGTCAGAGATTTTTTTATTATCCTATACTGTAACAGATAACATTAATTATATAACTATGTGATATTCAATCCCACAGATTGCATTTGAATAAATTTCATAAAAATGCAGACTACAATAATACTTATTTAATGCATAAATCATTTTCCCTCTTTAAACTTTCGGTTTCTTGCATAAGCGGGCAAAGACATAAGAAGATGACAAGGGGAGATGTCATCTGGCATTACCAAATAACTGAAAAGGAGAAATTAAGTAATTCTGTTATGTAATTCTAGCAGGATATCACGATACCGGTGGGTGTATCATGTCATTAAAAACACCAGCGGATATATCATGGTATGCATGATAACAGTAGGAGACAACGGCGCGAACATTATATCTGTAAGAAGTATGAGTGGGTTTATCATGCCAGTGGGTGACATCGGTGGGTATATCATGCCAGTGGGTGACATCAGTGGGTATATCATGCCAGTAAGAGAAAGGATCACGACATTGATAGGTATATCATGCCAGAAAAAGGAACATGGAATTGGTGAGTATATCATGTCAATAAGAGAAAGGCTCACGACATTGGTGAGTATATCATGTCAATAAGAGAAAGGCTCGCGACATTGGTAGGTATGTCATGCCAGAAAGAGAAAAGATCACGAAAATGGTGGGTATATCATGGCAATAAGAGAAAAGATAATGACATTGGTGGGTATATCATGTCAGTAAGAGAAAGGATCACGACATTGATAGGTATATAATGCCAGTGAGATAAAGGCTCACGACAATGGTGAGTATATCATGTCAGTAAGAGAAAGGATCGCGACATTGGGAGGTACATGTATATCATGGCAGGATGAAAAAAGATCAAGACATTGATGTTTATATCATGTCAGTAAGAGAAATGATCACAACATCGGTAGATATATCATGGCAGGATAAATAAGGATCAAGACATTGATGGGTATATCATATCAGTAGGTATATATGGTGTGTATAACATGGCGCTAAGAGAAGGGGGTCACGACATCGGCTGGCATAACATCCAGAAGGAGATATGGTGTGTGTAACATGGCGCTAAGAGGGTCACGACATCGGCTGGCATAACATCCAGAAGGAGGTATGGTGTGTGTAACATGGCGCTAAGAGAAGGGGCCATGACATCGGCTGGCATAACATCCAGAAGGAGATATGGTGAGTATAACATGGCGCTAAGAGAAGGGGCCATGACATCGGCTGGCATAACATCCAGAAGGAGATATGGTGAGTATAACATGGTGCTAAGAGAAGGGGGCCACGACATCGGCTGGCATAACATCCAGAAGGAGATATGGTGTGTATAACATGGCGCTAAGAGAAGGGGGCCACGACATCGGCTGGCATAACATCCAGAAGGAGATAGTGTGTATAGCATGGCGCTAAGAGAAGAGGGTCACGACATCGGCTGGCATAACATCCAGAAGGAGATATGGTGTGTACAACATGGCGCTAAGAGGGTCACGACATCGACTGGCATAACTTGCAGAAGGAGATATGGTGTGTATAACATGGCGCTAAGAGAAGGGGCTCACGACATCGGCTGGCATAACATCCAGAAGGAGATATGGTGTGTATAACATCGCGCTAAGAGAAGGGGGCCACGACATCGGCTGGCATAGCATCCAGAAGGAGATATAGTGTGTATAACATGGCGCTAAGAGAAGAGGGTCACGACATCGGCTGGCATAACATCCAGAAGGAGATATGGTGTATATAACATGGCGCTAAGAGAAGGGGGTCACAGCATCGGCTGGCATAACATGCAGAAGGAGATATGGTGTGTATAACATGGCGCTAAGAGAAGGGGCCACGACATCGACTGGCATAACATACAGAAGGAGATATGGTGTGTATAACATGGCGTTAAGAGGGTCACGACATCGGTTGGCATAACATACAGAAGGAGCTATGGTGTGTATAACATGGCGCTAAGAGAAGGGGCTTACGACATCAGCTGGCATAACATGCAGAAGGAGATATGGTGTGTATAACATGGCGCTAAGAGAAGGGGGCCACGACATCGGCTGGCATAGCATCCAGAAGGAGGTGTGGTGTGTATAACATGGCGCTAAGAGAAGGGGGCCACGACATCGGATGGCATAGCATACAGAAGGAGATATGATGTGTATAACATGGCGTTAAGAGGGTCACGACATCGGTTGGCATAACATACAGAAGGAGATATGGTGTGTATAACATGGCGCTAAGAGAAGGGGGCCACGACATCGGATGGCATAGCATACAGAAGGAGATATGATGTGTATAACATGGCATTAAGAGGGTCACGACATCGGTTGGCATAACATACAGAAGGAGCTATGGTATGTATAACATGGCGCTAAGAGAAGGGGGTCACGACATCAGCTGGCATAACATGCAGAAGGAGATATGGTGTGTATAACATGCCGCTAAGAGAAGGGGCTCACAACATCGGCTGGCATAACCTCCAGAAGGAGATATGGTGTGTATAACTTGGCGCAAAGAGAAGGGGGTCACGACATCGGCTGGCATAACATCCAGAAGGAGATATGGTGTGTATAACATGGCGCTAAGAGAAGGGGCCACGGCATCGGCTGGCATAGCATCCAGAAGGAGATATGGTGTGTATAACATGGCGCTAAGAGAAGGGGGCCACGACATCGGATGGCATAGCATCCAGAAGAAGATATGGTGTGTATAACATGGTGCTAAGAGAAGAGGCCTTGACATCGGCTTTTATAACATCCAGAAGGACATATTGTGTGTGTAATATGGCGCTAAGAGAAGTGGGTCACGACATCGGCTGGCATAACCTCCAGAAGGAGATATGGTGTGTATAACATGGCGCTAAGAGAAGGGTGTCACAACATCGGCTGGCATAACATCCAGAAGGAGATATGGTGTGTATAACATGGCGCTAAGAGAAGGGGACCACGACATCGGCTGGCATAACATCCAGAAGGAGATATGGTGTGTATAACATGGCGCTAAGAGGGTCACGACATCGCATTCAGAAGAGGATATGGTGTGTATAAAATGGCGCTAAGGGAAGGGGGTCACGACATCGGCCGGCATAGCATCCAGAAGGAGATATGGTGTGTATAACATTGCGCTAAGAGAAGGGGGTCACGACATCGGCCGCATAGCATCCAGAAGGAGATATAGTGTGTATAACATGGCGCTAAGAGAAGGGGGCCACGACATCGGCTGGCATAACATCCAGAAGGAGATATGGTGTGTATAACATGGCGCTAAGAGAAGGGGGTCACGACATCGGCTGGCATAACATCCAAAAACATATCGGTGTGTATAGTATGCCCCTCAAAAAGATCATTACATCAGCGAGTATATGATTCCAGCAGGAGACCTCAGTAGGTACATTATGCCTGTTGCAAAAATTGTTGTTATACCAGGAAGAGCAACATAATACTTATATAATTTGATCTGTAGAGAACGACACAGCATTTTTATATTTATATCGGTTAAACTAAACAATGCTACTTTGAGCTCAACGATATTTCTTTGTTATTTTCTTATTTCATATTTTACTAAATCAAGCTGTATATTGGTATTTCTTTCTTTAAAAGTGTCGAATGATACAACCAGTGCTATAAAAGGTATGCTTTATATAAGAATGGATCACAACGAGTAATTTCATTTTATATTAGGTGATATCGCTTATTATTATCCTAGTTTTCCAAATGGCACGGTAGAGACTTATTGTCTATGATATAATCCGACATAGTTTTAAGGCATCCCTACAATTGTGTAGGAAGCGCATTCCAAGGATAGTCATATCAGACTCTGGTTCCTCATCCTGTCATGGATATATATTCTATTACCCGGAGAGGTGACACAAGTATCAATCTCGTCTAAATTTCCCTCGCGAAACGACATTTTCTGAAGCAGTATTGATGGAAATGAAATCTACGAGGATTACGGTTTCATAATTCTTGTTATTCATTGACTTTAATATAGGGTGAAATATGCATCAAACCCAGTTCGACTGTCAGATGTTTTCATCAAATAATCATTTGCAATCCTATTCATTTATTTCTAGTTCATCTGGTTTTCTTGTAATGTGGATTTCTTTGATACGAGGTTTCTCTCATTAAAATTCTCATAATACCGAATACAAGGCTGTAACTTGGTGAAATTATCCATCTAATAAATCCCTTTTTTCACAACATTCATAATATGAACTTCAAAACTGATTTTAAGTTTTGTTTCTCAGGGCCTGTTGCGTTGATGATTTGATGACCTAATCTATATTTTTACGGTTGTCATTTTCACAATGTTAATGTTTTTGTGATTATGTCCCTACCTTAAACCCTTAACAAAAATTCTACTTCGAAAGCCAGGCTGGACGTTTAACATTTGATTGGTTACATCTGAGCTACAAGGGACCAATCAGGAAACGGTTCTCTGTAAATAACACGTAGATACGAGCTTATTTCTGTGTGTTCTTTATTTGAATGTTAAAGATGATCATATTTTCCCCATGAAATGAAATAGATATATAATGGATTATGAATGCTTTATGGTTATATATAATTACATATATTTATTTAAGGGAATTACGAAGTGTTTTTTGCGGGTCAGTCTTTTGAATAACGACTTTTGTCAAGACATTGTGTAATGGACGTAATCAAAAAGTAACGACATTTTTAAGATGAATTGTATTGCTTCAAGGACATATTTTTCAAGCATTTCGTAAGATCTTCCTTCATATCACGAAAAACAAGAAATATCTGCCTATAACATTATTTTCTTATCCAGGTAAACAACCAAGAAATTTTTTTTGCTTTAAAGCTTACCTTTATAATTGCATTTCCCTTTTCTTGTTTGAACAATCATCTTTAAATTGATATACTAGTATGTAATCAGTATTCACCACTATTTTGAATTATGAGCCCATATTTTGACAAGAAACCGTCCGCTCTCATACTTAATTTTGAACTTCAATTTGTACCATCACAGACAATTCAATGCTTTTTCTTTTTGGTTTTCATATTAAACATTGCTTTAGATTATTTTAATTTACAAAATGATAGAAAAATTACATAAAGTTAGGGGAGGGGAGTAATGGAGCGATGACGGACATCCCTGTCAGACAGTTATAGTAACAGCCAAACAGATGGAAGCACAGACGGAGACATATGTGTATCACTATGTATCCAAACTTTGTTACTCTTGAATGGTACAAACGTAAGGACGGAAATCGAATTTGACCTGTATATTTTGTTTGACATAGGGCTATCATTGTTAAAACATTTTATTTGTTTTAATCGATGTCATTTACATACATGTACATTTTCGTTTGCAAGGAAACTGCCACAAATGAAAAAAATCATTGTTCTTTTAGTTTCCCTTGGATAATCTAGTATCTCAAATATCTGCCCAGCTTTACTCTATCAAGGGACATAACACGAAAATGGAACTTGACCTGTACATTGCACTGTGGAATAAACATTTCCTGTACCAGTTCTTTTGCATAATTATCTGGGCAAAGTGATTATGACGGAAGGATGGACACACAGACGAAGACAGACAGACAGGTAGATTATACTAAAAACAGATTAATTTACCAGACAACTGTACTAACAAACAATTAGAAAACAATGAACTGTACTGATTACATACGAAAATTCCAAACAGCTATACCGACAAACACACGAAAATACCAAATAGCTGTGCTGACAATCACACGAAAATACCACACAGAAAAGCCTAAAAACTATTGTAAAACATAGACAGTTTGATATAAGGTAAAGGTAAAAGTTATGATAAAATTTGAAACTGTGAATTCCATACTTTATTTTGCTTGACCGAAATCGTATATATATTTTCTGGATCTTATGAGACCTAGTGCGACATATTTTCCTGTCGGCTTACAAAATGCTTCCCCTATGTCACGGTATCCTTATTAAGTAATTTCCTGTGAATTTCTGAACTCCCGGTGGAGCTATTTATGACAGATGCTGAGGAAATCATCAGGACGCTACTATCTTAATCTAAAACGTCCAATATGAATGGCCATATTGTTTCTATCAATCAAACTGTCATCGTGTAGTTACTATGTGAAATGGGAGTTCTGAGATTTCTATGCACGGTATTAAAGGAAATTTCTGGATCCGTCGACAGGAAGTGATTCAGAGAACAGAGAAAACAACAAAATCATTGTTCAAGAATCACGTGCCTGCTACCGATGCCACGAGACCCAGTCAGTGTTGACTTCAGGCAGGGACGTATATAACAAAATAAATATAGTCAATTTTAGGTAATTACTCAGAAAATGACAGATTGAAACGAAATTGGTTTTTAGTGCAACTAAGTCAATTATACATCTACAAATAATTTGATAATAACCTCTTCAATATTTGTATTGAATTTTAAACGCAACAAGTGGAATACATGGAAACGTAAATTGAATAGCTTTGATATTTACAGAACTTTCATATGGAGAGTAAGTTTGTATTTGAGATTTCTTACAATAGAAAAATACATCCAAAAGAATAAGAAGAGGTTTGAAATTGATTTCGAAGCAACAAATTCTTGATAGAACATTTTTAAATGTATGTCAAGGTCATGAGGTCATAAATTATGCTATTGTCTTTTGCTTTAAAAATCTAAAAGTATCAATAGAAAGGTCACAAGTAACACACATGTGAAATATCAAAGCCTTATCTCCTATGGCTCCAAACAGGAGGTCAAGGTAAAACTTTTAATGTAGGTGAAATGTAGGTCAAATTTACGGTCAAAGTGACAAGATCATAAATTATAGTACCAATGAAAAAAAAAGCGTTTTCCCATAAAGAAGACACATGTTAAATGCGAAACGAATAGCTCCCATTATTAAAAAAAAGATGCGTCCAAGGATATTTCTCAAATGTAGTTCAAACTTGAACGTAAATGTTACACGGTAATAAATTATGGTATCAATAGAAGGTCTTACCACAAAGGAGGAAACACATGTAAAATGTCAAAGCAATGGCTGGTATGGATGAAATGAAAAGACCAACATAAAAATTTTCAATAGACAAAATACACATACAGACAGAACAAAAACAGCAGTCACCGAACTATCCATCTGTTGGCACGATAATCATAAATTCCTATGTAATGGATGTGGTGCTCAATATTCGAAACATCATCATCCTCATCATCATAAAAAATTCCTTAGTGAACAAACAATCTTCATACCTGTAAATACAGCTTTTATTATACGGCAACGTGTGACATCATTATTTCAAACTAACGTTTAATATTCAATATTAAAAAGCGCAATTGTATAACACGTGATTTATTTCAAACCTGTCTGCAATTACAATAGTGAATGATGACAATACGTTATCCGTTTCATAGCATCTATCGCGTAACACATAATCCCGAGACGTGGAGTACATTGATCCCTGTAGGATAGTGTCGGGTAACACATAATACCGAGACCTGGAGTGCACTGATCCCTGTAGGATAGTATCGTGTTACACATAATACGAGACCTGGAGTGCATTGATCCCTGTAGGATAGTGTCGGGTAACACATAATCCCGAGACCTGGAGTGCATTGATCCCTGTAGGATAGTATCGTGTTACACATAATACGAGACGTGGAGTGCATTGATCCCTGTAGGATAGTGTCGGGTAACACATAATCCCGAGACCTGGAGTGCATTGATCCATGTAGGATAGTATCGTGTTACACATAATACGAGACGTGGAGTGCATTGATCCCTGTAGGATAGTGTCGGGTAACACAAAATACGAGACCTGGAGTGCATTGATCCCTGTAGGATAGTGTCGGGTAACACATAATCCCGAGACCTGGAGTGCATTGATCCCTGTAGGATAGTATCGTGTTACACATAATACGAGACGTGGAGTGCATTGATCCCTGTAGGATAGTATCGCGTAACACATAATCCCGAGACGTGGAGTGCATTGATCCCTGTAGGATAGTATCGTGTAACACATAATCCCGAGAACTGGATTGCAATGATCCCTGTAGGATAGTATCGTGTTACACATAATACGAGACGTGGAGTGCATTGATCCCTGTAGGATAGTATCGCGTCACACATAATACCGAGACTTGGAGTGCATTGATCCCTGTAGGATAGTATCGGGTAACACATAATACGAGACCTGGAGTGCATTGATCCCTGTAGGATAGTATCGTGTTACACATAATACGAGACGTGGAGTGCATTGATCCCTGTAGGATAGTATCGCGTAACACATAATCCCGAGACCTGGAGTGCATTGATCCCTGTAGGATACTATCGTGTTACACATAATCCCGAGACCTGGAGTGCCTTGATCCCTTTAGGATAGTATCGTGTAACACATAATACCGAGCCCTGGAGTGCATTGATCCCTGTAGGATAGTATCGTGTAACACATAATCCCGAGACCTGGAGTGCATTAATCCCTGTAGGATAGTATCGTGTTACACATAATACGAGACGTGGAGTGCATTGATCCCTGTAGGATAGTATCGTGTTACACATAATACGAGACGTGGAGTGCATTGATCCCTGTAGGATAGTATCGTGTTACACATAATACCGAGACGTGGAGTGCATTGATCCCTGTAGGATAGTATCGGGTAACACATAATCCCGAGACCTGGAGTGCATTGATCCCTGTAGGATAGTATCGTGTAATACATAATCCCGAGACCTGGAGTGCATTGATCCCTGTAGGATAGTATCGGGTAACACATAATCCCGAGACGTGGAGTGCATTGATCCCTGTAGGATAGTATCGTGTAACACATAATCCCGAGACCTGGAGTGCATTGATCCCTGTAGGATAGTATCGTGTTACACATAATACGAGACGTGGAGTGCATTGATCCCTGTAGGATAGTATCGGGTAACACATAATCCCGAGACCTGGAGTGCATTGATCCCTGTAGGACAGTATCGTGTAACACATAATCCCGAGACCTGGAGTGCATTGATCCCTGTAGGACAGTATCGTGTAACACATAATCCCGAGACGTGGAGTGCATTGATCCCTGTAGGATAGTATCATGTAACACATAATCCCGAGACCTGGAGTGCATTGATCCCTGTAGGATAATATCGTGTTACACATAATACGAGACGTGGAGTGCATTGATCCCTGTAGGATAGTATCGGGTAACACATAATCCCAAGACGTGGAGTGCATTGATCCCTGTAGGATAGTATCGTGTAACACATAATCCCGAGACCTGGAGTGCATTGATCCCTGTAGGATAGTATCGTGTTACACATAATACGAGACCTGGAGTGCATTGATCCCTGTAGGATAGTATCGAGTTACACATAATACGAGACGTGGAGTGCATTGATCCCTGTAGGATAGTATCGCGTAACACATAATCCCGAGACGTGGAGTGCATTGATCCCTGTAGGATACTATCGTGTTACACATAATCCCGAGACCTGGAATGCCTTGATCCCTTTAGGATAGTATCGTGTAACACATAATACCGAGCCCTGGAGTGCATTGATCCCTGTAGGATAGTATCGTGTAACACATAATCCCGAGACCTGGAGTGCATTGATCCCTGTAGGATAGTATCGTGTTACACATTATACGAGACGTGGAGTGCATTGATCCCTGTAGGATAGTATCGCGTAACACATAATCCCGAGACGTGGAGTGCATTGATCCCTGTAGGATAGTATCGTGTAACACATAATCCCGAGAACTGGATTGCAATGATCCCTGTAGGATAGTATCGTGTTACACATAATACGAGACGTGGAGTGCATTGATCCCTGTAGGATAGTATCGCGTCACACATAATACCGAGACTTGGAGTGCATTGATCCCTGTAGGATAGTATCGGGTAACACATAATACGAGACCTGGAGTGCATTGATCCCTGTAGGATAGTATCGTGTTACACATAATACGAGACGTGGAGTGCATTGATCCCTGTAGGATAGTATCGCGTAACACATAATCCCGAGACCTGGAGTGCATTGATCCCTGTAGGATACTATCGTGTTACACATAATCCCGAGACCTGGAGTGCCTTGATCCCTTTAGGATAGTATCGTGTAACACATAATACCGAGCCCTGGAGTGCATTGATCCCTGTAGGATAGTATCGTGTAACACATAATCCCGAGACCTGGAGTGCATTAATCCCTGTAGGATAGTATCGTGTTACACATAATACGAGACGTGGAGTGCATTGATCCCTGTAGGATAGTATCGTGTTACACATAATACGAGACGTGGAGTGCATTGATCCCTGTAGGATAGTATCGTGTTACACATAATACCGAGACGTGGAGTGCATTGATCCCTGTAGGATAGTATCGGGTAACACATAATCCCGAGACCTGGAGTGCATTGATCCCTGTAGGATAGTATCGTGTAATACATAATCCCGAGACCTGGAGTGCATTGATCCCTGTAGGATAGTATCGGGTAACACATAATCCCGAGACGTGGAGTGCATTGATCCCTGTAGGATAGTATCGTGTAACACATAATCCCGAGACCTGGAGTGCATTGATCCCTGTAGGATAGTATCGTGTTACACATAATACGAGACGTGGAGTGCATTGATCCCTGTAGGATAGTATCGGGTAACACATAATCCCGAGACCTGGAGTGCATTGATCCCTGTAGGACAGTATCGTGTAACACATAATCCCGAGACCTGGAGTGCATTGATCCCTGTAGGACAGTATCGTGTAACACATAATCCCGAGACGTGGAGTGCATTGATCCCTGTAGGATAGTATCATGTAACACATAATCCCGAGACCTGGAGTGCATTGATCCCTGTAGGATAATATCGTGTTACACATAATACGAGACGTGGAGTGCATTGATCCCTGTAGGATAGTATCGGGTAACACATAATCCCAAGACGTGGAGTGCATTGATCCCTGTAGGATAGTATCGTGTAACACATAATCCCGAGACCTGGAGTGCATTGATCCCTGTAGGATAGTATCGTGTTACACATAATACGAGACCTGGAGTGCATTGATCCCTGTAGGATAGTATCGAGTTACACATAATACGAGACGTGGAGTGCATTGATCCCTGTAGGATAGTATCGCGTAACACATAATCCCGAGACGTGGAGTGCATTGATCCCTGTAGGATACTATCGTGTTACACATAATCCCGAGACCTGGAATGCCTTGATCCCTTTAGGATAGTATCGTGTAACACATAATACCGAGCCCTGGAGTGCATTGATCCCTGTAGGATAGTATCGTGTAACACATAATCCCGAGACCTGGAGTGCATTGATCCCTGTAGGATAGTATCGTGTTACACATTATACGAGACGTGGAGTGCATTGATCCCTGTAGGATAGTATCGCGTCACACATAATACCGAGACGTGGAGTGCATTGATCCCTGTAGGATAGTATCGGGTAACACATAATCCCGAGACCTGGAGTGCATTGATCCCTGTAGGATAGTATCGTGTAACACATAATCCCGAGACCTGGAGTGCATTGATCCCTGTAGGATAGTATCGTGTAACACATAATCCCGAGACCTGGAGTGCATTGATCCCTGTAGGATAGTATCGGGTAACACATAATCCCGAGACGTGGAGTGCATTGATCCCTGTAGGATAGTATCGTGTAACACATAATCCCGAGACCTGGAGTGCATTGATCCCTGTAGGATAGTATCGGGTAACACATAATCCCGAGACGTGGAGTGCATTGATCCCTGTAGGATAGTATCGTGTAACACATAATCCCGAGACGTGGAGTGCATTGATCCCTGTAGGATAATGTCGTGTTACACATAATACCGAGACCTGGAGTGCATTGATCCCTGTAGGATAGTATCGGGTAACACATAATCCCGAGACGTGGAGTGCATTGATCCCTGTAGGATAGTATCGTGTTACACATAATACCGAGACCTGGAGTGCATTGATCCCTGTAGGATAGTATCAGGTAACACATAATCCCGAGACCTGGAGTGCATTGATCCCTGTAGGATAGTATCGTGTAACACATAATCCCGAGACGTGGAGTGCATTGATCCCTGTAGGATAGTATCGGGTAACACATAATCCCGAGACGTGGAGTGCATTGATCCCTGTAGGATAGTGTCGGGTAACACATAATCCCGAGACGTGGAGTGCATTGATCCCTGTAGGATAGTATCGGGTAACACATAATCCCGAGACGTGGAGTGCATTGATCCCTGTAGGATAGTATCGGGTAACACATAATCCCGAGACGTGGAGTGCATTGATCCCTGTAGGATAGTGTCGGTATTTGGGTGTTGATACAATAATCATAATCATTGAGCGAGGTCTTCACACACACAATAGACAATAATTGATAATAAAACGAGTTTAATTGCTTCAGTGAAAATATATAGCAAATCGATAATTACAACGTTCTGTATTTTTGAAATAATTGCGGTAAAGTAATCATTGAAAACAAAGAGGGATTTGTGCAAATGGAAATCACAGGTGTGACGGGACATTTTCAGTAAATACAAAATATTTTGACCAAAAGATTGCCCAACGTTCATATCTAGCCCACGTAAATTATTCAAACTAAACAACGATGGACATTACGTGTACAAAACACAGTCTTGGGCCACCGACTTCTCTAGAAATCAGTTATCTACGGATTTTCCTGTCTTGGGTAATCGACCACTATTATGATCGGGATTCTTCTGATGTCCCAGTCATGGGTCATCAACTTCTAATGTGATTGGTTTTCTCTGGATGCCCCAGTCATGGATCGTCAACTTCTACTGTAATCTACTGTAGTCTTCACCGGATGTCTCAGTCATGGATCGTCGACATCTATCGAGATCGGATTACTATGTATCCTCCAGTCCTGGGTCATCGACATCTCTTGTGATCGGATTTCTCCGAACGTTTCAGTGTTGGGGTCATCGACTTATGTTCGGATCGGTCTTTTACGGACCAGTCTTTGGTAATCGACTCTTACGGTAATCGGTTTTCAACGCATGCTTAAGTCTTGGGACATCGACTTTTACCGTGCTTGATTTTCTACGCATGCTCAAGTTTTTGGTTATCAGTTCTACTGTGAACCTACTACGATCGATTTTCTACGGACACTCCAGTCTTCGGTAATCGACTTCCATTCTGATCGATTTCGATCGAATGCTCCAGTCATGGGTTATCGACCTTATTGTGATCCATTTTCTACGGATACTCCAGACCTTGGTCATCGGCTCTTAACAAATCGGTTTTATACAGATGCTGCAGCCATGGGTCATCAACCTCCTTTGTGATAGAATTTCTACGGATTCTCGGGTCTTGAATCATCGATTTTTACTATAATCGATTTTCAACGAATGTTTAAGTCCTTTGGTCATCGATTTAACTTTGATCGGCTTTCTACAGATTCTTGAGTCGATGGTCATGGATTTCTACTGTGAACGGCTTTCTACAGATTCTTGAGTCTATGGTTGTCGATTTCTACTGTGATCGGCTCTCTACAGAATCTTGAGTCTATGGTTATCGATTTCTACTGTGATCGGCTCTCTACAGAATCTTGAGTCTATGGTTTTCGATTTTTACTGTGGTCGGCTTTCTACATATTCTTGAGTCGATGGTCATAGATTTCTACTGTGATCGGTTTTCTACAGATTCTTGAGCCGATGGTCATCAATTTCTATTGTGATTGGCTTTCTACAGATTCCTGAGTCTATGGTTTTTGATTTCTGCTGTGATCGGATTTCTATGCAAGTTTCTTTGCCATTTCTAATTTTGATGTACCTTACACGCTTACTATGTCTTTTAGAGTAAAATTTTCTTCACAATAAGATACCATTGTTTATTTTATACATATCATATGTGATCTACAAATGACAAAAAGATGATAATGTTCACAAAAAAAAGAAAACTGACAAAATTCATTCACAGTCACATTACTTACCATAATAATGATTTTAAAAAATCCCATATTTATGCAACATTGTCAACTAAAGGAAAAAAATTACACTTTTCTGCATTAAATCACCAAGTCCAAAAAGATGTCATAAAACGTCAAAATTTCCATTTCAAACTGGATCAAAAAACAACAGCACTACTTAACACATCCCTCTAGTCCATTCTTTTGCATTTAGTTTGTCTCTGTATGCAGCTGGTCTGAAAAAGAAGTTGGCCAAAGAAGGATAGTCTGTGACCTAATTTTGCCTGTGGTGGCGCCATCTGTTGACAGATCTAGATGAAAACTAAAATACTTAAAAACATTTGTTCGGGACTATGAATACTTAAGCCTTTATTCCTACCAAGTCTCATCAAAATTATTCAAGTGGTTCGGGAGAAGAAGTCGAAAATGTGATAAAATAACCATCTCCTTCTGACAGTCTTAAAAATCATAAATATTCCAAAAATTGACAAATTCACAAAATTCTTTCACAGCAACATTCTTTACAATAGTTATGATTAAAAGAAACCAAATCAAAGCATCATAATCAGCTAAACGGGAAAAATTGCACTTTTCTGCTTTGAAATCACTAAATCAACAGAAATAAGTGAAAAAAAAAGTTGAAAAAAAATTCAAAAATTGTGATTTCAGAATGGAGTCAAAAACAACATTTCTTCACACATCCCTCTAGATCATTCCATTTTCATTAGTGTTTCTGTAAACAGCCAGTTTTAAATAGAAGTTTGTCAAAGGAGGGTACTCTCTGTGACCTACTTTTGTCTGTGGTGGCGCCACCTGTTGATGGATCCAGACAAAAACAACAACACTTGTATGGGACTATTAGTACCTCACGTCTACATAGTTTCATCAAAATCGTTCCAGTGGTTTAGAAGAAGAATTTGAAAATCTGAAAACGACGACGACGGACGTACGCCGGAAGACACGCTATGGCGATAGCTCACTTGAGCAGTATAAACGAAATACACATGCATATAGTGAAACTATTATTTGTAGATTTAAAATATACAATACATGTATATATGAACAGAAAAGACATTCACGCCATTACAGAAAATTAAATTACAAGCACAACACTCTTTCCTGCTGCCCACTTAAATATCAAACGTACACAATATTAACAAATATATCTGTTATCTGAAAATCATTTGAAATAATCAGTTCGTATCATTCTACGGAAGCCTACTCCTGCCATCTAAAAGGAAACAAATTATGTCATTATAACGACAAATATGTTGTTATAACGATTTATTATGCCATTGTTAACGACCTACCAATACTGCCGTTATAATGACATATACATCGTTATGACGACTTATTATGTCGTTATCAAAACATATGTCGATATAACGATATGTGATGGATGTCGCTATATCGACTTACTTTCAAATTAAGTCCTTTTTAAGAATCCTTCTCAATGAAAATTTCTTTGTCGACGTTGATTTTTTCACTAAAATTTGTCTAAATTCTTCCCAAACATTGATTCCTCTTGACAAATTTTGGGGAAAAATCAACACCGACAATGAAATTTTCATCGGGAAGGATTCTAAAAAAAGGACTTAATTTGAAAAAAATAACAACCAACAACCCCCCTCCCCCCCAAAAAAGAAGACAAACCCCCAAAACACTGTATACTTAGCATATACAGTGGCGGGTTTAGAGGGGGCTGCCTTTTTCGTTACAGATTTGTAAGTCTTATACAGATAAGAAGGTTGAAAACACTTAAATGATAAGAGCAAAACTCCAGACTTTACACCAAAATGGCGAAGTATTCTGGTTAATACGGTTAATACTTGACTATCACATCTCTCTGCCCCCCTCCCCTTTTTTCCGGAAATCCTGGAACCGCTTGATACAAATTACTGTTTATATAAGAAATTATGAAGAAATAAATAGTTGGTTCTGGAAAACATATCTATTTGGGAAATACATTTATACAGGATATCCAACATATAAATAATGGTCGTCAAAAAGAATATCAGTATTAAGTATGACTCTTTCGCATCATGTCGACTTCAACAAAGTCAATATTTCGAGATTTTTATACAAATGCGAGTTTGATAATTCGATTTCGAAGAGAAATTGACTTACGAAATCTCGAAATGGTATCTTTAAAACAATAACTCGACATAAAATTCTCGTTAGTAGTATGTTTATTCCAACATATCAACAAAAATGATATCAATAATTCTTTAATTTTCATGGAAATGCGACTTCATTGCGACGATTCATTTTAAAATTGACATAAGGGAAATCGCATAAATTTATCTTGACTGAAAGAAAATCAATCAAGTTTTTATAGACGACAAGTTGCCCAAAAGAACTCGTTTAAGGACAGGTTACGGCAACTTTTCGACTTCATTACGTCATCAAGTTTTATTAATCTCGGCAAGTAAATTTTATTTTTGTCATGATACCTACTTAAAACACAACACCAGGCACCAAAACGTTTCCGTACTTTTTCTTCTTCCTCGTAGATTAAACACGAAGTCAAATTTAATTACTATTTGACTTTTGGTACTTGCATAATAATGTCATTTGATAACTTTTGATTTTTCTGATCAAAAGTGGGCACCGGTTGTCATGTGATGACTTTTGATCAGAAAAATCAAAAGTTATCAAATGACAACAATAATAATAATAATAATAATAATAATAATAATAATAATAATAATAATAATAATAATAATAATTACATAATAAGTCATTAAGGGGGTGTTGTTTTTTTACACTATTTTTTTTTTCTTAAAAGTGATTGGAATAGGCTTCCATATCATTCCATGTTACATTCGCGTATCAAACTGCACGATGGTCATATATATAAAATGATGAAGAGCCTGTTTCAAATATCAAGTGACGTTTGTGTACTTGTACTCATCACGGTTTCCACGAACTCTAACTCAGAAAATACCATTTGATCAGCAGTAAACAATTCTAATATCATGCAATAAAGATCTTCAAGAGTTAAGTGCGCTTCCAGTACTAATAAGCCCTCAATATGATACAACCGTTACAAATTGATTGATTAACTTTCAGATTAGATTTTATCACATTTCCCGGAAACGGATTGCTTTGAGTGACACTCTCTCACCAGCGACATGGACGCATATCAACAATGATTAAAGAACTTGCAGAAGAATTCCGGATCGACCTGGGAGATGTACGGACATTACAGCATCAGTTACACAACCTTGACCTGATCATTTTTCTTTCTGCACTATAATCTCAATCTCTAATGTCTTTCCACCAACCTTCAATTATTATAATGAATTATTGACATATACCTTGCGATGATTAGCGCAAACGATCGATATCTGAAATATCAAGCTTATATGAAAATTAACGAGGTTGCAAATCTTGGTCTATCTCCAAAATCAATGGCAATTTCTCAAACTTACTCTATGTCAGTTTTCAGTTGGTGAACTACACGATTTTGTCGGAGACTCACTGTAGCATATAAATTCATATAGTCTGATTTTGAACAGTAAGATTGATTGATTCATTATTGTTTTACGTCACTCCACGATTATTTCATGTATATGGTGACGGCATCTGCCTGATGCATTGCGTCATGTTCTAATTTTTTAAATTTACTTGGGGGTGGTAAATTAAAAAAAATAGTCATGTTCTAATTTTTGTATTTACCACCCCAAGTAAATTAAAAAAAATTAGAACATGACACATTGCATACAAATTTAGACCTTTGCAACGGACCCACCCGAAGTGATGAGGGATCTTTTATGTGCCACGCCGACCGTGACACGGGACCTCGGTTTTTACTGTCTCATTCGAAAGACAGAACACCGGTGTGCCCAGGGCGAGAGTCGAACCCGGGACCTCTCGATCACGAGCGGAGCACCTTATCCACTAGGCCACACCGGCTTTTGAACAGTAAGAAGATGTATTATATATATTTAGCAATTTGCAACTTATCATCTCAGAGTTCAAACTTAAATGGACATATATTCTGATAAAAGCTAGAGCAAATTCGCTGACAAAACTTTTTGATGCGTTTCAGGGAAATTCTGTGTGGATATTAGATCTAAATGAAGCCGGAATTCTGATTTATTGCCATGGAGATCAGAGGAGAAAGTACATCATTCTCTATTTACAACACATTCTATCCGTCTTTCTATACAATAGAGTCCCAAAAAGCGAACTGTCGAACATGCGGCTGTTTGATCCTATGACTTTAATAATGGATCACGTGACTCACAAGGGATACAATCAAAGCAAGATGCTATTGGAGAAAATGCCGTGCGATAAATTTTCCAACGTTTTTATTCACTCGTCTTCAATGTCGAGAAAGAGTCTGCTCATGTCACAACTTGGATGCCTCATCCATCTTACCAATTACACCAAGGCCGCACTGTCACCATATTGTTTTCTAGAGGAATTGTCATCTATTTTATGCACAAATGTAGAACTTTGTTCCGCTGAAAATAATGAGCTGATTCCTAGAGAGGCAGATACATCGCACGTGATATCCCTGACCATCAGATGCGTGGATATAGTAAAGTCGCATTATTATAACTGCAATGCAGACCGCAGAAATGATGTCCTTTTCCTAAATACGCGCATCCTTAATTATAGATAAGTTAAATTTCAATGATTTGGCTTGGTATTCAAACTACTGTTATATTTAGTAATAGAATGGAATGCAGTTTTATATCACTTACATAAAGATGGCCTCGATCTCTTCTAAACATATGACATTCAAGCACATACAAAATATGTATTTCAAAGTAAAGAATTGTACACACAGAGTAAAATTTAGAAAATGGTTATTATAGTTTACACAGCACAAGTATCACTAAGTACTACAATTTACAGCATACAGATACTCAGAGTATCACAATATACAGCGTATTCTAATTCACTTCTTTTGTTATGATAACTCTGATTGGTCCACACGTTAGCGTTCAGACATGTATAACCACGACATACCGTCCTCAAATATTTTACTACATTGTACCTACTCATTGTGCGCATTGCCTCTGACTCCAACTATGAAAATTCCTGACTGTAACAACTACATTCAGTGCTCTTTACGTCCATCTTGAGTCTCATATCAAGAACCATTTGCAAGCTCTACCATTCACGTGCACAATTATTACAATCAAGTGGAACCAACAAAACTGACAATGTACATGATGACGACATGATGACATACAGCCATGCAACATGCTTTCCGGCATGTTATTTCATCTCGCCGCGCCGCAGCAAAACTGCCTGTTCAGCTTTTAACGATGCAATGTCAAGTCACGCAAGTATAAATCAGTTTGTGATTAATAATTAAATCATAAAATTTTAAGAATATAGAAATAAAGAAACTTCTTATGTCGGTGCAGTAAATATCAATTCGTTTCTCGGAGGAATATTATACATGGCGCTATCCGTCCCCTAGCAACGATGAATTTGGGGGCAATTTCAAAGAGAAGACCGATGTTTGTGTTACAGTGAATTAGAATTAGGATAAATGTACTATGTTTGATTGTTTCCGACAGGTATAAATTGGTTATAGCGTTGGAAACCACCGTTCTCCCGGCTCCGCAAGCGTCGCCAAGAAAACTCTGTTTCCAACGGTATAACCACGGTATACCTGTCGGAATCAATCAACCCAGTACGTGGGTGCCATTGGCTCTCAGAGTATCACAATGTACAACGTAGAGGCTTTCATAGTATCACAATTTACAGCGTAGAGGCTCTCTATGACAATGTATCACAATGTACAACGTAGAGGCTCTCAGAGTATCACAATGTACATCGAAGAAGCTCTCAGAGTATCACAATGCACAGCATAGAGAATCTGAGAGTATCACAATGTACAGCATAGAGGCTCTCAGAGTATCACAATGAACAGCGTATAGGCTCTCAGATTATCACAATGTACAGCGTAGAGGCTCTCAGAGTATCACAATGTACAGCATAGAGGCTCTCAGAGTATCACAATATACAGCATAGAGCTCTCAGAGTGTCACAATGCACAGCATAGAGGCTCTCAGGATATCACAATGTACATCGTTAAGCTCTCATAGTATCACAATGTACAGCATAGAGGCCCTAAGAGTATCACAATGTACAGCATAGAGGCTCTCAGAGTATCACAATGTACAGCGTAGAGGCTGTCAGATTATCACAATGTACAGCATAGAGGCTCTCAGAGTATCACAATGTACAGCGTAGAGGCTATCAGAGTATCTCAATGTACAGCGTAGAGGCTGTCAGATTATCACAATGTACAGTGTATAGGCTATCAGAGTATCACAATGTACAGCATAGAGGCTCTCAGAGTATCACAATGTACAACGTAGAGGCTCTCAGAGTATCACAATGTACAGCATAGAGGCTTTCAGATTATCACAATGTACAGCATAGAGGCCCTCAGAGTATCACAATGTACAGCGTAGAGGCTATCAGAGTATCACAATGTACAGCGTAGAGGCTGTCAGATTATCACAATGTACAGTGTAGAGGCTCTCAGAGTATCACAATGTACAGCATAGAGGCTCTCAGAGTATCACAATGTACAACGTGGAGGCTCTCATAGTATCACAATGTACAACGTAGAGGCTGTCAGAGTATCACAATGTTCAGCATAGAGGCTCTCAGAGTATCACAATTTACAGCGTAGAGGCTGTCATAGTATCACAATGTTCAGCATAGAGGCTCGCAGAGTATCACAATGTACAGCGTAGAGACTCTCTATGACAATGTACAGCATAGAGGCTCTCAGAGTATCACAATGTACAGCATAGAGGCTCTCAGAATATCACAATGTACAACGTAGAGGCTGTCAGAGTATCACAATGTTCAGCATAGAGGCTCTCAGAGTATCACAATTAACAGCATAGAGGCTCTCAGAGTATCACAATGTACAGCATAGAGGCTATCAGAGTATCACAATGCACAGCGTAGAGGCTCTCAGATTATCAAAATGTACAGCGTAGAGGCTGTCAGAGTATCACAATATACAGCATAGAGGCTCTCAGAGTATCACAATGTACAGCGTAGAGGCTGTCAGAATATCACAATGTACAGCGTAGAAGCTCTCAGAGTATCACAATGTACAGCGTAGAAGCTCTCAGAGTATCACAATGTACAGCATAGAGGCTCTCAGAGTATCACAATGTACAGCTTAGGGGCTCTCAGAGTATCAAAATGTACAGCGTAGAGGCTATCAGAGTATCACAATGTACAGCGTAGAGGCCCTCAGAGTATCACAATGTACAGCGTAGAGGCTGTCAGAATATCACAATGTACAGCGTAGAAGCTCTCAGAGTATCACAATGCACAGCATAGAGGCTCTCAGAGTATCACAATGTACAGCATAGAGGCTCTCAGAGTATCACAATGTACAGCATAGAGGCTCTCAGAGTATCACAATGTACAGCATAGAGGCTCTCAGAGTATCACAATGTACAGCGTAGAGGCTATCAGAGTATCACAATGCACAGCGTAGAGGCTCTCAGATTATCAAAATGTACAGCGTAGAGGCTGTCAGAGTATCACAATATACAGCATAGAGGCTCTCAGAGTATCACAATCCACAGCGTAGAGGCTGTCAGAATATCACAATGTACAGCGTAGAAGCTCTCAGAGTATCACAATGTACAGCGTAGAAGCTCTCAGATTATCACAATGTACAGCGTATAGGCTCTCAGAGTATCACAATGTACAGCATAGAGGCTCTCAGAGTATCACAATGTACAGCGTATAGGCTCTCAGATTATCACAATGTACAGCGTATAGGCTCTCAGAGTATCACAATGTACAGCATAGAGGCTCTCAGAGTATTACAATATACAGCATAGAGCTCTCAGAGTATCACAATGCACAGCATAGAGGCTCTCAGGATATCACAATGTACATCGTTAAGCTCTCATAGTATCACAATGTACAGCATAGAGGCTCTCAGAGTATCACAATGTACAGCGTAGAGGCTCTCAGAGTATCACAATGTACAGCGTAGAGGCTGTCAGAATATCACAATATACAGCATAGAGGCTATCAGAGTATCACAATGTACAGCGTAGAAGCTCTCAGAGTATCACAATGTACAGCGTAGAGGCTGTCAGAGTATCACAATATACCGCATAGAGGCTATCAGAGTATCACAATGTACAGCGTAGAAGCTCTCAGAGTATCACAATGTACAGCATAGAGGCTCTCAGAGTATCACAATGTACAGCGTAGAGGCTCTCAGATTATCACAATGTACAGCGTAGAGGCTGTCAGATTATCACAATGTACAGCATAGAGGCTCTCAGAGTATCACAATGTACAGCATAGAGGCTCTCAGAGTATCACAATGTACAGCGTAGAGGCTATCAGAGTATCACAATGCACAGCGTAGAGGCCCTCAGAGTATCACAATGTACAGCGTAGAGGCTCTCAGATTATCACAATGTACAGTGTATAGGCTCTCAGAGTATCACAATGTACAGCATAGAGGCTCTCAGAGTATCACAATGTACAGCGTAGAGGCTCTCATAGTATCACAATGTACAACGTAGAGGCTGTCAGAGTATCACAATGTTCAGCATAGAGGCTCTCAGAGTATCACAATTTACAGCGTAGAGACTGTCATAGTATCACAATGCACAGCGTAGAGGCCCTCAGAGTATCACACTGTACAGCGTAGAGGCTGTCAGAATATCACAATGTACAGCGTAGAAGCTCTCAGAGTATCACAATATACAGAAAAGAGGCTCTCAGAGTATCACAATGTACAGCATAGAGGCTCTCAGAGTATCACAATGTACAGCATAGAGGCTCTCAGAGTATCACAATGTACAGCGTAGAGGCTATCAGAGTATCACAATGCACAGCGTAGAGGCCCTCAGAGTATCACAATGTACAGCGTAGAGGCTGTCAGAATATCACAATGTACAGCGAGGAAGCTCTCAGAGTATCACAATATACAGAAAAGAGGCTCTCAGAGTATCACAATGTACAGCATAGAGGCTCTCAGAGTATCACAATGTACAGCATAGAGGCTCTCAGAGTATCACAATGTACAGCGTAGAGGCTATCAGAGTATCACAATGCACAGCGTAGAGGCCCTCAGAGTATCACAATGTACAGCGTAGAGGCTGTCAGAGTATCACAATGTACAGCATAGAGGCTCTCAGAGTATCACAATATACAGCATAGAGGCTCTCAGAGTATCACAATGTACAGCATAGAGGCTATCAGAGTATCACAATATACAGCATAGAGCTCTCAGAGTATCACAATGTACAGCACAGAGGCTCTCAGAGTATCACAATGTACAACGTAGAGGCTCTCATAGTATCACAATATACAGCGTATAGGCTCTCAGAGTATCACGATGTACAGCATAGAGGCTCTCAGAGTATCACAATGTACAGCATAGAGGCTCTCAGAGTATGACAATGTACAGCGTAGAGGCTGTCAGATTACACAATGTACAGCATAGAGGCTCTCAGAGTATCACAATGTACAGCGTAGAGGCTATCAGAGTATCACAATGCACAGCATAGATGCCCTCAGAGTATCACAATGTACAGCGTAGAGGCTCTCAGATTATCACAATGTACAGTGTATAGGCTCTCAGAGTATCACAATGTACAGCATAGAGGCTCTCAGAGTATCACAATGTACAACGTAGAAGCTCTAATAGTATCACAATGTACAACGTAGAGGCTGTCAGAGTATCACAATGCACAGCGTAGAGGCTGTCAGAGTATCACAATGTACAGCATAGAGGCTGTCAGAGTATCACAATGTACAGCATAGAGGCTCTCAGAGTATCACAATGTACAGCGTAGAGGCTGTCAGAGTATCACAATGTACAGCGTAGAGGCTGTCAGAGTATCACAATGCACAACGTAGAGGCTCTCAGAGTATCACAATGTACAGCGTAGAGGCTGTCAGAGTATCACAATTCACAGCGTAGAGGCTCTCAAAGTATCACAATGTACAGCGTAGAGGCTGTCAGAGTATCACAATGTACAGCGTAGAGGCTATCAGAGTATCACAATGCACAGCGTAGAGGCTCTCAGAGTATCACAATGTACAGCGTAGAGGCTCTCAGAGTATCACAATGTACAGCATAGAGGCTGTCAGAGTATCACAATATACAGCATAGAGGCTCTCAGAGTATCACAATGTACAGCGTAGAGGCTATCAGAGTATCACAATGCACAGCGTAGAGGCTCTCAGAGTATCACAATGTACAGCGTATAGGCTCTCAGAGTATCACAATGTAGAGCGTAGAGGCTGTCAGAGTATCACAATATACAGCATAGAGGCTGTCAGAGTATCACAATATACAGCATAGAGGCTCTCAGAGTATCACAATGTACAGCGTAGAGGCTATCAGAGTATCACAATGTACAGCGTAGAGGCTGTCAGAGTATCACAATGTAGAGCGTAGAGGCTCTCAGAGCATCACAATGTACAGCATAGAGGCTCTCAGAGTATCACAATGTACAGCGTAGAGGCTCTCAGAGTATCACAATGTACAGCATAGAGGCTTTCAGAGTATCACAATGTACAGCGTAGAGGCTCTCATTGTATCACAATGTACAACGTAGAGGCTGTCAGAGTATCACAATGTTCAGCATAGATGCTCTCAGATTATCACAATGTACAGCGTAGAGGCTATCAGAGTATCACAATGCACAGCGTAGAGGCCCTCAGAGTATCACAATGTACAGCGTAGAGGCTGTCAGAGTATCACAATGTACAGCATAGAGGCTCTCAGAGTATCACAATATACAGCATAGAGGCTCTCAGAGTATCACAATGTACAGCATAGAGGCTATCAGAGTATCACAATATACAGCATAGAGCTCTCAGAGTATCACAATGTACAGCACAGAGGCTCTCAGAGTATCACAATGTACAACGTAGAGGCTCTCATAGTATCACAATATACAGCGTATAGGCTCTCAGAGTATCACGATGTACAGCATAGAGGCTCTCAGAGTATCACAATGTACAGCATAGAGGCTCTCAGAGTATGACAATGTACAGCGTAGAGGCTGTCAGATTACACAATGTACAGCATAGAGGCTCTCAGAGTATCACAATGTACAGCGTAGAGGCTATCAGAGTATCACAATGCACAGCATAGAGGCCCTCAGAGTATCACAATGTACAGCGTAGAGGCTCTCAGATTATCACAATGTACAGTGTATAGGCTCTCAGAGTATCACAATGTACAGCATAGAGGCTCTCAGAGTATCACAATGTACAACGTAGAAGCTCTAATAGTATCACAATGTACAACGTAGAGGCTGTCAGAGTATCACAATGCACAGCGTAGAGGCTGTCAGAGTATCACAATGTACAGCATAGAGGCTGTCAGAGTATCACAATGTACAGCATAGAGGCTCTCAGAGTATCACAATGTACAGCGTAGAGGCTGTCAGAGTATCACAATGTACAGCGTAGAGGCTGTCAGAGTATCACAATGCACAACGTAGAGGCTCTCAGAGTATCACAATGTACAGCGTAGAGGCTGTCAGAGTATCACAATGCACAGCGTAGAGGCTCTCAAAGTATCACAATGTACAGCGTAGAGGCTGTCAGAGTATCACAATGTACAGCGTAGAGGCTATCAGAGTATCACAATGCACAGCGTAGAGGCTCTCAGAGTATCACAATGTACAGCGTAGAGGCTCTCAGAGTATCACAATGTACAGCATAGAGGCTGTCAGAGTATCACAATATACAGCATAGAGGCTCTCAGAGTATCACAATGTACAGCGTAGAGGCTATCAGAGTATCACAATGCACAGCGTAGAGGCTCTCAGAGTATCACAATGTACAGCGTATAGGCTCTCAGAGTATCACAATGTAGAGCGTAGAGGCTGTCAGAGTATCACAATATACAGCATAGAGGCTGTCAGAGTATCACAATATACAGCATAGAGGCTCTCAGAGTATCACAATGTACAGCGTAGAGGCTATCAGAGTATCACAATGTACAGCGTAGAGGCTGTCAGAGTATCACAATGTAGAGCGTAGAGGCTCTCAGAGCATCACAATGTACAGCATAGAGGCTCTCAGAGTATCACAATGTACAGCGTAGAGGCTCTCAGAGTATCACAATGTACAGCATAGAGGCTTTCAGAGTATCACAATGTACAGCGTAGAGGCTCTCATTGTATCACAATGTACAACGTAGAGGCTGTCAGAGTATCACAATGTTCAGCATAGATGCTCTCAGAGTATCACAATGTACAGCGTAGAGGCTCTCAGAGTATCACAATGTACAGCATAGAGGCTTTCAGAGTATCACAATGTACAGCGTAGAGGCTCTCATTGTATCACAATGTACAACGTAGAGGCTGTCAGAGTATCACAATGTTCAGCATAGATGCTCTCAGAGTATCACAATTTCCAGCGTAGAGGCTGTCATAGTATCACAATGTTCAGCGTAGAGGCTCTCAGAGTATCACAATGTACAGCGTAGAGACTCTCTATGACAATGTACAGCAAAGAGGCTCTCAGAGTATCACAATATACAGCATAGAGGCTCTCAGAGTATCACAATTTACAGCATAGAGGCTCTCAGCGTATCACAATGCACAGCGTAGATGCCCTCAGAGTATCACAATGTACAGCATAGAGGCTCTCAGAGTATCACAATGTACAGCGTAGAGGCTATCAGAGTATCACAATATACAGCATAGAGGCTCTCAGAGTATCACAATGTACAGCGTACAGGCTCTCAGCGTATCACAATGCACAGCGTAGATGCCCTCAGAGTATCACAATGTACAGCGTAGAGGCTCTCAGATTATCACAATGTACAGCGTATAGGCTCTCAGAGTATCACAATATACAGCGTAGAGGCTCTCATAATATCACAATGTACAACGTAGAGGCTGTCAGAGTATCACAATGTTCAGCATAGAGGCTCTCAGAGTATCACAATTTACAGCGTAGAGGCTCTCTATGACAATGTACAGCATAGAGGCTCTCAGAGTATCACAATGTACAGCATAGATGCTCTCAGAATATCACAATGTACAACGTAGAGGCTGTCAGAGTATCACAATGTTCAGCAAAGAGGCTCTCAGAGTATCACAATTTACAGCGTAGAGGCTGTCATAGTATCACAATGTTTAGCAAAGAGGCTCTCAGAGTATCACAATGTACAACGTAGAGGCTGTCAGAGTATCACAATGTACAACGTAGAGGCTGTCAGAGTATCACAATGTTCAGCATAGAGGCTCTCAGAGTATCACAATTTACAGCGTAGAGGCTGTCATAGTATCACAATGTACAGCATAGAGGCTCTCAGAGTATCACAATGTACAACGTAGAGGCTCTCATAGTATCACAATGTACAGCGTAGAGGATCTCAGAGTATCACAATATACAGCATAGAGGCTCTCAGAGTATCACAATGTACAGCGTAGAGGCTCTAAGAGTATCACAATGTACAGCGAAAAAGCTCTCAGAACACAACTAAGAAGGATCTGGTGTTTTCAAAATATTACATTTTACGGCATACATGTAGATAAAGAGATCAATCGAGCATAAACAGTTATGACATGGCGCTCTGACTATTTCACGCTTTTACTAGACTGTACAGCCCTAATATCATATAAGAAACACTCAAAATATCACAATTTACGACATATATAGTGGCTCTCAAAATATCATACTCTTTTATAGATGAATAATTTTCAACAAATCTCGATCAAGGGTTTTTTTTCTTCGATAAAATAAATTTTACTAATTATGTTCTAATGACGATTATTTGTGGAATTTGTCCCAGAAATATTTGTATTAATCAAACGCCACTGCAGGTCTATATCTCATCATGATCTACAAGGAACTTCTCATATGGGAAGCCTGATTAAACCAAATAATCAGGCTCCCAAATGCAATTCTCTGCAGAAAAACTGACAGTAACTATTATGGCCAGTAATTATTGCAGTCTATTATGTTTCCCAGGAGACGAGCTATAGCAAAATTATTACCTCCTTAAATAAAGTGAAACACGTAGCATGACCTATATATCACATACAATGTAGAGGCGAATTTTCAGTGGAAATCAAATGACTGCACAGGGTAGTACAGAGAAAAATGACTTACTCAGTGTAGGTTTGGAAGTAGACGAAAAGTGGGAGACAAAAATGTTACCATTGAAAAAAATGTTTCTGTCGTTTGTTTAGCCTTGGTGAGAAAGCTTAGGCTTGCCCTGATAATTTTCGCATTCAATTAAAAATTGTTAAGGAAGAAATGAAAACACAACAAAATAACATCGGTATGATCATATACCAGTATATATGAATGAACTGAAGTCTAAACCGAACCACTGAATTTGTAACTCTTTTAGGAGTTACAAAAATTGAATGCTGGTAACTTACAGCGAAGAGAGATTCCAATCCCCTACCTTAATGCACTTTTGTCTAGAATAGGAAAAGTCATAATTCCATGAAAGGCATTTATGTGGGATTACAATCGTAACAATGCATTGCTAGACCGATGATTACAGTGTCAAAATCTCAAGGGGCAATTCTCGTCATTCAAACGCAATGGCAATCCTTGTGTGTAGGTAGTTCACATAGGTAATTGACTGAATATTTGACATAAAGTTTGTTTAATATAAGAAACCAATAGCAGATGTCCGAAAGTTGAGGAAGTGTTTGAAACCGCGACCCCTCTTTGTTGGGCCAACCTTAAAATAATTTAGATTTGCGGCAACGCGACCGACTCACAAAAATCGTAGCGAATGAAAAAAAAATTTTTGGTTCGCTTTTATTCTGGATTTTCTTTTCCCCCTATGTATTAATCGAGCTTCTTTATTTTAACCAATGACGACAATTACCCTTCAGAGTTACGGTTCTTCGAATAAAAACTTCACGTCTGTACTACTTTTCTTATTTTTAATGTATCCGATCCAAAATTCCATCTTGATCCATGGTATCATCTTTTGCATTAAAGCTTGTAGACGATTTGAAAACTTTCTCGGTAGATATTTTCTATGACTTTGTGGAATTTTTTCCAAATAAGGGGAAGACTATGTGACTTATTGCCTTAAAAAAAAACAAACAAAAAAAAAAAACCAAACAAACAAACAAAAAACCCCCCCCCCTAAAAAACATAAAAAACAAAAACAAAAAAAAAAAAAGACCCAAAACAAAACAAACAAACTAAAAACAAGAAAAGTATTTCATACAATCCTAAATAAAGACGATGTGTGAAATGCCACGTGGTCTTTTCCGTATTTGGAAAAAAAAAACGAAACGAAAAAAAAAAAAAACGAAAAAATTATAAAATTGCCTGCAAATTTAATGCAGATATGAAGGATGACGGCATAGATTAAGATGGAATTAAACAGTATGCCCCCTATCTATCGATCCGGGGGCATAAAAAACGAAGCATTTGATGAATGATGAATGCGACTGAAGCAAAATGCAACCTATTTATATATCCTCTGGCCAAGTAAGTGGCAATCCCTGATCAGGCATCGACATCAATAATTTCCGTCCGTCTTAGATACTGTGAGATTACATCACTATGTATTTAAAGCAACCCAAGAAGTACAAAACAGTATCTATTTAACGTGGACACCTTCAATTACAGAATTAAAAACATGGAGTGAATAGTTATTTAAGGGGACAACAATTTCATTTTGAGAGAGGGTGGGGCAGGCACTTATGGAAAATAAATATTTTGACCCTGATAATGTAGGTAAATTAAAACGAATAGAATATTATTATTCGAACAGGAAGCCAAAACACCAACACTTCCTCACACATCCTTCGATAGTGACAAATGGAAATTCTCCCCCTTGATACCAGAAACTGAGAGAGACTATGCTTTTCAGTATAAAAAGTAGTAGTATAAAGTGAAGAAAATTAATTATTTGTCCCAGGATATCAAAGAAATATATATTCTATCATTCAAGTATCTGAAAATAAATAATCCGACTCGACCAAATTTGCCAGGCCCCAACCCCTCAGAATCAAATGTGTCCCCTAATGCTATCATGTATGGTAAAGTCAAATTGATAAAGCAATTTGTGATGCCGATGAAATTCAGATGAGTTTGCTTTGACGAACATTTATACTCCAGTGAAAATCAAAGTAATTGATAGTGAGTGGGCATGAATGTGTGAGATTGTGCTTGTGTATGATAGTATGAGTTGGTATGAGTGTTTTAGATTGTGTCTGTGTATGGTATGGTGAGTGAATATGAAAGTGTGAGATTGTGCTTGTGTATTATAGTATGAGTGGGTATGAATGTGTGAGATTGTGCTTGTGTATGATAGTGTGAGTGGGTATGAATGTGTGGGATTGTGCTTGTGTATAATAGTATGAGTGGGTATGAAAGTGTGAGATTGTGCTTGTGTATGATGGTATGAGTGAGTATGAAAGTGTGAGATTGTGCTTCTGTATGATAGTGTGAGTTGGTATGATTGTTTTAGATTGTGCCTGTGTATGCTATGATGAGTGAATATGAAAGTGTAAGATTGTGCTTGTGTACGATGGTGTGAGTGAATATGAAAGTGTGAGATTGTGCTTGTGTATGATAGTATAAGTGGCTATGAAGGTGTGAGATTGTCCTTGTGTATGATAGTGTGAGTGGGCAGGACAGTGTGAATTTGTGCTTGTGTATGATAGTGTGAGTGTGAGTGTGAGTGGGCATGAAAGTGTGAGATTGTGCATGTGTATGATGGTGTGAGTTGGTAAGAAAGTGTAAGATTGTGCTTGTGTATGATAGTGTGAGTTGTAAGAAAGTGTGAGATTGTGCTTGTGTATAATAGTGTGAGTTGGTATGAGTGTTTTAGATTGTGTCTGTGTATGATATGGTGAGTGAATATGAAAGTGTGAGATTGTGCTTGTGTATAATAGTATGAGTGGGTATGAATGTGTGAGATTGTGCTTGTGTATGATAGTGTGAGTTGGTATGAGTGTTTTAGATTGTGTCTGTGTATGATATGGTGAGTGAATATGAAAGTGTGAGATTGTGTTTGTGTATAATAGTATGAGTGGGTATGAATGTGTGAGATTGTGCTTGTGTATGATAGTGTGAGTGGGTATGAATGTGTGAGATTGTGCTTGTGTATAATAGTATGAGTGGGTATGAAAGTGTGAGATTGTGCTTGTGTACGATGGTGTGAGTGAATATGAAAGTGTGAGATTGTGCTTGTGTATGATAGTATAAGTAGCTATGAAGGTGTGAGATTGTCCTTGTGTATGATAGTGTGAGTGGGCAGGACAGTGTGAACTTGTGCTTGTGTATGATAGTGTGAGTGTGAGTGTGAGTGGGCATGAAAGTGTGAGATTGTGCATGTGTATGATGGTGTGAGTTGGTAAGAAAGTGTAAGATTGTGCTTGTGTATGATAGTGTGAGTTGTAAGAAAGTGTGAGATTGTTCTTGTGTATAATAGTGTGAGTTGTAAGAAAATGTGAGATTGTGCTTGTGTATGATAGTGTGAGTTGGTATGAGTGTTTTAGATTGTGTCTGTGTATGATATGGTGAGTGAATATGAAAGTGTGAGATTGTGCTTGTGTATAATAGTATGAGTGGGTATGAAAGTGTGAGATTGTGCTTGTGTATGATAGTGTGAGTGGGTATGAAAGTGTGAGATTGTGCTTGTGTATGATAGTGTGAGTGGGTATGAAAGTGTGAGATTGTGCTTGTGTATGATGGTATGAGTGGGTATGAAAGTGTGAGATTGTGCTTGTGTATAATAGTATAGTTGGGTATGAAAGTGTGAGATTGTGCTTGTGTATCATAGTGTGAGTGGGTATGAAAGTGTGAAACTGTGCTTGTGTATGATAGTGTGAGTGGGTATGAAAGTGTGAAACTGTGCTTGTGTATCATAGTGTGAGTGGGTATGAAAGTGTGAGATTGTGCTTGTGTATAATAGTATGAGTGGGTATGAAAGTGTGAGATTGTGCTTGTGTATGATAGTGTGAGTGGGTATGAAAGTGTGAAACTGTGCTTGTGTATCATAGTGTGAGTGGGTATGAAAGTGTGAGATTGTGCTTGTGTATGATAGGGTGAGTGGGTATAAAATGTGAGATTGTGCTTGTGTATGATAGTGTAAGTGGGTATGAAAGTGTGAGATTGTGCTTGTGTATAATAGTATGAGTGGGTATGAAAGTGTGAGATTGTGCTTGTGTATCATAGTGTGAGTGGGTATGATAGTGTGAGTGGGTATGATAGTGTGAGATTGTTCTTGTGTATGATGGTATGAAAGTGTGAGATTGTGCTTGTGTATGATAGTGTGAGTGGGTATGAAAGTGTGAGATTGTGCTTGTGTATGATGGTATGAGTGGGTATGAAAGTGTGAGATTGTGCTTGTGTATGATAGTATGAGTGGGTATGAAAGTGTGAGATTGTGCTTGTGTATGATAGTGTGAGTGGGTATGATAGTGTGAGTGGGTATGATAGTGTGAGATTGTGCTTGTGTATCATAGTGTGAGTGGGTATGATAGTGTGAGATTGTGCATGTGTATGGTAATGTGAGTGGGTATCATATTGTGAGATTTTGCTTGTGTATAATAGTGTTAGTGAGTATGAGATCGTGCTCGTGTACGATAGTTTTAGTTTGTGATTGTGTATGATAGTATTGGATTGTGCTTTTGAATGATTATTGTTATAAGATTAAGCTTGATGATGTGAGATGGGACGTGATAGAATTTTTGTATGATGGTATGAGATCCTCAAACTGTATCATGGTGAAAGTTTATGAGGGTTTCCTATCTCTTTATGTTAAGTATAAATCAAATGATATATGTCTGTTTACTTCATAGTAATTATCTATTTATTCATCTGTAACTTTATAGGATATTAGTTAATACTTTGATGTCGGAAATTGTTATATAGTCATTTATGAGGTACACAATACCCTTGTAATTCATATATGTGATTTGGATCCCCACGAAGAAATCGATTTACTAACAATGATGAATGAAAAAGTTAATTAACCAAAGAATTCTATTCCCTTCATATATTTTCCCCAGATGGGCAATGGAGTGACCATCCCAGGTTTATTTTTCATACCACATCATTAACCAGTATTCTCGCTACAATGCACTGCCTTGTTAACTTATCTCAATTAATCATTGTTTCATTTACAGCTTACTGACTTCCTGATCTATAGAATGTAAGTTTCAAACAAGAAAATATGAAATTCGGTATGGTTATCTAAAATCACATGAAACCAGTGGAAATGTATATGTATATGTAGTTTATGGTTCCACTAAATGATTCGGATAGAGTCATATTTTAGAAACTTTAAGTAAGAATTTTCTGATTGCTCCATTTCTGGTGACACATAAAGAACAAACAGCATGACACGGTGAGATCAAGTAAGGTTTAATTTTGCAGTACATCCCACTGGTTTGCATCAGGTGATGATTGCCTTTAAAATATTTTTACTGGTTGTTACTCTTCTGTAAAACTCAAAAGATAAAAAAGTTCCTATGTAATATCTCATTATTTGCTTACAACTCCAGCATATAAAATGCATCTTTTGTGATGTCTCATTGACCATGATTGAGAATCTTAATTTCTAAAACAGTTAAACGTGCTTACGACAAACATTTGCACATCAAAAATAAGGGTGTCAGTGTACAATGTGTGACCAAACCCCATTATATAGCGCATTCCCCTTCTCGGTCACATATAAGTCAATTAGAGGCTCCTTCAAGACGATGTCAATAGAGCCTAAATGATCGGGGGATTAATGGGATGATACGTTGTCGACCAGCTGCCAGTTGGGCCACGTTTAACAAACAGCCAATATCAAACCGGAAGACATCGGGATTACAATCAAGTATTTCTTGACAAAGCAGGTATAGCTTCAAGGCAGATGACTTAATTGAGATCCAATGAAACATTAGGTTGATATTGTTTCATTGCATTGGATAACGATATATAACGAAGCGATAGATTTGGCGAGTCACCGATGTACTCCACTGTAATTAACACTGGAGATTTGGAATGCAGTTTCTGTCGAATAAGAACCGTTGTCTAGACCTAGTATTTTAACGATTGATCGTTCTAATAACTATATACCTATCACAGAAATCACAAAACATTTAAGACTTGTTAATGAGGATTTTAAAATATACATTTCGCACAATGATTGTCGATTTCAAACGATTTTGCTTCTGCAATCAATTGCTGTTCCGCGGAAAGGAGAAGTAATCACGTAAATCGTTGACCCTCCATTTCTTAGTTTGTTGTTTTTATTATTTTTTTCTCGCTCTCTCTCTATCTTTCTTTCTTTCTTTCTTTTTCGAAATGATCCTTTTGCAATGTTTTATATAAAGATATACTAGATGTTACTATGTCGTCTAGTTCCCCCTTACTGCTATAGCTTTTATTGATGTTGTTTTATAATGTCGTCTAGTTACAGCCTATTGTCTAATTATGATTGTTGTTCTTGCTATCGTGTCGTCTAGTTCCAGACTGTTTTTACTTATGGTTATTGTTATCATGTCGTCTAGTTCCAGACTGTTTTAGTTATGGTTATTGTTATCATGTCGTCTTGTTCCAGACTGTTTTTACTTATGGTTATTGTTATCATATCGTCTAGTTCCAGACTGTTTTTACTTATGGTTATTGTTATCATGTCGTCTTGTTCCAGACTGTTTTTACTTATGGTTATTGTTATCATGTCGTCCAGTTCCAGACTGTTTTTACTTATGGTCATTGTTATCATGTCGTCTAGTTTCAATCTGTTTTTACTAATTGTTATTGTTATCATGTCGTCTAGTTCCAATCTGTTTTTACTTATGGTTATTGTTATCATGACGTCTAGTTCCAGACTGTTTTTACTTATGGTTATTGTTATCGTGTCGTCTAGTTCCAGGCTGTTTTTACTTATGGTTATTGTTATCATGACGTCTAGTTCCAGACTGTTTTTACTTATGGTTATTGTTATCATGTCGTCTAGTTCCAGTCTGTTGCCTATTTATGGTTGTTGTTTTTCTATGTCGTCTAGCTCCAGTCTGTTGTCTATTTAGGGTTGTTGTTGTTTTTCTATGTTGTCTAGATCCAGTCTGTTGTCTATTTAGGGTTGTTGTTATTATGTCGTCTAGTTTCAGTCTGTTGTCCATATAATGTTGTTGTTGTTCCTATGTTGTTTAGCTTTAGTTTGTTGCTTATTTAGGGCTGGTGTGATTATAATGTCGTCTAGTTTCAGACTGTTGCTTTTTAAGGGTTGTTGTTGTAATGTCGTATAGTTAGTAATGTTGTTGTAATATATTGTCTATTTAAGAAGGTGCTGGTGGTGGTGGTGGTGGTGGTGGTGGTGGTTGTTGTTGTTGTTGTCGTCGTCGTCGTTGTTGTTGTATAAGCCCTCGGCTTCCGAGAGGTACCAATACAGTAAAATACTTTATGTTATTGTTCAAATTTCCTATAGCACATACATTTCCTCTACGGATGAATTGCCCGGGTTTATCGACCTCATTGACATTAGATAGTACTAATCCTTTATTTCAAGGATAATCATTTAACAAAGGCAGTAAAAGAACACAGACGACATGAACATTTCTTTGACTTCCTTGTCTGGAGATGTACAGTTTCTTATTTATATATAGGTTTGAGGAATTGTTGGCTGTATGAGAGTGCCATTGATCGATTCTGTTTTCAGAATGCCCAACTGTAGGATGTTATCGTTTTGTTTAATTCTATGAAGGTGTTATTAAGGCAATCATAACGAGGGAAGGTCGAATTAAGATGTAGTAAGAACCCGCCTTCTACAGAACATGATTAAATTTTCACACTGAAAGTACAGCAAGGACACTACATTGAATTTATAAGGATTTCATATATTATCCTTTACAATCATAAAATTAAAGGTATATATGTTCCTTTAGAATTTTAAAGTTAAAAGCACATTGTGTTCAAGAAGTTGTTTTATTTAAAAGAAAAATATTCAGCGTGAGAAATCAGCTTAAAATCTAAATGTTTTCAGCATGCTCCCCAAATATTCCTTTTTATAACGAAAAAAATGTCCAAAGTAAAGTTTTAGAAGGTTTTAAGCTTTATGGTTCTGCTAAATCAGAATTTAAGTCCTATATTTTTGATGGATATTTAATTCAGATTTTACATAGATTTAAATGATTTTAAGTTATACGGCGACTTAAAAACAGGTGGTAACAACTAATCTGATCTGGTTCCCTTCCCCGTACCATTCTGTGTTTTTGTGTAATAATACTTAGAAGTATTAATGTATTTTACAGATATACATATACATTACAAAAATACATATACATGAAGGAGATATTTTCTCTATAATTTTGACCTTTTCCCGTTTGTATTCCTATGAGGGTATCAGTTTACCGGCTATGATGAATAGACGAAATAATGGACTAAAGGATTTCATTTCATGAGGACTCTTTCCCAAAGTAATGAATAGAGTGACCGTCGGAGGTTTCCTCTGACCGTTTTATTAACCCCGAGTCCCTAGCTACAAAGTGCCTACATGAAGTTTTCTCATCAATCATGTGGTCAGACCCTGCTTTCTGACTGCAAAGCGATGGATATGATATGTGAGAATGACCATACTGGGTTAGGTGCCAAAGACCATTGGATTAAATAGAGGGAATTAGGTCTAATCATACTTAATGAAATAAATTAGTGGAGAATGACAAGACCTTTAATGGTTGAAATGTCATGCTAAACTCAAAATGGTTTCAGATAAAGCTGAAGGTATTCATCTTGTATTTCTATGTGTGTGTGTGTGTGTGTGTGAGAGAGAGAGAGAGAGAGAGAGAGAGAGAGAGAAGGGGGGGGGCTAAAACGTTCTCCTAAAAGATTCTATTTATCTGGAACAGTTTGAACAACTTTATTTTATTAACATGTAGTTCTCTTGAAGTCATATACGAAACGAACTGGTGTTATGTAAATTGTCACCAATGGAATGGCATTAAAGTGGATTCATGGAATGTCATTTATGTGGCTAATCCACCCACCATGAGTACCCACGACTCGCAAATTAACCACAAGATATGGACCTATTTTGATAATAGGCCGCAATTCCTAATGTTGCGTGAACTTGCAATTTTGATAAACGAATCGGTCGGCAAGATTCAGTGGATTCCAGCATCAAATACCATAATCACATAAAGTAAACGGCCGCTTTCACTACAGATTGTGTTATATTTTCCTATTTCCTTATATGTAGTCTGAATCATCCACACATTTTATTCTGCCAACGAGATGTAATTATGCAAACGTGTGGTTAATTCAGAGTACATTTATTTGACACAATCTGTAGGGAAAAAAAATATGACATTGCCTTCTAATGGCAAATTGGAGGTAAAGTAATATTGCCGGCGATTGTTTATTGTTTATGTGTAAAATATGCTCTATAATATATAATGCTGGAATGCGCTAAACCTTGTCAGTCGATCTGTTTATCAAAAATGAAAGTTTACCTAAGGTAGGAAATTGTGGCCCGGGCTATCATCAAAATACGACCACGTCTTGCGGCTATGCACAAATGAGATGAATTTGGATCAACACGGCATCAGAATTACAGCATGTTTGTAGATCATATGCCCCCGCTTGCGCTAAATTCGTAGCTCTCCTAAATTATAAGTTTCATGGGACATATCTCCTATAAGTAATACCAGTAGTGACCTTGTCTTTTGATATATTAACCCTCAAGTCTATAGGCATCCTTCCCTTTTGATGAAATTTTAAATAACCCTTGTTTAAAAGAACTTGACATATAAAATATGTGAAAAATAATCAAATTCTGATGAGCAATTAATGATGTGTAACAATATATAAAAATCTCCTAGAACCAATAATTTTTATTAGCTGTGACCTTGACCTTTAACCTTCGACATCAAGATCAATAGGGTTCTTCCTCTTCCAATAATTAAAGTCTACCCTCGTCACCTGTGACCTGGACATTCGACCTTTTGACCCCAAAACCAATAGGGCTCATCCTCTCTTGATAGGTAAGCATATATCCATGTTTGGAATGAATATGTTGAAAGGTACTCGAGTTATCCGGAAACCAATGTGTGACGGAAGGACGGAAGAACGGAAGGACGGACAAAGCAAAAACTCAAAGCCTCCTGTCATACCTAGCGGGGGCATAGAAATAGTATGGTATGCCTAACCCTCCGAGGAACACGTGTTTATGGTAACTATGGTTTGTCTGACCATCCGCGGGACACGTGTTTATAGTATGGTATGTCTGACCCTCCGCGGGACACGTGTTTATAGTATGGTATACCTAACCCTCCGCGGGACACGTGTTTATGGTATGGTATACCTAACCCTCCGAGGGATATGGTATGGTATACTTAACCCTCCGAGGGACATGTATTTACGTGTTTATGGTATGGTATGCATACTAAAGTCTAAACCTCCGCGGGACACCATTTGATTTTTTAGGAGGCAGGAAGAATTTTTTTGGCTTATTTTTGGAGCCGGAAACTTTTTTGGGCCAATAATCAGAGCCGGAATATTATTATTATTATTATTATTATTATTATTATTATTATTATTATTATTATTTCCTTCTTTTCTGTCTTTTTTTTTGGGGGGGGTGTTTTTGGGGTTTTTTTTGCCACTTATCCATCAAATTTAGCGTGCGTAAGGGGGAGGGAGTAAAAGATTGACGAAACTTTCGGCGACCAAACATGTCATATATACATGTACATATATACCCAAAATTTCCAGCGGCTTTTGATGCCACTACTACCGGGTATATATAGTACTCCTTCATTTTCATCCCCCCCCCAAATCGGATTATTTTTTACCGGCCCTTTGGGCCAGAAATCTATTCTATTTTTATTTTATTTTTGCAAGCAAAAAAATATTTGCATGCAAGGTCTTCGTGTACCCTCATGAAAATCAAATGGTTGCTCCCTTATGAGACTAAAACATACTGATTTAATTCAATGTTAATTTAATAAATCCCCGCAAAAGGTTTAACGTAAGTGTTGTGTGTCGGTAACACATTGTATACAGTGTTATTACACTCCTGTTGTGGTGTTGTGTGGTGGTGACACTTTCTGCACTGTTTTATTATACTCCTGTTGTTATGTTGTGTGGTGGTGACACTTTCTATACGGTGTTATTGTACTCCTGTTGTGATCATGTGTGGTGGTGACACTTTCCATACGGCGTTGTAACATTCTTGTTGTGATGTTGTGTGGTGGTGACACCTTCTATATAGTGCTATCACATAGTTTTATAAAGTGTTGCTCCACACTAATCTCCTGTATGCAGTGTTAAAATGATTTTGTGCTTCCAATGTTTACGAAATCTATTGCGGGTGTGACTCACTTATCAGGAAACGCTTTCTCCTCACGGGCACCTGGTCTGACCTCTGAAGTGAGGGATAGGCTTGGCGTAGTGGTTAAGCGCTTGGCTTACGGTGCCGACGATCAGGGTTCGATTCCCGGGTTGCGCCACTATGTTTTAAGAAGTTGGTAACCACCTGCTTCCATGTCGCGATATAACTGAAATATTGTTGAAAACGACGTAAAACACCAATTAACCAACCAACAAACCTCTGGACTCCAGGAGGCCGTGAATGTCCTCTATGGTACATTGCTGTCAGTGTCGCAGTCACATGACAACAGTTATCCTCGTATCATATGTGTACATTAATGATCTTACAAAAAAATGGTAAAGCAAATTAAGGGCAATGCAATGGAATAGCCTGCTTTGAATTTAAATTTCAGTTTTTTTTAATATCGAGACCCTTACGACGCATAGTTGTACAATACAATACAGTACGAATATAGATCTAAACAATACAATATAATACGAACATAGATCTAAATACAATACAGTACAGTACAAACATAGATCTAAATACAATACAATGCAATATGAACATACCGGTAGATAAACAAAGAATACACTACAGTATGAATATAGATCCATATATAGTACTGTATGAGCTTTGATCTATACAATACAGTACAGTATGACCATAGATCTATATACCGTACGTATACAAAATAGACGATGAATTATACAATATGTATATAGAGAATATACGATTAATTAGTTATTTTAACAGTGACCAACTGAAACTTTGGAGTTACAGAATTTATGTCTGTGTTATCAGACTTTTCAGCATTTAAAAAGCACAGGGGAAAACTAGGTAGTAATTTTGCGCTTGGATTTAGGTGATCCGGGTTCGATTCCCAAACTGTTTCACTATAATTACAACGTTTATTACCTCCTGCTTTTATGTCGCGATATGACTGTTGATAGCGACGTAAAAACACCAGTCCTCAAGGAGATATACAATATTACCATACATCTACAGACAATGTATGTACAGACTACAGACATTGAATTATTTAGAGGCACAGCACGGATACATGATGATGTATGATAGAATACGGTCTACCTATAGTGGCAAGTCTTATCTTACCCAAAAGGACAGAACAATACAATAACCCCCCCCCCCCCCCCCCCCTCTTCAGTTTCCTCGGACTGATGATGCGGTCGAGTCACAGGATTTGTCCTCCTTTAGTTTGAAAAAAAATGCAGGCCATATGCATAACTATTGTATTGCTCCATAAATGACATAAATACATAAGGGGCAGGTGTGGTGTAGTGGTTAAGCGCCTGGCTTACGGCGCCGACGATCCGGGTTCGATTCCTGGGTTGCACCACTATGTTTAAGAGGTTGGTAATCTCCTGCTTCCATGTCGCGATATAACTGAAATATTGCTGAAAGCGACGTAAAACATCAATCAATGTATACGATGTATTTACGAAAGAGGGGAATTTCCAGAAATAAATTTGATAGGTCCGTTGGTTTTCTTTTTCTTATCCTAGTAATCATCATTATCATCATAATCATTTAATTTACAGTGGTACATAGCTACCTTTGCAAAGATGCCTCCGTTAGCAGTGAGGTCATGTTTCTGCATACCAATATGTTCTGTGACACGGGGAAGCTAATTATGAGGCAAAACATAACACACAACCTACCAAAATCTGGACCGATGGCCAGGTTCTAACCCGGTTTCTTACATTAGATGGAACGACCATCCCCTCTAAAAATTTGAATAAGAAAAGCGTCCAAAATGGCCCTCTTCACACAGTGACATTAAAGGTCATTATTATTTACTATATGGGGGATTTACATGTCTGTCCTTGACACTGGATGACAGTGCAGGTACCCAATAAACGGATGTGCATCCGGTTTAAAACTAGGTTTAACATGATATTCGAACCAAGATTCTTTCGAACTATTCGGATTATACGTAGGATAAAAGAGGAATAATAGTCTTGAATCAAACTCTACTTGTGTGTATAAACTTTGTTTTTTTTTAAATTTATCTCTGTAATCCAAAACTGGGTATAAGAGATTAAGAATGAACTAAACACCTCTATAAGGGACGATTAGCATTAATTACGGGATATTTCTATAATACTTAGACATATATCAGCGATATGTATAATACCCTTCATAAACATCAATACACCAACATACATATTGTATGAAAATAAAACTCTAGATCTGCTTCTCAGACTCCCGATTTTCATAAATATTGCATTAAAAGCTAGTTTTCTCTACAGGAACCTTGCATCACAATTAATCAAAATGTTAATACAGCGTAAAGAAACTAATCCCCTTACCTTTAGCATACCATAGTGTGTAGTTATCCGGTGTACAACGTTAATGCATACTGCACCATGGACATGATAGTGAAGTCTACAAACTGATGAGATACGATGTCGATATACAGCTGATCAATATTCACATAGTAATTGTTTTCCGAGACAAAATTTAGCGTTTTGTTTAAATGGTCAAATTAATATGGTTCTTTTAACTATATGCAACTGTACATTGCTTCTAGTAATGGACTCTATCAGTTAGCTAAGCACAAGCGGTGAAATTGAATTCCTATAAAGCCTATGGTAGAGTGTTACTTCTTTTGTATGGCAGTCGTATGTAAGGTATATCCGGCTCTCTGAACATCATTATTATCTCTTAATTGGTATTCATGTAATGTTTGCATTGTCCAATGGACATATTAGCGTGTTCGAATAGTCAATGATAACATTGAGTGACTAATTACGCTGCAATGAGTTCTAAAAGCATGGGAGAGGGACTGGTTTCTGAATCTAATACTGCTAAATGGTCTAGGTAGAAGACAAAATACACATAATTCTACAGTGTAAACAAGATAGCTACTACATAGGCTCTTTGATGTATTCCGAAGTTGTTTATAATCAAGTAAGGTAATATATATATAAGTTATTTAAAAGTTAGAACTAAAAGAAGATAAATGTAACCCTTTACTGTTCGTAAAACCAATGTAATGCGGCGGTATGTACATTCGCTGACTTGTATAATATAGAAAAATGAATGTTTCCAAAACTTGTTTCACTCCTATTCAATTTGGTATGAACAAAGACTTAAGTTTGTATTCTCTAGTGTTACATTATTCTAAATCAGTTTTATTCTAAGACTAATTAGTAGCAAGATGGCAATGGCTCAATGCAGTGATCGAAAACTGACCGTGTGCATTACAAGCTAACCAGAACTCTACTCAGCAGTTCTCTAGATTGAAGCTTTACGAGTCTTATTGCTCTGTCACCTCCAAGACACTGATTTGATACATTCGGGATGTTTGTCTACAAAAAGGAGGGAACTTATTCAAAGCAATACAGTTATAGCAGCTTTGGAAGGGATGTCCCCAATTATATCATACTACTATAGATATGACAGTCACGCACTGTCTTCTCCTATGACATTTTGTCCCCATTTCCCCCTTTTCTAAATCCCAGATTAGTCGCTATATAAAGCAAAACATTTCTGACGCATTCTGACGTTGATGTAAGTAAATAGAAATAATACATCACCGACGTTACTTTTTTATAATTTATTTATTTGTTTATTTACTTTATATCATTTTCTTTATTTATTTGGGGTGGGGGAGGGGGGGGGGGGGGGCAAACACATTTGACATAAAAAGCTGCAGTGCCTGAGAGTATCACGCTAATATAGCAGAATGACACAGACAAAATATATTCTACTTGATCTGTTTGTATATGTTATCAGCTGACTTGATGTAACAGGAATACGTCATTGAACTCGAATATCTGATTTTAGTTTTGTATTGATTGAGTAGATGTAATATATGCATATTGAAGGCCTAGGTGTGGATATTATATGTCATTATAATGATCGATGTGAAAATCTTTAGGATTTTATTTCGAATGCTTTTTTCTTTATTATACTTATCTTTAAAGGTTAAACAAGACCAGATGTAGACAGCAGTCGTACATCGACAGGCATGATTATAGAGCGCATCAAGGACCTAGACTTGCAAGATGTCGATATCACTCCCCCGCATGACGTTTTAAATTGACTGATCTTATTTAAATACTCGATTACCGATCCAGATATTTCGGCCGCGTGTTTATATGCATTCCTATATGCTAGACTTGCTAGTGTCGTCGTTAACTATTAACGATACAACACACTCCCCAGTAACGACCCACAACATCACATTATTCATACAACAAATCTTACCAGAAAATTCATTAAAACCACAAATTTGTTTGATTCTTGTTTTATAGCACACTATGATAATCTCACTAATATGGTGACTGTATATGTGCCTGATACATGGCACCATAATACAAACCGAAAAACAGACCCACCCAAAGCAATGAAGAATGCTTTACGTGTCACGTGACATGGGACCTTGGTTTTATTGTTTCTTCTGTAAGACAGGATGCTGGCGAGCCACCTTGGGGACTTGAACCCGAATCCTCTTAGTCAGAAGCCAAGCACCTCAACGATTAAGCTACGCCAACTATGTTATTGTTGAAGGAAGCATGAGGATTATTTTAACTGAATGGTGGCGACACTTGTTTGGTACGTTACTTAACACTCTTGACTTATGTTCACCATTTCAACTTGTCTGTAAGCACTGAAATTAATCCTCACAAGGACACTGGCTATTGCCCTACCAACAGCCATGCAGCTGAGAAAAGCGAATATCTGGCAAGGTTGAAAATTCTCACGAAAGCCAACGTGTATCTATCGAATGTAAACGAGATAAAATTATAAATCCATAATCGCTCAAGTAAATACCCATGGTTGTTCTCGTACATATTTCGTCAGTCATGTAACTATTGTTGTGTCACTCAGACACATTGTTCCTTTGCTTAATCCAATGTAAACCATTTACTCGTGACCATTTTCTGATAAGAACACATTACTGAAGATCATTGTTATTTTCCATTTGTTTTTCATTTTCACTGATTTTGTATGTCCTCTGGTTTTATGATTTTTGGACTTGTGGTTTGGATTTATCCATCATCTTTACATCTATTGATTCTTAATTTAGATGTCGAAAATATTCGAGAAAAAGCATACATATCGATTGGTGAACATTAGCAGAAATATGCAGGGAAACATTGTTGATGTAGACAATTACAGAAGGTGGAACCTGAATCAGGATGCACACGTTCGAGGTGGATGACTTTCATACAGGGTACTGGTATTGTATGGTACGGTACCTGTCGTACATCAGAGAAAGGGTCAAGGTCAAAACTTCGATGGACCTTTTCAGGATAACTGCGGCCTTACAATTTATTTATGCGCAACAGTCCTTCCCGAGGGTTAGCTACAAAATTTGAACGTACTGAACATTGCTCATCAAATTGTAGAGATCACTTTTCTTTCAGGTTTGTAGCTAAACTACCGGAAGGGCTATTACGCTTATACAAACTGTAAGACCGCTTGTTGGTTGGTTGATTGGTGTTTTACGTCGCTTTCAACAATATTTCAGTTATATCGCGACATGGAAGCAGGAGGTTACCAACCTCTTAAACATAGTGGCGCAACCCGGGAATCGAACCCGGATCGTCGGCGCCGCAAGCCAAGCGCTTAACCACTACACCACGCCTGCTCCTGTAAGACCGCAGTTATCCTGAAAAGGTCTATACAGTATCATTTATGATGGCACACAACACATATACTTTGGTACATCCCACGTGGAAATCATTCAAACTCTGAATACACGGGGTTCTTATTTCAACAGTGCATATCTGATTTCATTAAGAGTAAGATACTGCTTGAGTCACTTATTACCTTGGAACGTTCAATACCTTCTCATTTATCATATTATGACGGTTTTCACTGAATTCCACAGCTAATCTGTGCAAACTGTATATTGTACAGATATTCTACAAAGAAACTGGAATACCTGTCCTCGTCAACAACCAGCTATATATATGTAATATGGCAACTCATCCGGAAATTACGAGAATTTCACAATTTCAACCTGCAAACTAATGACACATTGGAAACGGTTGACAATGAAGCATTAATAATTAAATGCGACTATACCTTGATAAATTAGGATTTTGATTTCCTATAATTTCCCCGACCATACGTGTTTATATATCACATTCATGTTAACTGTAATCTATATTCTCCACAGGTAAACTTTGCTCACTGAATTGTCACTGGAAAATGCCGTTATAAATGATGAATGGAAACATAGGTTTTGTTTCCTGAATTAATACGTAGTCATTGTCATCTCGAGAAGCTAGGATTATTATTGTTATGACATACATTTTATACATACCCGTAGCTGCGTTTGTCACGAAAGCTAGTCCACTAGGAAACTGATCAAGTACCTGCTAATACTTATTACATTAACCCGTATACATATCACAAACGAGATAGGGATTGAAATCTAAAATGTAAAAATAAAAAAAATTCAGGCTATAGGAATTTGGAGAAAGGCTAGGGAAGGGGTAGTTTGAGATCAAATTTCCAACACAATGAAATTGAAAGACTAATTATTTTCTGCATGTAACAGTTAAAAGGTTTGAGTCAAATTACACACGCATTTGTGCTTCTTTTGACCCTGGATCCGCTAATGAAAAAGGGGAAACTGGAGATAGTGTAGGAAAATGTGGTATTTCTTGTTTGGTAGGTAAATTATTACATTTTCATTTACGAGAAACACGATTTCAGAACATCTGTGGGCTATAATAGTTATTTACGGTCTGTAAAACATGATAAAGACAGTAGACAGTGCATTAAAAGGACAAAGGTCGCGAACATCTAGCTAGGTAAATGCGACTAAGAAGTTAGTATGTTATATTAAATTGTGAATAGAAATATCAGAGAAAAGGTGTTGTCATGTCACATACTATTTTAAAACTGCCATCGTTCAGTGATTCAGAGTTTCATTTATAATTGGAAGGTTGGGACTTTGAACATTCATGTACATTTGAACGGTAACAGGGCAAATACTTTCTTCTTTGAAAGGTTCAATTAACATTGCTTGGTATTCTGACCAAAGTTTTTATTAGTTGAACATTTCAAAGTGAAAGAAAAAATTAGCGCTTTTTAATAAATGGAGATTGAGAGAAAGCGTCAAGAATATACTTCGTTCGACTAAGTTTCTTGATAGACATGCAACACTAAGCTCCTTGACAGACCTGGAACACTAAGCTTCTTGATAGACCTGGAACACTAAGCTTTTTGATAGACCTGGAATACTAAGATTCTTGATAGACCTGGAACACTAAGCTTCTTGATAGACCTGGAACATTAAGCTTTTTGATAGACCTGGAACATTAAACTTCTTGATACATGTGGAACACTAAGCTTCTTGATAGACTTGGAACACTAAGCTCCTTGACAGACATGGAACACTAAGCTCCTTTACAGACCTGGAACACTAAGCTTCTTGATAGACCTGGAACACTAAGCTTCTTGATAGACCTGGAACATTAAGCTTTTTGATAGACCTGGAACATTAAACTTCTTGATACATTTGGAACACTAAGCTTCTTGATACATGTGGAACACTAAGCTTCTTGATAGACTTGGAACACTAAGCTCCTTGACAGACCTGGTACACTAAGCTTCTTGATAGACCTGGAACACTAAGCTTCTTTATAGACCTGGAACACTAAGCTTCTTGATAGACCTGGAACATTAAGCTTTTTGATAGACCTGGAACATTAAACTTCTTGATACATGTGGAACACTAAGCTTCTTGATAGACCTAGAACACTAAGCGTCATGATAGACCTGGAACACAAAGCTTCTGGAACACTAAGCATCTTGGTAGACCTGGAACACTTAGCTTCTTGAATCTTGATGTGACCATACTGAGGACAATTTGGGAAAATTCTTGATTAGACGTAAAACAACAAATAAGTTTACCGAACTTGAATAGAAAAAATAGGACGGCCAAAAGTTATCATTGTTCCCATTCATAAATTTTCATTGCTTTGAACGTCATACTTGAGTAAATCAGCTATAATTTTCCCAAGCGCCTCTTCTCATCTCTCATTTCCAGGTGATCGTGAATGGTTTTAGTCGCAACACACGGGGCATAGATATCCATTGTGGCACGTTGTTTCAAGTAACACAGGGACATGAATGTCCAGTGCAGTGCGTTGTTATTAGTATCAGAGAAATATGAAGGTCCAGTGTGGTAAGTTATCAGTAACACAGGGACATGAATGTCCAGTGTAATGTGTTGTCATTAGTAACACGGGGACATGAATGTCCAGTATAATGTGTTGTCATCAGTAACACAGGGACATGGACGTCCAGTGTAGTAAGTTGTTATAAGTTACAGTGGGACATGAATGTCCAGTGTGATACATTGTTATTAGTATACATATGTCTAATTATAATATTTAAATATAATTTACCACTTTTTTTCAAATATCCCGCTGTCCTGCCCCTTGTGTCCGTTGTCAAGTGGACGTTACTAAGGAAGTTGTTGAGTATGTAAATATAGAGCAAAGTTTATTCACTGAAACTCAAAATATTCCCGGTTTGCTAACAATGTAGTTATTTATTCTATAACGTATAGACACTTTCTTCCATGTCAGTATGCTCAAGGCGAAAATGACTGTACTCGTTCTCCATTATTCGGCGACATAAAGAGGACGTGCATAGAGGTAATGACGTAATTATGGATTATCGATCAGCTGTTGGTGAGGGCTTAATGTATGGATATATTGGGAAACTTGTAGACTAAATGAATTCTTTTATTTAGTGAAAAACATCATACAAAGATACAGAGAAATTGATATTTGTTTTATTCATTATGATCTATGAAAAAGAAGAAAATCGCCGATGTAGCAACGGCGTCGACATGGAACAGCCATGTTGCTTTCCGCGCTTTATTTGATTGGCCCAGCAAATGGTAATATACGTTCACAGATGGTAATTTATTGGCAAATATCAACCATCTGCTTTACACAGAGGACTATGTAGTATACAATCTAGAATTTTAATAATATAATTATGTTAATCCCACAATTCATTCAATGTCTATACCTTTTTCAGTTTATTTAGTATAGTGGCATCGATGGCAAGAGTGTGCTTAGATCTAAGTGGTCTGCTGAAAACATTGTCGCCGTGTTGAGATCTCTAGTGTGGATAAGTTGAAGGTCTACCAGTGTATTTACCATGGTCAGTGGTGTTTCTTTGTGTCAGTGGTGTTTCTTTGTGTATTTACCATGGTCAGTGGTGTTTCTTGGTGTATTTACCATGGTCAGTGGTGTTTCTTTGTGTATTTACCATGGTCAGTGGTGTTTTTTTGTGTCAGTGGTGTTTCTTTGTGTATTTACCATGATCAGTGGTGTTTCTTTGTGTATTTACCAAGGTCAATGGTGTTTCTTTGTGTATTTACCATGGTCAGTGGTGTTTCTTTGTGTATTTACCAAGGTCAATAATGTTTCTTGGTGTATTTACCATGGTCAGTGGTGTTTCTTTGTGTATTTACCATGGTCAGTGGTGTTTCTTTGTGTATTTACCATGGTCAGTGGTGTTTCTTGGTGTATTTACCATGGTCAGTGGTGTTTCTTTGTGTATTTACCATGGTCAGTGGTGTTTCTTTGTGTCAGTGGTGTTTCTTGGTGAATTTATCATTGTCCGCGTTATTCCTTCGTGTATTTACCATAGTCAGTGATGTTTCTTGGAGTATTTACATGTACCATGGTCCGTGGTGTTTCTTGCCATTTAGATGTATTTACCGCGGTCAGTGGTGTTTCTGGGTGTATTTACCATGGTCATTGGTGTTTCTTGGTGGTCAGTAATGTTTCTTGGCGTATTTACCATGGTCTGTGGTGTTTCTTGGTCTATTTACCATGGCCATTGTTTTTTCTTGGTGTGTTACCATTGTCTGCAGTGTTTCGTGGACCAGGTGTATTTACCATGGTCAGTTGTATATTTACCATGATCCGTAGAGTGTCTTGGTGTATTTACCATGGTCTATGGTGTTTCTTTGTGTATTTACCATGGTCAGTAGGGGCAGGCGTGGTGTAGTGGTTAAGCGCTTGGCTTGCGGTGCCAACGATCCGGGTCCGATTCCCGGGTTGCGCCACTATGTCTAAGAGGTTGATAACATCCTGCTTCCATGTCGCGATATAACTGAAATATTGTTGAAAGCGACGTAAAAACACCAATCAACCAACCACCCAACCATGGTCAGTAGTGTTTCTTGGTCTATTTACCAGGGTCAGTGGTATATTTACTATGGTCAGTGGTGTTTCTTGGTGTATTTACTATGGTCCGTGATGTTTCTTGGTGTATTTACCATAGTCAGTGGTGTTTCTTTGTGTATTTACCATGGTCAGTGGTGTTTCTGAGTGTATTTACCATGGCCAGTGGTGTATTTACCATGATCCGTGGTGTGTCTTTGTGTATTAACCATAGTCCGTGATGTTTCTTTTTGTATTTACCATGGTCAGTAGTATTTCTTGGTGTATTTACCATGGTCTGTGGTGGTTTTTTGTGTATTTACCATGGTCAGTAATGTTTCTTGGTCTATTTACCACGGTCAGTGGTATATTTACCGTGGTCAGTGGTGTTTCTTGGTGAATTTACCATGGTCCGTGATGTTTCTTTTTGTATTTACCATGGTCAGTGGTGTTTTCGGTGTATTTACCATGGCCAGTGGTGTTTCTTTGTGTATTTACCATGTCCAGTGGTAGTGTACGTTACTTACTCTACCGCATATCACCGGTTGTCATTATACACCAGAATTCAGTCACGTGATGTATCTGTTTTGGTAAGATCTTTAACATTCTGTTGGTAAGTAGTGTCTCGGATTGCTGTTAAGTATAAAGTGGTGATACCTATTTTACACGTCATATCTCACTTTATTTCTTTACGAAAATAGGTTCTTTTATATGTCATATTGGACATTCTAAAAGTTTAGAAAAATTCAGTGAGGGGAAAGGCATTCAATATTTGTTTAAAATATGCTAATTTTGACACAAAAATTTATGGCCCGTTGGTGCATCATACACAACGGAAAATGACTTCCGGTGAAAAACACATGAATTTGTTTACAAAGATGATATGTCCACAGCGTACATGTTGTAAGGGAAGACTATTGGATTCTGAAAAAGGGGGTGGCCTGGAACTGTTTGGAATAAATATTCTGACCCTGAAAATGCTGAAAATAAGAAAACCTGGCTTTGACTGAAGTGAGAATAAATAGTCTGGCTACTAGCATATACATATACCATATCATGCAAATATAAAGCTGAATGTTTTATAGAAAACATGTTGATTTTTTTCCGGCTCGCTTCGCTTTCCAGATTGCTCTCTGTACTATAATGTGTAGGATTTTAACTGTATAACTCATATTTTAGGGGAATTTATGGCATTGGACAAATCGCGCTATTCAATATGTTAAAAAAATCTTAATAGAATTGTTGCTTTTTAAAAAATATATTTGCACGTCCATTTTGAGGGGCAGACATGGGGCAAGGGGTCTACCATCTGCATTCTTCTGAGAAATTTTCTTTTCAGATTCTTGATTGGAATAGTGTCATTCGCATCCCCTTGCCGCCAATGTCCAATCCCTTTCCCTAACTTCCCCTCGTGTTGTCCGCCCCTCATTTATATTTGCCAGGCACACCAATATTTTAACGTTAAAACGAGTCGCCAAAGGGGGTCTTAATTGACTTTGTCTCACCTCTTACCTGAGCACATATACAAAGTTGATGTTTAAATTAAATCGTGTGCATTGAAAAATTTATGATGGCCATATTTGTTGACAGTGTTTCTTTCCTTTTAAGTTTCATTCAATTCAGTGCAACGTACAGGACATTCGTCAAATGATGTTAACACATTTATTCAAATGTAAAATAAACACAAACATAACTTTAAAATGAGAACAAAAGTAAAACAAACAAAAATGTGTATCTTCACTTAACATACATGATAACAAAAGTAAAAAGAGTCCCAAAATGGGCCTATATTGTTCACTTTAGACATGGAAAACATTGCACAAGGATATTGAACAATGATTGTATATGGCCATAAGTCTTTAGTTTCTTTAAAACACGTAAAATTGTACATGAGGAATATCTTTACTAAATATCTACAAAGCTTTCTCAGCTTTAATCTAGATGTAGTGAAGACAAAGTTAAAAATGTAAAAAAAAAATTAATATATCAAATATATCAAAATATTTATGAAATACTGACATGAAGCCAAAACAGCAACACTTCCTCAAAAATCCTTCTATAGTGATAAATGGAAGTTCTCCTCCTAGATACCAGAGACTGAGAGAGACTATACACTTCACTATAGAAACTAGTAGTATAAAGACATATACAGTTATAGTAGTGTTTGCATATTATTTGTATTAGATTGTGTTTTGTTAACAAAATATGATTAGATTTATAGAAGGATGTGTATTAATGGCATATTTTACAACACAGTTCTAACAAGTATTCATTGGCGACAAAAAAGTCAAGAGAATAAATAATCTATTCCGGGATTTTAAGGAAATAAATATTCTATCCTTCAAAGATCGGAAAATAAACAAATCTAATCGACCAAATTTGCCAGCCCCCCCCCCCCCCCTTTCAGAATCAAATGGTCGTCCCCTTAGAATGATAATATAACACTCACAGGCTTGATAGAAAATAAATTGCTTTAAAAGCAATCAGTCTACTCCTTCCCATGCCTAGCCGCAAGTAGTGGCCCTAAATGAATGATAGGGCCACAATTCCTTACGTTGCGCAAACTTGCATTTTTGATAAACGGAATGGCCGGCACGATTCTACGCATTTCGGCATCAAATGGAGCAAATATCTAACATATATAAACAGAAAGCAAACGATCGGCAACGTTAACTTACCCCCGATCTGTCGTCTGAAGGCTCTACACACATTTTTTCCCAACCTGTTTCAAATTTGCCTGTTTCTGTGTCAGCCATTCGGTCTCGCGAGATCTCGTTAACAGAAACCTCACAAAAAGAGGCGGAGTTTACCCCATTCCAGCCGCACGCCCCGTGGTATACTGCAGTGTATAAAAAAATTTAAACGTCGCTTCCTGTAAACTTTTCTTATGTATGGCGCGCCATGTGGAACGCAATACAACAAGCTATATTTTTGTTTTCGTTTTCCTTTGTTAGTGTAATTTATTTCTAATACGTTTTATCCTTTACCGGTATGATGAGTTTTCCATAATGACGAAAACCACAATGGAAAATCGATTTCCAGTTAGACAAGACTTTATTATATTTTATTTGAAAATTTATCACTTACTATCTAAATAACAGAAATTCAGTTGGAATTTGTTTCTGTTTCTTTTCTTTCTGTTTGAAATAGATTTTTTATTTTCATCATCAATTTTGTTTTATCTTATTTTTCAATTTAATCCAATTACTCTGTAACAAATTTTCATGTTTAAAGTCAATTTATGAATTGATATTGGATATAAATCAGATAAATTTGATGTATACCTTATCAATCAGAACAGTAAGAGGGGATTTATTAATCTTCTTAGTAGACAGCTAGAGCAGTCTGGTAATGATGTGGTCTGATGGTGACGCAGTCTGGTAATGATGTGGTCTGATGGTGACGCAGTCTGGTAATGATGTGGTCTGATGGTGACGCAGTCTGGTAATGATGTGGTCTATGCTGATGGTGACGCAGTCTGGTAATGATGTGGTCTGATGGTGACGCAGACTGATATTGTCCAGCAGGCAGTCCGCCTTACTCAGCAATGTCACGTGACGGTAGTTGGAACAAACACTGATATTCTTATTCTACTTCTATTACCTTTCACCTATTTTTCGGAGAGGAGTCAAAACTTTACTCTTTTAGCAAATTGCAAAAAACACTGAATTTCTGTGACTGATAGTACTATTAAGCGTGTTCGTTCATTCAATATATAACAGGTTGCGATACCACTTCTCGCATCTTTGGCATTGCAAATCTGCTGATATGAAACTCAAGACTTCCAAATATTTCAAAGAAAACACATGTATTGAAATATTTTCCAAGACTGCTTCCACAAAGGAGGAAATCATTCAAGCCGGCAATGAGGTAGTTGCCTTTTTGTATGGTGGTATCCTGAATGAAGGCCTGGACCTGCTAATGTGCAGAAAGTTTGGAAAAATTGTCAGAATTTGCTTCCCTCCCCCATTTTAGACTCAGCAGCGCTTCAAATCCAGAGAGTCCATCGCCAAACTCACTGCTAGATGACCGCAATCTGATTAAAACCAAATCTTTATCCCGCTTAACTGTTAACGTTTGTCGAAATGTAGATAAAAATCTGGCAAACCCCGTAAGGGTTTATATTCTGGTGAGCTCTGATTTTCAGCCATTCAGTGGATCAGCTAGAAAGTCATAGGAATGAAATTAACATCCCCTCATCGATCGTATGTTTTACTTCAGTGTACGCGTGACCTACAGTACAGTCCAGGTGTTTTGTAATTTTTCCACTCATCATAGTGGGCCACATCCAGGTGTAATTTCAAGAATTAGGAATGGTCTATATTTAAGGTAAACTTTAAAAGCACGAATTCAAGAGATAGATAAGAAAAGTTATATAAAGCGATCACGATTGATCAAGTTGTTTGCGACAATAATTCAGATTCATACAGGTCGGTTTCAACCAGAGACATACATACACATGTATGTCTCTGGTTTCAACCATGTAAACAAATAAGACAATCACGTTTCAATTACTGATTTTTTTTTTTTTTTTTTGTAAAGAACGTATAAACAAGATAAGTCCTTGTTTTTCTTTTTTCCTTGAAATCAATTTGTTTAATTCAATTCTAAAGAATTTCTTTCATACCGCGTGCCTACGGACTTACTGGTAGTAGTTACCGGCTAAGACCAGTTACCGGCTACTACTTTTTTTGTCTTCTGAAACGTGATTTTATGAGATTTTTTTTCACGTGATTGTCTGCAATACACAGAATACATATGAATTCATGGTTTGAATACCATTGATAACGTAGTAGCCGGAAACTGGTCTTAATCGGGGACTGGTCCTTCGACAGTATACTTCTACATAAATTCTAAGATTTTATTATAAATAAAGGAAAATCGGAAATGACCTATTCTATACATTACTTGTCGAATTAATGGCCACTACTTTTGTACATTATTCATAAGACATACCCGCTATGCGAGATACGATTTCAGCTTTCGTTTTTTGCTAAGATAGCATTTCCAAATTAATCACAATAAAATAAAAGATATGTTCATTAAATTATATACAAGTAACATTTATTAAGAGCGACAGTGTTCGAACCGTTGTAACACATTACCCTTTTAAAGTTAATGCAATTGCGTATAATATTCTATTTTACTAACGAATAGATTTTAAATGTATTGTTGATAGAGAGCATTTCACATCAAAATATAAGATACTTATGTCAAAGTACATTAAATTTAATAGACCCTTAGCTCCCGTAAGCGGAATATAAATAGGACCTGGACGAATTTTAAAGTATGGCTATTGAAACATTACAATGTATCGCAGGTATCCCAATACAAGATTCTGCAACGATGATAACGATTGCGGTGGCCCGCCGCGTTTTTGTCTTCAAGTGCCTGCGGCGATATGACCAACTGCGGTGACCCGCGATGGACAATTCAATCTCCTGTCACGACAGTTAACATTGCGGTGGGTTGCGATGGATTTGAACGTCCACCGCAATCTTATTTTGCGGTGGGTTGCGGTGATTTCCCACCCAAAAATCGGTTGCGGTGATGGGTGGAAAGTGAGGAATCCGCGTAGGCTGTACTGTACAGTGTAATTAACAAAGGTGTGAATAAACACAGGTAAATTTCCACCTGAGTTCCCACTGGGATTTCAAGCGTTTTTACTGTATTAGGTAGTTTTTGAACAGTGTTTGTAAGTTACATATTGCGTCATTTGCATGCGCTTAGTCGAGTCATTGGTTGGCTATGGGAATTAACAGTTTCGATGACTGAAACGTCATCCGAGTTCACCAGAACATGACCCCATATGGGGTTTCGCCAAATCTTTGTCCGTTTTGGGACAAATGATAATTAGCACATGTATTCAGTTTCTATTTTCAAAGTAATTATCAGTACATGCAGTTACATAGGAAGTGAAAACTGTTCAATGAACATTCACTAGGTTCCTCATCTACGTTTTTATGATATTTTTTAAAAGATAATTTTCTTCCATTGATTCACTAATTTCCATATAGATTCTTTTCAAAGTCAATGTATCGTAAACTGAACAAGATTCAAATATCAGTTGTAGGCGGAAGCATCCTCAAGGAGTATGGTTTAAAAGATGTTCGAATTATAGTCATCGCTGTCGTTAGGGTTATGGTGGATTTTGGTTTGTTTTTTGTTTTTTGGGTTTTTTTTAAATATCAGGCGGGGACCCAGAAATTTTGTCGAGAGGGGGTCCATCCCAATAAATGTTTACAAGAGGGGGTCAACCCATACTTTTGTGTAGAAAATAACGTATTTTACATCGAACGATAAGAAAAGTATTTTCTGCCGAACCTCAGGGTGGGTCCAGACCCCCCCCCCCCCCACTCCACCGCTTGGGATGCGTGTATGTATATAGAACTATCCTTGATTGCTAACAAGGTAAATGCGATTCCTTATTTATGTCTTGACTTTTTTTTTATTTCTGCAGTCAAAATCACGAACCTGGAAGGCGTATGTAACTTATGACTGACATTTTATGGAAGTTTTACTTTTCCCTGTTCAAGCGAGAAAAGAGTTGCCTAGATCTTAGTACTTGAAGATTTTTCCTATTTTCCCACATTTAAATCAATTCCAAATGAAATAAATTATTTGCGTCATCAAATGAGGCAACTTTTAGAAGAAAAGCGATAGATATAACTAACGTAGAATATGATTTGAAGGACATTTTTGCACAAAAAGGAAGTTAAAAATTTAAATATTTAATATTTAAAATATTAAAATTTAATAGATATATATATATATATATATATATATATATATATATATATATATATATATATATATATATATATATATATATATATATATATATATCTGTGTATGCGAGTGTTGTGGTGTGTCTGTGTGTCTCTGTGTGTCTGTGTGTGTGGAGGACATTTCAAAAGATGAAAGCCGAAATTTGAATCGTAATGGGATAAAATCATTCATGATCCACCAGCAAAGTGGGTCATCCCCTCTCCCCCTTTTCCCTGGCTTGGTGACTTTATATAATGAAACGTGAGATACAAAACGGTTTATGCAAGTCATCTAAATTAAAACAGTATTGATCCCTACTCATTAGGTTACATGTTCACTGATTACTTATTCTAATAAGATTTCAATTAAAATTTTCTTCAAATCTCAAGGCATAAAAGAAGTTTTCATACAAAACATCTGAATTAATATTGTCGCTAGTAATCAAGGTAAGTAATAAAATGGAATCTTAAAATGTTTTCATTTCGCTCAGTAAAGAGTTGATAGGTTGGAAAAAGAACAGAAAGACAGAGATAAGATAAGAGGAATATATCAACGCAGAAAATAAAAAGGAAGAAAAAAGGAGAACTAGGACAGCGACAACACTATGGTGGATATACATGTAAAAATCACAGAAACTGGACCAATCTAGACAAGAGGAAACGCAGAAAATAAGGAACGGAAGAAGAAAAACTACAACAGTAATCATTTCAACACCACAATGACGTGCATAAAGAGAGCAGTGTGGCATAGCACATAACAACATAAATCAAAGCAGTCTGATACAACACAATCGACAACGACAAGACCTCATGATACAGCTGCTTACAACTTATGTAAAGCAGAAACTACATAGCCAAGAGAGAAACAACAATCAATAACAGAACAACTATATAAACGACAAGAGGGTAACAGTAGTCAATTACAGCACAACAACTTTGTAAACAGGAAGAAGGTGACAGCAATAAAAAGAAGTACAACAATTTTACAAACAACAAGAGGGCAACAACAATCAATAACAGCACAACAACTGTATAAACAACAAGAAGGCAACAGCAATCAGTTACAGCACTAAAACCATACAAACCACAAGAAGGTAATAACAATCAATAACAGCTCAACTACATGTATAAACGACAAGAGGAAAACAACAATTAATAACAGCATAATAATATATATGAGTAGAAGACCCCGACCTTCAAAACGAAGGCAATATTTATGTTATTGGTTTTTTTTCCTAGTGGAATAAATACCCCGGACGTGCATAATCTGAAGGTCATATCAAGTGATGTCTGAAGAAGATTATCAAATGTAATATGCGTAATCTTCAGCATAGAAAGCAAAGTATAAATCTACGATAATCATATTATTCCGGTTCAAAGGCCGGAAATAGAATTCTGGTTCTATCATGTGGCAGAAACCATCAAAGGAAAAGCAAAAAGCAAAACCAATTCTACAGAACCCAGTAAAATATGTGATTATTTTTATGAAGAAACAGATTTTATGCATATGTTACAAGGGTTACTCGTACTTCAAAAAATGATGCCCGAGTCTAAGGTTTTAGAGCGTTTGTTATAAATGTTACAATGAAGTCTGATTTATCATCTTTTAGCATCTGTATTTTTCCTTCGGATGAGACAATATAAATGGAGGCCCCTTGTCATGGTATACGTTTGCACGTCAAAAACCTCTCAATGCTTCGGCAGGGTCTCTAGCCAAGAACAAAATCATGAAGCAGTGCACCAGGCAGGTATCTCACCATTTAAAGTCAACAATATTGGAGTGTCGTAAAGCAATAACAAAGCGAAGAAAATCTATCAAATGAAACAGGTCCATCATTTCTGTAGTTTGTTTCATAGTCACATTTTTATATTAAGGATTTATTTATTTTCAATTTTCTTTCCAGACTAAATTTTTTTCTAATTTTTCCTTTTTTGCTGTACAGACAATGATATTGTATTTAAAAATTCATAGGCAATCAAATTTCCTTATATGTCTTGTTGTAGATATTGTATATTTTATTTGCTATTTCTATAATCAGAAATAAAGAACAGATGATATACGGTAAATTGCATAATAATCAAAACGGACACAATTTTTATACGATGCTTGTGCTTTAAACAATGTTTACAGTCTTACAAGGGATGAAATAACGAATGGCATTTTCCAAATCATTTTCTCAATCATATTGTCATTGATGAGTTATTGATTTCTTATGTTACAAAAGATTTTATTTTTGTGTTCCTTTTAATTTAAATCTATTAGTCCCTTGATTTTTATAGAATACCACAAATACAAAAAAATCATTTCACCTAAAATCATTCACACAAAATAAAAATTTTAAATCAACTGTGATGAAATTTAGTTGTATTAAATAAAAATCCCAAGTTGTATCATTCTCTTGTATCGCTCTGTCATTGAATGGCTTTGGCTCTACCTGATAGGTAAAGATAGGGATTATTTGTCCAGCACAAAAAGGATTTCAGTATCACCAAAGAGACAAAAGTCGAAATGTTTGCACTAAATTTATAACGGTATAATAATATCAGATATTTAGTCTACATTTCACATGTATGCAGGGCAGGTACGGATAATCAAACGGGAGACGCTAACGTACTCTGGCATCTGGTCTAATTTCTAATTTCATGGATGGTTGCGTAGATCTGGTATGTTTTTGTGAATGTTATTGTGGCAAGGCATTAGATATTTTCCAATTGTCTAGAATGAAGTAGTTGATAATTCCTTGCTATACTGAAGGTGGTCATCTGTTTAATGTATAATATAACCGTTGCTAATGAGTTCATAGATCAAAGTCTTGTATAAAATTTTAATATCTTCAAGACGGTTCTTAATATACGTCTGCTTCAAAGAGAGTCTCTTGTGACAACGTCCTATCTATCAAATATCAACCTCTAGTCCAATATTATTGGAGTGAGATCGTCTGGGATTATCTTAATGATTGCATTTAATTTTGGATAATTATTAAAGTTCATCGATATTTTTCAATATTTTATACATTTTTACATTGTATATATTTCGACTTATTGTGTGAAACTGTATTTAAATTGGCATCTTTATTCAATGGTTTATTTATCAGCATGCTTTTTATAGACAACGAAACCCATGTCATACTTCTAGGTAAATTATTAAGTGGTAAGGTGTTATCAAAACGATAGATGGATAAAAATCACATTTAAAATAAACACTTAGCGGTTGCAATATAAAGATGTTATTAATGTTTTTAAGTTTCAGCAAATGCGGGTTCAACGTTAAATACACGAGAAAAGTAAACATCTAAGGACACATTCATGTCTACAATAGGCAAACATACCAATGTGAGGGGAATATCAAAAGGAAAGCGGGAATTAAGTGATTCTACAGAGGGAAAAAAGAGGAAAGAGGACAGTAATAGTACACAAGGCGCATAGACAAAATAGAAACACCTTTGGGAGTTATCTGTCCCGTTAGAAAGCAAATTTCTCGTATTGCGGACTTTTTCTTTTGCTATATAAGAAAATATTCTGACACAATTACTTTGTCTTTTGTCCTTAATGTTCATTTTATAGAAAGTTGTAAATATAAGGAAGCAATTTGGAATTATCACCAAGACAACGTGCAGACAGTGTCGTTTGCGGAAATGCTTTCTTCATAGATATTCATGACTCCGACCATAATCATTTGTTTACAAATAACCCTATTTGGAGAGGAACTTTGCAGTTCGTGGAGATGATTTGACGATATAGAGACGTGGGTTTGCTTTTCTGTATTATGTAAAATCGATGTATAGGAATTTTTCACTCTCGTTTAGATTCTGGTTGTATGTATACAATTTTAATTGTGGTATTTTTTTTATGTTCTTTCATCAAATCTGAATACATACACAGGGTATTCAGTCTAGTAAGACATATCAGGAGATTTATTTTCTTTTGCATTTTTCCATGGGAGATAATGTCGTGTTGATAAGTTAGAAGTGTATCACAGAAACATTTTGTGATCAATCATAATAAAACAATTCGTGCTAGAACTGTGCCTTGTTACACTTACTGTCTAGTTTATTTTAAATCATTTATCTAACATTAATTTCTTTCTACTTAAAATCCATTACCTTCAAAGCGAAGAGTTCATTGGTTTAATTGATATATCATACTTTAATCGTGACATTAGTAATGGGTAACACAAATTATAACTGTGAAGATTTTCTTTTAGTTAACATTATGTATATTGTGTTCGTGTTTTGTATTATCACCTGAGTTCGTACCCAAGCTTCGGTCTCCAAGAATGTACTTCTGAATTACCGGAGTTCACCAACCGATCCAGTATGCCTGTAAGATAAATAGGGAGCAAACAATATCCTCTGTATTAATATTTTGTTCTCTGGTTACTTATTTCCAATGATGATAAATCAAAAGAGCTCCACTAAAAGCTTTACTACGGTATCTTTGAATAAAGTAATTACCAGAGGCAGCAGTTTATGGACCTGAATTGTGTATGCTATATTTCAGTGGATAGGTAAACACTATCATTTCACAAAGGTAATGTCTCTGCTCTGTAAGATACCAAGCGTCAAATCTATGATATCTAAAACGCACGAGTACCATTGCTTAGTGATTAATAGTTTCAGTTAATGGTAGTTAAATCTGAAATCTACGATATTTGTTGATTGAATTTCAGAAGTTTTATATGTGTGTGCATTTCAATACACTGTTGTTGTCACGAGAAATTGAGAAATTGAAGAAAAGGGTTATAAACCGGTAAAGCACTCCATAACTAAGCATTGTATATTGACAGGCCGACATGAGTGGAAACCATGATATCTGTATATATCTGTATATCTGTATATATATATTTATATATATATATATATAAAGCACAAATAGAAACAGTGAAACACCCGGGAGTACATCTAAAGCACAAAGACACTACAGCTAACACGGCACCCTATAATTCACTCATATTCGTTCCCCGACGGGGATTCGAACCCATGACCTATGGTACCGAATCACCTAGCTGTCATGCATCCGACCGTCTAACCGACTGAGCTACCCGAGCTCCACAAAATAGATGTTTGTCTAATTTGTCTTTGTTTCTACAGGTATTTCTTCGGAGATCCAAGGCCCATTGTACTCCCAGGTGATTCACTGTTTCTATTTGTGTTTTATATGTTTACTTCTGTTTCAGTGATTGTATTCTTTCAGAGGATCCGCCTGCGTCTACGTCGGGTAAATCCCTTGACTTTCCTCGGCCGTGTTGTCATGTATACGATTAGCTAATGATTGGCTTTTAAAGCTCTATTTTTGTGGAGCTCGGGTAGCTCAGTCGGTTAGACGGTCGGATGCATAACAGCTAGGTGATGGGTTCGAGTCCCCGTCGTGGAACGAATATAAGTGAAATATAGGGTGCCTTGTTACTGTAGTGTCTTTTGTGCTTTATATATATATATGCTTTATATATATATATATATATATATATATATATATATATATATATATATATATATATATATATATAATCTGTCCTATGAACTGAACAACTTAAGCCTCCTACACTCTGTCTTGACGCAATACATCAACAAAATCAAGCTGTATGCTTCTTGGTTGTTAAATTGCGTTTCATACTTTGTATACCTAACAAAACTCACTTATGACATTAACTGAAAAATATTTTTTTAATTAAGGTAATTGGTTTGGAAAATATGATAGAAAGAAGATAAAAAGAATGTATGTGATCTCGTAACATGTCCTACACTTGTCATCAGTTAGTATGTGGGGTTTATTTGTTTGTTTGTTTGTTTTTCTCCACAGGATCATCTTCACGTTGTTGTGGATTTGTCCCTCATTCAAACCTTTGACGAAAGTCGCTATTCAAAAAGCGCAAATAAACGATGAAATTGCTCTGTTTGGTTTCGAATGAAAGTACCTGCGTTCATTCCGAATGTCGTATTTAGAGGCCATAATATGAAATTATGTATATATGTATCTTAATCAGGAAAGACCTTTATTACCATTTGGTTCCAAACACAAAACATATACATTTGTATGTATCAATATGTATATTAAACTATGATTTAGTTGACATATCATATACTGTACGAATGTTTTAATGTTGAATATTGGATTGTCTTCTTCTATTAATCATGCCTTTTTATGCCCTGGATGGATAGATCGAGGACATACTGATTTTGATTTGTGTGCCTGTGTGTTTGTTTGTCTGTTGTCACCTTTAACCTTCGCTATTCACAAAAACTCGTAAGTTTCAATCTTAAGATTACCGTTAAGACTGTCGTAAGATTTCTCTTAAGTAATATTCACGAAAGCTCTCCTAAGATCACTCGTAAACTTACGATCGCGGAAACGACCAATCATTTACGAACTATCTTAGGATTATCCTAAGTGTAAAACAGCCCTAGCAACGGCTATCGTTTTCAGCGGCGGATTCAGAAAGGGGGAGGGGGGGGGGGTTCGCCCCTGCTTTAAAACCAATATAAATAATAAATAAATAAATAAATAAATAAATAAATAAATAAATAAATAAATAAATAAACAAATAAATAAATATAAAAGGAACAGAGAGCTATCATCTGTAATTCACTACGCGACAGACTACTATGAATCCAAAATTAAAAATAATAATCCACTCTCAGAGTCATTTTGACTAAGTTTAGGGCTTTAATCCCAACCTCTTCCCTTTCTTGACTGAAAATATATGGTAAGTCGTAAAATATTTTTTAAATCTCTGCCTATAGATACTTCAAGTCTGTTAGAGAATTGTCCACCAAAGGTAATGTACGTGAGAGAAACCAAGAGACAATGGCGGATTTTGCGATGCATCTGGGTCAGGTGTATTCGAAACTCAGATCTGATTGATCTGTATTACAAAATCTACCACAGGTACAGTCAAATAACCATGTATAGAGAAAGACATGAATAACACAAAATGCATCGATTTTCTCGGCAGTTAATATACATATTTAGGAGGGTGAAGCTGTGCGTTTTAGTCCATAAAACCGGCATATAGCAGAAGCTCCCAGGGGTGGGCTTCCCTCATCTTAGCATTCTCCAGACTCCTCAATGCCTGGCTTCAGCCTCCTTACTTCAAAAATTGGATCCGATCCTGTGGTCGTATTCACAAAAAGTCTTAAGTGTAAAATTACTCTTACGACCGATCTTAAGATTAAGTGCAAAAAGTCCTAAGAAAAACTTACAATCGATTTTAATCGTAAGTTTACGGGTGCCTCAACCCAAGTTTATGAGTTACTCTTAAGTGTCATAAGACTTCAAAATTATTCTTTGTGATTTAAGCCGGTGTGGCCTAGTGGATAAGGTGCTCGACTCGTGATCGAGAGATCCAGGGTCCTGAGAACACTGGTGTTCTGTCTCACGGATGAGACAGTAAAAACCGAGGTCCCATGTCACTGTAGGCGTGGCACGTTAAAGATCCCTCACTGCTTCGGATGGGTCCGTTGCAAAGGTCTTAATTTGTATGCAATGCATCAGGCACCCCCCCCCCTTTTTTTTGTTACATATTTACTGGTAAAAATCCAGATTTTGTACCAAAAAATGGCCGAGAAGTTTGGCTAATACCCATTTGGGCCCCCTTTTCGCAATTCCTGGAACCGCCACTGTGGAGTAACGTAAAACAATAATCAATCAATCTTTGTGATCTACAATAGTTTTCATGCCATCGTTACAAAATTATTATTACAAAACGTTTGCCATATATAAGGGATCTCTCGCTCCTTTAGCTCATTAGTTTTCTGTGTGTCTGGTAGGAATCACACTTTGCATGCAGAACATGTTCATTTGAAAATTTTTTTACTTGATAGTATCATAAGCATCCTTAAGTGAATGACTGTATGAAAATCCATGTACTAACAATCTATAAATAACTCATTATTTTCAGAGGAGAATAATGGAATAATTACTTTTCTTGATCAATATGTATATTGGACAAGTTTTTTGTTATTTTTTCTCTTGAGTGAAGTATGTATGGGACATGTTTTTTTTTCTTAACAAAATTTTCAAATGCGCCTGTCCAACCCAAGTGATAAATGTTGCATGGTCCCTATAACAGAGAAAACATGGTGTTGTCCGGTCGGTTTCGGAGAGTTCGAGATAAGAAATTCCGGATTGAATCAGTTTAAATGAAATAAAACGAAATTATGTCCCATCACTTTTGGGTTAAAAATTGAACATTTTTGAGAAGCATAGGTGCCATATTGTAATTCGCGCAGTACCATCTTAGGCCATGACGTCAAGTCATGTGATGCGCATAAGATTTGCATGCATGAATGAATTGAGCACCATTCTGCCATATGTGGAATCCCTCTGATAGGTCATAGCAATATGGTGATTTATCTGCCCCTGATAAGAACTCTCTCACTTTCCGCATATCACGGTGAGGTATATAGGTATCATAACATTAAACATTTTTTCATTGACTTCAATGTTAAAGTCATAAAATTTCAAAACCCTTTTACAGTATCAAAAAATTTCACTAAAAATTATTATTATGAAATTTCAGTAGTACCAACTCAACACTTCTTAAAAATTACCACTATAACTTAGGTGTCCACGAAGGCAGAGACAAACACTGTTGTTAAAGTTCACCAACTGTTTTCGTATTTCCCATACACATGCACTTGTGGACCACACCACTTCTTGTTGAAAATTCCTCCTTAGAAACACCAACCTGCAAATACATGTTATACATGAAATCAATCTGCATTGAAATAAATTTCAAATTATGTACTAACCTTTAATTAAATTCAAACTTTAACTGAATTACAGCAACTCAAACATGGAACTACTTTGCAAATTGACGCCATTTTTTGACGTGGACCTAGGAGATTCCCCATGTTTATCTTTATGATACCATAGAGATGACTGCTACGTGATTGACAATACGTGTATCTCAATATGATCAAATGACCATACAAATAAAAGAAGTACATCGAATTAGCATTCATTGTATACATTTTATAGCAAGTTCTTTATAAACAAGGATATATAACTCTCCTTATTGAAGGAAAAAAATGTGTAAAAGTATCAAATAGACAAAGAAAGATAACTCTATTCAAAGTCGAAGCTTTTGTTTACAATGGGACTGGTATCTCTAAGGATCTGATCAACAAGATTTCCCCTCCCCAGGTTTCAATGGGGAGGTATACAGGTGTAATGGTTTTTGACCCCCACGTCAGTCTTTCAGTCCTATTCCCTACCTTTCTCCTCACACCTTAGTTTCACCTCTCCCTGCGATCTTGTTTGCTGCTTATCAATGAGTCAGTGACACATACAGTCATACAATACTTAACTTTTGCTACACTGCCTGTTTGTCTGTCTATCAATTTGTCTGTCCGTCTGCTTTCGTTAAATTGCAATATTTTACCAACTAGTCAGGTGTCACGTTTATTGTGAACAACCCAATCCGCTTTAGGGTGTGTTCGATTTCTGTAAAAAAATGATAAACTGATGGAAAGTTGTGGAAAATACAACAACAAAAGGATGATGAGTTTCAGCTGTATATATAAATGAATATCTGAAACATGTAACTAAAACAACTTCTCTGAGAACAATGTCATGACGAGGCTCATGAAACTGAACAAGATTAGAATCGATATATGACTTAGAATCAGAATTAGAAACAGAATCGGAAATGTTTTGCGGTTGTGACCAGCTCGTTCGCCGTTTTTCGGAGCATTTTCACGTGGACTGTCTACATCAATGCATTCCCACGAAATCGGAATCGCTGAAAATGGTAAAAGCATGTTTTTACGAATAATTCTGACTTTCTGTCCGTTAAGCCCCTGTCAACTTGCACACGTTCAAGCATGGCGTTCGAACTACGACCGCAAAAATGAACAAAACGTGGTGCGAACGCTGAGAGCGGCGTGAAGACTTACTGATACGTGTTAAGAACGGGATACGGACGCAGACGAACTTCCCTGAAGTCACGCCACTGCGTTCAAAACAAACTTCATGCGAACGCGCTCTGAATAGAACGAGTTAAGAACGTACAATAGTGTCGGATATTACAGGTGATATGTCAGAGCCTATTAAAAGATAGTAAAGCCTCTTAATGACTTGTCTGTTGGCAAGATTCATTGAAAAAATCGGAAAGGCAAGGAGAAACCCAGAGCCAAACCCTGGTGTTGGATTGAGAATCAAATTTAAATGACCAGAAATACATAATACATATCAGAGACAAAGACTACTTTCAAAGTATTCTATGTCTCTGTACAAATATAACCCGCGGTACCAAAAAGTAACTTATAAAAATGCGGCAATTATGAATTGGACAATTAATGAAAATAATTTACAAAACGCGGACTCAAATAATGAATAAAATTAACACTAACACATCTGGTACATATCCGATACTATTGACGCATATTCTAGTCTGTTATCGCCACAAAATACTCAGTATTATGGTCCAGGTTACTACATGTATGCTTCTAAGCTGGGTAAGTGTTTAGATAATGATTACAAAGTTGCTTCTCGTGAAGCTGAGAAAAATTTATCCAGACATAAAACCCATTATGATTGACGAGAATGACAGAGATCTTGTCCGTAATGTCAGTCTGAAAGCCCATATATGGTCTAAAGATTTGTATATTGCTATGTTTCAACCAAATAAGAATAGTGCAGAACGACAATAATGACCCTGTCATACGTTCTAATGACGTCCTTGGCGTTCTTTAAAAAATGACCTGCATGTGGCGAGAACGCGGTATTTAATGTCCCGACTGGTTTGACTATCATCCATCTGGGAATCATCGGTGATCACAATATATCTGTGATACGACATCCCACGGTCTTATCCCGTTCATGAATCATCTATCCCGTTTCTACCCCGTTCTCTACGCGTTCATCCATAAGTTCACGGGGCGTCTTTGGAGTTTGCACCACGTCTTCAACGTCCCCGTTGCGTTTGCGCGACGTTCTTTGCGTTCTTAACGTGTTCGAGCTACGCCCTAAACACGTACGTGTAAAACATTATCTGGACACATGACATTTTTGTTTACATTTGCATTTCTAGCAATAAGTATCTCCGGTGCATCCATTTCCTTTTTCTCTGCCTTCCTGACCTTGTCTCCTCCTTCCTCTCAGTCTTATGCTAGGCTAGTAGAAGGCCCATATCGGCTTGAAGTTGGGCAAAATACTGCATTTCAACTTTATATCAGCCATCGTGAACATCAGGAGAGTCAGTCCATTAATGGCTGTTCATTTGAAAAAAAGATATTGATATTATACATGTATATACATAAATTTGCATTATCATTGTTCACATCGTACCAAGCACGGAATGTGGACGTGTTACGGACTTCATATATGTGATGGAATCGTATTGTGGATATGAGTAGTCGGGACATTTTTGACAAGGTCTCGAATAAAAAGACAATGATGTGGTGAGAACGTTGCAACAACGTATTAAGATCACAATAAAAACGGGATAGGAACGGTAGAGACGTGGGAGAAGCGACGTCCTCGTATATGAGCGTTCGTGCCGTTCTTTCCGCGTTCGTCTCACGTTGCGAGAAATATTGTGAACCAATCAATTTCAGATTCGGGGACAAGTGAAGGGCCAGTAATTCAAGAATCTACCACATGTACACTATTAACACAGCTTGATATCTGGGTGGTACATGGACAACACGAGCGGATAAATTACAGATACGTAATGGTACTCTTGACACTTGACTATTTGGCTTTCATGAAAGCAGTCTAAGATATATGTATAGAGATGTAACGACATAGCTTCTCTTGATACGATATGTATCACGAAATGATACGTATCACGATATGATATGTATCACGATTATTCAACAACTATACGATACGTATCACAATAAACTTGTTTAATCGAGAAATCAGATTCATAATTTATTGCTTTGATATCATTAAGTATCCAAAAATGAATGTTACCATAGAACTAGAATCTATTAAACCCTTGATTTCTTTTCCACATGATTTAACCACACTTTCATTAGCAGAAACAATTAATCTGCCAAACAAATTTACTTTCGTAATGTTGGCTCCGAGAATTTCTAACAGCACCGTTGACAATAAAATACAATTATGGACATCTTCTCGAGACAAGCGTATGTAATATCTTAGTCTTTTACGTACGCTTGTCTCGAGAAGATGAAGTATGGTATGTTTAAACTTTTCGAGAATGTCACGTGTGTTGGCAGACTGATGTATATAACTAGGGGGGGGGGGGGGGGTTGTTTGTTTTATTTTATAATCATGTCATTTATTTTGAATCACGATGTGATATCAGAATATCTTTTCATTTGCTTTCAGATATATATGTTGTAATAATTGCTGAAAATTTCCTTCCCTGTAATGCTTTTAAGGCATAGAAAAATTTATGTAATACATTACAAATTCAATATACTGCGACTTTCGATGATAACATGTTATTTTTGTATTTCAAGATATTGAAATTGCAAAATATCTATAATTTTCTGAACTTGATATTTTAGCTTTGAAATGTAAAGGAGTCAAAAACAGGGAAGAATGTCATAAATGTGAAATTATGTCAGGAGCGTAGGAGAAGGGGGGGGGGGGGGCACGTGGTTTGTGGTTTGTGGTTTGTGGGGCCCCCACTTTTCGAGTAATATTTAAAGTTTAGATAAACTTAAATAAGACATTTTAAGCGAAGTAAATCTTTTTTCTTTTATATTTTTAATGTCTGGTTTTTAATCCGTAACTACAAAATTACGGATAAGGTTTTCTATTTTACTGGCGGTTGATGTATCCTGATTACACAACATGCTCTTTCAGCTTATGCATTAGTGTGATGTAATCCATTGTAAGCATTTATTATGTTTTGAATGATATTATACAAATCCGAGATTATGCAATAGAGTCGCATTTCTATAGTTTGCTCTTATCTGAAAGATATAAGCAGGTGTAGCCCAGTGGATGAGCTGAGTTGTTCAGCTTGTTACCAAGAGGTCCGGGTTCGACACCCGTCGAGGGCATGCCGGTGCTCTGACTGATAACGTGTCTGACATTCAAACTGCAAGACAATTCGTCAGCAAGAACGAGCACTGTGAAGCTTTCTTTGGAAAGTATTAAAGTGTGAACATTGTGACATGATGAGCAGCCACGGACCAATTAACTTGTGCATAAAAGGGTGAAATAAAAAATAACCACACTGTAACATGTTTTGTTGCTGATTAGTAGCCATAGTAGCCACTAAAGCACTAAAAGTAAATAATTCGTCTTTTATTTAATCATTCAAAGAGAAATTGGAATAAACTCAATCTGAAGTTTTTATGCGCCGCATCGAAAGATCCGTGGCATATTGTTTTTGCCCTGTCTGGTGGCTGTTGTAAACCTCCGCCATAACTTTGGAACCTTAAAAGATAGACTTCATATTTGGCATGCATACTCCAGTAATGAAGCCCTTTCAATTGACACCGGACAAGGTCAATGACCTTGAGACCTTCACTGTGACCTTCGTGCTAAAAATAGCTTTTTCGGACTTTGTTGCCGCCGGGGACACTTTCACTTTTGGACGGGTGTGGGCCCCCCCCCCCCCCCCCCCGCCACTTTTCACTGCCGAGCTACGCCACATAATGTGTATATTAATGATCGTTGTATTAATATTTTGCTAATGTTTTCATTTTATATGATAACATTTCTTTATGAATGTATGTATGCATGAGTACAACATGAATGAGCGAGTGTGTGAATGGTTTGACACTGACCAATGGACAGTTTAATGGACCTGGCGTCCTTTATGGCATCATTATAAGTATATCATTTGAATACGCTTCATGTAATTTTTTCACGAAATAAAAATAACTTATCTCTAAAATTACTGCTTAGGTATGCCATCTTATATATTTGCATAAGAAACTGACTATTTCATACTTATTAAATGACGCGCTCGGTAATCTGCCCACGCATTTATTCCAAGTACATGTAATTGTATGTTGGTATGACTGATTATAATATCTATCAGAAGTTATTGGTGGTACATTGTTATTAATATTGTATGACACCTTGAAATATATTGATTGATTGATTTTTGTTTTACGTCAGACCACGAATATTTCACGTATATAGAGACGGCATCTGCCTGATGCGGGCATACAGATTTTGACCTTTACAACGGACCCACCCGAAGCAGTTAGGGATCTTTAACGTGCCATGCATACCACGACATGGGGCCTCGGTTTTTACTGTCTCATCCGAAAGACATGACACCAGCATGACCAGAGCGGGACTCGAACCCCAGCCCCCCGATCAGGAGTCCGACGCGATACCACTAGGCCACGCCGGCTTCCTTCAAATATAACATAAATATTCAATATCAATGTATTCAATGTAGTCGTCATAATATTCGATTTCCGGACACAGTCTTGACTTGGTGACATAGGAATGTGTGTATTATATCAGATTCCTATGACAAACGATTCCATTGATGCTACGGATAAACATTATGGCGCATTTGACTCGTCTGCACAAAAATGTCCTTTCATGATATATGATTGATTGATTGATTTTTGTTTTACGTCACACTACAAATATTTCACGTATATGGTGACGGCATCTGCCTGATGCGGGGCATACAAATTTTTGACCTTTGCAACGGACCTACCCGAAGTAGTGAGGGAACTTTAACGTGCCATGCATACCACAACACGGGGCCTCGGTTTTTACTGTCTCATCCGAAAGACAGTACACCGGCATGGCCAGAGCGGGACTCGAACCCCGGCCTCCCGATCACGAGTCCTACGTGATTATAATGAACGGCAAAAAATCGTTAACAAATTATACTTTTATAACTTAGATCAGTTATTATGCATGTTTATGAATTATAAGAAATAAAAGGCAAGGCAAAATAATGATATATTTCTATAAATATAAATGCACTCCCTTATCATGTTTCTGTATCAAAAACAAACACCTTTTATTTTGCAAGTAATTCAAGAAAACCATGTTCAAAAACAAAAACAAACACACAACCCCCCCCCCCCCCCCCCCCCCCCCCCCCCCCCACACACACACACACACACACATTGCTAAACCTCGAACTTAAAGAGATATGGTTTTGATATTCTATGTATCTATTCACAAGTGACAATACTTTGTATCGAAAGTTCTACTAAGTGACCTTGATCTTTCACATTGACTCGAAGAAATAATTCCAATACATTCTTGTTGCAGTAACTTTTCTTTAAATTTTATTTCATTTTCTTCTTAATTTCTGAATATAGATCATTTACATACAATGTAATATGATATTATGTTCTAAATTATATTTTATTTCATCTTTAAGTCGTATATAAACAAACGGATATATTACAATATTCACTTATCAGTCCACTACCTTACAACCACAATGTATGTGTTTATATAGAGCATTTATATTTAACAGTCTCTCTGAGAGATCAAAATACTTCGTGCATTGTTCTGTATAGAAATAAAAACAATTATGCATAGTTCACAAATAACATAAAAAGAATCATGTCAAGATTAGAAAACAAGTTAGAAGAGCCACAGATATATGTCAATAAATATGTGTCATCAAGTGAGCTTCACTAAGTAACAGTTGAGGATACCATCAGCTGCTATAAGACATCCCCAAAGTTAATTTAGAAATCGTTCAGACAAAAAAGACATAACTGGTGATTGCATGCCGTAAATATAAATCTGTTTTCTATTCGGGATTGAATTCTGAGCATGAATGTGTTAACAGATTTAATATCATAGACATCCAAGGTAATCTCTGAAGTATTGGCTCTGTGCTAAAAATATAATACAATTTGTAGAGACAAGTAATGGAAAGAACTCCGCGAACCGTTATGTTTACATGCGATCCTTGTTTCCGTATGCGAACCGTTATGTTTACATGCGATTCTTGTTTCCGTATGCGAACCGTTAAGTTTACATGCGATCCTTGTTTCCGTATGCGAACCGTTATGTTTACATGCGATTCTTGTTTCCGTATGCGAACCGTTATGTTTACATGCGATCCTTGTTTCGTACGCGAACCGTTATGTTTACATGCGATCCTTGTTTCCGTACGCGAACCGTTAAGTTTACATGCGATCCTTGTTTCCGTATGCGAACCGTTAAGTTTACATGCGATCCTTGTTTCCGTATGCGAACCGTTATGTTTACATGCGATCCTTGTTTCCGTATGCGAACCGTTATGTTTACATGCGATTCTTGTTTCCGTATGCGAACCGTTATGTTTACATGCGATCCTTGTTTCCGTATGCGAACCGTTATGTTTACATGCGATTCTTGTTTCCGTATGCGAACCGTTATGTCTACATGCGATCCTTGTTTCCGTATGCGAACCGTTATGTTTACATGCGATCCTTGTTTCCGTATGCGAACCGTCATGTTTACATGTGATCCTTGTTTCCGTATGCGAACCGTTATGTTTACATGCGATCCTTGTTTCCGTACGCGAACCGTTAAGTTTACATGCGATCCTTGTTTCCGTACGCGAACCGTTAAGTTTACATGCGATCCTTGTTTCCGTACGCGAATCGTTAAGTTTACATGCGATCCTTGTTTCCGTATGCGAACCGTTAAGTTTACATGCGATCCTTGTTTCCGTATGCGAACCGTTATGTTTACATGCGATCCTTGTTTCCGTATCTGGTTTAGCTAGTTTTGTTTTGTTCCGTTTATGTTTTATTTTCTGTAGAAACATCGTGACATATTTCTGCCATCAACTTGTCAGATAATTATGTCAACTTGTCAGATGATTATGTCAACTTGCCAGATGATTATGTCAACTTGTCAGATGATTGTCAACTCGTCAGATGTGAATGTGGTCTAGGCGACATAAACGATACATAATCTGACAAGAACACCCAAAATCTGACAAGTCCGAGTTGATGAATAATTATTTTAACAATGTGTTTCAGAAATAAGTTTTCATAGAAAATAAAAAAGGTACTGTCTAGTATACTAGTATAATATTTCTGCTTAATGCATCATGGTAATAGAAACTTTGGTTGACAGATATGTGACCTCTCTGTGATGAATATGGAAACTCACTGCAATCGGATAGCATGACATTGATATCCATCACGGGGGATTATGGTGGGCCATTGGGTTAAATATCTACTTTCCGGGACTCCATTTACGTCTATCGTGGTCCAGTGCCAGTAACAAAAATTATTCACCAATAAATATCAGATGATTTCGGACACTTATATTTGATGAAAGTTGCAATAATAATAAAATAAATTTCGTTTAAAGTAAAATTCATCCGTGCCGATGACTCAGTTGAGCTATTGTGGTGATGAATTGTCCTTTGTCTATTTTCCTGTCGTTTGTAAACTCCTCATGTTTTCATCTTTTCCTAAGAGTGCACTGATTTAAAAGTTTTGGGAAGGTGGGCCCGTAAACCAATTGAATGACTAATGTCCTAAGTCAGTATGCACTTTAATCGAAAGCTCTCGTGATGCTCTGTGGTTTGTTTTTTCAAATTATTACATTATTAACAGTACATTTCCGTGTTAAGGTCTGTCATACAGCTAAGTCAGATGCTCCTATCTTTTCGGATATTTTCTACTCTTAGGTTATTTACTAGGATGCATTTATTTTGTGGATTTAAATGACTGCATTTTCATAAATGTAATGAAAAGAAATGGAACACAGAAATGATTTTTTGGATGATTTGCTTTATATATACATGTATATATTATAGGACAGTTTTTATGCTCAAGGTTAGCAGTTCAAATCCCGCTGGAGGCCAAAATGTTTTTTTCATTTAATTTTATTCCAAGCACAAGTTTTCAGTTTTTAACAGCACTCAGTAATTCTGACTTGCTCTTTTTACATATTTTTATATCACTGCCTTAATTTGTTCAGTGTACATGTAGAGAAGACAGTCTTAAGATACAATGCGACATGTGACAGTCAACACAATAAACAAAAGAATATCTGTATTTGCTAATTTCTTTAAGCAAACAATTGTTTGTGAATGAGCTTAGGTGTACCGTTAAGGCCCATTTTGACCTCTTCTTTAACACTTGTCATACATTGTGCGACTAATGTCTGATTTTTATTTCAAATTATACCATTAATAGATGTTTGAAATGCTGGTTTAAACGTTGTTGTTACACCTTTTTTTAGTATAGTATAGTTTATTGATCAAAAGCTGTACAGCTTATAGATTTCAATACATGATAATCAACAGATATAGAATAATATATAATAATACCTAATTCGGGTATCCCAGCACGTTAGATCGGTCGGCTCAAGAGGCTTATATCTCCTTCAGAATACCAAGCGATCAATTAAAAGTGAAAGTGAAAATGAAATTATTTTATATGATAAAGTGTCAGGAAACACTTAGCCACAATTACTTATCTAATACCCATTCAAATAAAAGAAATTCGCCTTATTTTGGCAATGTAAGTCCTGTTTTCGAAATGCTTAGATTCTCCATTTCTTTTATTTCTTCATCGTTTCTCGGTCCAAAATTCCTCGATACACAAAATGTTTCATGGCCTGTCCTTGGTCTAATTCCCTCAAAGTGGCTTTAGTGGAATTACCTCAGTTAGCCTATTTTGTATTGCACATTTTTATACATTCATGTATGGCAAACGTATTATGGTATACAAATGACCGCTTGTCCGTCTGCTCACATGTCGCACTGTATCTTAAGAATGCGTGTTATGAATTACTTAAAATTCACACATTTGTTTGTTATGATTGTCACATGATCTGTATACCTTTTGGTTGAATTTTGAGGTTTTTTGACAAGATGAACGATTTTAGCGTTGTAAGTATGGAGAATCTCAATCAATTTTCTTCAAACTCTTTAGAAGTATGCATTGCCTCCTTCTAGAGATAACAGAGGGCATCTATGCCTGTTATTATAGCTAGCCTACAAGAATTCCTACCTCATGGGATGCAATACACTAATGAATATACTGTATGAAGGTCACAAATTTGCTCTTATCTAGAGACGAGCGTATCGTGCTTATGGCGCAGTTATTTATTACCTTCTGTTTTGTATCATTTCGCTGCAGAGTTTTCCCATGTGATGCCAGACTACTATATTAGCGGTCATTTTGGGACTTTTTCCATTATTACCATATAAACTCAATTAACTATTACAGAAACCTACTCATTATCAGAGCAGATTTCGTGACTTCAGTCTCAATAACTATGTAAATATAGTCAATCAGTTGAAAAATTTAGATAAAACGTTGTGGATATACATTGTGATTGTGTTACAAAATTTACTTAAATCAAGTAGTTTTGTATGGGCAGTGATGGATAAAGTCCGAGAGTTGTAATCCAATGAGGGAGATAACTCTAGCAAATTCGAATAAAGCTGGGATGTATGAAAACACTCTATACGAGGTCATTTTAGTTGGTTGGTTGAGTGGTGTTTTACGTCGCTTTCAACAATTTTTCAGTTGTATCGCGACATGGAAGCAGGAGGTAACCAACCTCTTAAATATAGTGGCGCAACTCGGGAATCGAACCCGGATCGTCGGCGTCACAAGCCAAGCGCTTAACCACTACACCAAACCTGCCCCTTGAGGTCATTTTAAAAAATAATATAATTTAGCTAGAATCTTTTTTTTATTTCTTCATATTCAATGATTTTTGAAATAGTTTTAGTAGACATATATAAATACGCATTGCTTCAAAGTATATTTGTAAATTCTTTGAATTACATTACTGTGATAGTACAGTGGAATCAGACTTTACTTCATTCCGTCTATAAAGGTGAACGATTTATAATTACTAGTCGATTGCACACTGGTTTTATGATATTCAATGTTTTGTAGAATTGCAATCAACAAAACTGAATTGACATCTAAAGTCAAGTCTTCGTTTGAACATAAATATTGATGTAGAAGCACTGCATCTAATGTCAGCAGCTAAAACTAATTTTGATTTAAGCACATAGAGATCGTTGCCAGTGACTGTGTTAACAGCTATTCTCATTATTAAAACCTCTTCACAACTTCTCCCTACGTTTATTACAGGTTTCGTGACAGTGTCCGTGTTTCCTATCAAAGCAGTATCTGAATCTATAGTCAGACAATATACAAGTTGCTTTTCCTTGAGTACCCGTAGGTAAGACACAAAGGATAAAAAAAGTTAATAAAGCTACACGTGACTGAAATCCCGCAAATGTTGCAGATATATAAGTTATATTCGTGTTGAAATTCTGTTGCAATGGTGGAGTCTACGTCAGAACACCATATTTACAGTAGGATATCAGGATCTCTTAGTGATTTAACTGTTGACCACATTTTCAGACAGAAATGTACCTCAGACTTCGGCCCATTAAATCAGCAAACAAAACGTAATTGCACAACAGGGCAATAGACTGATAGAATTAAACCATATCCTGCAGTATTGCAATGAGCATACGCTATCTAGCTGAATTTATTTATTTATAGCTGACCCAATCTAAAAATTGCATTCACATGCCATACAGTAAAAAGATGTTCAGCGCCATCTGACTAAGTTTTCTCAATCGGTACTACTCGTCTATTTCCGTAACGGACGCATAATGTGCACTCTTTCACAGGATTGTAATCTTGTATAGTATCCATGTGTACATCGTCTTGAGTACATCATTACATCATAATACATGCATTCGAAAATAAATAGTTACTATTTGAATTTTTGTAATAGCAATAATTATTTCTGAGTTGGTATTGAGCGAAAAATAAGATGCATTTTCCGTACTTCTTTCAAAATCTTCATCGAGTGTTTTTGAGATAGTTCTGCCACGAGAACGAGAAATAATTTTTGAGAAGTAAGGCAGAGACAAAACGGTTGGGGATACAGATTGATACTATTACCTACATACAATCATAAACAATGGCTTTTACATGTGTGAAAATTTTCAGCAATACCAGCATCTTTATTTAGTGGTAAAATTCCCACTAAGTGACCTCTGACACTATCAAATATTTATTCGTAACATCAACACTGTCATGGGAAACATGTCATCAAAACACTAGTCGATGTATCGTATCTTCAGACCTTTCTGTTGGTATAAAACAAGAGACAAACTTTGAATAATTTAGACCAGTTCTCACACTGTACTGTTATATGACAAAGTCACGATAAGAATTTGATATGATATGAAGTCATTCTCTACCCAGAGTTGTCGTTCGTTTTCCTTCACGTACATCTCTGTCAACGCCCGATAAAACGTATCATAACATCAAATATTTTCCCTTTGACTTCAATGTTAAAGCCATAAAATTTCAAAACCATTTTACAGTATCAAAAATATTTCACTGAAAATTATAATTATAAAATTTCAGTAGTACCAACTCAACACTTCTTAAAAATTACTTCTATAACATAGGTATCCACGAAGGTAGAGACGAACACTATAGTTAAAGTTCACCAATTGTTGTTTTCGTATTTCCCATACACATGCTTTTGTGGACCACACCACCTCTTGTTGAAAATTCCTCCTCCTTGGAAACACCAACCTGCAAATACATGTTATACATGTAATCAATCTGCATTGAATCAACTTTCAAATTTTGTACTAACCTTAAATAAATTCACACTTTCACTGAATTACAGCATCTCAAACTTGGAACTACTTTGCAAATTGACGCCTTTTTTTATATGGACCTAGGGGATTCCCCATGTTCATTGTTATGATACCGTAAAGTAGTACCGATGTCGAATCACAGGTAACTCGGACCGAGTTGATAACATGATTTAGAAAAGGGCTGAAACTTCCAGAGCAGGGAGTTTGGAAAGGCTCTCCATTCCAAAAATGTCAAAAACGCCCTATAAAAATATAAATTTACTTAAAATTAAGGGTCGAAAGCTGACATCGGATAATTATACATGTAATTCTATTTTTGTACCCAAATTCATAGCAAATTACACGAAATATTCTATACAAAATTCTATATACAACGTTAGTAAACACTTTTTTTGACAAGGACTATTAGCATTATACCAAAGTGTAGATATATCTTGAAATAAAAATTATATGGATTTTTTAAAGTTTTGTACAAGATTCTTGTAAAATAGCGTTGACAGAGGTGTAATGGCTTCAGCACACGGAGCCCTAGGTAAAGAAAGGACAAGGAATATCAATTTCTATGATATAAATAAAATTACATTCGTACTCAACATCGGATCTTGAAGATCATTTTGCGAGAACATTGATCATTTGTTTACCCAAGACATTAGTCCCGCAGTTATTGTGAGAGGTTCAATGGGCATTTTGAATTTTCGAATCTGTGAAACAACTTATAAAAGGCCTTAGAACATTAATTTTCCATGCATTTATGCTCATGAAATATAAGAGTCGAAAGTATAGTATCAATAATATATATTTATTATTGTTTTTAATGTCGCCGCTGTGTATTCGCATTGACTGTTTTTATTATTCATAAATATATTTGCATTGGACACGCTTCTAAAGCGTTTATGAGTACTTAAGTTTAAAATACCAGCTATAGGAATAGGAAAAGGTTTATAACACAGTACGTCATGCTTTAAATCAGCCTCATCTGAAGACGAAGGATACATAGTGAGACAAGGTGATAAATCACCATACAAATCCTAGCCGGAATCGAACCCTGGTCCTCGGATTTAAAGTCTAGTGGATACCAATGTATCTCTCTGCTGCTTCGTCTGTGTTTAGCCGGAACGGGCAACATTGCTATACACGTACATCAAATACTCAGATAAAACAAATATATCTAGAATTCACAAATGCACCATTAAACTTTACATATGGACAATATATCTAATTTTCTTTGTAGAGAACCACATCTATAATGAATGATTAGGCCATAATAAGTCTGTTTGTTTCCCAAAACCCCGACCGGGTTAAATGAAAGACGCCGAGCCAAAAAGAGTTTTGAAGTAAAAGTCGTTTTTTTTTTCTTTCTGGAAAAAGAATTATCTGTCACGCCAAAATAACGTCTGGTAAATTCCGATATTGTATTGATACCTTCCATTCTTGTCAGTAAGCATTTAAACACACAACCGTTGTCGTAGGATTATTAATTACTTGTGAAGTAATGAATACAACAATAAGTTACTTTAATGACGAATGGCGCATTCACCTGCAAGCCAATATGACGTCGAATGTTTATCTGCATACGAACGTGGCAATTATACAAGAGGAGGTATTGGAAAGTCATCACTGACACTGACAAACTAGGGAGTATTACATGTATACCTCATTATATTGTTTATACATCTCGTTAATGCATACAAAACCGATGAGGCCTAGTGGATAAAGTGCTGGGCTCGTGATCGAAAGGTCCCGGGTACGACTCCCGCCCTGGGCGCACCGGTGTTCTGTCTTTCGGATGAGACAGTAAAAACCCGAGGTCCTGTGTCACAGTAGGCGTGGCATATAAAGGATCCCTCACCGCTTCGGATGGGTCCGTTGCAAAGGTCTAATTTGTATGCAATGCATCAGGCAGATACGTCACGTGAAATAATCGTGGGGTGACGTAAAACAATATTCAATCAATCTATCATTGTTAATGCATACAAAATCATGCATCATACAAAAACTTTCTTGTATCCTCATTATGTCATATTAGTATCGAACTATAGATAATCTGCTCTATAACAGCATTTAGGCTATCGAATCTTATTGGCGAAAATGAGTCCGACAGTAATTCGAAGATTCATATGTGATTTGGTGGATTCCCAGAGTTCGCGGCGGTTTCTAATTCTGAATTATGTCAGTGTGAGACAAGTTCACAGTTTAAGACATTTCAATGTGGAAAGTGGTTAGACTATACCAAATCTAACACTGCACACACTGGCGACATATATTAACACACAGACTTTAACGGGTGGTCTAAACTGATGACGTGTGGAAAATTCCAAAGGATCGCCAAAAGTCTCGAGAGCAGTACATGTATATACTGCAGGTATGTGTGAAGCTCTCACCATTCACATAGGAAACCTAGTCTTACAAAATGAAACATAGAATCATTTGCAACAGATTAATCTTCCTCTTCTTCTTCTTCTTCCAATATGAAGTGTACTCAAAAGTTGAGCGTTATACTTCATGTGGCAGTCAAGATAAAAGACTCACAGGGCAATATGATACAGTTAAATATTTAAAGTCCTTGATCCTCATCCTAAGCTGAAGTGGGCAGGTGGCATGTTGCCCATTGCAGTCCGGTAGTACTCAAAAACATGCTGATGTCATTGCTGATGGAAGTCTGTTCCAATCCCTGATGGTACGTGGGAAGTCTGCTTTCCCGGAGAACTGTGGACAACAGACCGGAAGGCAAATTTTGGAAGAAGGAAAACCGGTATATATCCTTTTTCGTTGTTGGGATGCGAAAGGTATGTGTCCCCCTGTCCTGGTGTCTGTCTGGATTAGGTATTGTTCTGCTGGAATGACCACTAGATTGTGTTGGATCTTGAATAGCAACAAAAGGCGGATCTTAAACTCTAATTTATTCATCTTTCGGTAAAGTAGTAAAATCGATGTATAAAACAGCAGACAAATAATTATAACATAATATCAAGTTTAAAAAAAGCAAACTTTGATAAACATCTCAAAACATTGCGTAGTTGTCACATCTTGTTACCCACCTGAAAGTTTTCGATCTCCTTTAAGTATTAATGCAGTGAACAAGCAGTTGGGTCTAAAGATAGTGTTGCAGTCGAATTATATCGAAGTAAATGATGATATATGTTCATTTCTGACATAAACTATGTGCCATTTGTGTCTCGTTTGTACAGAGACTATGTACCATTTGTGTCTCGTTTGTATAGAAACTATGTGGCACTTGTGTCTCGTTTGTATAGAAACTATGTGGCATTTGTGTCTCGTTTGTACAGAGACTATGTGGCATTTGTGTCTCGTTTGTACAGAGACTATGTGGCATTTGTGTCTCATTTGTACAGAGACTATGTGGCATTTGTGTCTCGTTTGTACAAAAACTATGTACCATTTGTGTCTCGTTTGTATAGAAACTGTGGCATTTGTGTTTCGTTTGTACAGAGACAATGTACCATTTGTGTCTCGTTTGTACAGAAACTATGTACCATTTGTGTCTCGTTTGTATAGAAACTATGTACCATTTGTGTCTCGTTTGTATAGAAACTATGTACCATTTGTGTCTCGTTTGTATAGAAACTATGTGGCATTTGTGTCTCGTTTGTACAGAGACTATGTGGCATTTGTGTCTCGTTTGTACAGAGACTATGTGGCATTTGTGTCTCGTTTGTACAGAGACTATGTACCATTTGTGTCTCATTTGTACAGAGACTATGTACCATATGTGTCTCATTTGTACAGAGACTATGTGGCATTTGTGTCTCATTTGTACAGAGACTATGTACCATTTGTGTCTCATTTGTACAGAGACTATGTGGCATTTGTGTCTCATTTGTACAGAGACTATGTACCATATGTGTCTCATTTGTACAGAGACTATGTGGCATTTGTGTCTCATTTGTACAGAGACTATGTACCATTTGTGTCTCATTTGTACAGAGACTATGTACCATATGTGTCTCATTTGTACAGAGACTATGTGGCATTTGTGTCTCATTTGTACAGAGACTATGTACCATTTGTGTCTCATTTGTACAGAGACTATGTACCATATGTGTCTCATTTGTACAGAGACTATGTGGCATTTGTGTCTCATTTGTACAGAGACTATGTACCATTTGTGTCTCATTTGTACAGAGACTATGTGGCATTTGTGTCTCATTTGTACAGAGACTATGTACCATATGTGTCTCATTTGTACAGAGACTATGTGGCATTTGTGTCTCATTTGTACAGAGACTATGTACCATTTGTGTCTCATTTGTACAGAGACTATGTACCATATGTGTCTCATTTGTACAGAGACTATGTGGCATTTGTGTCTCATTTGTTCAGAGACTATGTGGCATTTGTGTCTCATTTGTACAGAGACTATGTGGCATTTATGTCACAAGGAATCTACATGTGAAGTTTTAAAGCCTTACACTTTTTGGTACAAACGATATAGTCAATGTTTTTGCCACAGAGTCAGAGTCACAGACAGGTCAAAAACTAGATGCCCAAGAATTTCATTCCGGGGGCATAAAAACGAACTTGTGTTTCTTTTTTCCGCTAGTATATATAGAGAGATTTCTCTGATTAAATAAAGGTGTCTCGAATGAAATTTTAGTAGACATAACTCTATTCTAAATATATACATCTGTATTTTGAAAAGAGATTTAAATTGAAGACATTTCTATTTAAGAAAATGAGATATCTCTAGATTTATTGTAGATATCTCCCTATCGAAAATTAAGATGTCTTTATTTTAAACAGAAATCTCTCCTTTTATTGTTAACAAAGTAACAAGTTGGATTTACTTATGTGTGAAAAGGAAATCCGAAATTTCACATTGGGGGGTTCACTATATAGTAGTTTTTCCTCGGGGTAAATGGCTAAAAGAGGGGAATCATGGCTATATAGCCAAATTTCCCCCAGGGGAACGACTTCTATATAACCATTTTTTCCATGGGGAGGGAAATTGCCATATAGCCATTTTCCGGGGATGGAGGGATGGCTAGGGGGAAAACTACTATATAACACCGGCTCTCGACGACCAATTTACTTGGTTAGCTAGTTTATGAACCTTACTTCCCATTTCCATGTACTCAAATGAGAATACATTTCAAAGTTCAAATGAAGGAAAACTTATATTGACTCTCAAAACTAAAACTATCGAAAATCAACATAAATATGCCAATGTAGCACACTGGATAATGTGCTCGGCTCGTAACAGACAGATTCCGTGTTCGACTTTCGGCGAAGGCATTCTGGGTCCGGCGCCATAAACTGAGAATATACTTAAGTCAAATATTTCATTTTAATTTATTCCATTATCAAACGTTCTAATAAATTTTCATACATAATGGTTTAATTATAATTATTTATGGATAGAACAAAACTCAATAAAATCCAAATCCCAGTTATTTATTCATTGATAAATAGAAGAGTCAAGATTTAAGTAAATTCTCATTTTATGGCGCTGGACCCTGGTGTCCTGTTTTTCGGTTGAGACAGTGAACACGGAGATCACCTGTCATGATAGGCGTGGCACGAGAAGATCCCTCACTGTTTATTTATAAAATTTCGATTTACAATGCATCAGGCAGACGTTTACATATACGTGGAGTAACGTAAAACAATACTCAATCAACCAATCAAAAACGAGGAATGGAGTAAAAGTACGGAACATCATCCGACCTATGATAAATACATCTTTCGCCATGTGATCTTATTTTCGGAATGCCGTCTTTCCTCATTTATATTGACTATATTGGTAGACTTGTTCAATGAAACATTAAATATTATCAGTCATTTCTGATCACAACTTATGCAATCATCATAAATAACTTATGATTATTCCGGCTTCATTGTTATACTGTTAGTCTGTGTATAACCCTACAGGCTAAGAAGAAGAAAATATTACCATATATGTGCACTTTTATCCTCAGCACGTGCGATGAATTCATATTTCCAAGTTATCCTACAGGATCATTAAGTTTGAGACTTTACATTGAAGTACATTCCATTTCTTCTATTCCCAACCGGTGCCACAATTACTTTGAAAACGAATATTTTTGTGATGTCTTTTGTGTGCTTATTCTTGTTTTCTCTACACTTCATTGGTGACTATTTTTGTAATGTCTTTTGTGTGCTTATTGATGTCCTCTCTACACTTCATTGGTAACTATATTTGTGAAGTATTTGTGTGATAATTTTTGTCTCCTCTGCACTTCCTTGGTGACTATTTTTGTGATGTCTTTTGTGTTCTTATTCTTGTTTTCTCTACACTTCATTGGTGACTATTTTTGTAATGTCTTTTGTGTGCTTATTGATGTCCTCTCTACACTTCATTGGTAACTATATTTGTGAAGTATTTGTGTGATAATTTTTGTCTCCTCTACACTTCCTTGGTGACTATTTTTGTGATGTCTTTTGTGTTCTTATTCTTGTTTTCTCTACACTTCATTGGTGACTATTTTTGTAATGTCTTTTGTGTGCTTATTGATGTCCTCTTTACACTTCATTGGTGACTATATTTGTGATGTATTTGTGTTCTTATTCTTGTCCTCTCTACACTTCATTGGTGACTATTTTTGTGATGTCTTTTGTGTGCTTATTCTTGTTTTGTCTACACTTCATTGGTGACTAGTTTTGTGATGTCTTTTGTGTGCTTATTCTTTTTTTATCTACACTTCATTGGTGACAATTTTTGTGATGTATTCTTGTGTGCTTCGTCTTGTCTTCTCTACATATTTTTGGTGACTATTTTTGTGATGTCTTTTGTGTGCTTATTCTTGTTATCTCTACACTTCATTGGTGACTATTTTTGTGATGTCTTTTGTGTACTTATTCTTGTTATCTCTACACTTCATTTATGACTATTTTTATGATGTATTTGTGTGATAATTCTTGTTTCCTCTACACTTATTTGGTGACTATTTTTGTGATGTATTCTTGTGTGCTTAGTCTTGTCTTCTCTACACTTATTTCGTGATTATTTGTGATGTATTCTTGTGTGCTTAGTCTTGTTATCTCTACACTTAATTAGTGACTAGTTTTGTGATGTCTTTTGTGTGCATATTCTTGTTATCTCTACACTTCATTAGTGACTATTTTTGTGATGTCTTTTGTGTGCTTATTCTTGTCTTCTCCACACTTATTTGATGACTATTTTTGTGATGTCTTTTGTGTGCTTATTCTTGTTATCTCTACACTTCATTGGTGACTATTTTTGTGATGTCTTTTGTATGCTTATTCTTGTTATCTCTACACTTTATTGGTGACTATTTTTGTGATGTCTTTTATGTGCTTATTCTTGTTATCTCTATACTTCATTGGTGATTATTTTTGTAATGTTTTTGTGTGCTTAGTCTTGTCTTCTCTACACGTATTTGGTGACTTTTTGTGATGTCTTTTGTGTGCTTAGTCATGTCTTCTCTACACTTCCTTGGTGACATTTCTCATACGACCGAGTCAGATAAGATGTCTTCTTCACTTTTTCGTTGATAAAAATAATTCACTATCACAGACAATGTAACTTGATATACATTTTGCACAACAAGCTTTACTATGGCAGCTTTAGCAGAAACTTTTGAGCAAAAAAACCCCCTTATTTTAAAACGTCAAATAGTATTATAGTATATGAATGAGCTGAATCATGAACGATAACCATAAAAGTGTAAGTAAATTTAGTATGAGGTCATTTCCATTTGACTGAGTATTTTTACGTCACTTCAAGATGACCCACCCTACCGTGACAAGGGACCTCGGTTTTCACTGTCTCATCCGAAAGACAGGACACCAGTGAGTTCAAGAACCTGGTACCACACGGTCACGAGCAAGTACTTGAGCACTGAGCTATGTCTTTTGTACTTTCTATTTGGAGAGTTCTACATGTTTGTGTTTATGGTAACATTTTTTCAGAAGACTGCATTTAAGCGTATAGGCGTGCTGAGAATATGAAAATGATGTGAATGAAATTGTAACATCGGAAGTCAAGCTTAAGTAGAGTGTTTCTGAAAATTCTTTGTCTAATGATTACTCTTACAGAAACAGACTTTTCTAGTATTTCTAAATGGTGTCGTTATGAACCATTCTATCTAGTTTTCCGCACGCATGATTAGTTAATCAGTGTTAGTTTCAACCAAATCGTGATTTGTCTGGCTATAGAACCAACGTTGAGGGGTTAATGTCTCTGACAAGCATCAGTGGGTGTAAAGATGTTGCACTTTGAAGAATCCTCGCATTTTGTGATTTGTTTATCGAGTCTGATTCGAAGTTAATATTTGCTTGATGTATGATAAGATTTCCAGTCGACTGAAATTAATTAGCTTCCAAACTTTATTGTGGACCTGAATATTACTTTAATTGGGATATGATTTAAGGTACGTAGATGACGTAAGTCACGGAAACATACATTAATGTTAGATGATTTCTGGCAAATTAGAAAAGTAGAACAGAAGAAAGGATGGAATCACAAGCACCATACACAATTGATCTGGAAAGATTTGAATCATAAAGTAGAATTATCTGACTAACTTGAAGTTATTCTTCTGAGGCAGATGAAATAGATTCGTTGTTGTAAAGTCATCTTGTGTCTGTATCAAGTATCATTAATAACAAAATCCACGCTTGTCGCTTTATCTGGGTAGTAATTGGCATTTGAATAAATGTGATGGAATGCCTCAAAGCGAAAGCATAAAACTGTGGAACGTGGGCGAATTATACTTGGTCATTTACAATTTTACTAATTTCTGAAATAGTATAGTTTAAATCATGTCATGTAAAAGACTGAACTTCTGTAAACAATATTTAGTTTTACTTTCGTGAAGATACACAGCGCGAACATCTCTCTTTCATCCATCTTCTTATTATTTACACAAACGACATAAATGTGAATATATAACATTGCAATTAGGTTCGTTTCTGAATAGATACAATCCTGAATTTCTCAACAAACTTCACATCAGTCTAATACCACTGGTAAAACTATGAGATGTGCAAATACTGCAGAGATGCGTATCAACAGTCTGCTTTAAGAATGTTCTTCACCATGTCTTCTTCACTATGTCTTCTTCACTATGTCTTCTTCAACTAATCCAATTTTTTTTTCACAAAAGCAACAAATGCATACCTCGACATGTACATAATTCAATAAAGGCGTTTAAAATACATTCATTTTTGTACTTAACAGATAATTAATAGAAATGAATGTAAAAATGACAAGTGATTTTATTTGCGACATTAAGTTTGGCTTTCTGACATTAGTTAAAATAAAACCGAGAGTGAGTATCTTCTACCAACCCCTTTGCAGCAATCGTACCCATTACAAAGACTAAAGATTTGTTTTTCATGTTAATAGAAGCACTGATTTATTTTATTTTTGTTTTTCTAAGTAATTAGTGCTTTAAAACTTGAAATGACAAATAAACTAACAATATATTTATATAGTGTCATCTTTATTCTTCTTACTTATCTAAGCCTACGGTCAGTATTTGAGTCCAGACAGGCTTACGACTGTCTAGGGGTTTGATGTAGTCACAAAGCATTCAGATTGTTTATACAAACATCATAAATTCTTATCAACAACACAATATTCTTAAACAAAATATGTCAATCGATTCTGTTTACTTCTTCTGCCATTACTCTACCGAAGAGGTGCCTTAGCTTTAGAACTGCCTTCAGACGTAAAATAGACATATGATATAAGTTATGTTATTTATTTACTGGCATTCTTTAAAGTTTGATTGTGATCTTTTAAATATTTAATATACTTTATTGTTGTCAACAATCTTAATCATATTATTCATATTTATTTTCTTATTACATTGTTTTGGCTTTGATTAATGGAAATTCATTTTTCAATAAATAATTTTTTGAGATTATTTATTTTGTTCAGATGGATAATTTTCGTCCCAGGTATTTCTTGTCTGGGTATTGCTTTCTTAATTTGTCGAGGCCTATGCCTTTATTGCTTTGAATGTGACTTTGGTGCTGAAAAAGCTTTATGCTGTATATTTTAATCATCAAATGACTGGCTTCTCTGAACCTTAAAAATCATCATGGTGGAAAACTTGTCCTCTCCGACTACAATTTTCGATTCCTAAATTTGATTTTACGATGATATATTTATATATAATTTTTATGACTGTTCATATTGGCTTGCCTCTTGGACCTTTGTATCTTATATAGAGGCTTATTTATCTTTGAAATGTTTTATTGAATGGCATGCTTTGCGGACATAGAATGATGAGCCCCTTTATTTATTAGAAAAAAACTGAGTATATATGTTCATATGTTTGCTTTTACCGTAGGGCTTTTGTTACAGTTATGTCTTCATACAATTGAACCAATTAAAGAAACGTATCTAGAAATGTATCATTCATATAAAAATATAAAATTCAGAAAAATAAACCTTTAGCAATATATCTACGTATCAAAATGCAGTCTACATTTTAAAATGCGAATAAAGAATAAAAATAAAATGTTTTATGATTATATTTTCTTTATAAGACTTGAGAGTATGTTCGACAGTAAATGTTGAATGCATACACAGTTCAAAGTCTTGTATGTTGTCAAAATAATAGATGTTTAGGAAATTTGGTCTTCAGAATAATCCAGACAAAAGTATTCATTATAAGGAAATGTCTCTCCGCATTCTATTACTGACATTTAATCTTACTATCTTATTCTTGCAGGAATCTAACTGACTGGAAATAATGATCTATAATATGATGAATGCCCCGAAAATAATTATAATTTCTGGATCGAGAGAAGTAGACAGGAAATACCCAAGTCATTATGTTCTATTATTCCAGAAATCATCAAGAAATAAGAATTTTACAGTCTTGGGAAAATGTTTTACCATCATGCAATTTTTTTTTTTTTTTGGTCTCTAGTACAAATCAATGAGGGTGAAGTTATGTTTTCTTTATTGTGTTATTGCCATAATTCTAATTAATAATATAAATGTTATATGAAATGCACGTTATGTTTAAAAGAGAAGACAGAAGAAGACTTCTGACCTATCTGTATGACACAAAACACCAAAAACTTTCACATAAAACATGATAATATTTACATAAACACAGAAAACATTACAAAAATATTCAATTGTGCTGCCGTTACGATACCGACTTAGGACGGTCAATTAAAGTAATATATTGATAACAATAAAGATTTTAATTATCCATTATGCATTATAAGCGTTTGAGGGTAGCAAAACAGAGAGAGAGAGAGAGAGAGAATGCACGACTTGTTAAAGATTCATTATCCTATCATTTTAACGTGCTTTTTCGTAATTTAATATTCGAATTAACGCTTCAGGTTTACTTACTATGAAACATTTAGTTGACCCTTCTGACAAGCATATTCATTTCCTGTATTTCTGTATTGTTTGCCATATGTCATAGTACAAGAAAAGCAACATCTGAATTTATAAATAAATAAATAAATATCTATATATATATAATATATAATATGTAAAACATAACAATAATATGTAAAACATTCTTCAATTACCCTTTGCTATGTATAATGGAAATTTTAAATATAACCTACAAGTATCATTAGGAAAAATGCTAAGATACCGAGCGGAGTAAGGAACATTCATTCCTCTGGACAAAATTGGAGATACTGGCAATCATAAACTCATGGAAGAGACAGGAATGGAATCAGGTGCGGTGAAGGAGTAATCATCCCCTGCTGATTGTTGTCAGCCGCCGCGATGCCATACTATTATTTTAGCTAGTATAACTCTTGTATAGCTCCATGGTGACTTCTGCCACATAACTGAGCCAGTAACTCCTCTTTTTTCTTAGTCATATGAAGTGGTAAAGGTTATACCGTCGTCACAATCGGTCAAACGTCATTATAAGTGAAAATGTGATATTGTATTATCACAGTACGAACGGTTTAACAAAGTAATAAATCAAATAAAGAAGTCAAAGTTTCAAACAATGATTTCTGATTAGAGCAAATACGTTAACAGATGTAATCAAACCAAAAGTCATAGTAGCGTAGATTAATTTAATCATGGGTGACAAGTATATACTGGCAAAGTACATCGCGGTGTACCACTCACCGTCGACGATGGCGCACTTACGTATCTTCCTCTAAATACGGTTTGAATCTTGACACAGTAATGAGAAAATTCAGTCAGTTTTCGAGGCTAGTCGTATACCTCTGCCCGTTTGTAGATATTTTCGAAATTGACTAGATTTATCGGAACTACCACTGCATAGTTAGTAGAGTGGTTGATTCGAAATTAATGTCAACTTTTCGAGACGAACCAAATCAATTGGAAGAGGCATTAAAAACTAACAAAAGTTTGCACGTAAAATATGTTCATTGCTTCGGGTGGCTCCTATGCGAAATATAAATCTCGACGAAGTGCAAGAGACAAATTTCGTCCCCATATGAATGAAATAATCATGGAGTCACAATAAACAACCAACTTAAAAGTAGAGATGTGTAAGGAGATAAAGCTATATAATATAATCTATACCAGGCAGAGTAAAATACTTTAAGTATAAATACTTATTGTTTAACTTAACGAATATGTGGTATTGCAGGTTAAGTTCCAAACAAAACTAAATTTGTGCAGACAGCTTATTTTCTACAATTGTCCTTTAGAGAAATTTAAAATACATGCAGATATTGATAATCTGAATTATATATACAAGAGAAAACAGAAGACATCTGACAAAGCTGTATGACACGAATCACCAAGGACACGCACACAAGACATGATAATGGTAGAATATACACGGAAAAACACATACAGAAATATTCGATTGTGCTGCAGTTACGATACTACAGCACAATCGAATATTTCTATATGCAGTTTTTATATACGATATAATATTAATAAGTCTTTAATGCGGTTCTTTTGACCATGAGGATTCTCGCTGATTTAAATATATGGGGGTTATCGGGACACACATTTTTATAAAAAATGATGTAAACTCTAAATTTAAGTACTCTGACAATGATATCAAGTACTTTTGGAATGACAATATGTATGTAGTATCCGTCGATCAATTCTTACAACAAACCACCGGAATTTCATTTGACACTAATTGTTCACCTTTATTAGCCGATTTGTTCCTTTATTTGTGCGAAACAGAATACATGCAAATCTTCTGTAACATCAAAAGAAGCATTAGTCAATTACCTTTTCGTTAAAATTCAGATATTGATGATGTATTGTCCATTCATAATAACTTTTAAACATACGAGCACGCAGTATAGCCTAACGAGCTCGTATTGAATATACAACATGGTCCAGTTCCTTATCTCGGTGCCTTATAACAATGGCTTGACTTCAATGTCCATACACGTGTGGCAACATCGCCTTACATGATCATGAGTATGGTTTGTTCATTAACCGGGTCATGCTACTATGTGAAAAGTGAATCTTTCTAAAATACTTTTAAATCAATATTTCGCACATTTTACGGTCCGCTAGAAAGACCTCCTTTGCAATCCAGACATCAGAAGTCTATAAAGTCCTTGTTTTTCTAACAATTTTACTTCCTTGTTTAACCCCGATTCGTGTTCGATTGTGATAGAAGAATATCACTCATTTCATATTAATTGTTTTTGTCGGAATGGGTGAAAAGTGCTAGTGGTTGATGAAATCACGTATTAATAAATTGAAAAGGAACATGAGGACCCTTATTCTTCCTGCATTCGATAACACATATATAATGGCAAATCTAAGTAGAATATAAAAGTATTACGTTAAAGCGCCAGCTAACAAAGCTGCAAACAATAGAATGTAAAACGAATATGGATTTCTGACTTCTTTAAACTCCATACAAAGATATACTGCAGAATCCAATAAATGTTCAAAAACATCCATCATCTGTTCTTTCCAAAATACTACCTCTAGTTAAGCAGAAGCTTTTAAAATACTCAGATATCATATACACTAAAATAGGCGGTAATCAGTCTTTGATATTGAAAAAACTCGAAAGACTTATGTTCTCAAAATTTGTCAGAGATACATGTACCAAGTCTTATGACTTTTTTTACTCTTGATATACCAGTTATTGATATTCATGTATTGTATAGCTCCATGGTGACTTCTGCCACATAACTGAGCCAGTAACTCCTCTTTTTTCTTTCTTGAAACTATTACCCTTCATGAAAAATAAATATATATAACATGATGAATTTTCTGATTGACAACATATATATATATATATATATATATATATATATATATATGTGTGTGTGTGTGTGTGTGTGTGTGTGTGTATGTTGCATTTGCTGACCGGGTATTCCAATAAACTATCGGTATTCATATAGGTACTAATTGCGCATCTTTGATAGCCTATATGTTCTGTATAAAGAAAAATTGGCAAAGACCTTTAACTTGATTATGTATTTTCTGTAAATAAGAAAAGCTTTGATGCAAATGTACACGGAACTTGAAATTAAAGATACAACAGAAACCTATCCCTTCGCTGTGTACAGAAATCTGAATATTGACATAGATCATAGGCTGCCTACATTCCTAATTTGAGAATAGTCCTTGTTGAGCCCTTGTTGTTTTCTGACAACATATCACATTGCTAGTAATTATATTTAAGGCATCACGGCGGGTGTGACCGGTTAGAAGGGGACACTTTTTCATCTATGACACTTAATCCCAGCCCTGGATCAATGATACCCACCAGAGAATACGGCCATTTTGTCCTATATCATGAATGTTCCTTATTGACGTATGCTTGGTATCTTATCATTTTACATATTTAGTTGTATCTCTAACACTTGATGTGACTTAATGTTATGGTTGACTCATGGTGATGTTTTTAATTTATCCGTGCTTATACTGTTATGAATTTCAACTTGGTAACTTGGTCATTCTTGGTCACATTATGGTATAGTACTTAAATTTTCAGCTCACCTCATGAAATGAAGGGTAGCTCATGCAGTCACTCTCTTGGCGTTCGTGACCACAATTTAAAGAAATTTCAATTATTTAGCATAAGGCATACGATGTTCAAACTTACACCAATGATGTATTTACATGTTATGGAGGAATCTAGTGTTATATACTATGCCTGACCTATATGTTCGGGTCGAGTGAACATGCCTTTCCGTTAGTTCATTAAACCCTGTCCGGATAATGATTTCTTTACTTGCCTATTTGAATGAAACATGTAAAGAAATAACCTTATCATGGTCAAAAATCAATGACGTGAGGTTGTTACCTTTCAACATTCCTTTAACATCTCCATATGGCGTTTCTGTGTCTCAGCTGATCCAAAATACTAGAGTTTCTTCTGACTACTCTTCCGTCATTCGCCGAGAGAAATTAATCAGTAAAAAGTTATCACAAGGATATGAATTCAAACATCTTAAAGCAACACTACGCAAATTTTATGGCTGATATAAAGATCTTTTTTACATTTATTGGATATCATTGTCAGACATGGTGACTTCCTTATCTGGTTTAAAATGTTGTTTATCGTTTATCCATTGCAATTACAGTACTAATCCTTACGTCTTACCAAGTGTGACTACGATATTATACCGTCTACTAAATGTGACTTTGGATTTATAATAACTCCATTTCTATCATTGCATCAAGGCCGAAGTGACCGGTTGGCAGGGGATGCTTACTCCTTCGCGGCACTTTATCCCATCTCTAGATTTTTCTGGGCCCTTGATTGCCTTTACTCAATATGTTGTCTTTTTATGTCGATATGCGACATTAATCGGTACCCTATAGTTGTACTAATGTGAGTTCGTACATTCTTCTGCTTAAGTAGTGGGTGGGAAGATAGGCCCATCCCGTACACCATATCAATTAAGTGACAATAGCCACTTTAATCAATCCGCTAAGTTGGTATTGCAATTTCATTACAGTCTAATATTTTAAACTTAAATTTGTTTTCTCTGTACTGTCCGTATCGTACATACGAGTGAAATGGCTTTTTTCTTTCCTCCACATGTTTTACATTTTCACAGTTGAAGAGACATAAGTTGTCGAAATCTGTCTTTGGTGCAGTGCATTAATTGATTGATTGATTTTTGTTTAACGTCACAACACAAATATTTCACGTATATTGTGACGGCATCTGCCTGATGGACATACAATTTTTTACCTTTGCAACGGACCCACCCGAAGCAGTGAGGGATCTTTAACGTGCCATGCATACCACGACGCGGGGCCTCGGTTTTTACTGTCTCATCCGAAAGACAGGACACCGCTATGACCAGAGCGGGACTTGAACCCCGGCCTCCCGATCAGGAGGCAAGCGCGATACCACAAGGCCACGCCGGCTTCAGTGCATTAATACAGGTAAATACTTACGGTGAATGTTACAACTGAGTCGATAACACTTAAAGTGGCCTGTCAGATCCCGAGAGTATTAGCAGCCAACTTTTACTGCTGTTGCAGTGAACAGAAAACTATAGTTTGTTTTTTTTCCTCTAAACTATGGGTATCTCCCTCATATATAGTTCAGTCCTTAGATGGAATTTTACTATTATGTCCATGTATATTTAGTATTAATTTAACCTACAGCTTCGATCTTTAGCATCACTGAAGGGAATAAGTTGTAGGAAAGTACATATGGCGCAACACACAAATCCACATATATTATTTAATTATCTTTATGATTAACACCCCCACCCCCCAACCCCCCCCCCCCCCCCCCCCAACGGTCTCGTGCCTTCTATACCACCAATTCACTCTAACAAAAGTTTATAAACTATTTCAATATTAAGGAGTATTCCCTTCTTGCACAGCTCTGTCCTTTGATTGGTACTTTGACTCTTAGGTCAACTTTGTTTTTAATTTGTTCCCAGAATATTTACACTTAGGATATGCACAATTTCGGCCTTAAGCATCAGTGAAATGACATACGTTTTCGACATGTGGTTATATCTAACTTAAGTTATGCACGTATATATCTTCCCATATTCAATTTGTACAGACTTGAAACCTTTTAATGTCGTCTGTATGTTTTATGCATTTGGATGTGGCTGGCTGAACAAAAGAAACATTTCAAGGCATCTGGTTTTTCCTCCGGTTGGTAAGCTGTAAGTGCTACAGTGGTATAACAAAACTTAATTTTTGTAATTTTAATGGCAGTAACTTGTTCCTAAATGCAATAATGTCAATCTACTGTATGTATCCTACTATGTGTGGTGTTGCAACCGAGAGAGGGTAGAACATTGCTTTTGTCTGTAGTTTACATTTAAGTTTGAAAATCTGCCACAGCATTACTTACAGCTTAAATTTTGTGTCGATGATAACAGTTTATTAAATTGCTAGATGTAGAAGCAAAATACTGATCACTATGGGACGAATATCTGGAAAAGCCGGGGTATTGTTGAGAGGACATTGTAAGCCTACCGCTAACAATGGTGTGAAAAAGAGCAAAAGGGATGAAAAAAATGCCGTCATTAATTATCAGTCCACATTTTATCAGTCACATGAACAGTCCTATCCATTAAAAGAAAAAGACTGATCTATAAATTACTTATTTTTTAGACAAAGAAGCTAAAATATTATCAGTATTTAAGAACGACACAGTATCGTAATTCTTAGAAATGACTTACTCTCGACTTGTACATATATGAAAACTCATTTATTGAAAGACATTTTTCTTGAACATCGCAGGCTTGTATCCTATTTCAAAACTAGAATTGATTCATGTGTTCTTCCTACCATGTATATGCTCCCCACGTTACAGAAAAGTCCATATAATAATTATAAAACGTATATAACTTCTAAATTTGTGCACCAGATGTGCATTTTGAAAACTTGTGGCGGGTAACTGACTATCCATCCCTATAGAAAACAGTAAGCCTAAGTAAGAAGCACATGTATTATTTTGTACCCTGTCCATGATATCAAATTCAGCGGAATACCAATGGTCGAGGTGATTATGAAAGTTTTTATTATTTATGAAAAGACCGTCGGCAATATATGAACTAAAATGCTATTTTTTGTCCGAAGAGGGCAAGTACTGCATGAATTCTGTTTTGAATAGAAAAAGTTGTAACCCAGGAAAGGTGCACAACTGATACCTTTTGGAAAGCCAACAATATGTTGGAAAACTTTGTAAATATTATTCACTTTAACCTTCATCATTGTTCTATGAATCCTATAGGCGTCCCTTCACAAAATACGGATCTTCACAGTATAAAAAGAAGTCTCTATGTCTACGGTTCCTATTTAAACATAAAGGAATTGCGTAGGATGAAAGCTAGACTGCTTTCAGGTTCTTTCTGAGGAATAATTGTATAGAGAGTCGAAAATCTCGATGCTTGTAAATGCAAGAAATATAGTAAATTCTTTGAAATTACATTACCGTGGACCCCTAAAACAGAGATGAGATTAGGAGATAGAAAAAGGAATCTCCTTTTTGACAAACTAAATCCAACATGAATGTAAAACTGTATATTATGAAGACGACTATCACTTTATCAAGATAGACATCCCGTGAATATTGCCTTTAGATAAGTCAAGTTATAATGGTTCGAAGAGCTAAACTAAACTAAATCTACAGATGGGTACTTGTACATGTACATGTAAATATAAATTTTAAATTATAAGCAAGCGATGGCGGCTGTCAAGCGCGTTCATGCGGCAGTGAGGCACGTTAACGTGGTCTTGAAATTAAGTTCACATGAAAATCTGCGTTAACGCAAACGCGTGCGCTTAGCAGTCCTGAGCGCACGAGAAAAGCAACTTCACGTTAATAAAATGTTATGCTAGAATTGCATCTCACTGTATCTAAGTAGAATCCATGTCAGCTGGTAGAAACATTGAACATAAATAACAAATACATATATAAAAGCATGATATCACAACTAATTATTTCTGTAATAACAAAAGAATTTTCACGTAAAATGATATTAAATTACATGCACATCAATAGATAAGTCTTATAAATTTGATTTAACACTACAGTCGTAACAGATCCATTTACTTTACAATTATTAAACCACTTGAAAAAAAGGCCAGATGGCAGAAGAATTGTGAAATCTGAAGCTTCTTGCTATTTATGTCACAAGCTTTAATTTGTGGAGGAATTTAACCCACGTTGTGTTTCTCGAGATTGTGCTTGAACATTTTATCTATTTCAGCTACAATATATCTTTCATTTTTGGTACTTTGTATTATACATATAAAGAACTTATAAAAAGGACATGCAGATTATTTAACCACTTCAAGTGTAATTTTATAGATCCAAGTCCCTGATTTCATGTTGTGACATTTTTCTTTGATTCTTCTTCTAATTCTATCCAGTTTTCGTTTGATTTATATTAAAACTGATTTTTCAAAACGTACCCTCTTCCATTGTTATAAGAATCCTGATATGATATATAACTACATACAATGCATTGATAAATGTGTAGTCTACCAAATTTCAGCATATTTTCCATCGTAAAGTGGCCACTATACTTTTTTAAAAATTTAATCTTTAAAATATATAAGAAAATACAATAATAGTTGTACCAGTTTTACACAAACAATTTCCTGCGGGCAACTAGATATGTATTACCGAATCACACAGAATGCATGAAATATAATATACACATGCTGTATAACAAATCTGCATGATTTTGCTTTGATTCGAAATATCACGAAAGCAATATCTGAACTGAATTGAAATAAATTTGATTATCTACTAATACATGTAATTGATTCAAAATAATACAAGTTCACACCTAACCTACGTCATATAATATTTGTACATGGAAATTGAACTTCATTAGTTGTTTTATGTTGTGTCGTCGCATTTTGACAACATTGTAACGTGAAATGCTTTTAGCGCCATTTCACGATACACTATTAGATAGTGTTGTGTTATCAAGAGGGTGAAATTATCGTGTCGGAAAACAAAATAATGAGCAGCTGTACTAAAAAAGTACTTAATGTGTATCACTTCTTTACAAGTGCTGATCGAAAATAATTATCTTTCTAGTGGCGCAAATCCTTTCATTGATTTTACATTCTGAGTAGAAATCCATTACTGAGTTGTTTCAAAGTTAAAATGACCAGGTTACATTCTTATATATTGTTATTTAGTACTTTGTCAGGTGTAAATAAGATACGTCTACACAAATAGTAATGGCATTGTTATATATTATAATAAAGTAAAAATGCTTGTCCTATACGTGAATAAATTAAATGAATTTGTAGGAAGTGGTTCTGTCCTTGTTATTCATATTAGAATTAAAAGTTCTGACAATAGTGTAAAGAACTGAAAATGTGAGGATCGGGAGTCGATGTAAATATTACGAAGGGATTTTCTTGAGCTTTTCAATTTGAGTAACATATCCATTAGGAACTTTCCCAGCAAAAATGCCTTTGACGAAAAAGAGATTCTTTTATTTCAGGATATTAATTAGAGCCACTGTAGAATAATGTTCTTATTTCGACCCATATTTGTATAACAATATGAATTTTGACGCGATTTAGATTGAACACTAAGTGGAGTCATTTTATGGAATTCTTTTCACTTTAGTTTTTCGTTTTCACTCGTCTGAGTTGGATTCTGTTTTTCATGTACTTAAATCTCTTATTTCCTGTCTGTAATAATTGAAAACTTGGTTTTCAAACGTTCCTGTATTCATTGGTTTTATCGTTTTGGTAAAAGTTAGTGTTTAGTCGCGAGAAAAAGGAGTACTAAGAAATACTAAAATTCCCCACTTATCTACTTTGTAGATTTTCCCCAACCGATGCTAACACTCGGTGAATTGAGGTGATCAGCTATAAGGAAATTTTTTCTGTTTCCTCATGTATCAAACTCAAAATAAGTATATAAGGTAAGTATAAACGGTATTTTTTAATATAAATTGCTTACCAATTACAGCAAATGCAACAAACTCAGGACGGCGATATCATAGGTTAAGTAAATGTATAGCTTAAGATATTTGGCATCAAGACAGAATAAAGTCTTTTATAGTACCTTTGAGCATATAGATAAAATCACATAATAGGTCAATAAGTCATTTGATTCCAAAGATAAAAAGTGATATCTATATAAAAACAACTTATCTAAAAAGCATATTAGACAATTTTAGTAATTCAGTACGTTTGTTTTCTGCATTTCGTTTTCAATTTCTGGTTATAGAATTTCATTTTATTCCAAAGTGAGTCATTTAATGTAGCAACATTAAATAAAATCGAATCATCTCCCTTGGTAATAAGGACTTTTACCCGAGATATGTTTAATGTTAAACAAAAAATCATACAACGTTTTACTAATTGGATGTGGCAGTACAACTAGAATGGTCCATTCGTTTATCAGAAAGCAGACAGATCATATGGAAATGACTTCGTTAGTGTTTACTTGTCTTTTTATGTGGGGAAAATTCGTTTAAATGTTACTGAGGAATATTATGCTGCCAATTATGAGGAGACAAGAATACGAATTTTGCTTATTCAGTTTATAACAATGCTTCAAAAGCTAAAAATTTGTGGAAATCATTCTAGGAGAGAAGGCAATGTTCGTTAAAATTCAGAAGTATAGTTTCATATCCTAACATGCACTATCGGTTACTTCATTTAAAGTACTTCTATACAGTGCATGGCTTGAACTTTCCTCTATTTTGACAAGAAGTATGAAATTGCTCTGTTTAACGAATTGTTCTTGAAAGCAAATAACAAAGAAGTACCGGTGGGTAAACCATATCTCATAGTCCATGGAATAAAAGGATAATATCGTCTATAGTGTTATACTCAGACAAATGCGAACCCCAGTAAAATCGAAACGAGACTAGGTTCTCGGGAGGAGTAAGCGTCCCCTGGTTGCATTCAACACCTGTCGCAAAAGTCCTGCAACAAATCGAGTAGGTAAATACATAAATAAACTCATGAAGGACACAAGAACACGAAGGGAAAGTATCCTATTCACTGTATAAAATTTTGTTTAACTAAAATTCCGAAGTCGGAAATACACGTGAACAAATGTCTGTATATATACATATTATGTCAAATGAAGTATAGTCAAAGTCAGGAAGTTACGTTGCTGATCAGAAAAGGGAAGTTGGTAATAATGAAATAGGCATCATGTTTGTCATAGTGAGAAGTTATAAATGACCCATGGTCACTAGTTGACAGGAGTAAATCGAGGTATGAGGCAGAAGATGTACTCTCAGTTGTATCTTTTATCTTGAGTTCCTTTAGATATATGATGTTGAGGTGATCCTTAAATACAGGGTAGTTAATCGACAAAACGTCATCGATGTATATGTATGTAAATTTGAACCGATATGCTAATTGTTTATTGCCTTTGGAGAGCAAAGACGGTATGAATTCTGTTTCATAAGAGTACAAAAATATGTCGGCCAGAAGAGGCGCGCAATTTGTACCCATAGGAATGCCAACAATTTGTTGGAACATTTTCCAACCAAATATCACAAAAATATTATCTGTAAGAAATTCTAACATTTGGATGGTCTCTTTTCTTTATACTTGCTACTTAAATCAGACTGTTCCTTTACAAACTATGTGTAGTTGTGGCCTAATACGAGATACTTATATCTGCAAATTCCATTTTTGTTAACAAAAAAGGCGTTTGGAATAATTGATGTTATTCTATCCTTCAGATTTTGATGAGGAATTGTTGTATAAAGAGTCGAGAAGTAAAAAGACTTTATGCTAGTGACATTATTGAAAATAGGATATTTTAAGCGCACTAGCAGTTCCCTGGAATTCTGTAGGATCCAGAATGTTTAATTTCTTTTAGAATTTTGCTGCGTAATATGAAAAGAGGCTTGGTGGAACACTTCGAAGATCCAGCTATGAATCGATGCTTATATGGAGTTGTAAGCATCTTTGGAATCCGAAAAAAGTTTGGTAGCTCGAGATCAGATTCATTTGTAGCAATGCCGAATGAAATGAGAACTGACTTGTGATTATCCAATACCTCTGAAGGAGACAAATTTGTAACTATGTAAGTTGGATTAACAGGCGTTGAATGAATGAAATTTTCTTGAAGTCGAGAAAGTTCTTTAAAGGCACTGCAGTCACGAAAAATGCAATTGTGACAAAGTCTTCGAATTTTTTTTTTCAGCAGACTTCTTATCGACCTCAGCATTCAGACGTCATAATTAAAGTGGGCGTGGTAAAAGGTCATCTGGTTATTCTTCTGTTTGTAACCGCATTCGACCTCATAAAACAAAATGCACTTTCAGTAGTACAGGTGACCCATATACGACAACTACATGTTTTATTTTAAAGCAATCTCAGTGTCCGAAAAGGGTCAACAATTAACATTTTATTTGAGTTACTTTATTTATTTTATTTTCGGATGCTACTACTAACTTCCCACAAAAGCAGTAAATACACATCGATTATTCATTATTAAACGTCACACCAGAAATTTTTCATCTAAAAGGCGGAGGATGTAAAATCCAGGGAAAACTATCCTGAAACACCGATAGAAGTTAGGTACGAACTTCCCTTAGAACAGACAGCAGCAAGGCAGCGGTTTCACATTCTACCACGCCTGTACAAATTTAGCACACGAAATCCATGACATACCTTCTTTAGTTGAAAACACTATTTTACTTAGACCTAGATTAGCGCAGTGCAGCTCTTTAATTTTCAGTTGCATGGAAAAAATGCAGATAATTCAAATATTCGATTGCAATGCGGGTGTTGTAGGGAATAAACACATAAAACATCACAAAATATTTTATTGTGATGTAGTTGTGGTACCAAAATCGTATTTGTAATGTAAAATAAAAGTAACTGATGTTATGTAACTGACACAGAACAAAACATAAAAGGTTGGAAAGTCATGGATTCCTGAAAATTGAAGGTACAATCAGCTCTCCGCAATTTGCATGGAAAAAAATTCTTTACTATTAAGTTATGAGTAATAAAAAGTACAATAAATCCATTGACAGTCCGTGTAGATCCTATTAATTATAATTCCGACGTTGTCCTGTCTTTCAGAGGGGACAGTAAAATGCCAAGGTAGAGACGACAGGTACAGATCCCTTACTGCTTTGGTCTCAGTTTCTGCGCATTGCAATAATCTTGGTGTGATGCAAAGAATCAAATATTTCTGTACGTAAGCAATATTACTCCTTTGTGCAATTCTAATATCACGATGAAATATCTGCCTATACCCCCACGCTTAACTGGAATGACCCTACAAAGTCATCTAGTTATATCCGAATTTAAATGACTTGTATGCTGATATTCATTAGGATGATATAATCTTGTATTCACTTTCAGAAAACCTAATGAATTTTTAATAATATTATGCAAAGCAGAACAAATAACTTTTAATGCAAACTTGATCAGGTAAAACGATTTACCTTAATTTTTTTGCGAATTTGGCCGAATACCACTGACGACAGAGTAAACACTACGAATATTCAAATGTTGTTTTCAATAGAATTATGAAAACCCCACAAGTTATTGCGTGTTATAATTATATTCACCTAAATACTCTACATGCTTGATTGGAATCCAGATATAAAAGCAGCACTTAATAAACTAGGATTAGATTTTATGTGGAACATCAGTTCAAGTGTTACCAGTATTTGCCGAAAAATAATTTAACAACTTGTGCTCGTTGCAAATAAACCATGATGTCATATACGAGAATATACTGGAATGTTATGAACTTCATTTTAAAAATCAAGGTTTATTTTTCAAGATAACCCTGTTCTTAAGCACGACAACAATCTAAGTAGACGAACTGACACTAGGTAGATGATTCTCACTTTAAGAATAAAGAATAAATAAGCACACCATTAAGTGCCCAAATCGACTGCTTCAAAACTATGCTTAACAGTTTCAATCACCCTTGCCCAAGATGATATGAAAATATACGCGAGTTCTATGTATGAAAATGATTCTACAGTTTATTTTCAATCTGGAAGAAATAATGTAAAAATAAGTAAGTTTTAAAGTATAATAGGGAATAAAAATTATAATTTTTATGAACAACACAGCAATAATAATAGACAAGATTCATATCAAATAAAAGTATACCATGTGAGTTTCCTCTACCATTTATCATTCAAATTTTAGATCGTCATCTTATTTCTACAAAGCCCGTTTCGCTACCATTACAAAAGCTACATGAGTTCTACCATTTCACCAGACACTTACATTTCACTAAATCTGGCACTCCAGAATATTGACTGCAAGGTATTATCTTGTGTAAGAGACTATTTCAAGCGGTCCCTTCAGACAAGTCTGTAGACGGAAATGAGAGACGCCCATTTCGTAAAGTATTTTTTGCAAAGGGTATTGACGCATTTATTATTATTAATATTTCAAATGACAAGTCTGTATACTATTACTTCATACTTCAAAATAAGGGAGTCGCCCTGTATTTCCTACAAATATACACCAACATTTGCTTCCAAACTTTCTAACTATAAACAAAACATGAAATGTGTAGATCTGCATGACCATGTTGTAAAATTAGATATTTACATTGTTCATTATAAAAAACAACTTAAATTAAAGGCTCACAATATAGAAAGCCACAGTTAATTACTTGGCGTCAAAATCTTGATATTATTATGAATCCATGTGATGAATATGCCAGACATTAGACAAGGAGGAATAGGGTTGAATTAGACACTCTTTATGAATGGTTGGAGTCAATCAGTAGGTTGTTAAAGAAAAGAATTCGAACACTCTGTCATTTCCTTAACAAAAAACACAAGTCTATATTTCGTGACAGCAGCGTCGCTAAAGACCTTTCCCGACTTAATTTCATCCTTGTTCCTGCTGACAAGGCAGCAAAAACAATTACATGTTTGTAAAGTGAGATGCAGTCCTAACATAACATTAAGTTAACGTTGTGTTAACGTGAAGTTTGCTTTTCTCGTGCGCTTAGGACTGCTGAGCACACGCGTTTGCGTTAACGCAGATTTCCACGTGAACGTAATTTCGAGAGAGCATTAACGCGCTTGACTGTCGCTTGGACGCGTGTAACAGTCACGTTCGCTTGCTTACAGCTTAAAACTCACATTCACATGTATGTATAGAAGGATTTATACATTGTATATATAGATGTAACAATATATGTGTACATATATATGTGTGTAAATATTTAGAATTAAATAAACCCTTGCGTATTAACAGATGAATTTTAAGAATATTGGATGAAGTTTCTGAACGGTTAATATATATATATTTATACTTATTTTACAATAATTCTGATAAAATTACTATCTACTACTACTACAACTACAACAACAGCAACAACTATTATTACTTCTACTACAACAACAACAACAACAACAATAATAATAATAATAATAATAATAATAAACTAGAGCTGTCCTACCGGGACAAATATCCCCCAGGCAACAAAGTTAATGATACAATAATTCATCCCAAGATACGTCACTGGTATAAGTGTAATGGATGTCCTACTTCTGCATTATCAGGCATAATCAATGAAAACAATACGTTTTATGTGCACTCTGACTTTCAACTTGTAGATATGATCTTGGTTCAAGGTCATTACACATCCGTGGGTCATAGACAACAATTGTGTATCATATAGTCTTCCAGCAACGTAACAGTAACAAGTTATTGCCCAGACAAGAATTCTGACGGTGTGCACTGTGACATTGACATTGTAGATATCACCTTGGTTCAAGGTAATGGCACACTTAGGTCATGGACAATAAATGTGTACACTATTATCTCCCTCCAAATTAAAAGGAAGAAGTTACGACTCGGACATTAATTCTGGCTATGTATGCTCTGTGACTTTGACTTTGGAGAGATGACCTTGGTTCAAGGTCTTATTACACACTTGGATCATGAACAACAATTGTGTACAATTTGATCTCCCTTCTAAGTAAAAAGAAGAAGTTATGGCCCGGACAAGTTTTACAGACACACAGACTGACAACACGCTCCGAACAGTGTGATAAACAACTCTGGATTAGGAAAACAATTGTGTGAAATATTATCCAGATCCTACATAGCAAAAAGGGGCTATGACCCGTAAAAGGATTTTGAAAATGCATTCACTGTGATCTTGACCTTGGAGATATGATCTTGAGTCAAGGTCACAACACACCTTTGGGTCATGAACAAAAATTGTATGAAATATTATCCATATCCAACATAGCAATAAGGAGAAGGAAGTTGACAACTGCGCACAGGGAATTTGACAACCATGCACTTTGACCTTGACGATATGATCTTGAGTCAAAATCATGACACATCCTTGGGCCATGGACAACAATTGTGTGATACATTATCTAAATCCATCTTGGCAGTAAGAAGTTATGGCCCGGACAATTATTTTGGTTTTGTGTGCATTTGCCCTTGACCTTGAAGATATGAGCATGGGTCAAGATTAAGACACACTCTTCGGTCATGTACAAATGTACAACAATTTTGTGAAATATTATCCAGATTTGACAAGAGGGTAAGACGTTATGGCGCGGACAAATGTGAACAGACGGACAGACAGACAGGGTGATTCCTATACACCCCAAACTTTGTTTGCGGGGGTATAATAAACAGATAAATTATGCCTGTTCCTCTACAGTATAAACCGAAGAAGTTTTCATAAATACATTATTATACATATACGTGGTAATTTCCTTTGTTATATTATATGCAAACTGTGTGCATTTGCCCTTGACCTTGAAGATATGACCATGAGTCAAGATTAAGACACACCCTTGGGTCATGTACAACAACTGTATGAAATATTTTCCAGATTTGACAAGAGGGTAAGAAGTTATGGCGCGGACAAATTTGAACAGACGGACAGACAGACATGGTGATTCCTATACACGGGGGTATAATAAACAGATAAAATATGCCTGTTCCTCTACTGTATAAACCGAAGAAGTTTTTATAAATACGTGATTATACATATACGTGGTAATTTCCTTTGTTATATTATATGCAAACATTACGTTTAATTCACGTATATATGGAGACATTTTCGTTGATTTAATTATATCCATTTTATTTCCTCCATCCGTACCACTGCATAGAAAGCATGCCAACTTGCGACTGGACCAAGCGCACGGGTGAATAAATCGCGAATTTCCTCCCGCATTATTACGAGGAGAGCATGCGCATCACACGAGCAGTCCTAGCACGTGTTAAAGCAGTCCTAGCACGTGTTAAAAGGCCTTGTGACCGCCTTTCACGTTAACATCTATGTCATGTTAGGACTGCAGCCATCTTTATGTCAGACATATTATAGTTACTGTCTTATAGAAGAACTTGGTCTGCATTCAGCGCCTGGCAATGCTACTTACACAGTAATTTTATCTCCTCCATTAGTATTGAATAACAATAAATCAAAGCCGGCGTGGCCTAGTGGTATCGCGCTGGACTCCTGATCGGGAGGCCGGGGTTAGAGTCCCGCTCTGGTCATGCCAGTGTTCTGTCTTTCGGATGAGACAGTAACACCGAGGCCCCGTGTCGTGGTATGCATGGCAAGTTAAAGATCCCTCACTGCTTCGGGTGGGTCCGTTGCAAAGTTCAAAATTTGTATGCCCCGCATCAGGCAGATGCCGTCACCATATACTTGAAATATTCGTGGTGTGACGTTAAACAAAAATCAATCAATCAATCAATTAAAACAATAAATCAGTTCTCAATTCATTTGCCATTACTAGAATGAATCTGATATCGAGCTACCACACCTGTTTTGGATGCCAAAATTTAAACCATGAGTCTGTATTAGAGAAAATATCTCCATATTTCAAAAACAAAGATCCGCCGTGTATTTCCTATAGCTCCACACCATCAGTTGCAACTCTGCATGCCATCCTCAATTGTGTGCATGTCCCTTATTTAATTTTATATATTCTCCTTGTGGCCATGTCATTACTTGTGATCTTGATATTGTTAAAAACACCAAATTTTTACTTAAAGGTCCAAAATACAGAGAACCCAGACCATTCACATGAAGCCAAAATTTTATCAACTCGTGCGAGGAATATGCTACACGATGGGCAAAAAGAAAAGAAGTACAGGTCGACACTCTTTCGGAATGGATTAAGTATACTGCAGTACTGCTGAGATCACAAATTGAAAAATTACAATGCTCTGTGAACACCAGATTCGAATCTATTCAAACATCCTGATGTTGTCAGAGAACTTGCCTTCCTCCAAGAACATTATATCATTACACCAGCAGATAAAGCTTCTAATAATGATACATTTATTTGTAAGAAATATTACTTTGACAGCCTAGTGAATTAGGATTAAAGTCAGCTCCAAGAAATCCTACTTATACTCTCACGAACTTTTCGGTTTCGGAAGTACTTGAAAATCATGAATCTGTCCTCAATACGTTTGGTATTGACACAAATAAATTAAATTTAGAACGTCCATATTTGTATTGCATTTCAAAAATGCAAAAAAAAAAAAAAAAAAAAAAAAAAAAAATACTGACAAACAACGCTTTATCGCTGATTTTTTTCAACAAATTGTCGGCATTCCAAGCTGAATTCACTCAGTCTTTGCTTTCGCAAGGATAGAAACAATTGACTATTGGCTTCAGTTTCACTTGCATATATATAGATGACTTGCATTCAATTAATAATCCTTCATATGCGGATTAGGATTATCTATCAAAGTGAACTGGAGGTCAAAGAAACCACAGAAAGTACTACTTTGCATTTAGATATTATGCTGTCTTTCGACATAGATGGTCAATTGACCACCTCATTCTATGACAAATGTGACGATTTCAATTTCGCTATCAAACTTTCCTTTCATAAGTAGCAACATCCCATCATCGCCCGCATACGGCGTATTCATATCTCATATAACACGTTATTCCGGAGCATGTTCAGTTTACAATGACTTGGCTCTGAGGGCTAGGCGACTTTCAGTTAAGCTTCTCAACCACGGTTATATATGTGCTAGACTAACAACGTCACTGAGGAAGTTTTAGCAAACAGGAGATGCTCACTCTCCCCGGGCACCTGATCTCACTGCATCAAAGGGGTTCACATGAGCTCTTCACGTAGATATTTTTCGTTATTTACCATTTGGTTTTCGTTTTCACTGATTTTGTATGTCCTTTGGATTCATGATTTTCGGACATGGTTTGGATTTATCCATCATCTTTGTATGCATAAAACCCCATATCAGCATCGATTTATAGAAAGCTATTCGAAGTGTTCCATCAAGCCTCTTTCTATATTACTGACAAATATGTTAACAAAAATTAAACGTTGTCTTCAGAAATACTGCTCTACTGCTTACTCGAGAATCAGAATCAATCAGATGTGGATCCTAGAGCACTTGAAATGCACATTTTAAATAATTTTATTAGCACCAAGTCTTATGACTTTTCAGCTCTTTATTTTACCATTCCTCATCAAAAACTGAAGAATAAAATAATTGTTCAATACGCCTTTTTTTAAACAAAAATGGAACTCGCAGTTATAAGTATCTCGAATCAAAGCGATACATATTTTGTGAAGGAATAGTCTGATCCCAGCAGCAAGTATATAGAAAAAGAGATCATTCAAATGTTAGAATTTCTTATAGATAATATTTTCGTAATTTGTGGTGGGAAAGTGTTCCAACAGATTGTTGGAATTCCGATGAGAACGAATTGCGTGTCATATTGGTTGACATTTGTTTGTATCCATAAGAAGCAAAATTCATAGAGTCTCTGCTCTCCAAAGGAATTAAGCAATTAGCATCTCGCTTCAACTTTACATATAGATACATCGGTGACGTTTTGTTGATTAAGAAGCCTATATTTAAATATCACCTCAACATCATGTATCGAAAGGAACTCGAGATAAAAGATACAGCTAAGAGTGCACCCTTTGCTTCATACCTCGATATACACCAATCGATTTGATGATGGTTCCTGATTAGCAGCATACATTCCTCTCTAGCATATGGCGTCTTTATTTCACAATTTATACGCTATGCCAGGGTAACTTGTAAATACGAAGATTTCGTACCGAGAGCAAGGCTTCTTGCCACGACTCAAAAAACATATTGAGGAACGTTTGAAATTGTCATTGAGGAAGACCTTTGTCCGATATAGGTGTCTGGTGCAATTTGAGATCCCCCTTTCAAGAATGTTACTCGACATTTTGGGATCTGATCATACAAAATAACCATTTTGATCTTTTAGACTATACTTAATGTCACGTTATATGTATATATACAGATATTTTTTCACGTGTATTTTCGACACGGGAATTTCAACTCAACAGCATTGCATACCGTGGATGGGGTAATTTGATTAAGTGTTCTTCTTCCTACATATGCTCATATGTATCGATATCTATCTATCTATATATATAATGTCTCTGATAAGTTTAACTCTATGCATATTTGTGAATGCAACTCCTAATGCTACAATTACATGTAGCAGAGACTTTGTTGAGATTGCATTTTGATGGTCCTAGGGTGTAGTTGTGCCCCCGACATCTAGTTTGTATCCCTGTCCCCATATAAAACTCTATGTAGTTTTGTGAACACACATCTTCTGTAACTACAAATAGCAGAGAAATCACTGTAAATTGTGCATTTTGATGGGCCTGGGTTGTAGTTATGCCCCTAACAGTTTGTATATATGACTTCTTGAAGACTTAGTTCCCTGAATCTACAAAGAGCAGGGATGTCATTGTTACTGTGATGTCGCCACATCGCGTTTATTCGGATTGTTTATACCGTATCAGTTTTGACATTTAAACCGTAACAAAAAGCGCTGCACACAAATGGACTTTTCTTCCAGGCCACAAGAAGTGGGTTTTCTTTCTTTGTGTTCATCGGGAGTCGCAACCGTGTATGTATTCAAACATTTTACCGTCCTTTGTACATGTGTCTTTACTAAATCTTGTTTATCTAGTCAGATTTCGTGTCCAGAGTAAATTTGTGTTAGAGTAATTTCTAACAAATATTTTCATTTCATTTGTCACGTGCTTTAAGATTTATCTTGGGTTGAATAAGTGATCGTGTAAATTGAAGCTTTGATAGTATTTTGGAAACTATATTATATTGAAGTACTTAAAAACGAATTAAACTCCACTCATACATATGTGGAAAGCCCTACCTCAAAAGAGAGACCTTGCACGATCACCTCATGACCATGTCCGACTTCAAAATTAAAACTGATAAATCTGATCTACCAACCATGTATTGGCTCCTTAAACATGGTTCGCACAGAAATGAAAAGTGCTTGAAAATTGGGTCAGTGAATGAAAAGTGCTTGAATCCTTCTTTTCCCTTGAAAACTGCTTGAAAATGGGGAAAATGTGCTTGAGTTTGATCAAATAGTGCTTGAAAAGTATTGACAGTGTAAAATTATTTAAAATTAATGACAGTTTTACAAGAAATCGGTGTGCATTGTCATCGATCGAAGCGGTGATAAAAATAGCATTGTGTGCGTAAACAGAACGTTTTATCCGGGTTTAATTTTGTGTATACACCGTATCTATGCTTTCGGATGTTATCGTCTTTCACCGTTAGTCATAATGGCCTTTCGGAAGTTTCATTCGGTAAATAAAGTTACAACCAGGTGCTTCAAGTTGTCATATTGAATCGACAAATATTTGCGCGATGAGTCACACAACAAAATGTGTATACAATAGAGCGTGGGAAGACAACGTTGCCTATCGGGAATGGGTGAAATCAGTGAAGAGCGATTGTAGGAAGGCGTACTGTATACTATGCTGCAAAAATATCGACATATCAAGCATGGGGGAAAGTGCCCTCAAATCTCACACTAAATCATCTAAACATCGGACACTATTAAATGACAATAGTTCCATGAAAATGGAATCATTTATGAAGTCTAATACATCGCCAGTACCGATCCAGAGTGGTGACAGGCAGAAGCCCGCGGCTGTGGCTACGCCAGATACAGCTTCATTCACGAACAATTTCCAGCTGAGTGATGCGGTAGTTAAAGCAGAACTTTTATGGACGTTGAAGTTGGTTACTGACCATCAGTCATATAAGTCATCAGAGACAGCTAATGATCTTTTTAAGGTGATGTTTCCAGATAGTGAAATAGCAAAAAACTTTAAATGTGGCGAAAGGAAATCTGCATACCTGGCTGTATATGGATTGGCTGAACATTTTAGGAAGTTACTGAAGAGTAGTATCACAGGGCCATACTCTGTGCTTTTCGATGAAAGCTTAAATCACAAAATGCAGGTCAAACAAATGGACATACATGTACGTTTATGGGATGAAAATACAAACCATGTAGAAACAAGATATTTCAACAGTGTTACATTAGGTAATTATCAATATGTTAATGAGCCCCCTACCGGCAAAGCGAAGGGGAGTTATAGTTTCCACCCCATTTGTCTGTCTGTCCGTCTGTCTGTCCCTCACACTTTCCTTGTCCGGAGCATAACTCCTCGCCCTGTGCATGGATTTCAATGATACACATGTTATATATGTTTGAATATGTTTATGAGCATTAATTTATCTTTTATGACAAATTTGTTGTATCTGATCCCTATTAGACCCCCTCCTCTTGAGATACAATATGTATATATGTATGGGTATGTATTTGACTACATTTGTATTTTTAATATATCTCATTTTTGTCCTTTTTACTTTTCAGGACATGCCACTGCAGATGATATGCTCAAGCATTTTTCAGATGCTGTATTAGAACAACTACCTGTCAAAAACCTGATTCAAGTAGGGATGGATGGTCCAAATGTTAATTGGAAGTTTTACTCTAATTTAAAGGACAGGCTTATGGCAGACTTTGACACTCATCTTTTGAATCTTGGGAGTTGTGGTCTCCACACTATCCATAATGCATTCAAAGCAGGGGCACAGGCTACTGATTGGAACATTTCATCCTTTTTATCAAGTTTGTACTACCTGTTTAAGGACTCGCCAGCCAGAAGAGAAGATTTTGTCAGTGTTGGAGGTGATGTACTGCCTATGAAATTTGTAAATCATAGGTGGCTAGAAAATACTCCAGTTTCTGAGAGGGCTCTACAGGTATTAGACAATGTGAAAACTTATGTGAAAGCTGTGGATGATAAGAAACTGTCTAAGCCAACTTGCAAGTCATATGCAGTTGTAAGTGAGATGTGCAAAAAAGACAAACTCTTGATTGCAAAGATCAGCTTCTTCAAATGTATAGCAATGCATCTACAGTCATTTCTTGCCAAATATCAGACTAGTAGACCTATGGTTGTGTTTTTGAATGATGATTTGTGTAGCATTATCAAAGCTCTATTAAGAAGAATCATGAAGGTGAGCGAGTTGCAATCTAAAACAGATGAGCAGTTGATGAGAATGGATGTTGAGGACAAGAAACTACATGCTTCATACAAAAAGATTGATATTGGCTTTGCATGTGAGAATGCTTTGAAAGAGTCTGTGAAACAGAATGTATCAGAAAGCATGTAAGGAATTTGTGGTCCAAGTTCTGAAAAAAATATTATTGAAGTCTCCTGTGTTGTATTCAGTTGTGAGATATTTATCATCTTTGAACCCCATAATTATGGTATCTAACGGAGACAAGTGTGTGACAATGTTTAGAAAACTTCTGAAGCTGCTTCTTGAGTCAAAGAGATTGACTGAAAATGAATGTGAAGTGTGTTTACAGCAGTATTCTGCATTTGTCATGAACATACCAAAGTTTGGCAGTGAAAGATTCACAAATTTTCATTCTAATGTAGATAGAGTGGATGATCTCTTTCATGATCTGATTGGAGGTGACGATGAGTACTCCCTTTTATATAAAGTTATTAAGATGTTACTCTGCTTATCTCATGGGCAAGCTACAGTAGAGAGAGGGTTCAGTATCAATAAGAAAGTTGAAGTAGAAAACATGTCCTTAAATACTTTAACTGCTCAAAGAACTATCTGTGATCATGTTACCAGTGTGGGTGGTATAAATAAAGTTGTTCTTAGTAAAGAACTGTTGGTTGCTGCAAGATTGTCTAGACATAGATATGAAGCTTATCTTCAGAGTGAAAGAGAGGCAAAGAAAAGTGCAGAAGAAAATAATAAGAGAAAGAGAGTGTTGGAAGAGTTAGATGAAATGAAGAAAAAGAGAGCAAGGTTGGAATCAGACATCCAGTCTCTTGAAAAAACTTCTGATGGATTGTATGATAAGGCAGAAAGTACAGGAAAGATTACTTTTGTTACTCAGGCCAATTCTTTGAAAAAAACTGCTAAAGATAAGAAAAAGAATTGGAATTACTAAATGAAAAGCTCAATCAAAAACTGGAGCAGTTAAAGAAATAAGTCGAAGAGTACAGACTAACTGAGATGTCTGGTATTAAGTATTGTTTATTGAAGAAATCAAAATAAAAACAATGCCAATAAAATGTTTAATTCTTTATTTATTGTGTTGTCACATCATTATAGCAACCTGCAGAGGTTCATTTCAAATATTACAGCATTACAGATTGTGTTGTAATTCATTTTCTCATTGAAAAAAGTGCTTGAAAAAGGAGATGAAAACTGCTTGAAAGTGCTTGAAAAACTTGTCAAGTAATCTGTATGAACCATGTTAAACTACATAAAAGTCCATACAAATCACGTTTCATATCTAATTCTAGCCACTGCTCTACTACAGTACTATCGAAACATATTACGTCTGCTCTAACTGCTATAAAAGATCATATTATCAAATATTGTGATGTCGCATTTCATAATAGTAACATCAATTACTTTTGGTCGATTGAAAATTCTCATGAAATTATAGACAAACTTCTTTCGCTAAATTTCAAAGCGACTCAAATTTCTACATTTGATTTTTCTACACTTTATACATCTCTGCCTCATGATTTGATTAAAAGCAAGTTGCTGTCTCTTATACAATGGTGTTTTCACAGAGAATCTAAAACGTACATATGTAATTCCAATAACTCTGGATTCTTTTCCAACAAACAATATACTACATATAAATACTGGACTTGCAAGGAATTATGTAAAGCACTAGATTTTCTCATGAATAATATTTTTGTGCAATTTGATGGCAAGATATATCAACAAATAGTTGGGATTCCTATGGGTACTAACTGCGCGCCTCTGATAGCAGATTTATTTCTTTATTGTTATGAGAGGGATTTTATGGTTTCTATTCAAAAATCAAAACGTTTTGACCTCATTGACAAATTTAATAATACTTGCAGATATCTGGATGACATTTTGGTTATCGACAATCCTGAATTCGAACAATTTATATCAGAAATATATCCACCGGAGCTCAAATTGAATAAAGCTAATACTTGAGATAAATCTACACGTTTCTTAGATTTGAATATCAAAATTATCAACCACCTAATATATACTAATATTTATGATAAACGTGAAGATTTTGGATTTCCTATTGTAAATTTTCCTTACTTGGATGGCGATGTCCCTCGACTCCCATCATGTGGTATCTATATATCTCAATTAGTTCGATTTGTCAGAGGCTGCACCGATGTTTTGGACTTTCATAAATTACTACTAAACTTTTAACTCAGGGTTACAGATATCACAAGCTAAGAAAAACATTCGGCAAATTCTTCAGATCTTATTCAGAACTTCTATCTAAATTTGGAAATATTTCTTTTCAACAGTATGTATCCAATGGAATTTCCCATCCTAATTTTTACGGTGATATCGTATATAAACTAAGGAAAGTAAAAGGCTCCGATAACGTTATTTTATCATGTAATAAAATAGTCAAACGTCTCCTAAATAGACAATATGATATTGAGATCATCAAAAAGACTATAGGTCTTGTATTTGGCCCCTCTACAGCCTTATGCAGACTTTTACTTGAACGTTGCACGCTGACTAACAGGGCGGTGGGGATTATATGACGGGCCTTGTCCAAACCTCTTTCAGAGGAGACATGGTCCTGAACCTCGTCCCCTCTGACTGTTAGTCGGGACTCCTACAGATCTAGGGTCTTAGCTCGCTTTCAGACAGGCAGAGCACGGTTTATCATGTTGATGTCGCATATATTTTTATAACATTATGTGTTTTACAATACCTTACGTGTTTATATTTTTATGACCTCTCAATATGCGATACCTGTTGACCCTTGTTCTTTACAGGGAGGATTATTTATAAATTTTTAAATGTACGTCTTTTGATTGTTCTGCTGTTACGGTGAGTGGGAAGGTGGGCCCGTAAACCGGTTAACCACACCATTTGTTTGGCTTTTGTCAAATTTAATGACCGTCCTAAGTCGGTCTCGTAATTGCACTACAATCAAATATTTTTGTAATGTGTTAAATGTTCTATTATATTATTTATATTCATGTATTGTATATCTCCATGGTGACTTCTGCCACATAACTGAGCCGGTAACTCCTCTTTTTTCTTTCACATGTCATGGTGTATTTTTGGCGACATTTTCCATATTTTCGATGGTTTTGTCTGATGATTTGTCTTAATCGTTTTGGAAGCGATTGTTATAATGTGAGATAATTGTCTATTCAATTGTCAGGTTTTTGTACTGTGTGTAACACATTTTTATTTTGTTTTTCAGTCTATACTTCTTTGTGAATTCTATAAATAAAGACGTTAAATCGTTTACATGGAGTTCTGAGGTTATTAACAGCAAGTCTGGGACAAGAGCTGTACAGTAAAGAACGGTTTTCCTGCATGAAGACAAATCCAGGAGGCAGGGCTTTCTTACCACAACAGGACCAGGGGTCGCTTTCCTACCCAAACGAATATACTGTTTGATGCTAGACCAGGGGTCATTCTATCGAGCCGTACAGTGCGTAATGCTTATGAGACGTAAACCATAGTAAATACTACATGCCGTCCTTTGTGTTGCAGGATCAAGAGCTAAGCGGAACTTTTAGGTGCAAACTTGTGTGTACTATTGACCTTTGCAATTCTAAAAACTGTAATTTCTAACACGCATCACAAACAGACCAGGGGTCATACAAATGGCAGTAACTGTGAATAGAATAGAGTAATTGTGAAACCGTGACATTCATACAGAATACTTCAGAGGCATCACAAGACAGTTACTTCTATTATTCATACTGACATTCGCATTCTACATTATCTACATTATTGATATAGAACTATATATTTCTGAATTTGTTTTGCAAAATCACATTTCAATATACTGGTGTTCATGTTGTAACTTGGTATTGTATTAAGGTGTCGCCTTTATGCAATTACATGCAGACATTGCTGTTTGAACTCTCATAGCATTTTTCTTTAGTATATGGTATATTATAACATTTTCCATATGAATTATGCATATACTACTATTATATTTGATATTTATGTGATTTATATAGTTACCAGAGACAGTTGCATTAGTGATGAACAATTTGAATCATAGTTTATATGTTTAACATATATAAACATTTTTTATATGTCACTGGTAGTGTAAGTGGTATTAGTAGGATATATGCCATAGTTTGGTACTTTAATAGGCCATTTGTAGTATATGGTGTGACATTTGATACCTTTTTATGAACTCGTGCTTATAGAGATTGTTGAGAGTATATTGAAAGATTATCATATTTGTGAATTTTCTACCTATACTCAGTATAACTTATAGTAATATCCATAATCTTTTTATTTACATTTAAACCTGTAACATGTCTGATAGTGGTAAAGTACAAGAGACTTCGGATTCCAAGGAAACTGTTGATACTGATGTTACCGTACCAAAGATGGAACCGGACAGGCAACGTCGAACGCGCACTTTGACCTTTAAAGCTCAGGAACTTTATGAGGATGAATTTAGTACATACCGTGCCCATCTTGTTAAAATATGGTGTAAGGTTGAAGACATAGCTTATGCAATAAAGGACACTAAGGACATTCATGCTTTACGTGAAGAAGAGAATGCCTTACTAGAATTGAGTGATCAATATCGAACATTAGCGGAACGCTTTACCAAGTTTCTAGAGAATACAAATACTTGTGAGAGTCAAGGTGAATTGGACAACTTCTCAATAGAATATCGACGTGCGAAAGCCGCAATAAGATCTATGCTTCATCAGTTGAAAAATGCCCGTTTTGATGTTTTGGAGAGTATGTCTTGCAACTCCACAAGCAGTGTAGCTTCAACAACTAAGAGAGCTAGAGGAACAAATGAACCACATTCACCACAGGGTTCAAAACCACTGCCAGATCCTGTAACTTATGGACTTGACATGATACCTGATACTCGTCAGGAAACTGCAAATTACATTAATAATCTCACTGCAGGGGATACTCATATTTATTCTGCCATTCCACAGCTCAGTACAGGCATCCATCAGCTCGGAGCTGAAATTCCCTCAGCAAATCATACGACTGATTTCACAAAGTTCCTGTTGAAAAGGGACTTGCTGCTTTCTAGGTTCAGTAGGTTCAACGATTGTCCTGAGAACTTTGCAGTGTGGAAGGATAGCTTTCAGAACATTACCAAAGAGATGGATGTTACTCCTTTCGAAGAAATGGACTTGCTAGCCAAGTGGTTGGACCCAGAATCGTCAAAATATGCTGTCAGTATACGAGCGGCCAACTCATCAAACCCTTTGAGAGGTGTAACCAGGTTGTGGGACCGTCTCGAGGAGAGATACGGATTCCAGAATTGGTTGAAGCTTCTCTCAAAACAAAGCTGGAGGGTTTTCCTAAGTTGAAGTTTGATGATAACAAGACGTTATATGACCTCGCTGACATCGTATCCAAGATTCAAGGAGCAAAGGAGAACCCCAAATACTCAACGCTTCTATCTTACTTCGATTCTTCTTCTGGAATACTTACCATCATAAACAAACTGCCGTCAAACCTTCAGGAGAAATAGACAACCCAAGCCTCGAATTACAAAAAGCGGAATAGGACGCAATATCCTCCATTTTCTTTTCTAGTTGAGTTCCTGCGGGAAATGTCCCGAATAAGAAATGACCCAGGGTTTCAATATGAACCACGTCAATCTAGAAGACAGAAGACATCCTCAGATCCGAAACGAGTTCAACGCATAGTACAAACAAGACCGATGCAAAAAAGCAAGCTTCATCCGTGAAATGTACAATTCATAATAATGGTGGTAATACTCATCTGCTGAAAGACTGTCGGGTGTTTAAGACAAAGAAAATTTCCGAATAGAAAAAGAGTCTTAAGGATGGTGATATCTGTTTCCGGTGCTGTAATTCTCGTCATATGGCAAGAGATTGTAAAGCCAGTGTGAAGTGTGACTCGTGTGATAGTAAAAACCATGTAACTGCTCTCCATTCTGAAAAGTCAGACCCTCAGAAAAGACAAGGCGCGAATAAATCGGACGCCCAGAAAGAGCAAGGCGGGGAGAAAAAAGCTTCAGAAGAAACTTTAAATACTAATTGTATGCAAGTTTGTGGGGATCGTTTCGGTGGAAAATCGTGCGCAAAGACTGTGCTTGTAAAGGTTTATCCACAAGGCGAACGAGAAAAAGCCATTGATGCATATGCCATTATAGACGACCACAGCAATAAATCACTTGCGAAATCCGAATTTTTCGACATGATGAATGTCAATTCGGATCCCATTCCATATATCATTTCATCTTGCGCGGGTTCTGTTACGACACATGGACGAAAAGCTTCGGGATTTGTTGTTGAAATTTGGGATGAACCTGATTTTCTGAATTTACCCGTCCTCACAGAGTGTGACAACATCCCAAATGTACGTGACGAAATTCCAACCCCGGATATTGCGAGTCAGTATCCGCACCTCATGGATATTGCATCGAGGATACCCTCATTTCAGGATAACATACCCATTCTTCTCTTACTGGGTAGAGATATATTGGAGGCCCACTATATTTTGGACCAGAGAATAGGGGATCACTTTCCATATGCTCAGAAGCTCCGATTAGGCTGGGTCTTGATAGGAGAAGCTTGTTTGAACCGTGTTCTACACCAGAATCAGTCTGACTAAAGGCGGACGTGCATTAGTTTTTCAACCATGCATGAGCAACTTCAACATTAGGAATGTACCAATTATCAACACTAATGGTTTTCATGATAACCTCTTTGAACGAACAGCAAACGACGAAAAATGCAGTTTTTCATAAGAGGACAAGGACTTCCTCAAGATAATGGACAGTGAATTCCATCGGAATGAGACCGGTAGCTGGGTTGCCCCTCTTTCATTTAAAAGTTTGAGGAGAAGTTTACTTAACAAGCGAGAAGATGCATTGCGTAGAGCCGCAATTCTTGAAAAATCACTTCAGAAAGACTCCGTAAAACGAGAACACTTTTACATGTTTATGCGTGGCATTGTAGACAAACATGCAGAACTTGCTCCTCAGATAAAACCTCACGAAGACCATTGGTATTTGCCCCATCTTTGGCGTGTATCACCCGAAGAAACCTTCCAAGCTTAGAGTGGTGTTCGATTCATCGGCTAAATCCGATGGTGTTTCCCTCAACGATGTTTTACTAAGTGGACCAGACTTAAACAACAACTTGATGGTAGTATCGTTACGCTTCAGAAAGGGACTTATTGCAATCACCGCAGACATAGAACAGATGTTTTTCGGTTTCATAGTGTCAGAGAAACACAAAAATTACCTACGGTTTTTGTGGCATCGCAATAACAATCCAACTGAAGAAATTGTTGAATATAGGATGATCAAACACGTTTTTGGTAACTCACCATCTCCTGCTGTTGCCACATATGGAATTAGGAAGGCCATCGATACCGATCCGTCTGTGGGCGATGACGTGAGACGCTTCGTTCATGATAATTTCTATGTAGATGACGCCTTGATGTCTACCTCTACTACCGAAAAGGCAGTCGATATCATGAAAAGTACCCAAGAAGCTCTTCTTAAAGGAGGAAATTTGCGTTTGCACAAAATAGCATCTAATAGCAAAGAAGTAGTAAACTCCTACAGACAGGTCAACGGATCTTGAAAATATTGATTTTGGTAACATGGAAGACGTCCCATTACAAAGGAGTCTTGGTTTGTTTTGGAATCTTCAGACAGACTCATTCACGTTCAGGGTGAAACTAGACGACAAACCTCTTACCAAGCAAGGCGTCTTCTCAACGCTGCACAGTGTGTTCGATCCACTTGGATTTGCAGCTCCTTTCATTTTACTAGGCAGAATCATCTTTAGAGAACTTGTAGATGACACATCATGTGGATGGAATGATCCATTATCGCATGATTGCTTGAGGAGATGGAATGAATGGAGAAGCTCAATCACAGACCTTCCACCCCAGTGTCCACCCCAAGGCCGTATTTTCCAATCGAATTCGAGATGATCTTTATTCAGATGCGTCTGAAAAGGCGAGGAGTGTGACATGAGCTTCCTTCATGGCAAATCAAAGCTCGCACCAAAGCATGGACACTGGAACTCTGCGCAGCAGTTTTGGCTTCTGAAATCGCTGTTTCTGTGACGGAACATCTTCACGTACATCTCGATGCTATACGCTTTCATACAGACAGCAAAGTTGTCATTGGATACTTATACAACCGTACGAGACGATTCTACACCTACGTTGCCAATAGAGTTCACAAGATGTTGCGGGTTTCGAGTGTTGAAGAATGGTCTTATATATCTTCTGAGTCTAATCCAGCAGATGTCGGTACTAGAAGTATCCAAGCAAAGGACCTACGATCAAGTGTTTGGCTCAAACCTCCGAAACTGAAGCCAACACCGTCAACAACTGGATGTGAAATGTTTGAACTTCAAGATCCTGATAAGGATAATTCGCCCAGTTGTCAACGTTTTAAAAGTTGAGACCCAGAAACGTACAGGAATTGGCGTTGATCGTTGCAAGAGATTTTCGATGTGGAACAGTTTAGTGAGTGCTCTTACTGTTCTCAGGGAATGTGCGATCAACAAAAAACTGAAACTTCATGATACAGTAGAAACTGTTTCTGCACCTGCATCCACCGAGTAGTTCATTTTGAAGGTATTTCAACAAGAAGCCTTCCAAAGAGAAATACCATGCTTGTCAAAGAAAATTCCTCTACCAGGAAATAGTACATTAATGCACCGTAATCCGTACCTTGATGGGAATGATTTGATTCGTGTCGGTGGTAGCTTGACTAGATCATCTATTAAAGAAAATTCAAAGCACCCAATCATCGTTCTTAAACGATCCCACGTCGCTGTATTACTTGTACGACATTTTCACAATCAGGTGCACCATAAGGGAAGACACATCATTGAAGGCAGTGTACGATCTGCAGGTTATTGGATCATTGGAGTAAAAAGGCTCATCTCAACCATCCTGCATAACTGCGTAACATGTCGCAAACTTAGAGGTAAACACGCTAGTCAAATGATGGCCGATCTACCAGTCTGTCGACTTCACCCAGCACCACCATTCGCTTACGTTGGTGTTGACGCCTTCGGCCACTGGCATGTCACTAGTAGAAGAACTAGAGGTGGAGTTGCTCAAAGCAAGCGTTGTGCGATCCTCTTTACATGTTTAACGATACGTGCTGTACACATAGAGATAGCTGAGGAGATGACTTCCTCCTCCTTTATCAACGCCCTCCGACGATTTGTATCAATACAGAATACTACTCAGACAGAGACTCCAATTTTATCGGTTCTACGGACACCTTGAGGGTTGATGCGATGAACATTGATGATCCACCCGTAAAGCGGTTCCTGCTCAACAACGATAGCACTTGGAAATTCAATCCGCCTCATGCATCTCATTTTGGAGGGATATGGGAGAGGATGATAGGGGTAGCGAGACGAATCCTGGATTCTCTTATTCTAGAGAATAGTGCCAAGTCATTAACACGTGAAGTGCTTGTTACCTTCATGGCAGAGGTATGCGCCATCATCAATCATCGTCCGATCGTACCTGTTTCATCTGATCCAGATGACCCTCTGATCCTTACCCCTTCTGTGCTTCTTACCCAGAAAGAAGGTGGTGATGTTGCACCCTTTGAAGAGCTCAGCCCAAAAGATGTATACAAGTCTCAATGGAAACATGTTCAGGTATTGGCTGATAAATTTTGGAAGCGCTGGCAGGATGAGTTCCTTCAAAGCCTGCAAACCAGACGCAAATGGACAGACGAAAAGAAGGATATTTGTATGGGAGATGTGGTCTTGCTGAAGGAGGACTCCAAAAGAAATGCCTGGCCAACGGTAATCGTTAATGAAGTGTTTCCCTCTGCAGACGGAAAAGTGCGCAAGGTCAACGTGCGAACCGTAAAAAGCAACACTCCTGTTATATTCAGTCGACCAATCACCGAACTTGTTTTATTGTACTCACCTACAAATGATAAAAATGTAGTGACGTAGTAACGTCAGGCGGGGAGTGTGATGTCGCCACATCGCGTTTATTCGGATTGAATATACCGTATCAGTTTTGACATTTAAACCGTAACAAAAGGCGCTGCACACAAATGGACTTTTCTTCCAGGCCACAAGAAGTGGGTTTTCTTTTCTTTGTGTTCATCGGGAGTCGCAACCGTGTATGTATTCAAACATTTTACCGTCCATTGTACATGTGTCTTTACTAAATCTTGTTTATCTAGTCAGATTTCGTGTCCAGAGTAAATTTGTGTTAGTCAGAGTAATTTCTAGCAAATATTTTCATTTCATTTTTCACGTGCTTTAAGATTTATCATGGGTTGAATAAGTGATCGTGTAAACTGAAGTTTTGATGGTATTTTCACATGTCATGGTGTATTTTTGGCGACATTTTTGATGGTTTTGTCTGATGATTTGTCTTAATCGTTTTGGAAGCGATTGTTATAATGTGAGATAATTGTCTATTCAATTGTCAGGTTTTTGTACTGTGTGTAACACATTTTTATTTTGTTTTTCAGTCTTTACTTCTTTGTGAATTCTATAAATAAAGACGTTAAATCGTTTACATGGAGTTCTGAGGTTATTAACAGCAAGTCTGGGACAAGAGCTGTACAGTTACTGTATTTTGATGGGATTGCATCGTAGTAGTGCACCTACCATTTAGTTTATCTCCCTTCCCCTAGGGACTTAGAAATGGGTGTGGCCATTTTATGTACACACATTCATGAATGTGACTCTTTTAAAACTAAAACCGGCCGAGACTTCGTTGTAATTTGGTCTAGGGTGTACTTGAATTTGGTTTGTTTATCCGTTCCCCAGGGCTTGGAAAATGGGCGTGCCCATTTACTCGTTTCTATGACTGATTTTGTGTTAATTGTGAAAATGACTCCTCTAAAACTATAAATAGTAGGGACCTCATTGTGATTGCTCTAATGAAATTATAACTTAAATTGCCACACCTACAGATTTTGATTTTGGTTTCTATGCCCAAGTATTCTGAACCATTCAACATTTTCATGTCATAGAAATCAGCATATGATGTCTTCCATTTGATACCAGTGAAGCTTCAGTCTTGACAAAGACTTCCAGTATTTATGAGAATTATGAAGATTATTGACTGATGTGGGACATGTATTGCATTAGCAATACTTTCAAAGTGCCTTTTCAGACTGTGTGTAGACTATCTAATGGGATGAAATAAAATGATGACAAAACTCTATCTCAAGTTTACTTAAAATGTTGCAAAATGTAATCTGTATTGATCTACAGAGTGACAATTTATATCATATTTACATGGAAACGAATTTGGAGACATATGAATTATATTAGCTAATATTAATGACAATAGCAATATCTTTGTAACATTACTGTTTGACCACAATGTAGGACGTGCAAAAGGGGCATTTTTAGAATTTTTGTTGCCATGGCAACCATTTCATCTTAAAATAGTAGAGTGTAAATGACGTATTTTTTCATGATAATGTACATCAATAATTAATATGATTTAATATTGTGTTGAATTGATATAATAAAATAATTTGAATACTTTTGGACAGATGAAAATCATAAAGTTAATACATGTGGATAAGAACGGAATAAATACATAAATTCTGATGAAATTATCATGTATCATATTTTGTCCTAGTTTTGCAAGGAAATGGAACGGGCAATTTCCTGTAAAATCTCATGATTTGAAAGAGCATTCCTCTCTGTCTTTTATTGTATCTCAATTTAGTAGAATATTGGAAGAATTTTGTTTGTTAAATACGATGTATATTTGACATAGTGTGTATGACACTAAAAAGGTCCCAGCAGAGGATTTGTGTTAAGTGGTATTATACCCTTTTCTCTGATGTTATTTGGCAGTGGTACTTTCTACACTTTGTTTATTCACATTCATGTATCATTAATGTATATGCAGCGCTGAATTATATTTTTCGTCTATAAGGGCATTCAAGGCGAGTATGTCTAGCCATTCAGGAGAAGCTGACTCCTCCCGGGCATCTGATCTCACCTCTGAATTTCCGGGGTCCGGGATGTTCACTGTGGTACATTTTTGTGCCATTGTCATGTGACACTAGTTGCTGTAGTATTTTATATTAATAATAAATGTAGAATTAACAATGGACATTAACATGCATGTATAAGTGAAAGTTTCATTATTTTTATTTCCAATTATTTCCCTTGTGTGGTCGATCAAAATCAAGTTTCTATATGTATGCATTGTCAATGTCAAAGTGAAATTGCCTTTTATCAGCTTTAATGATAATAAGCTGAATGACTGTTAAAAATAATATGTTTTGCGATAATAGATGTATCTCTATCTACAAATAGTATTTGCGTGTGTTCAAAGAAATTACATCGAAAGAAACAATACAAGACAGAGGTGCTTCATCCCTCTAACTAGGTAATATATTAAGTCATTCATAGATATGTCTTTATTGCAATTTAAGACGATATGCTCGTTTAAATTCAATTCACAGAACGACTTAAACGTCTTCTGGGAGCATTGAAGCCAACCATCTAGCTTATTATTCCATGTAAATCAATATCCCTTCATGTAACTATTTTAGGCATTCTTTCGCGTGGTTTACAGAGATGCCTGAAGTTGAAGTGATAACGTGTTGTATACACTTTAGCACAAAAGAAAAAATCTCGTATCTGAAATTAACTATAAGCTGTCATTGACCATTAATGGTAAGTTTTCTTTGTCTTACCAATTATTATCAGATAAATCTTAAACTGTTGTGACGGATGTCGCATGCAAATAGGAGACCCTCACTCTCTCAGGGAACCTGGTCTCATCCCGGAATGTTGTATTTTCCGGGGTTCGCAACAGTTTGTATGGGACAATTTCATAATTTAGCCTCCCCTTTTAGACTTCGGCACATGATAATTGATCTATACTATAACATACATTGATATAATAAGTGTAAATTGAGTGCAATCTGTTTGTAGCTTTCAACATAAGTAAACCGTGCTCTGCCCGTCTATAAGCGAACTTAGATCCTTAATCAATATGAGTCCCGACTAACATCCAGAGGAGACAAGGATCAGGACCTTATCTCATCAGAAAAGGTTTGGACAAGGCCCGTCATAGAGTCCCCATCGCCTTGTTGGTCATCGTGAAACGCTCAAGTACAAGTCTGCACTGGGTTGTAGAGGAACCCAATACAAGACCTACGGTCTTAGCGATGATATCGGGGTCATACTGTCGATTTCGAAGGCGTTTAATAATTTTAGAACCAGCCGATATAAAATTATCGGAACCTTTGACCATCCTTAGTTTGTACACTCTGGATACATATTCTTTAAAAGTAACATTTATTCCAGAGCATGTTCAATTACAATGACTTGCATTCAATTAATAATCCTTCATATGCGGATTAGGATTATCTATCAAAGTGAACTGGAGGTCAAAGAAACCACAGAAAGTACTACTTTGCATTTAGATATTATGCTGTCTTTCGACATAGATGGTCAATTGAACACCTCACTCTATGACAAATGTGACGATTTCAATTTCGCTATCAAACTTTCCTTTCATAAGTAGCAACATCCCATCATCGCCCGCATACGGCGTATTCATATCTCATATAACACGTTATTCCGGAGCATGTTCAGTTTACAATGACTTGGCTCTGAGGGCTAGGCGACTTTCAGTTAAGCTGCTCAACCAGGGTTATATATGTGCTAGACTAGCATCGTCACTGAGGAAGTTCTACGGTCGTTACGAGACTCTTATTGCTCCATATGATATCTCGTTATCCAGACTTTTAAATGATATTCTGGACTGAGACCGATTCCGATCACTTTACACAGATTTGACACCTTCTATACTAGAAGGTTACCTACTTCGACTTCTCCATATATAAATACATATGGAATTCACACGATTTGACTCTTTCTACTGGGTATATGTGACGGGTGTTGCTAGCAAGCAGGAGATGCTCACTCTCCCCGGGCACCTGATCTCACTCCATCACAGGGGTTCACATATGCTCTTCAAGTAGACATATTTTGTTATTTTCCATTTGTTTTTCATTTTCACTGATTTTGTATGTCCTATGGTTTCATGGTTTTTGGACTTGTGGTTTGGATTTATCCATCATCTTTACATTTCCGAATTTAGATAAAATGTCTGAATAAGATGTCAAATTTACCAAAAGTTTTTCGAAGTTTATGATACCTATAACCCTGAGTAAGAAGTTTAAAAGTAATCTGAGAATTTTTTTCGTGAAAATCCAAAACGTTAGTGCAGGCTCTAGAAAACCGAACCAATTGACTAATATAAATACCATATGATGGGAGTCTGGGGACATCACCGATAAGGGAAATTTACATTAGGAAATCCAAATTCATCACGTTTATCATATATGTTGGTATGAATATTGTTGTTAATAATTTCAATATTCAAGTCGAAAAAGGGTGTTTCCTGGTCGGAAGTATTCGCTTTGTTTAACAGAAGTTCAGATGGAAAAATGTCAGATATATAGTTTTCAAACTCTGGGTAATTGATTACTAAAATATCATCAAGATATCTAGAGGCGACATTAAACTTATCAATAAGGTCGAAACGCTTAGAAGTTTGAATAGAATGCATAAAGTATCTCTCATAACAGTATAAAAATAAATCTGCTATAAGGGGAGCGCAGAGGAATCCCAATAATCTGTTGATAAGTCTTTCCATTAAATTGTACATAAATATTATCCATCAAAAATGTGATGGCATTACACAACTCAGTACAAGTCCAACATTCATAATTATCATATTGTTTGTTAGAGAAAATCCAGATGTAACTGAGGTACAAAGGTATGATTTAGACTCTCTGTTGAAACATCAGCGTATGAGAGACAGCAATTTGGTTTCGATTAAGTCATGAGGTAAACGTTATTAGCCTCAAAATTTCTCAAACGGAATTTTTTAATGACTTCGTTAGAATTTTTGATAGACCAAAAGTAATTGACGTATTACAATACATTACAATACTTGATAACATGGTCTTTAACTGCAGTAAGTGCGGAGGCAATATGTTTAGAAAGCACAGTTGTAGAGCAAAGACTAGAATTTATATTTAATTTTTGTGTAGTTTGGGAGGCCAATACATTGTTGGAAGATCATTTTTAATAAATGCTTAAATTGAAGTCACACATAGATTTACAGCGGTCAGAGAGGATCTTGTCTTCAAACAATGGGGTTTTAACATACGTAGAAGTAGAGTTCAATTCCGTTTTAATACTTAAATGTAGTATATTTTTCAAACAATGATAATATTATTAGCTGCTTTGTCAGCAGGTACGAGGACATAAGTATTTGGTAAATCAGTCATTTTCTTTTTTATAGACTGCACTGGTATATAATGTGGATGTTTGAATAAATGGGGATTACTTGTAAAATTATCGATGCGAATATCGATATTTTTTAAGATTTCAGTTTTCCAGTCATTCAAGGCATGTATTTTTACACCTTCTTTTTACACCATTGTTTGCAATAAGTGTTCAATGCTTCTTCAACAATTGGTAAAATCTACCCTGGAAGGTATTATATACTTTGGCCCTTTATTAAAAGTGAACGTAAATATTTAACCGAAATACAATTCATATCATTTGTAATAATATGACCCGCAGGCTGATAAATGAATTTAGAATTATTGCATTAACAGGACGATGGAATAGAATCAAGAGAATTTAGTTTAGATGTGACTGCATTGTAATTAAATATGATTTCTAATATGTTTTTGTACCGATAGCAAATAAGAGGTAGTTCAAGATTCTCGAAATACTGAAGACTTTTAGATTTGACTCTATGATCACGAAAAATATTAGAAATATTAACAGACCTAAACCTTTATTTACAAATTTAATCTTGATAAATTGAGATTTTAGAGGAAGCAATGGTATACGTGGGAAAAATTTCTTATATGAAAATGCTTAAATCATTTTAAGTCTAAATCAATCCGTATAACTTAAACGTAATAGATCAACCTCATCCAGGATAGGTTTTAATCTGGTAACCGAAATACATGATAATGCATGTAGAAATTCGTGATGACCGTTATTTCTGGCAATCCGCAGTAGATCGTCTAATTACCTATTTAACCTACCATGTCTTCTGCGGTTGTCATTACGGTGACGACCGTACGACCTGTTTCCTCTGAACGTCTGGTCTTAGTGAAAATATATTGATATTGTTATGGTAAGAGGAAATGTTACCTTGTTGAAAAATTTGGTCATTGAGACCAAAGGGATATGGGTTTGTAGATGTTTAATCCAATAAAGTTCAGCAACTAAACGTCTTTTTTTAATTTCAGATTTAGTTTCCCAGGTAGTTTTGTAAAGCTTTCAGTAGGAGTAATGATAACGTTATCAATATTGTGATTATATTTGATGAAGTGATTGTAAAGAAATGAGTACACTTTAACAAGCGCTTTCACTCGTAAAAATTTGCCCTGGTATATATACCTTCTACAGAAAAATGGAGAAAAATAGTTTTCTATGAAATTATATATTCTCTCTGATGCACGACAAATGAGTTAAACGAAAATAAAGTATGTGTTTTATTACATGAAATTATTTACTTGAAGAAACAGAAGTCGCCAAAAAGCACACACGTATGTAATCTTATTTTGTTTCAACAAATCTTGTTCTCTTGATGCGAGTCTGAGAAATATCGAAGGCGACAACGATAACTTTCAGATCTGCAAATTCATGAAGAGAGAGAGAGAGAGAATTTTACGATATCGAACAACCAAAAGTGCCTTTAATGAAAATGATAAATACGTTATATAGTGATACGATACGTATATGCTGTAAATACTTCTGTTTGCACAGTGGCAGAACGGTGTTCATGTTGACAGAGACAAAAATATTCAGTTCAGAATATAAATATATTTGATCAGTGACCTTTGTTCTCATATAAACATTCTGATTTCTTTTACAGAATATTTTATCTTCTCTGTATTTTAGATAACTAGTTAATATACCTGGAATACAAACTTAATCTTTAACTGCTTCCTTACTAGTCCACATTATTGCTAGTTCTTTCTCATTAGTCATACATTTAAGGACCAATCTTTACTCATTATGATCCATCCCGAAACGAAACCATTCATCTTCTAATGATGCAGTCCATGAAAGACCACCGACTCTTTCCTACCTAGTCTTTAAATATCACAAGATATACATATAGCAGATGTATTTTCTATAATTTAATTGAAAGCGTAGCACCTCCGGGAAAAGAAGACTGTCAAAGATCTGTTAATGATAATAGTCCTTGCAATTAGTTAGGCATATGGGCGGGAATTCAAAGTTCCTTAGCCATCATCCGAATTCATGATAGACAAATGTATAGTGCACTATATAATTTTACACGACGATTTAGATTCTGTCCAAGTGTAAAGAGCTTTCCTTTTCCTCATATTTCATATTTTTGCATAACTTGTTTAGGTGAATGAACTACTAAACAAATGTGCAGTTCATTGAATCCGTTCCCCATTATCTATGATTGGTTTTTGGGATTTCAAATTTTGCTTGTAAAACACTGATGTGTTTGAATTACATGTATATTGCTTTTCAATTTAATATTTGCTATATAACGACTTGGTTCCTAACTAATGTTCACTTTTTTAAATGAGATTTTAATGAAAGTAACGTACGCCCTAACCGATATCGTTTTTATTCGTTTTGGCTGTAATTGAAAACATACCGTGTAATTTTATCTGAGGCAGTCAAAAAGTGCTCTTCATCACGGAACGGACTGCTATTACGAGAAAGACCAATAAGGTGGGATAACAACACTTTGGCCCATACATTAAACAATTTTATTCCAGCTTATGCTTAATCACATATGAATAATATTAAGAAATGACGTATATATTTTCTTTTAGTAAATTCGAGTCCCTTAGTTGAACTATTGTAATTGGTTTTCTTCCACCGTCGTCAATTACAGTTGCACAGTATAAATTCTACTTGAAAACTGGAACTTAATTGACTTAAAATTTTGTGTAGAGCTTTTCTTAGTTAAGAGGAACATAATTTGTGAATTTCATCATCAACTTTTGTTACGAATATTACCTTGTGTATGTGATTGTTTATACACTTGGATGAAACATGACAAACCTGTCTACAGTCAGATGTAGTATAACGAGGCCCAATTATTTATGCTGTGTTTCACTGTTCATTGTTATTAATACATAAGCAATGCCAATAAGAAATAATCTGACAATAAACATAATCTGATGGTCGATACGGTTGTTTAGTATACTATTAACAGATCAAAAATTGACTAATGTATTTTACATCTAGTCCATACATATATATTATAGTGGGTTTTTCTACTTTTTAGCATTATTGATCAACGCTTTTTAACTAAGAAAGTTTGTCGCAGATATAAATATTCGTGCATGGCTATTCAGACACATTTTGTTTAAAATGACAATGATGGCAGCTTAAGTACTTTGAGGATCAAATGAAAAACATACTGGGTCCTTTATTGACAAAATATATATAGTATTCGGTAACAAAGTATTCCAATATACCATCGGCTTTCCTATGGTAATAAACTGTGTCCTTTCAGCAGCCAAATTTACTCGTACGAATTTCAATTTATCCAAAATTTTCTCCGTCAACATGAAAAGCAACTGCCAACCCTTTAATTTAACATTCAAATATATCCACAATGTATCGTCAATAAATTATTTTAAAAAGCTTTGATGCACGTGTACCCGCAATACATCCTTTACGAACTCGAAAATAAAGATGCAACAAAATCCAGTATCTGCGCTTCGTACTTAAATATGTTACTGAACATTGACCACGACGATCGTGTTTACCGCTTGTGACTACGATAATACTGCCAAAATCTCAATCTTGACTTACGAGCTATACTAGCTTAAATACGGCATCAAGGCAGGCGTGACCTGTCATCAGGGGATACCTTATTCGATCTCTTTTTCTTCCAGGGATCCGTGATAGTCTATATCTTTATTTTGTGTAGAGTAATGGATGTTCCTTATTGACTAACGCTCAGCATCTTAGCATTTGATTTCTAAAGAGAAACTGGAGATAAATGATTGATTCTTAAATTACGTCACTAGAATAACGACATTTGTAAATCTGAAATAGCAAAATAGTACTATTGTTGTATCAATAACACAAAACGGTTTAGTTTTTTTATCCATTATAGATACAGATGGCAGTATATCGCTGTTTTTGTTTGCTTGCGTTTTTGTGTCGTAAATCTTCAAATTCATTCTGGAGAATGTCCGGAGACCGCAATCAGATAAATTTGTATAAAGCATATTACCGTATGTAATGAATAGTTTATCATTTCTAAGTTCATGACTGGTATCTACTGAATATTTATCTTCACGTGGAATAAAGAATCCGTTATGATGATCTCTTCTTAAAAAGGAGATATGTATACATTTAAATCCAATGTATGTGCAGCAAGAAGGCTTTATCTTTTGTAAGATAGATATAGTAGGTTTTAAAAATGTTTTGAGATAAAGGTCACATACGGTCAGCATTCCTTAATTCAGCATTTGTCTGGCAAGTACCCTTCATTTGCACATAAATAGACTTGAAGTTTTATGTCTGCCTACTAAGTACAAATCAAAGATATTGATCCGATATCCATAACTCGAAGTCGAAGAAACACGACAATACATATGTAAATAAAGTATTAGCAATCACGAACCTCTGTCAAAACAGAGGTGGGATCAGGTGCCATGGAGGAGTAAGCGGCCCTTGCCGACTAGTCACATCCGTCGTGATGCCATAAATATAAGTTAATTTTAAAGGTAGCGATTTAAAAGGTAGTGAATTCGTTAATGATTCTAACTAAAATTCCTATTCCGTATGTGACACGATCTTATCAGACCCCAATATGAGTCGGTAATTGCATTCACCTTGAATATGTCAAACTAGCAAAATGTCAACTTGTTTGAAGATTTACAACAATAGACTATGAGGAGATTTATACGCAAAAAAATTTTAAATACGAGATTCATAGTTGTTGCTGTAGAAGGGGTTTTAACCCATACTTAGTGAGCTAGGCTAGTCTGTCATTGTTATTTAACCCAGAGCACATATTGCTAATACAGTGAGATCCCTATTATTGAATTTGATTAAAACGGGAAAGACATCTGACTTAGCCGACGGGCAGAATTCACCAAGATGTACAATAAAACTTGGTAACAGGTAAAGAAATACATTAAATGCAATTACAAAAATATTGATGCGATACCGACTTAGGACGGTCAATTGAGTAACGAACGGTACTCAATTAGTGTGGTTAACCTATTTATGAGCCCACATTCTTACTCATGGCAAATAAAGTACAATCAAAAGACACACATTTAAAAATTTATAATAATCATCCATATAGAGAAAAAGGAAGCCATAAAATATATGAACACTAATATTTATGTACAGCTAGGTTATATCAAAAATATATAGAACGACATCAACATGAGGTAACTGTGCTCTGTTGGTCTGGAAACGAGCTCAGACTCTAAATCTGTAGGAGGTCTGACTACAGTCAGAGGGGACGAGGTTCGGAACCATGTCTCCTCTGAAAAGGTTTATACAATTCCCGTCATGGTGTCCCAACCGCCCTGTTAGTCAGCTGTGTGCAACGCTCAAGGAAAAGTCTGCATAAGGCTGTACAAAGGCAAATACCAGTCCAATAGTCTTAGCGATGATTTTAGGGTCATATTGTCGATGCAGAAGACGTTTTACAATTTTAGATCCGGACAAAAGGAAGTTATCACAATTTCCGACCCTCCTTAATTTGTAAGTCAGATCACCGTGGAAATTGGGATGAGAAATTCTGCTAGACACAAATTGCTGAAAACTTATACATTCGAATGTAGATTTAAATTTTGAATATGATCTGTAGATTTTTCCAAAGGTTTTTCTAAGTTTATCGTATCTGTATTGCTGAGTCAACAGTTTCATAGTGATTAAAAATATTTCATTTTACTGTTGTCAATTATTTAATGTTTAAATAAAACATGTTTGATTATTACAAATATTTGCTTTATTAAGCTGAAATTGAGAGGGATAAATACTAGATATAAAATTATCAAACTCAGGGTTATCTATTACCAAAATGTCATCTAAATACCTAATGGTGTCATTAACATATCAACAAGTTCGAAACGTTTGAATATACTGTATAAAATCCATGTCATTAAAATAAAAAAATAAATCTCCGAAAGAGAAGCGCAATGAGTGCCAATGGGAATTCCAATCACCTGTTGATATATTTTGCCATTAAAATGTATATATGTGTCCTTCAAAAAAAAAAGGTGATGGCGTTACATAACTCGTTATAAGTCCAATATTTAAATTGTTGGAGAAAAATCCACAGTTATTTGAGGTACATAGGTACATTTTTTATTCTCTGTTGAAGCACCAGCGTATCAGAGACAACAACTTAGTTTTAATAAAATCATGTGACAGTGAGGTATAATATGTAGAACAATCAATTGTGAAATTTGACTAACTTTAGAATTTCATAATAAATGCAGTTTATATATGATTCCGCTCGAGTTTTTAATAAAAAAATAAAAAGTGTAAAATTGAAAAATATTATGAGAAATGACGAGGTAGATAAATTACATATGCAATCCCTCAATAAATCATGAATATGAAAAACTTCGATGGCCCGTCGTAAAAATGGAAGCCGATGTGAAGATGGACATAATGCCAGTTAAATCTGAAAATGGCGGAAAGGTTAGTAATTGTAAGTAATTTATTCTTTGTTTTGGAAAAAATAAAGTTATTAATTTTGCATCTGCATCGTGGAAAATCTATTTCTAACAGATAACTATTATATTTTACATCGATGTCTTAAAACACTGAAACGATATTTGCATATTTTATCATAACACCATAATGCATCGAACAATTTCATGAAGTCAGCGAATAATCGAAGTAAGGCCCGTATGTAATCATGTATTGATCCGATGCCGTGATAGTTAATAAAAGATGTTAAACTATTTTCGTGCACTAACGCATTGAAATACTTCTGGCTAAGCAGTATATAATTTGTTCTACACGCATATCTTAACTTAAAACTGTTTAAGATATCCTCCATATTCATTAATTTATCTATCCCGTCTTACAACGGAACTGTAGTTAGACGAGTCTTGACATTTGAAGACTTCTAAAGCAATGTTGTCAATTGATTTATATATAATAAGTTCATTTTCGTTACAAAGAAAAAAAGGAGTCACTGGCTCAGTTATGTGGCAGAAGTCACCATGGAGCTATACAATACATGAATATCAATAATATACTAGCACATATAACACATTACAAAAATATTTGATTGAAGTGCAATTACGATACCGACTTAGGACGGTCATTTAATTTGACAAAAGCCAAACAAATGGTGTGATTAAACGGTTTACGGGCCCATCTTCCCACTCACCGTAACAGCAGAACAATCAAAGAACGTACATTTAAAAATTTATAAATAATACTACATTTAAAGAACAGGGGTCAACAGGTATTGCATACTGAGAGGTCATAAAAATCTAAACACGTAAGGTATTGTAAAACACATAATGATATAAAATATATGCGGCATCGACATGATAAACCGTGCTCTGCCAGTCTGAAAGGAAGCTAAGACCCTAGTTCTGTAGGAGTCCCGACTAACAGTCAGAGGGGACGAGGTTCAGGACCATGTCTCCTCTGAAAGATGTTTGGACAAGGCCCGTCATAAAGTCCCCACCGCCCTGTTAGCGTGCAACATTCAAGTAAAAGTCTGCATAAGGCTGTAGAGGGACCAAATACAAGACCTATAGTCTTTTTGATGATCTCAATGTCATATTGTATATTAGAAGACACGTTTAACTATTTTATTACATGATAAAATAACAATATCGGAGCCTTTTACTTTCCTTAATTTATATACGAGATCACCGTAAAAATTAGGATGGAAATTCCATTGGATACATAGTGTTGAAAAAAAAGTTTTCCAAATTTAGATAGAAGTTCTGAATAAGATCTAAAGAATTTGCCGAATGTTTTTCTAAGCTTGTGATATCTGTAACCCCGAGTTAAAAGTTTAGTAGTAATTTGTAAATTTCGTTTATGAAAGTCCAAAACATCGGTGCAGCCTCTGACAAATCGAACAAATTGAGATATATAGATACCATATGATGGGAGTCGAGAGACATCGCCTCCCAAGTAAGGAAAATTCACAATAGGAAATCCAAAATCCTCACGTGTATCATAAACATTAGTATATATTAGGTGGTTGATAATTTTGATGTTCAAATCTAAGAAAGGTGTAGAGTTATCTCGTGTTAGCTTTATTCAATTTGAGCTCTGATGGATATATTTCTGAAATAAATTGTTCGAATTCAGGGTTGTCGATAACCAAAATGTCATCCAGATATCTGCAAGTATTATTAATGTAACGATGACGGATAAATCCAAACCATAAGTCTAAAAATCGTGAAACCAGAGGACATACAAAATCAGTGAAAATGAAAAACAGAGAAAATTACAAAATATGTCTACTTGAAGAGCATATGTGAACCCCTGTGATGGAGTGAGATCAGGTGCCCGGGGAGAGTGAGCATCTCCTGCTTGCTAGCAACACCCGTCACATATGCCCAGTAGAAAGAGTCAAATCGTGTAAATTCCATATGTATTTATATATGGAGAAGTCAAAGTAGGTAACCTTCTAGCATAGAAGGAGTAAATCTGTGTAAAATGATCGGAATCGGTCTCAGTCCAGAATATCATTTAAAAGTCTGGATAACGAGATATCATATGGAGTAATAAGAGTCTCGTAACGACCGTAGAACTTCCTAAGTGACGTTGCTAGTCCAGCACATATATAACCCTGGTTTAGCAGCTTAACTGAAAGTCGCCTAGCCTTTAGAACCAAGTCATTGTAATTTGAACAAGTCATTGAAAAATTTGTAAATTTGTCAATGAGGTCGAAATGTTTTGATTTTTGAATAGAAACCATAAAATCCCTCTCATAACAATAAAGAAATGAATCTGCTATCAGAGGCGCGCAAGTAGTACCCATAGGAATTCCAACTATTTGTTGATATATCTTGCCATCAAATTGCACAAAATATTATTCATGAGAAAATCTAGTGCTTTACATAATTTAAGAACACGTACATGTAGATGTATTAAATCACTGTCCCATATACTTGAATGGTCGCATTTTAGAAATACTTGAATGAGACAAAACAGTTCGATGAAGTGGCAAGCCAGGTGCCGACTACAGACAATAAAGTGAGATTAAATAATCTTGCAGAGTCAACTGGTGTATGAATTCTACCTAAATTTATACAAACGGCTAAATACGGGTGAAATGACAAATATTATAACGCCTCCCTATAATTGTTACGGATCGCAATCATATGTGGAAAATTGATGTCAGGAAAACAAACCATGAAAATAGATATATGTAACTCAAAAGAGAGTCTTTTACCTTATCTACGACAACTGACAATCAAATATATAATTATGTGATGCATATATATTTGATAATACTATCTACACTGTTGTATTCAAAATGTATATACGACATAAGATCCAATGGAAAACAATGAATGTCAGAAATCGGCTACTAAAATATATCAAACATCAAATTACATTAAATCAGAAATTGTTGATAACATGGAAATTCTCAAAATATCAACCAAGATTAGCTTATCATGAATGATTGTAGTGATAACACAGCAAGTCTTTCAACAGCATTAAAGGGAGATACAATATTATTTCATATAAAAATAATTAATTTGTACGTTTATAATAAGGAAGAGCGGCATTTGAACTAGAACAGGAAAATGTCTACACCAGTGGGAAAACGGGGATTATGATGGTAAAAGAATGTATATAAACGTGCTTTGATGAAGCCTAAATACGCACTCGTGACGATTCCGGCTAAGTACTGACAAGTTTCAGTCATGCAATTGGAAATAGTGTGGTTAATTGGAATTTAGATCTTGCTTTTCACTTAACAGACAAAAGTTACGCAACAACCTTGGATCTTTCTGCAGGTGACGAATTTAGTCCCATATTCAAATAGCTGCATCTTTGGCAATGCTTTGTTGGCTTATATTAATCATAAATGTATTTCTTTTTGAGATAAGTAAAGGAGGTATAGAATTACATGACGATGTGTGAGAATTTGTGGTCGTTTTAGAACACAATTTCATCAATACCAGGAGAATTCCATACGTAAAAATAATTTTTTGATACTGATTAAGAATTTCTGGTTTAAGTAGTAGTAATTATATTTATGTAAACAAGTACATGTGTATCATTGTGCATAATAATTATGTTAATACATCATTAGAGGTATGATAAAATAAACAATATTTCAAAGAATATTTTTTATCGCCAACGATTTAGAATAAGGGTCGGAAAATTTACACAATCCAATCAGAATCGTGTTTAACAAATGTATCATTACAATTGCACTGATATATACAATGACTCGTATGCCATCAGTAAAATTTAAGGATACCAAGCGGTAGTCAAGAAGGAGCATCCATTCTACTATACAAAATAAAAATATAAGCTAAGGATGCCTAGAATTATCAAAGTTGGAAATGGATGTCATAGATGAGGATGGGTAAGCATTCCCTACTTCCTGGTCATACCGGCGGTGATGCCATAATATTATTTGTATAACTCGTAGTCACAGAAATCGGTAAAATCATGACAAGTAAGCATGTATGGTTTTGTATAATCACGGTAGAAAGGATTTAACAAGGACTTCAATCAAATAAGAACGTTAACTTGTCAGGGTGATTTCTGAAAAGGTCCTTATAGCGACCACAATATTTGCGGAATGTAGACTTCAAAAGTAGTTCCTCGCATCCTTGTGATATTATACTTTTCACTTGCTTGCATATATATTGTACGAACAATTACAAGGAAAGTCTGTTGCAATTTGACATCCCCAGTCTTTCTTGGAACATATGGCCATGTCTCGACTGGTGAATTCAACATGGTTCATAACCAGAAAAAGAGAGACCTATAACGTAAAAGTACAAAATACAGGTAATCTGTCTCATTTACTGTAACATGGGAAAACAAAAGAATAGTAAACAAAGAAAGATCTCGAATTTGATCATCTTTCTGTGTGGATAAAGCTGATCAGGGATGTTGAAAAATGTAGAATCTTCATGAGAATCTGCTCATTGTTCCTGCCGACACAACATAAAGTATACATTCCAGTATCACTGGATGTCCAATATTAATAGTTTAGTTGAAACAGTCCAAATACGGTGGTGCTGGATTCAGAAAGAACACTTGCGAATTGCAGATAGAATGAGGCCATGTGTTCAATAGGAGGGACCGTCTCCTGCTAGCATACCACACCCAATCAAATGTACCTTTGTTTGCATGGCATACTACTTCAGTAGTCTGATTAAAGAACTGGATTTCACCTATTGTTCTGTTTCCTAATATTGAAGACCAAATATCCGTTTTCACTACGTTTGGAAAAGAACAAAATGATACAAATTGCCTCATTTCACTGGATTTCAAAACTCGATATGAACGTTGATACATTGCCGGTTCGTCTAGGTACTCCACCAAACTTTTTTCAGTTTAGTCAAGACAATACGGACACGAGTAAAATCAGGTCTCTAGACGTACTGTATTACAGCATACTTTAGATACGGCTTAGGTAAGGTGTGGATCCTTAAATTCTATTTGCAAAAAAATGGAAACCGCAAATATCAATACCTAATTTCAGAAAGTATAGACGATTTCAGTGTGAAGGAAGACTCTGTTTCGAACAAGTGCACTTGATTCGAACAAGTATACTAAAGTCGCCATCACTAAGATACTGGAGTTTCTGGTAAACAATACGTTCGTGAGTTTTGGAGGGAAATGCTCCTTAACATTCAAAAGAAATACTGGCACAACTCAACTGATTTGTTTCGACTTTTATTCACATACTTAACAATTATTCCGCACCAGACACTTGAAAGCAGACTAGCGTCCATTATATTCTGTGTTATCAAGAAACAGAAACTTTAGATATTACAACAGAAACCTTAGATAACAACAGAAACTTTAGATATTACAACAGAAACTTTAGATATTACAACCTCGATTTATACTGTAAAGATCCTTATTTTTCTATGTCAAGAATTACACTGAAGACGATATCATCTAGATGCTTGAGTTTTTTTTATATACAATGTTGTGATGATTTTTGCCGGCAAAAAATGTGTTCCAACTGTGCCCATCTCCTGGTTGACATCTTATTAATGAACTCGTATGAAGCAGTCATTGTTCCATACAGAAAAGGAAACAATATCTCATTTGAATTTCACATACAGATATGATATGTCAATAAATAATCCAAACCTTAATAGTTATCTCGGAAACATGTACTTCTCTGAACTTGAATTTAAGGTCATGACAGACGCAACTGATTTGATTCATGCTTAGACTTATTTTTGTCAATCGGTAGGTATGGTCAGTTACAAATCTCTTTATGACCAACACCATGATTCTAATTTATATTATTAATTTACCCTCCCTGAGTAGCAAACTCTTGTCCGCGCTTGCGTTTGGCGGTCAGATAACACAAATTAAATGCTATGCTAGAGGTTTTTTGATTGTTTTTTATTTGTTTATTTTTGGGGTTTTTTTTCCAAAAGCATGTAACTAATAGATGAACTGTTTACAATGAGGTAAGAAATGCAATACTTGAAATCATCACTGAGGCAGTTCTGTGGTCTATAAACGGATATAGTTGGACATCTTTATCCTTCCAGACATCATGTCTTAGTCAGTTTAGTACTCGCTGTTGTTCTTACTTAAACCACCACCATCGAATTTGCAGTGTGTCATGGGACTTTGAATATTATTTCAAATTTATACTTAAAATATTTAAAACAGCCGGGCTACCACCGTCTGGACCTAATATTGATGGCTTTACATCACTGAGTGGAAAAGTTGCCTCAAGTCTGAAGATAATTATTTGATATTTTTGTCAGTTGTATAATGATGAGGTTGGACACATTTCAAAACAAAACAGAACAGAAATCATACATTTCTGCCTATAGATGACACGTTTATTTATATCACGTATAAATACATACGTAACTTTAAAATTTACCGATAATATTTCACACGAGCGTGACTCATCTGTAAAATATTTGTATCTATAAAATCAATATCACAATAATATACTATCATATGATTCTAATGCAGCTGCAGTACCGAGCAAATCAATGTGGTTAAATACATACGTGTGTTAAAACAAATATAATTTCATTCATTTAAACAAATTGCATTGGAATGACATTAATTTCTCCTAATTGCGAATTATTATAATAGGTGGCGCTTTTATTTTCGCACAAAGCGTGCTGTTTGTTATATTGGTCATTCGACAAGTAAACGGCGTGTCGACAACACGTGTTCAGTAAATTGCTGATGTTGTCCTAAACTTTAACTTTACTGTAATTTTAACATATAAATATATATCATATAATTTCATATATATTTGTGTTGCTACATACGCATATGTCTTTGTTTTATCCATTTCAAAGAACCTATTCAAACTTTAATTATCCATTACATTATCAACTGACCGAAAAGCCACAAGATATTTACAATCCGGATTGCTGGAAACATGTTATCAATATTTGCAGTATGGAGAATTTTTTTTCGAACGTAATCATTTTATAATTCATTTATTATGTATAAGCGAATAGAACATTGTGTGAAGCATCCTATGCAATAGAATATTGGACATTCCTCACACCAGTTAGAAAATGAAACAAACTATATTGTGAAATGTCAGCACTGATTTCGGCTATTGGTGGTTACGAATCATTCTGATAAAATAATTTTCTATAAAATTAACGCATTATAAGTGCAACAGTCTTGACGTGACGTAACACAAGAACAATAGAATTACTTCATAATATTCACTGTGACTACATGGCTCAGCAGAATATGTGTGTAAGGAATCATACTGAACATGACGGATCATCAGATGATACTTTCTTCCCAACGATACCTTATCCCACAATAAAAACAAATATTGACACATTACAATTAATATAATCACCTATTATTTACCCCTTCATATGTATGCATCCCCTTTTCATATTCCATTATACGCTTTCGGAGAAAAATGAAACAATTTCAAGACAATTATAATAACCCACCTCTGTACTTACTGCCCGTTGTTGATGGTTGTAATGGTATTTCTAAACGGTTTTATCAGATAAATATCGAATCCTGATACACAGAAGTAACACTATCAACTGCCCGAGAGGTAGTGTTAATAAAAGCTCATTGTTAAAGTCGTATAAAAACGAATCTCGTTTATATCACATCTCTACATATAAGTAGTTTATTATCACAAGTTACATGAAATATTTTGGAGGCATGTTAAAAGATGAGCATGCATAGTATGACCTTTACTTAACCTATTAAAAGTATGAATACTTTCAAGAAGGAGCGATTTTATATATCTTAAAGCATCCGTGAACTCAGCTATACCATCTTCATTAACGTATCAACATCTACATAGTTTATTTACAGACAGGAACGTGTTTGCTTTAATGATTTGTTTGAACGTTTATTATCACTACAGCAGTAGCTCTACTGCGTTGGAATCCAGTGATTCGGCATCGAAATATACAACCATTTCATAAGTAGTAAAATGACTGAGAGGTGGAAAATTGAATGAAATAAGCATTACCAAAGCAAAGAAGTTTTTCGACATCACAAATACTTCAGACGGAGCTGAGAAAGAAAATGAAACGCTTACTGAGTTTTCCGCGTAATAAAGACTCTTCCGGGCATTAAAGTGACAACATAGAAATAAGCGTAAGAATATCAGTTATGAGAAAAATCGCTAGACACGCAGAAAAGCACGAAGAAAAAAAAATAATTGATAGAAATGCAGATTTTGTAGGGCCTTAAGAAGATTATTTGAAATGTCAAATTCTCCCTTTGTTGGTTTTGCTGTGGTATACATGATGATTGTCACTTTGTTGGTGTTGTTGTGGTAAACATGACAATTGCCACTAGGTTAGTGTTGCTGTGGTAAACATGACAATTGCCACTGGAATAGTGTTGCTGTGGTTAACATGACAGTTGTCACTTTGTGCTGTTCCTGTTGTTATTATGACAATTATCACTTTGTTGGTGTTGTTATGGTTAACATGACAATTGTTATTGGTGCTGTTGTAATTGACATGACATTTGTCACTGTGTTGGTGCTGCAGTGGTAAACATGACAATTGCCACTGGGTTAGTGTTGCTGTGGTTAACATAAGATGTTTTACTTTATTGTTGTTTTAATTAACATGACAATTTTCAGCGTCGGTGTTAACATGACAATTGTCACTATGTTAGTGAGGCCGTGGTTAACATGATAGTTGTCACTGTTGGTGTTGCTGTGGTTAACATAATTGTCATAGCTGGTGTAGTTAACAACTCTCATAATGTTACTGCAACCACAGTGGCAGTACTATAAACAGACATACAATCGCATGATATGGTAAAAAGGTTTTAAACCAAGTAACAAAAAAAAATTTTTTTTAGATATATATACTAATACTAGATACACTGTGTTTACATTTGTAGTTAAGTTGAATCACTAGGTACATTTTTATTAACAGTTGATCAAAGCCAATCACATACAGGTATGTAGTAATATTTTAAGTTTCATCCTAACTGTCAATAGTGATAACGTCAATATGTCCGTTTTCGTGTCAATACTTCTAAGATATTCAAATGCACAACATTCCATCATTCTTCCCACTGAAAAAGGGACGTTTATTGACGATATTAATGTGGTTTTGAAAACGAGGTTCTAGCCACGTTCTTCTTGAACTACCATTCAGCTTGATAGAATCAACCTCTAAAGATTTTTTCTATGACAAGCAACTGGTTTGATATGGTCGAATGACAGCAACTAATATTTATAGGAATGATGATTATGCTATATCGTTAAATCAACACTTTGTAATTGTTTGATGGTAGAGAAACTATGTTCCAACATTGTCACAAGATCAATTGCTTTGTTAGCTGAAAGTGTAACGTTATGTATTTTGTGACAGAATCGATCTTTGGGTAATACTTTTGGAAGAAGAAAAACAACAATTTGTTCCTAATTGAATTTCTGTCCAAAACGATATATTTTATGTTTCCATCTGTGATCTATCTAGCACTTCTATTTTGTTTGGCTCTGTTAAATTTCAAGTAGTTGTGTCAAGATGCCATACGCATTTGATAAAATGAAGATGATAAACAAATACTGTTATGCGAATACAAAGGAATGTATGTTAGTTATGGTAACAATTTTATTAATCCAAGAAAAAGAAACATCAACAATGGATTGCGTGATTGAAAAGGTGTATTGATACAAGATGAATTCGATTACAAGTGGCAGAAAAGAGTGGTTTGTTGTATTTTAGCACAGATATAGTCTAAGGAATTAGAAATGTTGGAAAAAAAGTATACGAACTTGATCATTATGTGATTATCATCTCTTTCAGTTGATTTGTCGTTTTACCTCGCTTCCAACATTGTCTTCGGTCATGTCGCCAAAAAGGCAGGAGCAAAAGCTTTTAACATAGTGGCATAATATTGTAATTGAACTCGGATCTCCAGTGCCACATGCTTACTGCAAAAGCATTTACCCAAACATGTTCCAGATGTCCAATATAATGATTTTACTGAGTAAATTCTAAAATACTATAGAAGGCTATAGCCAACGAGATATAGACTATCACGGACCCTTAGAATATCCAAATATGAAATCAGGTGCCATGGAGGAGTGAGCAATCCTTGCTAACCGATTATAACCACCGTGATGCTTTAAATTAATTTTAAGCTATTTCATCTCGTCGTAAAATGAGGTGATTATGAAAAATGATATTGTATTCTCCCATTATCACTGGTGTTAGATAGGTTTTCAAGTATGAAACAGCAGTGTGGTAATTTAATAAATCATCACCACGGGTGCAAATACAACTGTTTGATTTACATATGTCTAAACACCAACTTTCATGAAGACTAATGAAAATTAAAATACCCAACAATGGCATATTTGACACTATTTTCAGATAATTCCGCGTTTTTAACTGAAACAACGTAGATCGAACAAAAACCACTTCAGCTTTAGCAAGGTTTGACTTAAGTGCTATTATACCACTTTTCCTGGTGTTGCGTGGCCGTGGCACTTTCTACACAGTGTTCACATTCATGTATATATGCAGTGCTGAATTATTTGTTTCGCCCTATTTAAGGGCATCCATCATGGGGGTGGCTAGCCAAACAGGAGACACTCACTCCTCCCGGGCAACTGGTTTCACCTTTTATTTGATCTTCAATATGACATACACGATACTGTCCTTTTATTCCATTGACTACGAGATATGGTTAACCCTTAGGTTCTTCTTCGGTGTTTATTTCATATTATTTTATTTCAATCACCGACGTTTTTAACAAAATATAGGGTTGAATAGCCCAGAGTAAATTCTGCGAGATTAATTTTGGTGAAGAGACAGTTATTAATGATGCTTAAGACTTGTTTTATTTTATAATTAGGGATAGTATTACAAAGAGTAGAAAAGCCTCAATACTTAAAATGTTGACAAATTTTGCGACCAGAAGTTTTTCAATATCTGTAACACCCCTTTACAAATAGATGAATACAGTGTACGTCTGACGCTTATCGTTAACTGCAGATATTTTTGGTAAGAAGGACTGATAAAGATTTTATAGAGCATTTACTGTGTTCTGCAATATATATTTGTATGGAAAATTTATGATGTTGGTGAATCCAATATAAGTAAGGTAAGTCAAACTTACTTCCCTTAATACATATACTTTAGGTATTCGATATCGATTTATGGTTATCAGTGATTTTATCAATAAAGTGCGGGGTGGCTATACACAGGATTACTAGTTTCTGTAATTATTTCAAGTCCTTCTAAAAGGCAATTGTATTAGTAAGCCGTACACACAAGTACAATATTCGAGGATTTGTCTGCTGGCACTAATACGTAATCGCTTTTTATTCAGTCTAGTTCTGCAATTACATTTTGCTCATCGAAGCCAAAAGGTTAACGGGTTCTCGTATTCATTTTTACTTTGTCAATACATGATTTTATCAATCAACACTTTCAACTATTCCAATATGCCAAATGCCTTGTCTACAAGCCTAGTCCATCTTCTGGCATAATTCGCGAAAAAAAAAATTGAATATCGAAGAGAAACTTCAGACATACGTTATTCATATACGCCGTAAAAGCACATGTTTCGATTCATTAAATTCAGATTACTTCTAATCTTTGTTAAATTGAATGAATATATTTGGCATTTTATGTCCAAAGCAAATGCATTAAGTGTTTAATGTATAAAAAGCATTACACACATCTTATAAGTCGACCAGTGTAGGCATACATAACTCAACATTAAGGCTACAGCATAAGCGGGAAGTCATCTTAGAGGACATAATTCATAGAACACAATATAAATGTGCCACCAATCTACTCGAAGTTGGAAAATTTTTGTCGTTTAATGAGGAATCCATCAGTATAATTATATAGTGTTGGGGAATATCACATTGGTCGGCATTACCAGAAAGACATTTCATACCGATTTTCTCTATAACGTTGTATAATGGATTTATCCTATCATTGTACTTTAGTTTTAACTCAACCGCATTGACTTAAACTAATCCCATTTCTCTTAATTTTACAGACATAGGTATGATTTGTATCATATCAGAATAACAACCTTATTACAACACAATATATTTATATGTTTGCATCATTTAATTTCTTTTTTTAATTTAAATGCCTAATACGAATTTTACAGCAGAGTCCGATGTTTGTAAATTTCCGTTTTATATTGTATTGTGTTCTTGTCTGTAGGGCAAACATAATGATATCGAACACATGAATCAGTTAACAAACAAACGTTGAAAAATATTTGATTATACAACAGTACTGGCGGCACTGACATACAATGGTTGTCGACGAAAGATTTAAATGACTTCATTGAACGGAAAGAATAGTTTTGTTAAAAGTTCATTACATAAAGTCATTTGGTTTTTTTCTGTGAAAGCTTCAGTTTGATTGGAGGCAATTTTCAGGAACTAAAATTCCTTTTGACAATACATTAACCTAATAGCAGATAATCTCATGACTAATCTTATGAACAAGATTTTCTTTCCTATGTCCTATGATACATTGTGATTCTCAGCAAAACAAAAAACAAAACAATTCTCAAATCCTTTTCACGAACGCATTCGTAAGTGAAATTTTGTGACAAAAACTTATTTTCGCTAGCAACTAGTTAGCGCATGCGTCCTTCAAACTTCCAATGTAATGTTTTTTATATGTATATAATGGGCAATGCTATATATTTTCACAATGTACTCACATCATCATGTATATGGAATGTTGAGAGGGCTCTGAAGCCCGTTTATCTAACGGCGTAACTATTGACGTAGGCTTAGTTTGGCGTAAATACCCGACATCATGCGGCGTAACTCTAGATTAAGACGAAACCCTACGCCAACATATCCACCTCTTTTAAGTGTTAGCGCAAATCAATGTCTAGGACTTCTTCTTTAATGCTTCCAATTAGTAAATAGTAAAATATACTATCCATATTTAACCGGAAACATAGTTTGATTTAAACAAATTAGCTAATTGTATTTTTAAGGGGACATGAGGAGGGTGTTAGTCGTCTTAGACATTTAAAACTGACAGAAAAGGAGGGAAGGATTTTCTTTTTTCTATTTCGGCGCAATTCGTGATGTGCTTGACTTGATAGATCCTTATAGATATGTACACATTTGTAGTTACCGGGATAGTTTAATCTCTTTTATGTGATGACGTATTTTCAAGTACTGCATGGGATTCCATTAAGTCACTACATGTTTACAAGTGCATCTTGTGTAAATATAAGTGCGTGTTGCAAAATAGATGTATTTTAAGTTAAACATCTGTAAGAAGTACTCTTGGACTTGCCAAAATTAATATTTCAATATACCTCATGCATGCATTTGTACTGTGTAAAATTAGTCGGATCCTTTCGTACGTACACATACACATTTCGTTGAACTAAGAATGTACGTAAGTAGACTAAGACCATTGGCGTACTGTGGGATTTAGTTTGTCGAAAATTTACACATGTTGATGAAACGGGCTCCAGGGCAGTGCATGACATAATGGGACATGACTAAAGAGAATCCTCGACATGTTGGTATGGAAAGGGACCTCTTAATCGATCTTTGAAAGTAAAAACGCGTTCTCGTCCTTATCATTGGTCTTCATGCAACAAAATAAAAACGCAGCCATCTTTTGGTTCTGTAGTCTATACACTATACAGTAACTTTCGACTTACGACAAAAATTGTATACTTACGAGTGGTATCAATCAGTGTTAAAGATACGAACAAGATTTGACTTACGAAGTTCGTAAATTTTATTATTTTATAGCGAAACGGAACACGTTCGTAAGATTCTCCGTAAGACAAATAGTAGTCGTAAGTTTTTTGCGAATAGGGCTCCAGGTTAAGACACAGAAGGCAAGTTTATATTCATTAATTAAACTACTGTCATCCATTTCCAAACTTTATTCAATATGATAATATCAATTAGATGTCTGTTGTATTCTAGTAGCTAGAATACTAGGTTTATAGTATAACAACCATTTCTGTAACATTAATTTCATTCAATTCTTGATCTTATTTACTATCATGAGGTTATCACTTTTACATCGCAAAGAAACTCAGAGGGGAGGTACATTACCATCGAGAAATGTGCATTAGCTCTTTACATGCAAAGTGTATGATGTAATCAGAGGCAGAGAAAAGTTAGATTAAAGGTCGACTGGTGGTAAAGGGTTGAGTATTTTCTCATTCAAAGATTATTCAATAACATTATTATAAACAGAGGCTAATGCAAGTGATGATATCCATTTACGTACCAAATACTAAAACTACAAGAAATTGATTTCAATATCAGTCGTAGAATACGATCAGTAATATGTGGTTTTTCTCTAAATAATACATATAAAGTTGTAGCACCTAAGTACTCTATATTCAGACTTTGCGATATATTAAAGGGGAATGAACTTACATACCGTTTATGGGTATACAATGCAGAAGTACTGAAAGGTTAACCCTTTATTAAAGGTCATTGAATAAATGGACAATACCCTGTACAATGTCAAGTTTTGACAAATGCGAAACCAATTAAACTGAAGTGAGACAATGTAACCGGCAGTAGTATGCGTCCCCCGCTTGCATACAAAAGTCCTGCAAAAACTATTATATATATATATATATATATATATATATATATATATATATATATATATATATATATATATATATATATATATATATATATATATATATATATATATTTATACATATCTAAGCAAATTCATGAAACAAGACTACTAAACAAATTTATCCCAATCATAAATGTCCAAATGCTAACTATGCGAAGTTTTTCATTTGGATAAAATAAAAGTTTACAAATGTGCAACCAATGAAATCTAGTAGATACAGGAAAACGGTTTAAAATATATTATATTGGAAACGGGACGGATTTTGCTGAGATATATATAATATATATATATATATATATATATATATATATATATATATATATATATATATATAGATTGGGTCTTCTAGGGTTCGAAGTTCTTTAATTAGTAGAATAAAAATTAGAATCGATTTAAGATGTCTATATAGAGAGTCAAGCAAAGGAACAATTGACTAGTCGTCCCCTGTATTCGCATACGTCATATTTAGAATAAAGGTATTTAAAAATAATATTTATTTAATTGGTACCGGCTAGAGACCCTCTGAGAAAAGGACATTTTTTACAACGTAAACATCAATGTTTTGTAGAGAAAATTCGTTCAATATCACCATAAAGTGACTACGCAAATCTAATATACTAATGAATTTGAAATGGCTTAAGATAATTTTATGTATAAATTTTTAGGAACTTGATAATGTTGTTTAAAGAATGTTAACTTTTCTTCAGTGCCATTAAATTTCTACAATTTATGGAAAAGCGGCTTGATTACCGACAAAATGCACCCGAACAGGCGATTTACACATTTTACATGATATCAGTGGCCCAAGACCCGACATGTTACCTTTTGCCGGGGATTTCATTTTGACGTAAAGGACTAGATAGCGACGTCACAATTTAAGCAATAATGTCAAAATAAGAATCCCGGCAAAGAGTTGCATGTCGGGTCTTGAGGCGTTTATATTATGTAAAATATGAAGATCGTCTATTCCGAACACAAAATGATAATATAAAATACAACAATAAATGTTCGATAACATACAAACAATGATGTGGAATTCTGACGGCTTGGTAACAATCATGCTGTAGGTGTGATGATTTGTTTACTTCTGCCTTCCTACTAGGAATGAGATGAGTGTGATCAATAGGACACTTTTAAAGATTTAATAATGAGCCCAGGAAAAGCAAGATGGAAAGTAAGAGATTTGAGTCCATCATGTGGCAGAATCATCCTCAGGAAAATCAACAAAAAACAAGAACAAATATGTTGAGAAACAAATTGAACTAATATAGAGATACCGCCACACGAGTACAAACTAATCACGACTTATTATTGCCAGTTACCTTACCGTCATTCGGTGTGGTAATCTGGTTAGTTAGCTTCACGTTATTATTATAACATCTCATTCACTGTTGCAATTAGGTGTGATTGAATAGATATGAAAATTAACAAATTGCAGTCTCAGAGAGAGAGAGAGAGAGAAAGTCATACTTAAAAGTGTTGGTGAACGGTCATAGAATTATTTGAAATTTATTTCGATTGAAAATGAATGTCAAGAAATTAAAAAAAAAAAAAAAAACCCAAAAACAAAACAAACCACTACACTAAAATCGGAAAAGTCAGCTTAAACTAAATCCCATTGATTTATGACCAAATGGAAAATAACGTGTCACTGTAGCAACTCCTGCACAAGTATATGCAATAACAAATGCAACCATACACCGCAACAAACTGGCATTGCTTTGTAACCGGCACAAAATACAGGGTGATATAAGTAATGTGTGACTTAACAAAAAGTACCCGACCTCTGCGTCCAAATCTACTGTCTTAAAATAGAAAATAATCTTACCAGTTTACACAATAGACAATTATGTTCTGAACAAGAGAGGCAAAACTTCAACACAATTTGCATGAACCGGCTTAAGATGCCTTGACCGCAATTCATTTGAAACCCCGAGAATGTTGGACACTGGAACAATACTTGTTTATTACTTAGCAAAAAGTGTTTACAGAATACACGAATTACCAAAATCTCTTAAAATGAAACATTCCGGAAAATTGGGTATGAATATGCAGAATTCGACCCCTAAAATAATTATTCTCTTTCATTTTATGGTGTTAGAGACACGTCTAGTCGAACATTATTTAAAACTGAAACACTGTAATGCTTTTACAAATATATGTAAATAAACGTTGTATCGAGAAGTAACAGCAATGTCAGTATTGATGTGAAAAGCTTATTTATGGTGTTTAGAGATGTCAAGTGGACTGCAAGTACCGCAACGAATCATTACGTGAAACAAAGCTAAGTTCTTCATCGTTAATTTTGCACGCAAAGCCAAGCACGCATTACAATGTATGTCTGTGCAAAAGGATGAATTTTGTTCCGGCATAAATAACTTATGTGATAGAAGAGAGTTGTTGCAACTGACAGATTCTTGAATTGTTGAATGCGAACAATGTGAATTGGAGAGCAGTATGCTTAAATTACGTTCATATATCAGCATATGGAGAGATGTCATGTATAAAGTCAAATACTTTTAATTCATGAGCAATTTCTTCTGCACTATTTGTTTTGTGATTTGACGCGGAAAAGGTACTAATTAAGATACAGATACTGAAAATATCTGTAACTGATGATAACAGAGACACCATCGCCAGACATAAAAGACCAATTCATATTTAATTATGAAAATATATACATTATCAAGCGACAGAACAAGAAAATTACAGTGTATATATAGTGTGGATATAATGGTCTAATGATGTGTATGATTAAAGTGGAAATTTGGAAATTTAGTTTCATAGAGCAAACTTATGGATATTTCATAATTTTTATACTAAATGGAACAAATTATCCAATCGAAGCAACACTCATACACATTATCGCCTATCTGTACCAACGCATCAAACAAAACTATATTACAAAACCATGAATACATTTTCTTCGCCTCTGTATTAATCATTCAGTATGTCGAAGATAATTAGTATTCAATATTCAAATATCGCCATTCCATGCAACTGACAAGGACATTGGTGTCTCTCCGCTATTATCTATACCGTATGATTATTTATCCGTGGTAACAGTTTTAAGATAAAACAACAGTCGCTATCGGAGTATTGAACTTGTCAGCTTGGCAGTGTTGGGTCGTACTTTATAAATATACATGGATACATACAAGCATTGAATATAATTGTTCCGTTCTTCAAGTTGTTGATGAAATATCTTTTCGAGTTATAATATGTGACATTTTATGATCGGTCACTTGATACGGTGGAATCTGCATTGATAGGATTTTACTGGAATTAGAACATGGAAATGATAAGATTGCTTTCGCTGATTTGTTTTGGTGTTAATTTTTCACATTCTTTTACCAGTGCTACAGAGGTGATTAAAATTGGATATATCACAGGATCTAAAATGCTGCCCGGAGAACAGGGATATAACCCCCAAACGGGACAGAAAATTTCAGGGGCCATCACATACGCTATGGATCAAATAAACAATAATACGCAAATTTTACCCAATCATACCTTGGAAATGATAGTAGCTGAGACGTATGGCAAGGAAAAATACAGCATTATAGAGACTGTGCAGTTATTAAGGAAGAATATATCTGTTTATATTGGTCCACAAGACACTTGCATCCATGAAGGAAGAATCGCTGCATCATTCAATGTCCCAATGATCTCTTACGTAAGTCCTTTTACATTTATATTATAAGTTGATTTTTTTTCAGAAAATATACGATGTGATTCCCACGCTCTCATTCGGGGCTTAATTATCAAAGTTACTTTAAGGGAAGCACCCCCCCCCCCTTCCAAATCATCTGAGGACATAATTACTACCGTAAGACTGGACAGTTTAGACAAAGTCGTACATAGTTTAGTTACAGACAACGTTATGAAAAATATAATTTCATGAACAAGTTCAATATATATGCATTTAGCTGAGTAATTTATCAATCACAGAATGAATATTTATTTAGTAGCTATCCAATAAAGCTTTCCTCATATATTGACAAAGTGCTCGTTTATTAAACGATACGATCCTTCGACGGCGATGTTCCATAATTGTCCATAAAGCTTTCTGACATTCTCATAGCGATGTTCACCATAACAATTTACGGTCAGTGACGGGAATTAAAGAGGTAATAACTTCGAATCGACCCAATTCCACCACAACATATAAAGTATAAAATCGTCCTAAATTATTAATAGTTATATTTATTCAGCTGTTATAACTTTTGGTAGATGTGTAACGAGAATTGTTCCTATTTCAAGATTATACTTGTTTTAGTTATATGAAAGTGTTAAAACAAAAAGTTACATAAGTGTAGTTCAGTCTTGCATTTGAAAAATGAATTACAGAATTTACAAATAAATCTTGGGATATTTGTTTTTGAATTTCTGGGTGGTCAACAATTATCGAAATACAATTTAAATGTAATTACGTTTTGAATTTTGATACGATTTTGTAATGGGGTTTATGGGGTCTCAGTTGATACTAGTAATGGATAGTACAACCTATAATACCAGGATTAGTATAAAAGAATATACAAAATCAAACATGAAAAAATGTCCATGGTAAATGATATATTGATTTAAAAGAAAAAAGAGGAGTTACTGGCTCAGTTATGTGGCAGAGGTCACCATGGAGCTATACAATGCATGAATATCAATAATATACTAGCACATATAACACATTACAAAAATATTTAAAACAATGAGCACTGAACATGTATACTCGTGTACTAGACCAGGTTTGTACGGAAAGTTAATCTGACATTATACGAAATTAAAACTGTTTATTTTCAGCAACATGCTACTTTATTATTTTCCATTGATTGTTTAATTTTTTTCACGTATATGGTGACGGCATCCGCATGATGCATCGCATAGAAATTTATACCTTTGCAACGGACCCACCCGAAGCACTGAAGTATCCTTTGCGTGCCCTCATTTTATTTTTACTTTCTCTTTCAAAAGAAAGAGCACCTGTGTGCCCACGGCGAGTTCTATTGTTCATGAAACGAGCACCACATCCACTAAGTCACATCGGCTTAATTCATTTTTGAACGAAGAACAGCCTGCCAATTATCGACACTCTTTGTGATTCACTGTAGCTTACATTAGTTATTACTACACTTGTCAAATACTTTGCTCCATAACATATTGAGAGTAATCGTAATGTTTGGTGCCATATTATAAACCGGTAACCGTTAGATGATGCACATGCCCAAATGTACATCACTGCCTGCTACCTCAATACAGATAACCAGATACAAAGTATCAGATTTTATGATATTTAAGTGTTCCTAAGGTCTTGGTATTCATTGCTAATCCATTTCAATTCTAAATGCAATTCATTACTTGAATAACTTAAACATTTGTCTTACCTATTCTAACAACGTTTTATTAAACCGCTTCGTTGTATTAAAAGGTAATGAAACATAAATGTACATACTTTAGATAAAAGATGTTTGAAGTTTGGAAACATGATAAGACTTCTGTAGAAGATCAGCGAATGGGAGCACAATGACCTTTGTAAACAGAGTATAATATGCTAAGAAAAACATTCATATCACTCTGATGAAAACTTACTAAGCCGCGAACAGGATTTGCACCAGATGGGCGATGTATGGGGTTCCCTAATAATCTATACGATAGTCCCCATCTCTCATTGTGATACTAAATTCAATAATGGATCTATTTTATATGTATACGATAAATCTAACTGAATTATATGTCAGTTGTACGAGCATCTCTTTGTTCCGTGTTCGACATGCATGCATAGAAATTATGACTTATAAGTTCTCTCCAGTCCAACCTTTCACACTTTGAACCTTGTTTTATATTATTCTATATATAATTCTGTATGATTCTACTTGCTAACATTATAATGGATATATATAATGTCATAAAATTATTTTGCACTTAATGATTAATAATCAAATAACTAAATAACTTTAAAGGGCACTCTTGAATTTTAATAATAAAAATTACAAACTTTAATTCTTGCAGTAATCAATAATATATATATATACATGTATGTATGTATATATATATATATATATATATATATATATATATATATATATATATATATATATATATATATATATATATATATATATATATATATATATATATATTTATTTATTTATCTTAAGCTTTTTTTATGTAAGCAGATGTACATATTTATGAAATGGAAGACTTTGTAGAGAATTCAAATTAAAAAAGTGAAAACATTTCATTGGATCTTTAATTTTCATTACGGAAATTAACCCCATCAATGTTACGACTCGTCATATATATTAATTTTCATAAGCATAGAACGGGCGTGCCTATATCAGAAACAATAATGCAATCTCTACTCAGGCATTATAATATTCAATGGCTATTGTGATATTCAATGGATAATGACCATTAAAGGTAATTATACAGTTGAAATTTTTTTTATAGACCTTTAAGAATTTGAGTAAACAGTAGTGAACGAAACTTCCCATTACACTTTCAGATCAGACAGCAAGAGTACCCCTTTATTTTATGACTTCCAACATATAACAAGTGAAATACGGAATAGTCATAATTACTTTATTCGTCGTGCGGATTATGATCCCTTACATCTGTGATCACATGAATAATGTTCATCAAAAAGACAAACTTGTATAAATAAATGAAATACATGTTATAAAGGATATTACACTCTTGCGGTTGCGGTGAAAGTCCTGACTGAAACATTATGATTCTTGCAAAATATATAGAACCCACGACACTACTCTATGATTCAAGTGCTTGTGTAGTATGATTCATTATTAAAATCTGGCTTTTGTTTAGTTTCTAATGTTATCGATGTGTTCTTTATAACCATCTCTTGTGAGACATTTTGTTTTTAAAAAAAAAAACATAGACGTGTGCCGACAATTGTATACAAGTCAATCAAACTAATTTACCTAGTGACGAATGTATTTTTATTTTCTATATTTGCAAAGCAGTGTGTTTTTCTATGTAAATGTATTTCTATATTGATCATAAGTCATTTTCTTTCTGGTACTTGGTCTTGTCTATAAAGTACATGCATACTTAATGAGATAGAAGTCGTTTATCTGTCAATGACGGCGAAATAATTTTACATTGAAAAGAAATCGATATATGCAGTAGTGATCCAGCTTAGAATAATATTAGTAGGTCTGCTTGTGATAAAGATAACTGTTGTACACTCTTTTGGGTATTATATTAAAGAAAAGACAGAAGACATCTATTTGACCAAGCTGTATGACAAATCACCGAGGACATGCACATAAAAAATGATAATAGTCAAATAAAGACAGGAAAGGATATTACAAAATGTCTTATTGTACTGCAGGTACGATACCAATGTAGAACTGTCGATTAATGTAACAAACGTCACTCGATTAATGTGGTTAACCGGGTTACGGGCAACCACTTTCCAACTCAACGCAAAAGAAGCACAATCAAAGGGCATAAATTTCAAAATTTATAATCCTCCATATAGGTAACAAAGATCAAAAGGTTCCGCAAGATGAGAGGCCATAAAAATTTTCACACGAATCGGTCTATGGAAAAATATGCTAGTATCAAAAATATCTAAGATGACATCAACATAAGTAAATCGTGATATGTCTATTTGTTATCTAGCTCAGATCCTTGATCTGTAGGAGTTCCAACTAAGTCAGATGGGACTAAGCTCAGGACCTTGTCTCCTCTGAAAAGGATTGGAGAAGCCCCGTCATAGAGTCCTCTTACAATCTGACTCTAATTTATTCTTCACTCCTCCCGGGCGCCTGGTCTCACCACTGAATTTCAGGGGTCCGTGAATGTTCACTTTGGAACATTGTTGTTAGTGCCATAGTCATGTGATATCAGTTACTTTCGTATTTTACATTGTTATGTATCACTGATTGTTATACAGAATTATTGAGACAGTGCCATTTTCGATCACCAATATTATATCTGTACTTTTATAGTTGCAGAAATCATCAACCTACTTATATTTTAGTATACGAGAAATAATTTTGTGTTTGGTCGATTCTTGTTTAGATCTTGTTTGTATGATCACATCACAGAATTTGCCCGATCAATTGCAAAAGAAATTTAGACCTATGCAACAGGCTCATCTAAATAAATATACAGGATCGTTCTGTGCTATGTCTACAATCTACAGGCTATAAGACAAGCAAGGTGATTGTGCTATACCAGCTTTGTGTGAACAAAAATATAGCTATTTTCGAGACACACATCGGTGCAGTAAACAAGAGCACTGTATGTTTATATTTTTTCTCCAGTATACATATCTCGAAGTGGAATGCTGTAACCCAGTGCACCTCTCATTTGGCACTATGTTTATTCCGACTTATATACGTATATATTTCAAGCTGACTTGCCAGATATGCTTTGTCCTCAGCATTATGCCAATTTAATTAACAACTTTGATTAAAATAAAATGACATTTCATGAATGAATCCCTCCCTAAGTCAACTTGTGGTAATGAAAAACACGAAAGTTACTGGTGTCAAATGACTATGGCACTAACAACAACATACCACGGCGGACATTCACGGACTCCGAAAATTCAGAGGTAAGATCAGGTATCCGGGAGAACAGCTGGAAAGAACAGCGGAATTGATTGGCATTGTTTTGAAGGTGTAGAAAAGGTGCTTTGTAAATGTACCGCGTTCTCTTTTATCTATATAATTACACTTGATACTGCTGTGAAAATTACATTTTAATATTTAGTTGTCATATCGTAGAAACAAAATATTTGGAAGTTCATGTGAGGCTAGGTTTCAGCACCTTTGGGCAACATTTCAAACAAAACAAAAATGAAAGTATATTACTCATACAAAACCGTTTAATTCTGTAAGAGGACAGAGAAGGTTTTTCGATATTAAACAATTATGTAACTCTCATACGGAGTTAACGAAGTAAACAGTAGACCCTATGATAATAGGGTAAACCTGCTCTGTCTGTTAGTTGTATGCTTAATCATCGTAATCTTTATTCGAGACATCATTTGAAAATGTAAAATTTTAACAATAAATCTGAACGATCAAATTGTATTTAAGATTGTCACACTGAAAATTCCATGCGCACCGAAATACAAGAGAACAGTTTTATCTAATTTATTCTTCCACACGAAACAACAAGTAAGCCCTTTGAGTCGTAGTTATTTTTCGTGTAGTTTTGAAGCGTTATAATTCTGTTCTTGTTATTCTGAAGATATGATGAAGTTATAAATAGATCATCCACTGAGATGGGGGACAGAAATACTGTTTATTGCATGAAATTCCCCTTGGTGCTGACCGGTTAATGCTCACTCCTTGGTCATACGTTTGGATTTTCCACCGATTAGCATATTTATCGTCGTAGGTGGTGAACTGGAATAAGATTTTCTATGTAGCCCGCAAACTGGCATTTTCCGCACTTCTTCACAAGTGTTTTCAAAATAATGCACTAAAGCTAAATACAAATACTTATTACCAACAATTTCGATGGAGTTCGAATTTTATTGTGATTTACCTACTTCTGTCGGAGTTATGGCCAGGTCTTAAAAATACTTTCAAATTTGTTCACACACACTCACACTGTGGGATATATGATTGACACTTTATTCGATTTAATAACCAACAATTAAAGACATGATTGAATTTTTCACGGTTGACATTTGTCTGAAAATAATTTTCCACATTTCATTTCTCGCTGTTACTGGGTATCATTTAATTCTGGAGTTTGAAAAATTGACACGTTGTTTATATATGACCCAACGGGCTTCCGTATTGCTTTGGGTCCAAACGTAAAAGTGGCAAAACTTTGTTTCATCAAATGATTCTTCGGAGTGTAAATGGTTTGGCTTTTTATCCTACAATGCAACTTCAAACATAAAATCTCGTAATTTTACCGATGACACAAAGTAATATATCGATGGTCACCGTGAGCTTTTGACCCTATGTGTTGTGTTAGGACAGTTCTAATTTCGTCCTATCTTTTGACTTATCTTTCAATATACAACAGAATTTATAATATATAAGACACATCTCACTATTAAATAACAAAATTCGATATAGTCTGCTAATGATAAAGTTATATAAATAAATACTTGTGAAATTTGCAAATCTGTCAAATATATGTTAATGCTGTTTGTCTTAAGCGGTAGAAGAAAATATTTGCCGTGTCTGTCAAAATTTAGTTTTAGAATAGTCAACAAATCACCGTTACAGTTTTTAGTGCTTTGACCTTCTAAAGCTTGTATAATCTGTAAGTAACTGTAGACGAGGATGCTTGTAGATTAAGATTATAGCATTAAAAAGCCTTCTTAAAAATTTATAGTTAATAAAAAAACCTTCTTAAAATTTTATTTCTATGAATGCAGGGAGAATTTGACAAATCTCCATAATTGTCTTTTATGACACTGGGCCTTCAGTTAGGGATATTATTTTGTTCTCAGTTCATTCGGTATTACTACAAATGAATCCGATCTCGAGCTACTATACCTTTTTTTTTATTCTAAAGGTGCATAAAATTTCATATAAGCATCGATTCATAGCCGATCTCGAGCTACTATACCTTTTTTTTTTATTCTAAAGGTGCATAAAATTTCATATAAGCATCGATTCATAGCTGGATCTTTCCACCAAGCCTCTTGCCATATTACTCACCAAAATTCTTACAGAAATCAAATATGGTCCTCAGAAATACTGCTTTACTGCTTACTCGAGAAGCGGAATCAATCAGATGTGGATCCTAAAGAATTCCAAGGAACTTGTAGTGCACTAAAAATCTCCTATTTTCAATAATGTCACTAGCATAAAATCTTTTGACTTTTTTATTCTTTACACAACCATTCCTCATAAAAAAAAATAAATAAAAAGAAAGAGAATTCGCAGGTTTAAGTATCTCGTTTTAGGTCACAACGACACATATTTTGTACAGGAACAGTCTGATTCCAGCAGCAAGTTTAAAAAAAAGATCATCCAAATGGTAGAATTTCTTATAGATAATATTTGTGATGTTTGGCATTACTATGGGTACTAATCGCGCGCCTCTTCTGGCCGACATGATTTTGTACTCTTACGAAGCAGAATTCATAGTTTCTGCTCTCTAAAGTCAAAAAAAAAAAATTCGCATCTCGGTTCAACTTTACATACAGATACATTGATGACGTTATGTCGATTAATAAACCTTTATTTAAGGAACTAGAGATAAAAGATACGACAGAGAGCGCATCCTCTGCTTCATACATCGATATACTTCTATCAATTAGTGACGATGGTTCATTAGTAACCTCTCTCTATGACAAACGTGACGATTTCAATTTCATTATTACCAACTTCCCCTTTATGAATAGCAACATACCTTCCTCTCCCGCATATGGCGTCTTCATACGCTATGCCAGGGCATGCTCTAAATGAACAAATTTCGTCCTGAGAGCGAGGCTACTTGCCATGAAATTACTCTCACGAGGATATATTGAGGAACGTTTGAAATTGTCACTGAGGAAGTTCTATGGTCGATAAAGAGATCTAGTGCATTTTCAGATTCCTCTTTCAAGAATGTTAACCGATATTTTGGGACCTGACCATACAAAATAACCACCTTAACTTTTTGACTATACCTGATTTGACAGAATACGTATATAAATATATATACCAATCTGATTAAAACCATATTTTTACTCTGTTTCTCTATTTGTTCCATTGCGTAAAAATCTGGTGAAACCCCGTAAGGGTTCATGTTCTGGTGACCTCTGATGACGTCTCAGTCACTGAAACCGTTATTTCCCATAACCAATATGTGACTCGGCTAGGCACGTGATAGGGACGCAATATGTAGCAAACACCGTTCAAAAACTACCTTGTGGGTTACGCACGCTGTGGATGTTAATTCCATCCCTAAGATTTTGAAGCCGATACAGTAATTGGCTAAAAATCAGAGGTCACCAGAACGTGAACCCTTACGGGGTTTCGCTAGATCTTTATACGCAATGGAACAAATAGAGAAGTGGAATAAAGATATGGTTTTAATCAGATATATAGATATATATATATACAGAAATCTGTTCACGTGCGTTCCGACACCATTTCTTGCCTTGAATGGGAAATTTGATTTTGTGTTCTTATCTCCCTCTCGTGTTCGTGCGTGTATATTTAAGTATTTACCTCCTCGACGTGAAAGGTTGTTGCAGGACTTTTGCGACGGGTGTTGTATGCAACCAGGGGACGCTTAATACTCCCGAGCACCTGGTCTCACCTCGGTTTTTAGTTTCGCATTTGTCTGAACCTGACATTATACACGATATTGGTCTTTTAAGTCATGGAGTAAGAGATATGGTTTACCCTTTGGTACTTCTTCATTTTTTACGTTTGATGTGTGGGATGATGAAATTGAAATTGTGTAATAAGGTGACCATTAATGAATATAGAACATATATACCTTTTAATTTTGTGCACCATATGCGCATTTGATTTCGAGATACAAAGTTACAATATCCTCGCCTTTAGAATGATTACTTGAAATTAAGTTTCGATATCTCTGTGGGAGACCTTGAACCTCAGGCTTATTGGTTATTCGTTTTTGAAAGCAAAGACCGGATGCATTCAGATTCGAATGATATTATATTCGTATAATTTTTGTAGGTCATATACAAGATAAAATGTATACAGTGTTGGCACTCAGTATGGTATGGTATAAATCTGAAACAATGACACATGTCTCTAGAGAAACAGAAATACTTTTCAATGATACACGCTCCCATGCTAGAGCCCAACCAAAAGCATGCTGTGTTAACATATTTGGGTATCATCTGTATGCTTTAGCAATTTATCGCCAGGGGTCTATCAGTACGCAACATAGGTAGTTAACACCACTTTCGTATTTTACCTACAAAGTCGTAACTAGTGTAATCAAACAGATTATACTATCAACATGTTAGATAATGAAAAGAATGTAATGTCAAAGTAGGACATTAAAGCGACCCCTAACACAAATGAATCCCTGGACTTTTTTATCTTACTTCTCTGGTTTCCGGGGTGAATGCCCACTTTGATACTTTATTATAACTGCTACATTAGTTGCTTTTATAATTAAGGATATTACTCATGTCCTTATAATTTTTGTAATTTGTATTTCTATAAACTTAAATAAAATTAAAAAGTGAATGAAAATCAATTCCATCTGTGGAGTTACCGATACTATTTATTTAAGATCATCGTATTTTTATACCATTAGGTATCGATATATCACTAAGCGAAAAGATGAATTTGCCCAGAATTGGCCCCAAGGCACATTATAACTAGGGCACATTATAATTAGGGCACATTATAACTAGGGGGTCCGTCATTCAATCAAATGTTTTCTTAAGGGTTAATCTCCTTTGTTTCATGTTGATGCCACTTAATACGTATTGTTACTTACATACTTACATTTATCCTGTAATGATATTTCATCTTGAGTAACCCGATGGTCCTTGTTCTCTATATGGCGAAATATTAGGGAAATTTTAAATGTGTGTCTGTGCTTTTCTCTTTCTCTCTTTTTGTACTGCCATTTTCGTATTTGTGAAGACAAATTCTAAGTCTAAAGGCATGGTATATAATACCTCAAATGCCAATGAGAGAAAAACATGAAGAGGAAAAGGATCTATTCAGAAAGAAATAATTTAAGCAAATTGATGATGTATTTTCATAACTTTTGGTTGGGTGTACATGTATCTTCTGTTAGGTTAGCAACATCATTTCCTCATTTCCATTACCCCATTAAGGACATGAATAGTGAAAGGGTCAATTTCACTTTAATGTTATCATTTGACTTTGTTCTGAGGGCTAGGCGACTTTCAGTTAAGCTGCTCAACCAGGGTTATATATGTGCAAGACTAGCATCGTCACTGAGGAAGTTCTACGGTCATTACGAGACTCTTATTACTCCATATGATATCTCGTTATCCAGACTTTTAAATGATATTCTGGACTGAGACCGATTCCGATCACTTTACACAGATTTGACACCTCCTATACTAGAAGGTTACCTACTTCGACTTCTCCATATATAAATACATATGGAATTCACACGATTTGACTCTTTCTACTGGGTATATGTGACGGATGTTGCTAGCAAGCAGGAGATGCTCACTCTCCCCGGGCACCTGATCTCACTCCATCACAGGGGTTCACATATGCTCTTCAAGTAGACATATTTTGTTATTTTCCATTTGTTTTTCATTTTCACTGATTTTGTATGTCCTATGGTTTCATGATTTTTGGACTTGTGGTTTGGATTTATCCATCATCTTTACATCTCTCTATGTATATGTAAAGATGATGGATAAATCCAAACCATAAGTAAAAATCATGAAACCAGAGGACATACAAAATCAGTGTCAGAAAATGGAAACCAAGTGAAAAATAACAAAATATGTCTACTTGAAGAGCATATGTGAACCCCTGTGATGGAGTGAGATCAGGAGCCCGATGATAACCAAAGATATAAACAATACCCAACAACAATGTTGTAGACGTACTTGTATTAATAACAATACTCTTCTAAGTTCAATGAGAAACGATTTTCCTAACGGTTTGATTGCTGGTGACATAATAGGAACATAGTTTAATCACATTTACTGCATCACATATAGAATTCTATAAATTTTTAATACAGTTAAAGTTAAATGAGCCGATTGCATCCAAGTAATTATCGAATTTGAATTTCATCAAAATTCCCGTGTAAAACTAATAAGTGTTAATTTCAAATTAATGCAAGTCATTCAATTTGGATTACAGTAAGTATTATTATACAACCAATATACATGTATCTATTAATATTAAATCATTACAAAACTTCCATTTGTAAGGTGTTTCATGTAATAGTTATAGGTAATTAAATATAGTTCAGGGCTCCAATTGTATTTAATGCATAAAGCATGTTTTGACTCTCTTTCTACTGGGTATATGTGACGGGTGTTGCTAGCAAGCAGGAGATGCTCACTCTTCCCGGGAACCTGATCTCACTCCATCATAGGGGTTTATATATGCTCTTCAAGTAGACAGTTTTCATTTTCACTGATTTTGTATGTCCACTGGTTTCATGATTATCGGACGTATGGTTTGGATTTATCCATCATCTTTACATTCTTTAACTTTGTTTCTTCTTTAAACCAACGTTACATTCGATTTGAATATACAGTAAATGGATTTAAATTAATTGACGGCGTTATAGAGTGAGTGTCCTCCATAGCCACACTTCCCCCAGCGGTCCTACTCTAGAATGAGACTCCTCACCCCCGGGCGGTCCCACTCTAGAGTGAGACTATCCCTCGTGATAAGTCTCACTCTTGTCTTTCTCATTTTCTTATTTATAAATTTTTAAATGTACGTCCTTTGATTGTTCTGCTGTTACGGTGAGTGGGAAGGTGGGCCCGTAAACCGGTTAACCACACCATTTGTTTGGCTTTTGTCAAATTAAATGACCGTCCTAAGTCGGTATCGTAATTGCACTACAATCAAATATTTTTGTAATGTGTTATATGTTCTAGTATATTATTTATACATGTATTCATGTATTGTATAGCTCCATGGTGACTTCTGCCACATAACTGAGCCAGTAACTCCTCTTTTTCCTTTCTCATTAACGATAGTGTTGTAATGAAGAATGCTGGATGTTTTTAAGCTGAACACTTGATACATTCTTCCATATAAGTTATTATAGTTCTGCAGTGATTCTTCAACTTGTTTCTGGTGTATGACTCAAAATAACGAGAAAAGTGAAAATATTTATAATTAAAGATTTCTTATTTTCATATACATTTATTAGTATTCATTTAAACTTGGATATAGGTCAACCGTTTACGTAATTGGTACCGACATTTCTGATCATGTGGCCGTGACAGTGTACTTTGATCTATATTTGAAAAACTTCAACAATGTGACAGGCATCCTGCGGGGCCCTTATGACTGTCGGGGGTTTTTTTTCCAGTAAAGCTGGAGTATAATGCTAAGCTGATAAATTATACTCCCATTACTCGTGACACTAGTCCATCTCAGTGGTCGGATGTTTTATCCGGAACCTCCAATCATTTACATGCGCATCATGGTAGTAATGTGTCACAACCTTCACTCGTTTATTACAGAATATTATGATTACTGGCTTGAACGATTAGCGAGACGGAAAAAGAAGAAAATTTGTTGTTGTTTATTAGGCTAAATTACATTAAAACATGTAAATTCCTCAATATGAGTTTCCAGTTTCCCAGTTGCAAGTACACTTGCTATATGGCGGATCAAAGAAGAGATCCAATTTATCACTAAAATGTAATATTAATGTTGTGAATACAGTTTGCCGGTGTTGTAGAGTGAGTCTCTCATAGCCAGGCTTCCCCCTGCGGTCTTACCCTAGAGTGTCCCTTACCCCCTTAGGGAGTAAGGCTCACTCTAGAGCCAGTTTTCCCCTGCCTCATTTTGAGTAAGAATCGGTCCCCATATGATGATATTACTGTAGTGAAACCATACGAACCAGCGTGCCCTCCTTAATTCAAGTCTCTTTCCGTCCTATGTCGGTGCCTCAACCTCATTATAATCAAGCTTTTGTGTGATGTCTTTTTGTGTCCCTACTTTTGCTTGCTCGCCAATGGCGGATTTTGTCATTCGGCTGAGTCTTTGTCTTTTCTATATATTTTAATGATAGCTCCAGCAATCAAATACTGGTAATCATGTCTCACGTGGTCATCTTGTTCTCTGTATGTCCATCTGTCTCTCTCACAGATTTTGTCTGAATTATAACTGTTTAACCCAGAGTTGGACCACAAACTTATAAAGTAAACTTGTGAATCAAAGTGTTCATATAATTAAAAGTATTGGAAATTCCATCAACCTATACGTAACCTACAAAGGTAACGTTGCAGCTGACAGGTGACTTTCTGAACAAAACAACGTCTCCGTTCTTAATTGGTCACCATACAGTCAAGAATTGTGGAGCAATTGTGGGACAATCGGGACAGAAAGTTTAGGAAGCGCGTCAAAGTGCCATATTTCGTCGCTCAACTCAGACAGGCACTTGTTGAGGAATGGAACAATACCCTACCCTCTAATTGCAATAAACACCTTGAAGAGGTCAATATTAAGGAGAATCTCTTATTCTCCTCAGTGAAGATTTAAATCAGGAGACGGCGAAGGAACTCTTGTTTTAACGCCTTTCACGGAAACGCCGTCTGTGATTAGACAACAAAAAATATAAAAAAAAAATATCTCAGTAATATAAGTATATTAATATTCAGTAATGATAAAATAATCGACAGACCAAAATTGTCAACTAATCATCAAAGAATCAAATAAAATAATGAACAAAAACAAAACGTGTATATCTTTTTCCGCTAGTATAGTATTCACTGTTGTCAAAGTAAATCTTGATATCTACTGAAGTGCCTTAAAGGAATAAATAACCCACCGCTGCATCAACACTAAATATTGCAGCCAGAGATACCCAAACTATTGACTGTGGGATACACTAAAATACTGAGAGTATTATAACCACTAGGCAAAGGTTAAAGTTGTCGACAAACAAACAAATCGGACAAAAACAATATGCCACCGATCTTTCGATCCGGGAGTATAAAAATAGGTTAGGTTTGTTTAATATTTGCCTTGCTTTATGTCAGGCTGGTGCCCGTGGCTGTTATCTTGGCATAACCTATATATATGGACTCGTCGGTATTTAAATACAGAGGTTGGTTTGTTTATTGTTTCACATCACACGGTGACGGTATCTGACTGATGCAGGATACACGAATTAGGACCTTTGCAACGGGCCCATCCGAAGTAGTGAGGGATCTTTAACGTGCCACGTCTGCCGTGACACCGGCATGACATATGTGGAGCTCGAACCCGCGACTTCCCTGTCTGCAGTAACCGCTCGACCAAGGTCACAGAGGTATGCTCCCCCGGCTACGTCATTCCAATACGACAATGAAAGCTTGTCCGTTCTAAAGAAAAGTGTTACAATACCAATCCTTACGCTGTTAATGGTAGAAAAACGTGACCACGACGTAGCTATGTTGTTAAAACGACATAGTATGTCATGGACACGACGTAATATATTGTTTCCAGGGGGGGGGGGGGGTCTGGCTATGGGGGAAACGCTCTCTATAATTAGTTGTAGAGTGAGACTTCCCCAGGGGGAAGATTCTATTTTAGAGCCAGCCTTCCCCGGGGGAAGTCTTGCTCTAGAGCTTGCCGGAGGCAACCAAATTGAAATAACAAATGTTTTTGTAAGTTGGTCAAACTGCATGGTCAAGATCAAAAATTTTGGTAATAAAGTCTTGCCACAAGGAATAAATACATATAAACCCTGGGAGTTCTTTCGCTTGCTGTTCACAATGTAAAGATGATGGATAAATCCAAACATAAGTATTTATATCATGAAACCAGAGGACATACAAAATCAGTGAAAATGAAAACCAAGTGGAAAATAACAAAATATGTCTACTTGAAGAGCATATGTGAACCCCTATGATGGAGTGAGATCAGGTGCCCGGGGAGAGTGAGCATCTCCTGCTTGCTAGCAACACCCGTCATGACCAAAGTCCAAGTTTTGTCGACGGACGACACCGCCACAACAACAACGACACCGGGGTTATGACAATAACTTTTCGGACTTTGTCCCGACCAGCTTAATAAGAGTAGATATTACGACTACGAAATTCTACTATTGTATAGCTCCATGGTGACTTCTGCCACATAACTGAGCCAGTAACTCCTCTTTTTTCCTAAATAGGTAATGCAAATTGCAAAATAATTAGAAATAACAAATTTTGCTACCGTATGCAGCATTAAATTTCAAACCTCTGAAAGTCACACTCCGTACGTTAGATACACCTTAGTAATCACTTTAATTTGATGTAAAAAAAAAAAAAAGAACGTTTTCTTAAAAATAGAGATGCCAAAATGGATCTATAACTCAAATGAGTACTTTGAGCACACGGGAAACTTTTAAAAAAAAGTATCAGAATGCTTTTCTAAATCACTATCCCACCTAAAGGTTTTCATGATCAGTAACTCATCTAATGCCAATGTCGCTTGGATACCATAATAGCAATACCTGAAGGGGAACTTGAGTACGTAATCCGAGTAGATTTCTATGTGGTTTGAAGAAGTCCCTCAAAACTTATTACCTAAAACAAAGCAATTACCTGAAGATGTGAATAAATATTTAAGTCGAAAAAGACGCCTAAAAGCGACAGTAATTTGATTTCGACAGGGGGAAAATTACAAAACGAACATCACTGTTGCATTCAGTAAGATAAATATTGTTGCAGTCAATCTTAAGAAATCTGAAAGAACACTCAGTGGCTTCTGTCGATTTATCTTGGACCCATCCTTGACGGATGTGGCCGAAAAATAACAATAATTGTGGGGGATCCTAGGTACTTAATCCTCATGGAGATTTATCAGAATCTTTCCATTAGTTCGTAAAGGTTTGTATGGGACAATGTCATAATTTAACGGCCCTCTTTTGGACTTTGACAGTCCATAAGTGATCGGTACTTCTTCGTTCTATATTCTGAAGAAGTCCATTAAAATTTATTATTATACACAGATAAAATGCCCGTCTCTACTTAACCTTCAACAATTACAAAATCCTTTTTGTATTAATACAAATAACACTAATGTATTACAAGCAACTATTTGTGAAAAAAAATAAAGAAAATACCAAAAGATCTTTAAAAAAATCCCCAGATAAAATAACTTTGTTAATATACTGATAATCACACATATTGGACTTTTACCGAGTTATGTAATGCCACTACATGTCTGATGAATAATATTGCTGTGTAATTTAGTGGCAAGATTTATCAACAGATTCTTGTGATTCCTACCCGGTTTAACTGCGCTTCCCGTACAGTATAGTAATGAGAGGGACTTTATGCATTCTATTCAAACCAGTTCCGACCTTATTCATAAAGTCAATGATATTTTAGAAATCGAAATCGATAACTTTGAGTTTGAAAAATATAATACTGACATGTATCGACCTGAACTTCAAATAAATATAGCCAATACTTTTGATAAGAATACATCTTTCTTGGACTTAAAATAACAATATCCATACAAAGATATATGATAAACGTGACGACATTGTATTTCCAATTGTAAATTTGTCTTACTCAGGTGACAGTATCCTTAGACTCCCATTGTATAGTACTTATTTTATTCGATTTGCTAGATCCTTCTCTAAGTTTTTGGGATTTTCACGTAAAATAAATTTGAAATCACTTCTTCTAGTTCAGAAATATAGATATCCAAGACCTCGAAAACTTTTATAGGTCTTATTAAGATATTTAATCTAGATGTGATTTTTCAACGATATGTACCGATAGGAATATCTCATTCCAATTTCTACAGTGATATAGTGTACTATCTAAGGAGGGTCAAAGGTTCCTATAATATCATCTCGTCGTGTTCTAAAATAATTAAAAGCCTTCGACATCGAACGTATGATCCGCGATCCAGCAAAAGAAAAACGTAGGTCATGTATTGGCCCCATCTACCGCCTTGCAGGTTAGAAGGGAGGAGGGAACCCTTTGACGGACCTTACTCAAACGTTTTCAGAGATGAGGTCCTGAGCCTCGTCCTCGCTGTTAGTTGGGAGTTTTATAGATCAAGGATCTCAGCTCGCTTATAGACGGGCAGAACACGGTTGACTTGAGTTGATGTCGATAAAACTATTTTTGATACCAGCATACTATTCTAGAATACGTTTCGTGTTAAAATTTTTATGACCTCTCGTCTTGAGAAACCTATTGATAATTGTTCTATACGCTATGCTATGGCATGCTCTAAATACGAAAATTTCGTCCTGAGAACAAGGCTTTTTGCCACGAATCTACTCTCACAAGAAGATATTGAGGAACGTTTGAAATTGTCACTGAGGAAGTTCTATGGTCGTTATAGGGATCTATTGCAATTTCAGATTCCTCTTTCAAGAATGTTAACCGATATTTTGGGTCCTGACCATACAAAATAACCATCTTAACTTTTTGACTATACTTGATTTGACATAATACGTATGTACATGTATATACAGACATTTGTTCACCTGCGTTTCCGACACCGGAATTTCAGGCAGGCAGCATTTTTGCCTTGAATGGGAAAATTTGACTTCGTGTCCCCGTCTCCTTCTTATGTTTATGCCTGTATATTTATGCATTTACCTCTCCGACTTAGAAGGTTGCTGCAGGACTTTTGCGACGGGTGTTGCATACAACCAGGGTCGCTTACTCCTCCCGGGCACCTGGTCTCACCTCGATTTTACTGGAGTTCGCATTTGTCTGAATATAACACTAAACACGATATTGTCCCCTTTATTCCAAGGACTATGAGATATGGTTTATGGTACTCTATATATACCTCTTAAAACAGATTTATTTCTATGTACCATTATGAGAGGGACTTTATGCACTCTATTCAAAATTCTAAATGTTTTGATCTGATTGATAAATTCAATGATACATCTAGATAATTTGATGACATCTTAGTCATCGATGACCCTGAGTTTGAAAGATATACAAATGGGTGCAGTCCTAACATAACATACAGGTTAACGTGAAAAGCGGTCACGAGGACTGCTTGACTGGACGCGCGTGTGTCCTCGCGTTAACGCGATTTTCTCCCGCGTGCGCTCGGTTAATTCGCACATTCAGATGCCTACATTTGTAACTATGCATTTGTACGGATCGAAGGAATAAAACGGATCTAATAAATAAAATCACCGACAATGTCACCATATACATGTGTAATGTTAAAATGACACCCTGTATGAGAAGTTTCATACATAATATAAATAAGAAAATTATCACGTAGACATGCAATAAGGTATTTATGAAAATTTTTCTCAGTCTATAAAGAAACTAGCGTGATTACTTTTTAAATTGTATTTCATTTCCTAATTTTTAAATCAATTTATTTAAGTATTTCTTCTATTAAGTAAAGGTTATCTTTTTTATACAGATACATCTTTCTTAGACTTAAACATTAAGATAATTAACAATACAATTCATGATTATATTTAGGATAAACGTGACGATTTTGGATTTAGTATTGTATATTTCTCTCATTTGGATGGTGATGCCCCTAGAATCCCCTTATATTACATCTTTATATCTCAGTTGGATCGATTTGCCAGGGACTGCACTTATGTTTTATTTGAAACTGAATTCAGTGTTACAGATATAAACTTAGAAAAACATGGCAAATTCTCTAGATCGTTATTCAGAACTTTTATCTAAATTCGGAAATATCACTTTTCAACACTATGTATCCAATGGAATTTCCAATCCCAACTTCTACGGTGATCTTGTATACAAACTTAGGTGGGTCAAAGGTTCCGACAACTTTATTTCGTCGCGTTCCAACATAATCATAGGCAGTGTGTCCCGTATGGCATCAAAAGACTGCAAATCTTGTATTGGGTCTCCCTACAGCCTTATAAAGACGTTTAATTGAACGTTACATGCTGACTAAAAGGGCGGTGGGGAGTAAATGACCTACTTCAGAAAAGACATGGTCCTAAACATCGTCCTCTCTGACTGTTAGTTGAGACTCCTACTGATCAAGCCGACATAGCACTGCTTCTTTATTTCGATGTCGCTTTGTATATTTTTGATACCATGATGTTTTTCTGCATTACTAAACGTGTTTATATATTTTCATAACTTCTCAACTTGAGACCCTTGATCTCTCTATTGAGGAATATTTGTACTTTCTAAATGTGTGTCCATTAATTATTCTGCTGATGCTGCGAATGGGAAGGTGGGTCCGTGTACCGATTAACAACACCTAAGTCGGTATCGTAACTGCATAATAAAATCGAATATTTTTGTGATGTCTTGATGTGTTTTTTCGTATCATTACATTATATATTGTCGTACCCTTTACTATTTTACCCTTAATCCATATTAAAAAGTCCAATAAATCGACGATTAAAACATCCGGTCCAAACGAGCTATTAAAATCGACTGTTGGACCGGTCACGTAACAAACTGCTGACCGACGAGATCTAGAATGCCGTTATGGTAACAATTTTTTTTTTTTAAATTTAAGTTTATTTTATTGATTCCCTCAGTTAGACGCTGAATATATTTAAATTTAATCATTTTCAGCGATGAAATTAATTCTTTGAAAATCAAACCCCCATTTGGGACCCTTCGACATATTCAAAATAGAGTTATCTTTCCTTCGGCCTCGGTCAACAGTTCATCCTCGGGTCCACCAAATCGGCTGTTGACCTTAACCCCAGTCAACAACTGTATACTGTATATTTGCGTGGTGACTTCTCTCATATGGTTGAGAGGGGCAGGCATGGTGTAGTGGTTAAGCGCTTGGCTTGCGGCGCCGACGATCCGGGTTCGATTCCCGGGTTGCGCCACTATGTTTAAGGGGTTGGTAACGTCCTGCTTCCATGTCGCGATATAACTGAAAAATTGTTGAAAGCGACGTAAAACACCAAATCCACCACCACATATGGTTGAGTAATTTTTCTCTCTTCCTCTATATAAAGGATTTCTTATATATTTTTTTTTTTACATTTTTGTGCCCTTTGATTGCACTGTAATTGCGGTGATTTGGAAATGGGCGTGCTTAAAGCAGTAAACCAAACCGGGTGCCGTATGTTACTTTAACTTGAGTATCCAAATTCAGTCTCGAAACTGTTATACAATTAGATATTTTTGTGAAGTCGTTTTCTGTGTTTATTTGATATTTTATGTGCATGTTCATATATCTTGGTTAGATATCTTTAAATATCGGTGGACATATCGGATCACATATCATCAATTTGTTTCATATTGTTATTGTCACAAGTATTTGCAGATCATTCCAACAGTGTTTAAACTTGCCACGAAGATAAGAGAAAATCCAGTTCTTAAAATTTTAACTTGGCTGCCATATTGGCAACATTTTTATTCACTGTCGCATACTTTATTAGGTATATCTATCTTACAAAATTCTCATATCTCGAGGCGGCTGTCATAGTGGCTATATGGAATTAAAAATTGTACTTGAATATATAAATTTCATATGTTTACCACATTTATCACATATATTCGTAAATAAATTTAAATAAAATATATAAAATTTAATATTGATTGCTATAAGTTTGATATTTATTGATATAAATTTTGCAATATGGTTGCCAAATCGATTGAATAATATTTGATTGAACTGTATAATAAATTAAATTAATATATTATTATTCCTGCAAAGTTTTCTCAAAATCAAAGTGTGTGTGTGGGGAGATGCACATACAGTACCATCGTATCATACAGAAAAAAAAAGTACCATAACACTTTTTAAATCCCAGATACCAGTGTGAAAACCACAATTCCGCATGTGTAACAACATCATTCACAAATAAGTGGTTTCCGGTATTGAATAGAGTACCAATTATACAATATGGCCTGTCGGACACATGGGCGAACAAGTGGTATCGCTGGGTTCCTTTATCGAGTAGACGTAACAACGAAAAGAAAAACCAGTTGGCGATAATAAACAATCTCCCCTCTGTCATAAAAAAGCAGTACAGGAATCAACCATCGCTCACATCAAAATGTTTCTAAAGTCGGGATGATCCAGATGTTTGTTTTTCATGTTCGTAGACATAGACACAATTCTTGGTTATAGAAGAGTCTGTTTTGTAAACAATACTGCAATTTCACGCGAGCTTTGATATAGAATAGTCTATGTAATGTCTTTAATGACAAAGAGGGCTATGCATAGTTGCAAAACTTAGCTTTATTTTATAATTAAGTTGCATTTAAACAAAGTTACAATTTCATGATCTGAAAGGCTGCAATGTTGATAAACCAAATATCCGACACGTCAGTTCATTCTGGTAACCAATGTAATAATTGTCTTACATATTTAAACATTAATTATCTATCATTATTATTACTATATAAATTGTAATATTTTATTTCCGATTTGTTACTAGAAGGCACTACAGAGTTTTCTTCCTGTTTAGCTCACCTGAGCCGAAGGCGGCTCAAATGAGCGATTGTGATTAATCGTTATCCGTCAACTTTTCACATTTTCGACTTCTTCAGAACAGCTGAACAGAATTTGATGAAATTTGGTATGCATGAAGTTCTCATGGTCCCCTACAAGTGTTATTTTTCGTCCAGATACGTCAACAGGTGGCGCCACCAAAGGCAAAAGTAGGTCATAGAGGGTACCCCCCTTTAACACACTTCTTCAGACCGGGGGCATACAGAGACAAACCGAATGATCTAGACAGATGTGTGAAGAAGTTGTATTTTTGGTTCAAATCCTACTGTGGTCATTTTTTTTTTCATTTCTTTACACATCTGAATAAGTTTCTACATGTTTCTTAGCACTCAACATATGAAAGTAGCCATTTTAAGTTGGATCCGGACGATATTTGACACAATTGCTGTTCATGACCCAGACTTGAAATCAGTCAACAAAAGGCCCCGCCTAAAGAAAATGACAAACTTCTTGCCCTGAATCACATCTTGCAGAGATAGTGCAAATGCTTAATATCAAAATCTCCTGAATGGATGTGCAAAACAAAAAAAAAAAAACCCTGTTGTTTTTTATTCTGGCCTGAAATAAAATTTGACGAATTTTCCAACATAAGTGTTGACTTAGTGACAGTAATGCAAAAATAAACAACTTCTTCCTTCCTGCATGACTGATAATCTAGGTACTCAGGTGAGCGATATAGGCCTCTTGTTTTCTTGGGCGGCTTAAAGTACGCACACAAAGGGGCTAGGGGTCAAGAATTTGAATACATGTTGATTTAAGCTCATCTACGTATATTTAGACAATTCATGTCACAATTAATATTGAAGTTATTAAAATATTTTGAATAAAAATCAATTATTAATTTGTATACAGATTCAAGAATTCTGAAATGATACCAACAGCGTTACCTGTAATTGATTGGTGTTTTGGCCAGGTATATCAACACGACACCAGTATCTATACATAACATATATTAGATGTATATGAAATATAGGTGCATTTGAATGACACTAGACATAAATTTATTTATAAGAATTAAAAATAAAGCAATTAAAATCACGCACTCTACACCCCAAGCCTGGACCGCAGTGATTATCTGTCTGAAATCTATGGGTGGAAATAGGTTTTCAGATACTGCTGCACTTATGTCTGCCGCAGAGGCACGTTTGGATTATCAAATTGGATTTATCTATTTTAAAGGTACAGATAGTTGGAAAGAAAACTGGACTGGGGGCAGTTTAGGTGTAAACATTATTTATTCAATAATGCGTACAATAGTATTGGATACAATGAAATATGTTTATGATCTGAGAAAATTAATTCTCTACAAATCAAGACAAATTCTCATTTTAAATGAATATTACAAAGAAAAATGAAACCACTGAGGGAAAACGATTTCATTGAGTATAATTGAACTTGCCGGAATATATCATTTGCTGGTCTTGCAATACATGTGTGACGTTTTGAACAATTCGTTGACAAGTTACCTAAAGATATGTAAAAACTGATGTATCGGTGCGCCAAGAATGCATACATATTGTGATCTTTGCGTCAAATTTCATTGAAAACCTCCCAAATCCTTAAATCCATTAAAACCCTGTTCCTTTATTATGTACACGTAATATATGATTTTAAATGAATGGTTCTGTGTTCAAATCCAACCATAGGCTCCGTGTTTTTCTTTGAACGAGACAGAAAAATCCTGGAAGCTGTATTGGTAGACCTGACACGTAATTATCACTCCTTCAGAGGAGTCCTTTGCAAAAATTCCATTTTCTGTTCATTGCTTCAATAGATACCGTCACCATGCAGTTGCAATGGATGTTAAACAAATCAAAGATAAATGAACAGTAAAGAGAATTGAAAAGACCTGGGTACATATTTTCATAAAATATTGTAAATTGAAACTATATTAGAAGCTTAATTGCATAAATACAAATGGTAAGCTGCCCCATTATTTGCCTTGTTCTTTGATCTTTCTATTGTAGACACACAGAAACCGACATTTTTTTTTCAAAAATATTGTTTTAACATATCAAAAAGACAGGGATACTCTCAGTTTTCCGCTTCATTTTCACAAATTGTGTCCCTTTATCAGCCGACTTGTAATTTTATTTACATCTTTTTTGTACAATTGAACATTCGGCATTGAAAATGATGGAATTGACAACCTCAATGCAAATATGAGCAAGAAAACAGAAGGAAGTACACGTAGGAATGAGCGTCTCCTATGTGTATGCAACACCTATCGCACCTATCTCACATAGTGTTGAATCTGGTATTTGCAAAAAAGGCAGAGGCGGTCAATGTAAATAATCATGTACCATGGTGTCTATTATCATTAAACTCGATGGGATCGGTATATCAACCAGACAATTCCAGACGTCCCCCGATATATCACTATGTGAGTAGGTTTGTGGCAAGTGGCTTAGCTCTAAGACGAAATATTTGTAGTTAACACATTTTTTTAGCATAGTGTTTAAGTTGTAAAATAAAAACGCCATAGGCAAGAGAGGAATTCTAATGTAAGTTAAATATTGAATAATAATAAATTAAATAATGTTTTCACTAAGAGTTATCAAATATTTCTAAACGCATTTTGACTATCACAAATCAATACTTTACAATTCAATAAGAACGATTTAGATTCGTCAAAAACAAAAAATAAATAAATAAAAAAATCCGCAGTCATGAATTGCCACATACATATTCCTTAAGATGATAATCAGATTGACAATATCATGTGGTTAATATAATCTATCTGTGAACAGCTGAATCGGAGTCTATTCTCAAATAAAAAGCAAAAACTTCAAATGGATACGAAGTATATAATAAATAAACATGAAAGTATTCAAAACTCAAAAGGCAAATCGCAAATAATGAAACAAATGCCCAAAGGCCATTATTGAACGAGAGGTTTGTGTACGACAGCGCCACCTTCAGTGTTTGCAATGACCATTATACGTAAAGCTGAGTCAGAGACGTGCTTTTTAACAGAGTTCAGACAGAAAACAATATAAAAGAATGGTAGAATTAAGCTAACCAGTTAAAGAAGAAATATGTATCATAGCAACCAGAAACAATATAAACTCGTAAACAAATATAAAAGAAAGGAAAAAAGAGACATGTAACTCAGCCTGTATGTCGGAAGTCGCCAAGGACTTGCAGATTAATAAAGCCGATAATCATTTATATCATTGTACTATCCAAAATGAAATACAAGGAAACAATATTTTATATATGTAACTAGCATTCACAGGAACATACTACAACGGGAAACATAAAAATAGAAGTGGATTCAGATACTCTGAAGAGCAATCTTCTGCGAAACACGCAGACTTTCCAAATTATTTCAGCATTGCATCACTGCGATAAACGTAGGAGGTGGGAAGTATTACAACCAGTCAGAAAGCCAACATACTACCATAATCTTGAATTCAACACTGCACGGTGAACTTTCTTCATTTCCATGCAACATAAGGAATTGGGTTACCGCCTGTTATCATCCGTAAGGTGGCGCCTGTGTACTGAGTTAGTAACGTCGATTTGATTTAACAAACTTATGACGTCACAGTAACATTTCATTGTTCTTTACGTCATTTTTGCGGGAATATGTTGTATTTCCTCCGAAAATATCAGGACCGCAGTTAATGGCGGCGAACCCCATTAGTCTGACAATGAAATAATTCAAAACAAAGAAACAAATACAAAACAAAAAGTACTATATGTATAGGTACCCCGATACTATTTTCGCTTACATTTTCTTGACTTGGGATTTGTGATTATCATGATTTATCCATCATCTTTACATCCCCACTGAAACATTTGTTATCACGAAAATGAAAAAAATAACCGACTTGGTGTTAAGCAATATATGAGAACTCTTGAAAAAGAACTGATATCGGATACTGCTTTTCTGCGTCCTTGCTATACATTATTACATGTAGATCTCCCTGTTGACATGTCTTTTTAAGTATAAAACATGATTGTTCGTCTCGCTGTTGAACTTGGATTAACGAAGTTACTGTCATCAGGGAATGGTCAATAGTTTATCTTTTCAGGAATTTTATTTCGATTGGCGCACAATACCAAAATGAGAGGTGTGTCATGTAAATTTGCCATTATTATTTGTCCAGTGACCACTCTATAATCCAGCTTTTGTTTCTTGGGACATTGAACGTGTATTTTTCTTAGTATACAATTTTTGCTTTTCGGGTGGTTATTGTAATTATTTACGTCTTGGCTGCACACAGATTACATTACATAGAAAGCTATCAAGTTCACATTTTCCTCTGTTCTCGGCTAATTTATATGAATTTCGTTAAGCGCAAAATATTCTATAAATTGGAATTGTTTCTCTTTGTTTGGCTTGTAGTGATTGATAATCGAATAATCAGTGGCTTTTTTTCCTTTCCTTTTCATAAGCTTCCCTGTTACAATTCCCATGTATTAAACGCCATGATGTATAGTACAAAATTGTAAGACCTTAATAGATGTGAAGGAGAAAAAAGCGAGAATACAATATTATCACATGGTAAACAATGTGGAGCGCTTGACAATTTCTAGTCGTAAACAGAGGGAAATGTAAAGTTGAGATGGCTCACTGGTAAAGATTGTGACCAGTGATCAAATATTGAATTTTGTTCTTAAATATCGTGTATTGTACGTGAAGTATTTTAAGTATTAGGGGATAGACTAACAATAAACACTGGAAACAGTAACTGAATAGAAGGGTTAGTCATAGTGCAGTCCAAAAGTAAATTGGGATGCTTCGAGAATGCATTCACAGAAAATACAACCATACTGATTAGCTATGACCTTTTAGAAGAAATTTCCCTCCGAAATATAAGACTGAAGAAAACCTTTCCTTTATCTTCTTTGAAAAGTGGTTAAAATGTTCCATGACGCAGAACCGAACAACCAAAACTCACAAACCTTTAGGAATTTATGAATGCGCCAACGAATTTTGTAAAAGAAAGGAAGCATTAATAACTCACCATAATCGGGTATAAAAGTTTCAAGGGTCATTGGTGCTGGTAATGCATGCTATCACACACATCGATTTGATTTTTATTTTGAAGAAAATCTTAGATTGTCAATCACAGGAGTGCCCTTCACATTGTGATCACTGAGTCTTAAAAGAAACAAAAATTTAAAAGTCCTTGATTTCGCTACTATAGAATCAAGTTTCACAAAGCAAAAAAAAAAAAAAAAACAACTTCTTATTGTTATTCGCCCCTCCCCCTCCACTCACACAAGTAAAGATTTTTTGTTTATCACATATCTATTAGGTAATCGACATATCATACAGTTGAAGGGCATGAAAGTCAGTAATACAGAAAATAAAGAACATTATAATAAACATTATAAAGAACACGTATAAATACGTTAGTGTAGTTCACTGAATGGGAAGCTAGACTTGTGACCGAGACCAGCACTGTCAGTACATTGGTGTCCAACGGATGAAATCCATTGGCATGCAAAAAGTCACGTAGAGAGTGGTTTTGCAGCATATTAAAATCTTTCTCCCTTTATTTTATTTGTATTTTTGATGTAAGCCATTTCTCAACAACATTTTGCATTTGTTCGGTGTATTTTAACTTATTGGTTTGGGTTTATTAGTTTTGTTTAGCTTATTCATATTATCTCAGTATCATTCGTCATTTTGTACACATATTTGCTCAGTATGGCGAGTTTCTGTCCCAAGGTTTGGTACTTGATATATAATTGCTATAGTTGATAATCTTTATTGTAATTTGAATTTCATACATGATTGTATTTCTGTTAATACTTATTATTTCTGTCTAGTCTACCGATATCTATATTCAAGTTTCCCCAGTGTACGTATTCATTATAATTTATCTACCTAAGTTTTTAACTATAAGGGAGGAACGCGATTATTACTAGCATTTGTGAAGGTCGAGTCATTTACAGGTTAACATCAGTCAAACAACTACGTTTGTAGTAATTCTCCAGAAGTCTAATGGCTAGTGTAATTCGGATTTAACATTATCATATATTTATATAATTTAATGTGAATTTTGAATTTCAGTTTTGTGCAGCATCCGAAGTGAGTGACAAGAAGTATTATCCGACTTTTGCTAGAACCAAACCAACCAATTCTCAGGTTTCTCAGAGCGTAGTTTCTGTTCTAAAGGCTTTTAAGTGGTCAAAGGTAACATTTGTATACTCGAGTGAGGAGCAGTATAGATCAGCTGCTGACACGATCATCAAGGTATGTAACTCATCGATTTAATTGTTTCACAGTATAGACTGATAGTCCCCGAGGGCATCACTGAAGAGACATAACTTGTCGAAATGCGCATATGGTGCACTAAATTAAAAGGTATATATGTTCTATATTTATTATAACCACTAGGACGGTGTCACTGCTGGTGGACTGATAGTCCCTGAGGGCATTATAAGTCTAGTTTTCAGTGCTTTTGTACTGACATGAAATATATATATAAATTTTCAGTCATCAAATTAAGTAAATCACTCTAAAACTAAGGAGTATCTCCTTCATGCATAGCTCTGTCCTTAGATAGATTCTTTTGTTCACTTTTCGGTCAGTTTGGTTTCAACACTGCTCTTCATATTTTTATATATTTTGAGAATTCCAATCATTCGGCCACGAGCATCACTGAAGAGACATAACTTGTCGAAATGCGCATATGGTGCACTAGATTAAAAGGTATATATGTTCTATATTTATAGAACTATATTATATTGAAGCAGCTTGCAAAGTGTATCATATCACGAAATGTTTAGTAATTATTGGTCGTTGTTTAATTTTCAAACGTATTAAGCTTTCTTTATATCCCACATTCCTCGATATTCGACAAGTTATGCCATGGCTCCTCATTCAGTTAATACCGACAAGAGCTTGAAATAACAATAATGGAATCGCAGTGAAAGGCCCGTTGTAAAAATAGAAATTAAGAAACTTGGGTTATGTGATTACTCATAGGGTTCTCTATGTTGTGATTTGAAACTTATTATTTGCTTAGATTACGACCAATAGGTCCGGCCTATGGCTTGTTGGTGTTTTCGATTTCGAGTAAGATAGTAGAAATCCTGGTTAACCGCAGACGTGACACACTGTTTAGGTGGGTCTGGTACATGGGTTTCAAGTTTTGTTCCTTGTTTTAAGCAGATATCGTGTGACGAAGTAAACAGACATTATCTTACTCTCTATATAATGGTAATGCGTGTTTCTCATACCCACTAAGTACTATTTGAAATTCAACTACAAATTTGCAATCTGACTGATTTTACATGTATTTACTAGTTACTAGACACTGTTATTGACGTAATATATTTTTAATATATGTACATTGCATATTGTTAGATTCACCTTTCATAATGGTCATTCACATGTGTTACAGCTGATGGAAATAATGGACATTAAGGTGTCGTTCTTGAAGGCTTACAAAGGACCATATCTACACTTGCACACGGAAAACCCGTTTACCAGAATAGTTGCTGAAACCTATATTGACACCAGAAGTATATTTTTAACATAATAGAGAATAGGAATATATTGTGATAATTAATGTTTGATATATATATTTAATTCCATCTTATCTGATGGAATTTTGCATTGGTAGATACTACAGACTATCATATCATTTTATTACGCTTTTTACGGTACTGTCTATTCTTCAACCTTGTCCTGATCCTGGTATTCGTCGTGATGTGAAAGATGCGCTTGTTTTACAGTGTTTCGCGGAAGTATTGCTATGCATTAAATAGAATTATACATATATATATATATATATATATATATATATATATATATATATATATATATATATATATATATATATATATATATATATATATATATATATATATATATATATATTTAGCCAACAGTCTGCCGTATAGTAACGGTAAGAACAGACATTTTCATTAATTTATGGTTTTTGGGGATTTTTTTCTTTTTGCGTGATCCTGTTGGGAATGTGATAAAGTATAGGATGTCAATTTTTTTTTCTTTTAGTAATTTATTATTTTGAATACTAAATAAACGTAGGAAAATGTGAGTTTACTATACATAGATTAATTTTGAAAATGAATACTTTCAAATAATATATGATTGTTTGATTATAGACATATTTTCAATATCCAATAAATGATTGTACACCTCTATTGACCATTTTAGATTTACCATCCTTGGCCGACACCGGGATATATATATTATGGAAAGATGTCGTATATGTTTTTTTCTCATTCTGTTTTGCTTATTTCAATCCCCGACTCTTGCATTTAATCAAATCAAATATCCCATGCCTCTTCAGTATATATGTACTGTAAAATATTTGAATTAGATGCCAAGATTCATGCTCATATGTATAACATAGAGAATAGAACAGTTTATTTATATGTGATCTGTGATGGTCTTAGATTGTCTATCAACGTGACAAGGAAATGACAGAAACTCATTGATTGCACCATATATGTCCTATGGGGATATTGCTCTGTCTTGCACAATGAATCCCTGCTTACAGATTAGGGATGGAGTGTATTAGATTTGCACTTAAAATTTACTACTTTTACAATAGGCTCGTCAAAGACGATAAGGGAGATCATAATTACGTTGATATTTCCAAATAAACAGCTCAGAATGCCTCTTAGGTACGAACTATCTAATTACGGGGAATTATGAATGCTGTAATAAGTATGGTACAGGCAGTGACGACACAATTTGAAACTTACTATTGATTAACACTGCATAATGCCACAACATATTAATGGTTGAAATCAATAGAATGAAGGGGTCGATGGATATTGTGCAATTTGAACTCTCTTGCCTTTGTTTCTTTTGCAGTTTACGTGATGCTAGGCGAGTATTTTGAATTCATGGGACTTCTTGACCATTTGGACGATCGTGGGTTATTGGACACTGGTCAATATTTCGTCGTTGGTGTCTGCTTTGAACTTTATAAATATGAAAATGCCAAATTGTATTTTAAAAGTAAGTTTACATTTATATTGTACAGATTAAAACACAACTTCAATCCCACTATGAACAACAACACCAAAGATAATTCTTCATACGAGGCATGATCAAAATCTTCTGGGCTCGACATACGTTTGGTACAATAAATAAGTAAAACCATTGTTCGATCATACTGAACGTATTTTGGTAAAGAGAAAATTCAAAGCGCTTGATTAAACACGGAACTCGCTGTTAAAATTTGAAGGGTTATTTAAACCACTAAAACGGAGAAAATTAAGTAGAAGTAGTGATTAAGCATATATGTAACGAGAGGATGACTCGCAAGAAAATTCATTAGGGCTTCATGAGAACATTTGGGAAGCATTTACTTTCTTGCCTTGCAATAAAAAATGGACCGCTGTATTTAGAAGGGGAAGGAGAGGACTGAGGAACGGTCTGTACGTCCTCTAGAGGCTACCATTGACAAGATATTGTGTGCACTCTTGTCATGTGTGACAGAAGGCGATACCTTCAAGATAAAACCAGAGAAGTTATCATTATTTGTTGGGCTGTTCAACCAATTTTAACCGACATTTTGGACATGTTTTAGAACTCGACTAGATGGGTCCCTAGAATGTTGACTGAAGATAAAAGGAGAAACAGTAATGATGTATTTTCCTTTTTTTTTTTTCGCTGTGAATATGATCCAAATGATTTCATAGCTCGAAATATAAGCATTTGTTTTCACCATTTAGATCCTGGGTCTTAGAAACAAAGTATGAAATGGGTTCCCCCTGGTTCACCCCTCCTAACTAAAACAATCTTAGAGGGTTTCCTGGAAATGTCGTGGTCCCTCTTTGTGGGGGTGGGGGAATCAGAGAATAATCATGATTGATTTTCTCGAAGGCTGCACAGTATGTCTGGGTATTGTGAGAAATAGGAAAGCTAAGGGAAGGTGTTCTGCTCCTGTTCTACTCATGTTGCAATGACGGTTGGGACAGGATGTAGATTCGAGTTTCTCCTCCCATATTCTCTAGATTTATCCACATTCGATTTCTTTTTGCTCCCATAACTAAAATTTTACCTACGTAGTAAGAATTGTGGATCAATCGAGTGTCATGAACGCTGTATATGAGTACTTACGGGACTAGAATTAAACATTCTACATAGAAAAGGTCAAAATTGGGTCAGACGGAGAAAATGGGATGAAGGGAGATTAGATTGAAAAATCATGACTATCCCTTCAATCCTGGGTATTCCAAGTACTTTGGGCCGATAACTTTTTATCATACCCCAAAATATATACGCATCTTAATCTGCATGACATGAAGATTTCGGTTTGACTTTGTACTGTACTGATAATGTGTAATGCAGTAATTGTCTACATTTATCTCATCTATGCAGAATGAAGGTGCTTTTGTATCGCCTGTGTTTCATGGCGAATTGTCTGGCAAAACAAGAGACGCTTACATCTGTCGGCCACCTGGTATAACCAGTTGTTTCAGGGGTTATTGTACCAACTTGATAATAATACAATATATATATATATTGCTTCTACACGTTAAAGTCAATATTTAATCATAAACTGAACAGTGTAGCCAACTTTAATATATTACATCGTTAAGGTATGTTCATTGTGTATTGTATAGGTCCTTTAGAACCATATACTCCATTCGATCAAAGAAGACTGCGAGCTTTCAAATACTTCATCTGTGTTGTTCAATCACCGCCAATCTATCCCGGTTACGAAACATTTAAAAATGAAGTAAATGAATATATGATGAAACCGCCTTTCAACTTCCGGCCATCGATAAATGTCAGCAGAAATGTAAGTTATTTTTAGTAATTTTGAAACACAATGTATGTATATCGAACAAATATACTTACAACAAACATTTAAAAATATTAAAATGGAATAGAAGAGATCGGACCCAGCTGTATAAAACCACTTACCAGATGCATGGTAAACCAAAGAGGAAACAAACTGACATCACAAAATTATTTGATTGTAACAAAAGTGCACTACAAATTTAAGGCGAAATAAAAAGAGTTATATTAATGATGTGACCTTATGTGTGTCCTATTCTTACTGATTTTTAAATCGAATCACGTGTTGGACAGTTACTCAAAGATAAGAAAATTACTGCCTCTCTTGTCGGCGATGGGCCCTGACATGTAGGCAGTTGATAAATTATCTGGTCATACAGTAAACATTGTATTGGATATGGACAAAGATGTACACAAAGTTCTGGTCCACTTATAAAGAAACTTCAGTCTGAAAGTTTTCAGGCTACTCTCTGCGTTGAATTTTTCTACCATCTTGACCTCTCTCCTGCATGAATAAATGGAAACAATAGTGTTGTATCTCATACGATGTTGAGGGTCAGTGATGTATCTCTGTATTTCTGACATTTCGGAGTTCTTCCCCAACAATCTTCTCTCCAAACTTATATATTGTCCTAAAATGACTTATAAAATGTTATATTCTTTTGGATGAACAATGTTTATATGCAAATCAACTGAACGATTTATCACAGTATGACCATAAAACACAGCAGAGACCGTAAACCTTGTGTTACACACTAACAGGTGTGCCTATATGAGCTGTCTTTTTCTAAAATTTTCAGACAAGATAGGGTCCTTAACTTTGTCTCATGTGACTGGTAGTCAGACAGGCGAAGCATGTTTGACTGATTTTGATGTCACTTGATATATCTCTTTGATCGATATGAAAGATAATCTATAAATGTCAGATGTATGTTGAGGGACAATAGTCATTTCCATCAACTGCATAATATGAGAATGTTTTTGATCTTTTTGTCATTATTTGCATGTCCTTGACAAATTTTTAAACAGCCGAGTCGGATGCTTTCTTTCTTTTCATGCAACAGACACGTATCCATCGTGTCAGGCAACTTTCATATTGTAAGTGTATATAACATATGCCGATACCCGCTTTGTCATCAAATATTCGTCTAGTTTTAAAGACGTTTGCGAAACAAAATACAAATTGTTTACAGAGTACAGAATTTATTTTAGTATGATTATACAACATATTTATGAAAAATAAAGTGAATTCACTGATGTAAAGCTGCGCCATTCAAACAATATAATAGAATTTTATTGTAATGCATATGATACTCTTTTGAATGCCAATAATGACAACTCCATGCTTGCACTTAACAAAACAGAAGGTATGTGGAACCCAGACACTAAAACGAAGGTTTTTGTTGTTTTTGTGTTTCAGTCATCAATGCCTACATTATGACATTTTCCCTATAAGATTGCATTTTACACACTCAAAATATTGTTTACACGCCAAATCTGATTGAAAGTGTATAACTTACTGATAATGCATGTTTTATTGACACAGATAATATTTTTCCAGATCGATCCTGAGACAGTTTTTCTATATGATGCAGTATGGTTGTACGCCAGAGCCGTCGATCAGATCATCAGAAAAGGCGGAAACTATAGGGACGGAAGGCTTGTATTCGCCCATATTGCCAATACAACATACAAAAGTTAGTATCATATAATAGATTCTGAGATATAGCCGTAAGAGTGGCATCCGGTGTATTTGCCGCGGGACTTTGATTTTTCTCCTAGTATATTGAATGTTTCTAATGTTAAACAATGGTCGAATGAATAATTTTGTCGCACAGGTCCTAAAAATATGTATTCCATCTTCATGCCCTGTGCGTCTTACGCCTTTTGTTTTTTAATACCACATATATTATTTCCTGACAAATTTGATTCGAATTTCTTATGCTTGGCCTTTCTTAGTCAAACTGTTTTGTTTTTGTTGAGGCTTCAGCTTGTTTATTTTATGCATAGGTAAAGCTCTATAAAACTGCCATTCATAACAATAATTTTAGTATTTACACCAAAACATTTAACACTGTATACTAATTTGCTCTCATTTGTGTGAATGCCTTCCTACTGAAGTACATTGAGGTATGGTGAATTTGACAGCGGTACGTTAGATATTCATATTCCGTGAGGTAATGATGCTAACACGTGTGCCTACATAATTTCACAATCAAAACAGACGACCCGTAAAACAATTAACCCTGCGATTTTGTGTGAAAACTATTTCTTATAATCTATGAAGCACGTGGTCGGCAAGAGACCCATTTACATGATTTATCATCTGTGAATTTTATCATTTCACTGCGTTAATTTAAAATTTTGTTAGAATTGACAGATCGCACTTCTGAGTACCATTCTTTTTCACTACCAGAGATATGAAGGAATTACGTGTCAAAGAAATCTTATACAGAGATCTAAGGATGTAAAGACGCATGTAATTTACAGTACTCAAGTGGAATGGGAGTACTTGTAAATTTTTATCAATATACATCGTTGTACAAATGTTATAAAAATACATAATTTATTTTCTGGACAATATTTTGTATTCTGTAACTTCAGATCTGTGTCACAATATTCATACATTAACAATTCATATGTTAGAAAAGTTTGTCAGTTGCTCACAACTATTTCCCAAACAACATGTTAACGGAAATTGCTTTCTCAGAAACAGTGGCTTTATCCTTGGTATATAAGTGAAATAAGATAAAAGATCTACACCGCCATTCACAAAATATTCAATTACATATCAGCTGGGGTGCAAACTTGAAACATTCAATCAGTTATTACCACTGGCTTATCAGTTGTTAGTAATTAAATATGAATTTATTGATTTTATGACAATAGGTGCCATGGGGTATATGAGTAGAATAGACCATGTTGGAGACGCAGAGGGAAATTTTTCTTTGATTGCTTGGAAAGATATATCCAAACCAGGAGAGAAAAATTATATACTGCATCCCGTTGGATATTACCAATTAGGCTCGTATGATCTCCCTGTAAGCTTTTATTAGTACGATATATAACAAGTATGTACAATTTAACTATTTACCCTATTACTTCATCTTTGGAGGGTGTTTCAGGGTGAGAGAAAATCCTAGAATATGAAATCGAAACAAATTGTTTTATTCCTCTTTAATATATGAAAACAAAAATGTGTTAAAGTGAAAAGGATTTATTCTTGTCGGTTCTAAATGATCGGTGTATTCCTGGAATTTGTCCTGTTGTTGTCGGATACAAAATGGAGCCAAATAAAGAACATAATCACAGAGGACGTAACACACACACAATAGCCGATTTTATATCAGTTACGGTTTGGAGTTGGGACTGTCAATTCACAAAACGGTATCGCTCAAAGACACTTTTTGTGAAATGCATACGCAAAGGGACCATAAACGGCCCACAATGCCGAGTTCCTTTAAACTCTTATCTTCCACAAGACACATGTGTTCCTGTCTTGTACATCATGTAAACATTAACATTATGTTGAATTGGCAAAAAAATTTACCACACTCTTAACTTAAACTCGCTGTGCATACTTATGTTTCTGATTTCCATTTTATCCTATGTAGATATGACATACTTTTATAACAGTATAATATTTATTTTGACAGAATTTTACCTTTTATGATGGAGAACAAATTATGTGGCCTAATGGGGATATACCCCTGGATGAACCCGTGTGTGGATACAGAGGCCAATTTTGTATAAAACCAAAACGTAAGCTCAAGAGAATAATTCACAATCGCAACATAACAGGAAAGAATCACAAATGTTAAATATTCCTTTATAGTGTAAGACTCCTATTTGTCTTAATCAGGTTTTTCCTATGTAGAACTTCATTAAGTATTTTTACATTGTAATTTGTGGAGGTTGTCTGTCGAAGCATACACTTCTATTCTCTCAATCCTAGGTTTGGTCCCAAACAGCATATTCATGAAACAGGGTACGCAATCGAAGTCTTATTCAATATCGATGGGAGCCTAATAATCCAAAAATAATTTGTGAAGATAATTTTGGCTTCAAGCAAAACTATTTCTTATTACTTGGCGATACCCGTTCGATTCAATGAACTTGGCCGAGTAAGTTTCAAAAAGAAACTGTTGTGAACCCCGAAATACTGAAAAATTCCGAGGTGAGACCAGGTGCCCGGGGAGAGTAAGCGTCTCCTGTTTGCATGCATCGCCCGTCACAATAGTTCTTAAGAAACATGTCAAAATCAATGTTATTTTTTAGTTTATTTTAGATAAATTGTAGGTAACAGATATTGGATATATTTAAAAAATGTATCGATATGAATAAAGATCCAGACTGTTGCAGAAAATAAAGGTTTTGTTAATATATTCCATGATAATTATTTAGTCATGTTAACACTATTTGTCTAATTTGCTGGTTGAACACTTTTTCTTGTAACGACCGCTGATGTAAAGACTTTTTGTTTTTCAGGCTACACCAAGGAAATCCTACTAGGAGTGTGTGGTGGTATACTTCTCATCGCAGTCATAATAGGCACACTAATCTATAGGTAATGCAGTTTTTTTATCAGTAAATACCAAATGTTATATAAATTGTTAGCTATAAAAATTAAATACAGATTTCGAAAATGTTATTTATTCCCAATTTACACATGTATATGTAGAATATATTCATTGGCATTTATATACAAACTGTTTTTCCTTCATGTTCTTCGTAATATGCTGTTAATGAGAGTTTGAACTTGGTGTGATGCATGTAATAAGGTATATTATTTCGCTGATAGCTCGATGAATATAGATGCATGGCTCCTGGCCGATTGAGCGAAGACTTTTTAATCGAGTCGTTATCCCATCTTCCGGATGAGACAGTACATTTTTTTCACAGTAGACGTGACACATAAAATATCCCCCCTCACTGCCTCGGTGTGGTCCGTTGAATAGGTGTATCGTTCTGTCTATTGCATCAGGCAGATTTATTACCATATGTGTGTGCATTAACCTTGATAGGACATGATACAAGAATTAACCAAACAAACATAACGCTCATAGACAGTATGATAAAATCAAACGTTAGGCAATTTCGTTTGTTATAAATACTTTTACTGACGTAGACAGCGAAATAGAAAATATTCAGTTATGATTTTCAGAAACTGGAAATATGAACAAGATTTAGCCAGTCTGTTATGGAAAATTGACTACAAAGACCTCACACTTGAAACGGAACCTTCTCATGTTAACAGCTCAATTGTACGGGTAAATTCCTTGCTCATTCCTTTTGATTTTACAAGGCGCAATTCTCTACACGTATGTATTTTTGTCATATTAAGAAAATTACTTTCGTATTCTATATTTACCTATTACGTCTCCAATTAAACACATATAGAATATGTTTTTTTTTTTTTGTACAGTGGTTGACTTTGTATTCATTGCTGAATTTGGAACAACTTCAATGCGACATCGCAATGTAATTAAAATATCAAGACAAGAACATTATAGCAATTATTCATGGAACATAAACCAATAAATGTTTAAAATAGGGTAGAGATACGGTACCAATTGAGAACATATTTTTAATTGTACATAATGTGGTACATGAAATAAACTCGAACAAGAGAAGTTTAAATGCCTGTTAAAGACTAACAATATTATTAATTACCACACAGAAGGGAGCAATGGTGAGAGCTTACAGTAACCTATCTCTGACGTCCCAAGGGGATATAGACTTCAGACAGTTGTTTACCTGTGTAGGAACGTACAAAGGGACCATTGTCGCTATTCGAAAAGTCAACAAAAGACACGTCGAATTGACCAGAAATATCCGAAAGGAGTTAAAACTGGTAATGACAATCGATTCATCAACATTATAGAAGTTATTTAGAAGTTTCTATTTACACCAGCTGTTTGCTTTATCAATGACAAGACAATTGCAGTCGAGTAAAAAAGAAAACAAAAACTCCCTATAGAACATATCATCTCACACGGTGTTCATCATAGTTATATGACTACAACTTATGCTACGCAAATAGGTTTATTCCAAGGGAACCTCTGATAACTTTCGTTTCTCAGTTCAATTTCAGCATGCATTCAATAAGAGTATGTTTCTTGGTTAAATTCACATATACACTAAACTATGTAAGTATCTATACTTTTAAACAATCTTATGTTGATTGAATGTATTCTCAGATACTAAACAGGTTTTATTGAATTTGTTTGTACATTAAAATAAACCAAGCTTAAATATTGTAATTTAAACATACTTCAAGCAGTAGTGAATTTTCCTATGCATATTTCTATTGCAGATAAGAGAACTTCGTCATGACAATATTAACCCGTTTATTGGCGCATGCATTGATGCACCGAGTGTTTTGATAGTTACGGCATATTGCCACAAGGGCAGCCTTCAGGTATCTATTTCGTAATACTATTAATTGCTTTCTTTTCTATGCAGGTATGCATTATGTATATTCATTATCCTCTACAATAACACTGTATCGGATATCTTGGTATTTTATGTGTTTATGAATAATAAAATGTTTTACAACAAGCTTGATTCACTGGAGCTGCAATACAATTTTGCAATATTCAGTAGGTGTCATTTGTTATCCATAAAAACGAAATTCCAAAGCAGATTTTAGTTCTCGATGGTTCTATAGTATCGCTTTTATCTATACTGCGTAAAAATTTTGCATATTGAACGCATAATTTTCCCGTGTGGTGATGTCATGTTATTCTATTTTCAAATAAAAAAAATGTTTTTCAGGATATATTGGAGAATGATGACATACAGTTGGATTCCATGTTCATTGCCTCTATCGTTTTTGATATTATACGAGTAAGTAATAAATAGTATGATGATTGTTACTAAAACTAGTATCATCAACAGTCACCTCCTGGTTCGGTGTGATTTCTTCTATTTCAGATTTCTAACCAACAAACAATAAAATCTAAACCATTATTCAGATTTTAGGAACACGTACATTTTGAGTGGGAAATTTATTCAAAAATCTATTTTGAACATGACTTTTGCGACGGGTGTTGTATGCAAGCAGGGGACGCTTAATCCTCCCGGGCACCCGGTCTCATCTCGATTTTATTGGGGTTCGTATTTGTCTGAATATGACACTATACATGATATTTTCCTTTTATTGCATGGACTATAGTTTATGGTTTACACTTTGGTACTTTGTTTTTTACTTGAATTACTGATGATGTTCGGTACTGCAATTTTTCGAGTTGCAGCTGTTTTACACCTATCTCATTTTCATCGAAATTAAATAGAGACGGCATATTTTTATCGATGGGGTGTCAGGATTAAATCTTTCTTCAGATTCTTGGTATTATACCTTGCAGATGACTGTGATCTTCGTCACACCGCTTTGGTGGATACGTTATGTACGTCTAAATGTCGTCAATGTATGTGCTTAACTGTTTGCGAACCCATCTTACCACTCAAAAACGGTTACTTAAGTTCAGAGATTATAAAAATATAAAAGCAAACTAGTATTATGGAATAAACTTTTTATCTCTTAGACGGAGTCACCGTGACATTCAATCAAGCAATATTCTGATATGTATTACATATATAGACTGGTCGCAATAGATCGTGTGCAGATCTGAGAAGACTTGAAATCGATCATTGAACTGCATATATATGCAAGTATTTAGTCTGCTTCTACCATTTGGGTTTTTTTCCGACAGGGTATGATATTCCTCCACGATAGTGAAATCAAGTCCCATGGGAAACTGAAGTCGTCAAATTGCGTGGTGGACAGCCGATGGGTGGTGAAAATAACAGATTTTGGTCTGACCGAGTTTGTGGAGGGTGCCGTGGAGAATTATGAGGAATACGCATTTTATAGAAGTAAAACGTTTTTATAAACTTTAATGAAAAAGTTAGGGTTGGGTACCGTTAAGAGGAAGACGGTACTGCACCATACCGGTATCTATAGATGATACAGTTCTTATGCTAGAAGAAATAACAGTAAAACTAATGCGCTTTGAATGTTAATAAATCATGTTGACGATCGCATATTTGAACAAGATTGATTGATTGAACAAGCATCTCATAAATGACAATCCAAACTGGCATAAAAAAAGAAAATAAACTAAACCCGAAATTATAGTGAGATGCAAAAGAAATAGATGCAGCAGTGCCAACGAAAAGTAAAACGTTGTACTTTTGGTACAAATATAGTGGCAAAATCATCACGATAAATACTAGTATGTTTACAGAGTGTAGCTTTAGAGTGACAAAAACTGCATTCCCTTGCGACATCTACGTATGTCGACATCAGGTACTTTCAGTTTATCACAGTATCGATATCAAGTACAGCAATGAATTTAAAACGGGTATATATTAGTTATTTCGGAAACGGTTTTCGATACGTCCCGATTCTAGTTGTAATAAGTTTTGATTTCAAAATTCATCTTGCGTACATTAGTATTGCATTAAATTTCGTATATATTATCTGATGGTTTAAGCAAATGCATAGGTTAAATGTGGAATTTTTTTAGATCTTTTGATCTGTAGTTCTTTTATATATGACATAATGAATTGACAAGATAATGATAATCAGAAACTTCTATTACTTTCTACATTTAATATTTTAATCTGGTTACAACATTCTCTTTTCACTAGACAAAATATCATACAAAAATTATAGCCAATTACACTATATTTTAATTATATTTTTTGGATATAATGAAATTACCAATTACTTATCTATTCCTAAATTGTATTGTGTATATTGATCAGACATATAAAACATTAATAACATGTGAATTAGAACAGAACAAGGTTCAAAGGGAATTATTTTCATTTTCTTCCCATCAGCGTAGTTCTTTCAAGTAGAAATATGTTTGATGTTAGAGCACATTTGAGGTGTATGGACTTGAATTATGACAATGTTCAATTCATCAGAGGTATTTGTGATGTTATGGAACCCATTGAAGTCTCTTACCCCATCAAGTGTGGTGTCCATCCCATGTCGGGACAAGGGGAAAGTAGACCAGTGTACTTGAGAAATTTCCATAGTTTCTTGCTGTATGACCATCTCCACTAAAACTATTACGTTTTTGTGTAATAATCATGCCGCGGCATTTAACACTAACTAGGCTAATTGATCATTTTCATCTTGTTTACATTTAAAACTATCTGAAATTGCCTGTCTTTGTACCTCACATTTAATGTTGATTTCAGTCCAGCATGCCAGAAGATCATATTGCATGACTGCTAAGACTTCCTTCTATGTCACATTTGAAGTTTTATAATTTGTATTTATTACAATAAGATCAACGGAACTTCCCTAAATGTCCCTTCATTTTCCTGTCGTTTCATCATAGGATCGCCAACAGACATTTGTTATCACGCTTTATAACTCATAGTGTACGACAAACAAATAAGGTTGTCATTAAATGAAAATTTCAAAGAAATATTGGTCTCATTTCATTATATTATAGCACTGATACACCCTTCAAGCTACAGTCTTCGTCAAAAACAAAATTATATAACGATGTTAAATTACACTAAATGATACACAAACCCATTTTCAATTACATCAGGTCAAAACATTTCGGCTTTTATTTCAATCATTACAGCCACTCAATTATAATCTTATTATTTTCGTATTTCTACACTGCCCATGAAGCACATACGACAACTTTTTGCCGCGTGATATTATCCCTTCTTGGTTGATTCTTGTTTTTACTTTGGATAATTGAAAGGGATTCCTCGAAGACTTCTCATTGATTGACTGTCTTGTAAAAAGAGTCAATGATACCGTGGATGGCGTGAAATTTATCTGGTCTATCGAACCTAATTCTAATCCCTTGTGATGCCAGACCATCGAGGAAGATTATGCCTATCGTCCCAATAACACTTCAAGGCTGATGTTTCTTGCTTGATATTGATAGAGATAGATAATGCTGAGTACGCTTTATCTGTCTAAATCGTTCAGCAATAACCACCCACTTAAACGTGCCTTATCACATTTATCTAGGCGCATATAATTAGTTTTCCAAATCAAAATAATGTTTTTGAAATCTAAATATTTCTTACAATAAATTTACAGAACTTCAACTCCATAAGAAGCCCTTTTTATATTTGTTCCAAGTTCCACCTTTTTATATTTGTTCCAAGTTTCCACCATTTGCTAAAGAACAAAGGATGGGACTGCGCAATGAAATGTATTCGGTAGTTTAAAAAATGCATAGTTATATTGGCCGTTATCATAAAAGTTCATTTGGCATCGTGTTTGTTTTGAGCTCGACAAAGCGCTAGGTCAAGAGAGAAAAAACTATTACCACGTATTACATAGCAAATTGTGTGAGTGAAAACATGTGAGTAAATTTAATTGCTTATTCTAGACTTGTTATGCAAGTATAAATCGGTTGATGCAGTATAACTATAAAGATTATGTCCCTCATCCTAATACAACTTATTACAAAGCATATCTATAAGATATAGTTGCTGAACAAAAACAATTCCATTTAGAAAGTGTGTGAAGGTTCATCTCATATTTAATGAAAAACTTAATTTAATGTCATCTTTATAGATATATAAACTTAGACTATTTTGTATTCTCCTGTCTTTAGATTTGCTTTGGACTGCTCCGGAACTTCTTAGATCAAACAACTCTTGTAGACGCGGAACACAGGAGGGTGATATGTACGCGTTTGGTATAATTCTGTATGAAATCCATGGTCGCATGGGGCCTTATGGCGAGGTAGACATAGGTCCAAGAGGTAATTATGTTTCTTGAATATGTAAAATTTCTCATTTACAATTGTTATTTATGAAACAGTACTCGCATGTGATCGCAAACGTTTTCAATACTTGTAGAAATTGTTCAAAGAGTAAAGGATTTATTCGGAGGCGTTCCCTATAGACCTAGGCTAGCTTCTCTGAACACAACGCCTCGTTTTGTTACTGATGTCATTAAAGAGTGTTGGGATGAAGAAGCGTCCAATCGACCTGATTTCAAAATACTTCGCAACAAACTGAAACCCTTACAAAAAGGAATGTAAGTACATGTATATATCTTTATTCTGATTTGTTTTAAATCTAATAATCTATCTTAGATTCTTAGAAATTCATTATAAGTTCCATTTAATAAGGAAACTAAATTCTATGTATACATTAAAGGAAGCCGAATATTCTGGATAATATGGTGTCAATAATGGAAAAATATGCCAGTAATTTAGAAGCAGTCGTGGAAGAAAGGACAGAACAATTGATTGAGGAAAAGAAGAAAACAGATGAATTACTTCACCAAATGCTTCCAAAGTAATTTAATTTTTAGGAACAAATCTACAATAATATTCCGTTATAGAATATTAGAATTAACATATATTGATATCAAATCCGACATGTACTTATTTTATTATATGCTTCATTTTTATAGGTAGGATGATAAGAAGATTAATCTATATGAAAATTCCAACCGAAGATATAAACATACCGTTCCCATATAGCTAGTATACACTTGTGCCAAGGTGACAAACCGACTACGTGCCTATAATGCGTAATTTCGTCTATTCTGATAAAGCATGTCTTGTAACTTGTCCAAATGCGCATCAAGTGCCCTTTATATTAATAATAACAGTTGTAGCGCTATAGAAAACCCTCTGTGAATCATGATAGATTAAAAGTCTGGGCTAGGCAGAAATGTCCATTACTACAGCGTTTTCTCTTTTTGTTTGGATAATTTGTAAGTCATCTGTCTGTTCAGATAACATTTTACATTTTCAACTATTTCTCCAAAACATACATGTAAAGCTAATTTCTGTGACAGTTGACACAAGTCTTCCTACGGTGAAAGTGTTTTCAGTTGTTCGAATGGTTATGAATCAATGACGGGGATAGTTACAAACTTCATATGAATTGCACCACAAAATGACTCCATGTTTAGTATACATCATCCTGACTGCATGTAGTATCAGTTTGTTAAATGGAAAGCCCCACCACAGGGGACATCAATTTTGAAGAAAAATTAATGGAGAATTATCTAAATTTAAAATATTCTTGTGCAACGGTGTGACACGTTTGTTGAAGAGGTAGGGTGCTTCTTCATATGATCTTCTCCTGTTCAGATAAAAGGGTATTGCCGTATGATCTTTCCCTAACAAACAATAAACATTTAGATTTCCCTTACTATTAAACCTTTACCTAGTTTCCTCAACCTGCTTTAATTGTGGGAATACTTTTTTGGTTTTAAAACAGATAATATAAGATTCACAAGAGCTTTTTTTATGTTTTATAACTAAACAGTTTTTTAATTCATTATACAATAAAATGTCCTTAGAGTAAACGTTTTAAATCAGTGTCCTATCGTTGTTGACATAATTTAGGTTTTCGTAAATACAACGATGGATTTATATAAATTGTCCATGTATTTTTCCAAGGATATCTCATCTTGAGCAATATCAAAGTAAAAATGCCATTTAAATTAATTTTTTTATCAATATAGATTGATTGAATAACAAAAAAAAAAAAAACAATCAGAAAGCCATGTGCATAACAGAAAAGTAGATTTTTAACTTCTATTATTAAAGAAGATGTTCAACAATACAAAGCTGTATATTACAATGAGGCTTTTTTTTATTATCTAACTTTGTCCACGTTTTAAATGGAATCGTCAGCTGAACAAGCTCAATATCACAAATCTACAAACTTTCAGCAATATCTATATACAATAATAATAATTACAATAATAATAAAAATATTAATAAATAAAAATAGATTTGAACAAAATATGTTTGGATTCCATTTTAATTCGTTTTAACAAAACCAAAATCAATATCCCTGTTCACATTTTTCAAGCCGGTCAATCTAACATCTGTTTACATAACATTCTCCTGATATCGGAGAGGTAACAAATCGCTCGTTGTAGCTTTCAAACGATTATCATAATGGCATCCTAACATTTGTGTACATAACATATTTCTCATATTGGGGAGTTAAGGCCTCGCTCCAAAACGCCTGGCTTGTATCTTTGAAACGATTTTCATAATGGTATCCTAACATCTGTGTACATAACATTCTTCCGTTATCGGAGAGTAAACAAATCGCACCACAACACCAGGCTTGTATCTTATAAACGATTATCATAATGGCATTCTTATATGTGTCTGCATAAAACTCGTTTGTTATCGGGGAGTTAAAAATCGCTCCAGAACGTCACTATCGTTGTATCTTTCAAACGATTATCACAATGGCTTCCTAAGATCTGTGTACATAAAATCCTTCTATTATTTCGGAGTTCCGAAATCGCACCAGAACGTCAGGGTCGTTGTATGTTTCAAACGAATATCCTAATGGCATCCTAACGTCTGTGTACATAAAATTCTTCTGTTATCGGGAAGTTAAAAAATCACACCAGAACGCCGGGCGTGTATCTTTCAAACGATTATCGTAATGGCTTTTGTATACATAACGTTCTTCTGTTAACGGGGATTTAAAAATCGCTCTACAACGCCAGGCTCGTTGTATCTTTCGAACGATATCATAATGGCATCTTAACATATCTGTACATAACATTCTTCTGTTATCGGGGAGTTTAGAAATCGCACCACAACGCAAGCCTTGTATGTTATTAACGACTATTATAATGACATTCTTACATGTGTGTGCATAAAATTCGTTTGTTATCGGGGAGCCAACTAATCGCTCCAGAACCCCAGGCCCGTTGTCTGTTTCAAACGATTATAAAAAGGGCATCCTAACATCTTTGTACATAACATTATTTTGTTTTAGGGAAGTTAAGAAATCGCACCACAGCGCCAGGCTTGTATCTTATAAACGATTATATAATTGGCATTCTTACATGTGTGTGCATAAAATTCGCTTGTTATCGGGGAGTTAAGAAATTGTCTACAACGCCAAGCTCGTTGCATTTTTCAAACGATTATCAGAATCGCATCCAAAAATCTGTGTACATAACATTCTTCTGTTACCGGGGGGTTAAGAAATCGCACTACAACGAGAGGCTTGTATGTTTCAAACGATTATCATAATGACATCATTACATCTGTGTGTAAAAATTCTTCTGTTATCGGGCAATTAAGAAATCGCTCCAGAACGTTAGTTTGGTTGTTTCTTTCAAACGATTATCATAATGACATCCTAGCATCTGTGTACATAACATTCTTCTGTGATTGGGGAGTTAAGAAATTGCTTTACAACGACAGGCTCGTATTTTTCAAACAATTATCATAATGGAATTCTAACATCAGTGTCGTTAACATTCTTCTGTTATCGGGGAGTTAAGAAATCGGACCACAACGCCAGGCTCGTATCTTTCAAACGACTACTGTAATGACATCCTCACATCGAACATCTGTGTACATAAATTTTTCTGTTCTCTGGGAGTTAAGGCATCGCTCCACAGCACCTGGCTCGTTGTCTTTCAAACGATTATCATAATGGCATCCTAACATCTGTGTACATAACATTCCTCTGTCATCGGGGAGTTAAGGTGTCGCACTACAACACCAGCCTTATTGTATGTTTCAAACGATTATTATTATGGCAGTATAACATCTCTGTACATAGCATTCCTCTGTTTTCGGGGAGTTAAGAAATCGTACCAGAATGGAAGGCTTGTATCTGATAAACGATTATCATAATGGGATTCTTAGATGTGTGTGCATAAAATTTGTTTGTTATCAGGGAGTTAAGAAATCGCTCCAGAAAGTCAGTGTCGTTGTATCTTTCAAACGATTATTAAAATGGCATAAAATTCTTGTTATTTCGGAGTTAAGAAAGCGTACCACAACGCCAGGCTCGTTGTATATTTCAAACGATTATCATAATGGCATCCTAACATCTGTGTACTATAATCAAATTAGCAACCTTAACTACAGGGGCTGCTTACCTGACTAGTAGTGAAATTCTGAAGTTCCTGAAGCAGTCAACCCAGACAGTTTTAACACTGGCAAACCTTATGTGCTGTTTTCATGATGGCTGCTGACTCAAGAATTACCCAGAATCCCCAGGGGATTTATATAGTACTAATACTGATATTACCACACTACATAACATTCTTCTGATATCGGGGACTTAAGAAATCGTACCAGAACGCCAGGCGCATATCTTTCAAATGATTATCGTAATGGCATCCCACTTTTTGTATACGTAACATTCTTCTGTTATGTGGGAGTTACGAATTCACTCAAGAACGCCTGGCTCGTTGTATGTTTCAAACGATTATCATAATGGCATCCTAACATCTGTGTACATAACATTCTTCTGTTATCGGGGAGTTAAGAAATCGCTCTAGAAAGTCAGTGTCGTTGTATCTTTCAAACGATTATTACAGTTGCATCCTAGCATCTGTATACATAAAATTCTTCTGTTATTTCGGAGTTAAGAAAGCGTACCACAACGCAAGGCTCGTTGTATGTTTCAAACAATTATAATGGCATCCTAACATCCGTGTACATAACATTCATCTGATATCGGGGAGTTAAAAAATCGCACCAGAACGCCAGGCGTGTATCTTTGAAATGATTATCGTAATGGCATCCTACTTTTTGTATACATAACATTCTTCTGTTATGTGGGAGTTACGAATTCACTCAAGAACGCCTGGCTCGTTGTATCTTTCAAACGATTATCATAATGGCATCTTAACATTTGTGTTCATAACATTCTTCTGTTATCGGGGAGTTAATAAATCGCTCCAGAACGCTACTCTCGTTGTATCTGTCAAGCGATTATCATAATTTCATCCTAAAATCTGTGTACATAACATTCTTCTGTTACCGGGGGGGTTAAGAACGCGCACCACAACGCAAGGCTTGTATGTTTCAAACAATTACCATAATGGCATCCTTACATCTCTGTGCATAAAATTTATCTGTTATCGGGCAGTTACGAAATCGCCCCAGAACGTTAGTTTCGTTGTTTCTTTCAAACGATTATCATAATGGCATTATAACATTTGTGTATATAATATTCTACTGTTGTCGGGGAGTGAAAGAATCGCACCACAACCCCAGGGTCGTAACTTTGAAACAATTATCGTAATGGTATCCTAACATTTGTATACATATTCTTCTGTTATCGGGAAGTTAAGAAATCGGACCACAACGCCAGGATCGTATCTTTCAAACGACTACTGCAATGACATCCTCACATCCTCTGTGTACATAAATTTTTCTGTTATCTGGGGGTTAAGACATCGCTCCACAACGCCTGGCTCGTTATCAAACGATTATCATAATGGCATCCTAACATCTGTGTACGTAACATTCCTCTGTCATCGGGGAGTTAAGAAATCGCACAATACCAGTTTTATTGTCTGTTTCAAACGATTATCATAATGGCATCCTAACATCTGTGTACATAACATTCTTCTGTTGTCGGGGAGTTAAGAAATCGCTCTAGAAAGTCAGTGTCGTTGTATCTTTCAAACGATTATTACAGTTGCATCCTAGCATCTGTATACATAAAATTATTCTGTTATTTCGGAGTTAAGAAAGCGTACCACAACGCCAGGCTCGTTGTATGTTTCAAACAATTATAATGGCATCCTAACATCCGTGTACATAACATTCATCTGATATCGGGGAGTTAAAAAATTGCACCAGAACGCCAGGCGTGTATCTTTGAAATGATTATCGTAATGGCATCCTACTTTTTGTATACATAACATTCTTCTGTTATGTGGGAGTTACGAATTCACTCAAGAACGCCTGGCTCGTTGTATCTTTCAAACGATTATCATAATGGCATCTTAACATCTGTGTTCATAACATTCTTCTGTTATCGGGGAGTTAATAAATCGCTCCAGAACGCTACTCTCGTTGTATCTGTCAAGCGATTATCATAATTTCATCCTAAAATCTGTGTACATAACATTCTTCTGTTACCGGGGGGTTAAGAACGCGCACCACAACGCCAGGCTTGTATGTTTCAAACAATTACCATAATGGCATCCTTACATCTCTGTGCATAAAATTTATCTGTTATCGGGCAGTTACGAAATCGCCCCAGAACGTTAGTTTCGTTGTTTCTTTCAAACGATTATCATAATGGCATTATAACATTTGTGTATATAATATTCTACTGTTATCGGGGAGTGAAAGAATCGCACCACAACCCCAGGGTCGTAACTTTGAAACAATTATCGTAATGGTATCCTAACATTTGTATACATATTCTTCTGTTATCGGGAAGTTAAGAAATCGGACCACAACGCCAGGATCGTATCTTTCAAACGACTACTGCAATGACATCCTCACATCCTCTGTGTACATAAATTTTTCTGTTATCTGGGGGTTAAGACATCGCTCCACAACGCCTGGCTCGTTGTATCAAACGATTATCATAATGGCATCCTAACATCTGTGTACGTAACATTCCTCTGTCATCGGGGAGTTAAGAAATCGCACAATACCAGTTTTATTGTCTGTTTCAAACGATTATCATAATGGCATCCTAACATCTGTGTACATAACATTCTTCTGTTGTCGGGGAGTTAAGAAATCGCTCTAGAGGGTCAATGTCGTTGTATCTTTCAAACGATTATTGCAGTTGCATCCTAGCATCTGTGTACATAAAATTCTTCTGTTATTTCGGCGTGAAGAAAGCTAACCACAACGTAAGGCTCGTTGTATGTTTTAAACAATTATCATAATGGCATCCTAACATCCATGTACATAACATTCTTCTGATATCGGGGAGTTAAAAAATCGCACCAGAATGCCAGGCGTGTATTTTTGAAATGATTATCGTAATGGCATCCTACTTTTTGTATACATAACATTCTTCTGTTGTGTGGGAGTTACGAATTCACTCAAGAACGCCTGGCTCGTTGTTTCTTTCAAACGATTATCATAATGGCATTATAACATTTGTGTATATAATATTCTACTGTTATCGGGGAGTGAAAGAATCGCACCACAACCCCAGGGTCGTAACTTTGAAACAATTATCGTAATGGTTTCCTAACATTTGTATACATATTCTTCTGTTATCGGGAAGTTAAGAAATCGGACCACAACGCCAGGATCGTATCTTTCAAACGACTACTGCAATGACATCCTCACATCCTCTGTGTACATAAATTTTTCTGTTATCTGGGGGTTAAGACATCGCTCCACAACGCCTGGCTCGTTGTATCAAACGATTATCATAATGGCATCCTAACATCTGTGTACGTAACATTCCTCTGTCATCGGGGAGTTAAGAAATCGCACAATACCAGTTTTATTGTCTGTTTCAAACGATTATCATAATGGCATCCTAACATCTGTGTACATAACATTCTTCTGTTGTCGGGGAGTTAAGAAATCGCTCTAGAGGGTCAATGTCGTTGTATCTTTCAAACGATTATTACAGTTGCATCCTAGCATCTGTGTACATAAAATTCTTCTGTTATTTCGGCGTGAAGAAAGCTAACCACAACGTAAGGCTCGTTGTATGTTTTAAACAATTATCATAATGGCATCCTAACATCCATGTACATAACATTCTTCTGATATCGGGGAGTTAAAAAATCGCACCAGAATGCCAGGCGTGTATTTTTGAAATGATTATCGTAATGGCATCCTACTTTTTGTATACATAACATTCTTCTGTTGTGTGGGAGTTACGAATTCACTCAAGAACGCCTGGCTCGTTGTATCTTTCAAACGATTATCATAATGGCATCTTAACATTTGTGTTCATAACATTCTGTTGTTATCGGGGAGTTAATAAATCGCACCACAAAGACGAACTCGTATATTTCAAACGATTATCATAATAGCATCCTAACATCTGTGTACATAACATTCTTCTGTTATCGGAGAGTTAAGAAATCACACAACAACGACGGACTCGTATATTTCAGATGATTATCATAATGGCATCCTAACATCTGTGTACATAACATTCTTCTGTGTACATAACATTCTTCTGTTATCTGGGAGTTAAGAAATCGCTACAGAACGCCAGGCTCGTTTTATCTTTCAAACGATTATTATAATGGCATCCGAACATCTGTGTACACAACATTCTTCTGTTAATGGGGAGTTTAAAAAATTGCTTCACAACGGCAGACTCGTATTTTTTCAAACGATTTTGATAATGGCATCCTAAAATCTGTGTACATAAAATACTTTTGTTATCGGGGAGTTGAGAAATTGCACCACAACGCAAGACTTGTATGCTTCAAACGATTATCATAATGGCATCCTTGCATGTGTGTGCATAAAATCCTTCTGTGATCGAACAGTTGAGAAAATGCTCCAGAACGTCAATTTCGTTGTTTTTTTTTCAAACGATTAATATATTGGCATCCTCACATCTGTGTACAGAACATTATTCTGTCAGGCTCAATGTATCTTTCAAACGATTATTGTAAAAGTATCTTATATATGTGTACAGAAACTTTTTCTATTATTGGGGAGTTAAGAAATCGCATCACAACGTCTGGCTCTTTGTGTCATTCAAACGATTATTATAAAGGCATCCTAACATCATTCTTCTGTTATCGGGGACTTACATCGCACCACAATGGTAGATTCGTATCTTTTCAAACGAATATCCTTGTGACATCCTAACATCTGCATATTCTTTGTTAACATATTGATGTATGGGCAAGATGGTCGCTTAAAAATCCTAAATAAGAATTACAAAAATTTGGCATCCTCAAATTGAAGATGTCTGGCTGAGATGACACATTATACCGTAGCTCTGTTTCCCCACTTTCTTTCAGGTAACATCGGTCGATAATTTAATCCTGGAAATAAGTAATCATGTGTTTCGTTTTCTCGTCACTTTTTGATACGACATTACATTTTAAGTAAAAACGAAAGGGAAAGACATCTGATTTAGTTGTAGGGCAGAAATCACCATGGGGATGTACAATAAAACTTGGTAACAAGTAATGAAATACATGTAAAATAATGATTTTACGACAGATGTGATACTAAAAACAAAGGGTAGGAAACCTTTATTGAAATAAAATTTTATTATCTTATAAAATAATTATGGTGGTGAAATATTATTTTATATCTGTTTATCTCATCAGACTCATTTCTGAAAAACAAATCCACCAATTATGCAAAATGTTTATGAAAATGTCTTTCACTTTGTTTTTGTTTCCTATTCGATCATTTCTAAAAAGAATCTGTTAATTTGAAAGTTAAGTGTTTGCGTTTTGTATTCGCCGTTTCAGCAATAATGTTACATAATATATTTCGGCCTCGACTATTCAAAAATATATATTGTCCTAGTTTGCTTGAAAAATACGAAAGTAACTAGAAACAAGTGACTAGAGTACTACCAACAATGTACCACATTACGAAATTCCGAAGTGAGGCCAGGTGCATTGGACGAGTAAGCCGCCATGAATTCCCTTACATACATTAGAAAGATACAAAATTAAACACTACATATATAAATAAATGTGAACCAGAACTTGCTAGAAAGTGTCATTGCCATATAACACCAGGAAAAAGTGTAACACATTAGTCAAACCCTCCGTGGGAAGCTATAATATTTTGTTGCAATAATTTTTCTAGACACCTACAGAATCCAAAGCTAAACACTAAGATTTTCAAACCACTCGGTGGAATCATTATTGAGTTAAAATTTAATTTCTGATCTTGAATAAATATCCCGCTGGGTTCAAAATGAGTTTTCTCATAGACATACATTATATTTATAACACGTAGTAAATTGTCCGCAGAACGATGTACAGTTATATTTCATTATGTTTAATCCGATACCAAACAAGTCATGTAAATAATACTTTGTCACAATTTGGGCAAGTCACCCGCTTCAAATAAAGTGAAATTTTGAAAATTCATCATACCTGTATATCATTACTATATTGTCCCTTATTCTGACCTTTGAATTACATCATTTGTGCATGTAGTGTACTTCTTAAATGTTTTCTTCTTCGGATCGGTTGAATTCTAGTGATCGTTTAACTATTGGGTCTCTTGCTTGAAAGAACAAAGCCAAATTCGGTTAACAAATTTCGGCACTTGTGATAAGTTGAATGTAATGAGACTTTAAAAGTGCACGATATGCACCATTAGAATACCAACTACAAACTACCATATTTGTAGTTACATGGTTATTTCGAGTAAGAAACCCATCATCTCTGATTTTAAAGGAAAAGTATGTACCAATTATTCCTTGAAGGCAAGAATTAATGGGAAATAGCGCATTAAACACCATTTTGTCTGTTTGCTTGTTTGTTTATTTGTTTTTTAAGTAAAGGAACACAAACACTCTGTATTGCAAATTTTCGGCCTCACGACCTTTATCAAGTTGAAAATTTGCAATACAGAGTGTTTGTGTTCCTTTATTTTTTATGTACCGGACTTTCCTTTGGAGGACTTCTTCGAATCTTTATTTGTTTTTGTTTTGGGTTTTTTTTTATCGAATCAGGAAATCTGAGAATACAGAAAAACCTTAATATTGGCACATCAACCAAAGATGATAGTGATACTCTAAGGATAGGCCGTAAATTACTGATGTTTTTTTAAATAGGGCTTTCAACCACTCTAGATGTATAGCGGTCGTTTAAATCGATCCTTTGTACCTCGATTACCTTCTGTCTTGTATCTGTATGGAGAGAACAAATAGAATGAAAACAATGTAATGTTTTTGGTATATTCCCAAATTTCATTAATAAAGTGTCATATTCCTTGTCCATTGTCTAGAAAATGACCTATCCTGAATGAAACTTGTTGCTTTTCATTTTTCAAGGTACGTTGCTGAACAGTTAAAACTGGGGAAAGAAGTGGAAGCTGAACATTTTGACAACGTCACCATATATTTTAGCGACATTTGTGGATTTACAGCTATGTCATCAGAAAGCACTCCAATACAGGTGATTTGCCTTGATAAACACTTACCAGTTTAGTCGTTTTAGGTGTAAGGAAAGTTTGTTTGCCAATGTTTTCATTTTACACGTATGGATTTGGAAACTTCATTCTTTAGTACATTTTATTTTTGTTTCTTTTTTCATAAACTTGTCTAAATTACGTTCTGAATTCAATCACTGTAGTTGGGTTTGATTAGTATTTCTCTTATTTAAAAAAAAATACAATAAATAATGTACCATAACATCTCATTTTTAAATTAATTCAAATGCACTTTGTTATGCAAATCAACTCAGCATTTAAAACACTTGGACAACTTTGCATCAAGTATCCGTTTTTAAAAATAATTCTGTAGTATTACATACCAATACATTCCAATTACAGTATATTCTATCGAAATATTCTATGAAAATTGAAAAACAAAAATGTTCATTTTCCTAACATACAAATTAAAAAACAATTTCAGATAGTTGACCTGCTGAATGATTTATATACGCTCTTTGATTCAATCATCGAACACTATGATGTGTATAAAGTGGAAACAATTGGCGATGCATATATGGTCGTAAGCGGTCTTCCCAGAAGAAACGGTATCAACCATGCAGGTGAAATAGCGTCAATGTCCCTGCACTTACTAGAAAACATCAAGAAATTCAAGATACGGCATCGAGAACATGACACACTTAAGCTGAGAATTGGCATGCATTCAGGTCCATGTGTTGCCGGTGTAGTTGGTTTGAAGATGCCAAGATACTGCTTATTTGGCGACACTGTCAACACCTCTTCTAGAATGGAATCGAATGGAGAAGGTATTTATAAACCTTTGTGTGTGTGCGCGCGCGCGTTTCAAATACTGAAAGTTTTGAAAAAGGATATAAAACGTCTTTACAAATAACCTAGATTTCATATAAGAATTGTCGTTTCAATGACACCTGCAGCCAAGTATTGCAACAAGCTTCGTGTTTGATATATCTATTTCATTAGCCATCTAATTTAACCAATATCTAAATATGTAAAAAGTTAAAAGAAAAGGGCCGTTGGTTTTTACGAATTCATCTATATTTCATCGCATGACTACCATCTTCAACCGTCCAATGTATACTCACACATTCATATGATTTTGTTTCAGCTCTGAAAATACATTGCTCAGAACAGAGTAAAATTCTGCTAGGACAACTCGGTGGTTATGTACTAGAAGAAAGGGGACTCATAAATATGAAAGTTTGTTTAGTTTTTACGATATGAAGACATAATAATTGACTTATTCTACTTTAATGTGTCGTCCGGACTACAATTTATTTATATTTTGTACTTAATGTTAATGGCCATTTTCATTGTAGTATTTGAATATACTCATAGGTAAAACATTAAATCTGACAAATAACTTAGTATTTGAAAACAAAAGCACGAATATGAATGCTATTAAGTAATCCATAATTTAATTTAAGGGGAAAGGAGAAGTATTGACTTACTGGCTTAATGGTGAAGATAAAGCACATAGAATGAAACGTCTGTCGGAGATTGAAAACAAATCAAAGAGTCCAACCCTCTCTGGCAACAACAATCAGCTTCTCAGTACAACACGATGTAGTTGTGAAAGGTTACACGAATCCAAATATCCACACAACTCGTGTAGGAAGCACTCACAATCTCAGCTTGGTTTAGGAATACATCGTCCTTCACCTAAACTCTCAAAGCTCATACATAAAAACGGCAATGTGTCGCCCGCTATACCGTCTCCAAAGACGATGCAGCAACTGTCGTTCAGCGGTGACAGAACAACGGACTCGGATGTCAAACATCCCGAAATGTACCCGCTTATAACTCTTTAAAGGCGTCTGTACATTTGCATCTTGTGCGTTAATGTGTAAATATAAGAAATATTACTTAATTCGCCGTTGATGTGAGAGAGCAAAAGAATCAGGAAGTATTTGTTGTTTTAATCATTGTTCTCCAAGAGAGAGAGAGAGAGAGAGATGTTATTGATTTGATTGTGAGGAGCGTGTTTTGTATAATGCTTCGGGCGTAGTCTTTGAGTGTATTAAACTTGAAAGCTTTTACACAATTTATTCAACATATTTTGCACGACATCCTTAAAAACTGCATATGTAGTAACTGGAAACATCGAACATCCAACATTTATAATATATTTCACAAGCAACAACCGGATGGAAAGAAAGTTCAGTAGAAATGCTTTCGTTGTAGGGAGCATGAATTTACATGCGACAGAATTCACTTCAGACACTCCTCACTAAAACAAAGTTACAATAGGAATGTCTAATTTCTAAACAATCCTTGTGAATTATGAAACACAACCAGTTTATTGTTTCCTTAACATTTATTTATTTAGCAAACTTACCACAATTTACAAATGGTGGAAAAGACAAGCCGCCTTACGAAATAAAACTTGAAATCATGTTGGAACCAGATGTTATGAATACCACTCCCAGCGAACTATATAGACGTATGAAGAACACTGAACTCTTTATTAGGTAACTAAAACCGCGTGTGCCATCAACACCATTCAGTTATTGCTATTGTCAATGACCGGCACTGGGCTAAAATAGCTCCAGAGGTGTCTTGTCTATGTCTGTTTTATTCAACACATTTTTTTCTCTATGTAGCATCAAATGCAGCCGTGAAGTTTCCATTATAAGAGATTAAATCAGCTTGACAGTAATATTTATATCAGAATCTAAAATTGACTTGATTATTACATAATTTTGAAATTGGTTACGTCCTTAAAACTAAGGAACATCGACAATAACAGTTATAATCTTCATCTGTTATGCGAGAATCTAAATTCATGTTTATATGTAGATAACACTAAATTGTAGTTGTTCGAAGATTATTGCGTTTGTTGACTTCATGTGTTATAAGCGTTTTGTTTGTTTTTGAGAAAATAAAATAAAGAGTAAAAATCTGGTACTGATCTGAGTTCCACAACTGAAAGTCTAAACAATAAGTCACATGCGGTATATGCCATGGCAATAATAATAACAATAAAACAGTATTGGTATGTAGAGGGCCTAATTACTTTCAATTAAAGAAGTCAACATGTCAGACAACAACCTATTATATGAGCAAATTAGGTCTTTATAGCGACCGTAACGTTTGCAGAATGTTGACGGAAGGAGTGATATCTCATATCCTTGTAACTTTTCATCCAGTAGTTTGCCTCGATAACGGACAGATACTCAGAAGAAGCCCGAGCATACTGGATTATTTGAAATACATAACAACCATACGCAGGTGATAAAGGAATGTTACTTCTTGTACATGGAAATGGGGAAAATAAAGTCATCACTTTTGTCATAAAGTGAAGTAGTAGGTCTACCATCTCAGCCATTATCAAGTAGAAGATCTAAATCTGAAGTGCATGAATTGGATTCTTTAATGTCTGTAATTTCGAATTTATAGGGATATGTTGTTTGTACGTAATTACTTAATTAAATTACACATAGGTGAAATTAAGTAAATAAAATTGATTTCATTTATGTGTTTCATTGTAAATGAAGGGAAGAGTTGCAAATCTGCCAATGCCAATTTGAGCACTCCTTTTCGTCGGAAAAGAGAAAAATACCGGATAAGACGTCTCGGCACTGCTTCGCCCTATGGATGCAATGACAATAGTAGTATTGGTAACCTAACTAGTCATGCGTGTCAATCAGTTAACGTACTCGGTTTATTTAAGAAAAGCCAGAAGAGACATCGTAGTCATGGTACACGCAAATACAACAAACCTGAATTACATAATATTTCCTTTGATGCTCTTTTGCCATTTATAAATAAACCTTTGGGCCTTCATCACATTAATACAAAACTTTATTCTATTTCACGCAGAAAATTACACGAGTTGTATGTATCGTCCAGACGCCGTATATATACTGATATAAGCTCTGCAGAGTATAGACTAGATGGCATTATTATGGACATTTCGACCGCTAGATTTTTTCGTCCCGTCAAGTCAGATATTACTATGGAAAAATCTAACCGCTCTTTCATCAAAATTAAATTTGCAAATAAAGGCATTCATTATTTAAATTTTGGTCAAATTTTAAATCTTAAGTCTGTATTAGAGAAAATACCTCCATATTTCAAAAACAAAGATCCGCCATGTATTTCCTATAGTTACACACCATCATTTGCATCTACAATTTATAATTATAAAGGGTTTCTACAATGTCTTGATCTTAGCAACTCTGCATGTTATCCTAAACCGTGTGCATGTTCTTCCTCTTATTTTGTATATTCTACATACCATCATTTGCATCCAAAATTTATAATTACAAAGGGTTTCTACAGTGTCTTGATCTTAGCAACTCTGCATGTCATACTCAAAAGTGTGCATGATCCTCATCTAATTTTATATATTCTCCTTGTGACCATGTCATTACTGGTGATCTTGATATTGTTAAAAAGACCAAATTAAAAGAACTTTTACTCTAAGGTCCAAAATACAGAGAACCTAGATCATTCACATGGAGCCAACATTTTGAGAATATTATGAACTGCTGCGAGGAATATGCTACACGATGGGCAAAAAGAGAGAAAGTACAGGTTGACACTCTTTCCGAATGGATAAAATCTATTGCAGTCTTCTGAGATCAAAACTTAAAAAATTACAAGGCTCTGTAAACACCAGATTCGAATCTATCTTTAAAGATCCTGATGTTGTCAGAGAACGTACCTTCTTCCAAGAACATTTTATCATTATATCAGAGGATAAAGCGTCTAATAATTATACATATACTTGTAAGAAATATTACTTTGACAGCCTAGTGAAAGAATTAGGATTAAATTCAGCTCCAGGAAATCCTACTTATACTCTCACGAACTTTTCGGTTTCGGAAGTACTTGAGTTTCATAACTCTGTCCTCAATACGTTTGGTATTGACACAAATATATTAAATTTAAAGCTTCCATATTTGTATTGCATTCCAAAAATCCTTAAACAATGCTTTATCGCTGGTTCCTCGAAGTGTTCCCCAAAATCTGTATCGATGCTACTCACAACAATATTATCAGAAATTAAATCTGGCCTTCATAGGTATTGCCGAAAGAGTATATTCCAGAAGTGGTATTAATCAAATGTGGATCCTTAAAAATTAAGGAGTTGTAAGAACATCTAAAATCAAAAAGTTTTACTAAAATTCACTCCATTAAGTCTTTTGACTTTCTACTCTTAACACAACGATCCCTCATCAGAAAGTAAAGGACAGATCAGTGGAAATTATTCAAAATGCATTTACTAGTAAAAACGGAAGCCGCAAATTCAAACATATAGTTATAGGCCATGATGAAACTTACTTTGTTAGGGAAAATTCTGATTCCAAAAATAAATACAATGAAAAAGATGTCATCCAGATGTTGAACTTTCTTATCGATAACATTTTTGTGGTGTTTGGCGGAAAGGTTTTTCGACAAATTGTCGGCATTCCAATGGGCACATACTGTGCTCCACTTCTGGCTGACATATTTCTTTATTCATACGAAGCTGAATTCATTCAGTCTTTGCTTTTGCAAAGACAGAAACAATTGGCTCTTGGCTTCAATTTCACTTACAGATATATAGATGATTTGCTTACAATTAGTAATCCTTCATTCGCGGATTTCCTTAGCATTATCTACCCAAGTGAACTGGAGGTCAAAGAAACCAAAGAAAGTAGTAATTCTACTTTGTATTTAGATACTACGTTGCCTTTCGACATTATTGGTCAATTGAACACCTCACTCTATGACAAACGTGACGATTCCAATTTCGTTATCACAAACTTTCCTTTCATAAGTAGCAACATTCCATCATCGCCCGCATACGGTGTATTCATATCTCAATTAATACGTAATACAGAGCATGTTCAAATTACAATGATTTCAGATAAGCTAATCAACCAGGGTTATATATGTGCTAGACTAGCAACGTCACTGAGGAAGTGCTATGGTCGTTACGGACTCTTATTACTCCCTATGATATCTCGTTATCCAGACTTCGAAATGATATTCTGGACTGAGACCGATTCCGATCATTTTACACAAATTTGACCCTTCTATACTAGAAGGGTACCTACTTTGAATTCTCCATACATAAATATATATGGAATTTATACAGATTTGACTCTTTCTACTGGGTTTATGTGACGGGCGATGCTAGCAAGCAGGAGATGCTCTCTCTCTCTCTCGCCGAGCACCTGATCTCACTCCATCATAGGGGTTCACATATGCTCTTCAAGTAGACATATTTTGTTATTTTCCACTTGGTTTTCATTTTCACTGAGTTTGTATGTCCTCTGGTTTCATGATTTTCAGACTTATGGTTGGGATTTATCCATCATCTCTATATTGAAATACTTAACGTTATGTCAATTCAAAGACCGCTTAATAAATTGGTGTGTATCTACGTGTTTGTGCAAAAGTTTTTTCTTTTTCTGCCTAATTCTTGCACCATAGTTTGGCACCGTAATCAATATATAACGAAATACGTATGTAGCTGTAAACATGTTTTCCCTTCGGATTGCTTTTGTAGGAAGTCAGATTGTTAATCTCCTCTCTGTTCAGATTATCTGGGTATGGATTTATGTGGTTAATGAGATTCCTTATCTCTGTTCAGATCATCTGGTTGTGGATTATGTCCTCTGTTTTAACTTCTGATTTGTTTGCTTGAGTTTGAAGTGTGTGGAGTGGTTTAGACAGAGTTCTCACACTATCTGGATGATATGAATTAATGTGTTAAGCTATGGGATTGCTCATCTCCTGTGTTTGAATTCAGTCATATAGTCACATTTCCCATCCCCTTGTTTCAATTTTTGAATAATGATTACCTCATATGCTTTAGTAAGTATTTTTTATGTCCTTTCTTTTAATTGTCTGGGAATGGATTCAATCATGTGGTTTAGACAAGTTTCTTTCCCCCCCCCCCTCTTTTGGATTGCCTCGGTATAGATTGAGACATATGGTTAGTCATTGTTCATCCCCTCTTTTCGGATGGCATGGGTATGGATTAAGTGATGTGGTATAATCAGATTGCAAATTTTGTTTGTTTGAATTTCCTGGATGTGGATTATGTCATAAGGTTAAGTCAAAACACTCTTCCAATATATTCTCTTAATTTTCTAATATTAAGAAGTATCTCTTGTATTCACGGTTCCGTCCTCAGATGGATTCTTTGGCTCTTACTATAGGTAAATTTTGTAATAAGTTTACTCTTCAAATATTCATACATTGGATTTCCACTTACGGCCTTGAAATCAACTAAAGGGACAGAATGTGTTGAATGGTGTACTTATATACATTCTTAAATGTGCTATGCCTCAATAATGTTTTAATGTGTAAGTTTATACCCCATGAGTGACAAAACATTGCTGTTAGGTTATGGTAGCCATTGTATCGAGCAAACCATTTGTAGAGTACAGTCCTTTCATTTATAAAATACTGAATATTCTTACATGTATGAGATTTTTCCCCATTATGTCACTGTTACATTATACACGAATAAGGTTTTTGTAAATTCAGTATTTTCTATTTATAATTTGGTATTTTTGTATATTGTTCATGAGCGCTATATTTCAAACAAGTACACAGTGTTTTATTATGGAAGTAATTCTCTGATGATTTATACATGTGACACCAGTTACTTTCGTATTATACATTGAGATAGTCTACAGCTCAGCGGTACGAGCTTAATTCTCTAAACTCTACATGTATATTGGATGCCATTGTTTGAATTCATGGATTCCAAAAGAAAAATATTATATACATGAAAAAATATTCTATTCGTTTGTTGTTCAACTCAAACACAAATACATCCGGTGTAGCACATTCGTTAGTAGGCTTTGCACATGGCCACGGAAAATTTAAAAGTTAAAGTACCACCGACACACGTCTTAGTGCTACCTTTTTACTTATAAACCAAGCGGTAGTCATTGTGGAACATCAATTATACCAGGTAAAAAGAGATATAGTAAATATAGAACATATCTACTTTTCAATTTAGTGCACCATATGCGCATTTATATATAGGCTGTAACTGACCCCATGAAGAACCCGGGCGGGGTTTTCATTTTAATATATTCCATAATCAAATGCTCAAATAAATGTTTATGCAGAATGATTTTATTCTATTTATCTATGGAATAAAACTCGGGTATTAGATACTAATATACTTTTCTGTATATACACGACGGAAAAATATTAACGATATGATCTAATGTTAAAAACTAATTTATTCAAAAATTAAACAATACCGCATCGATGTTCAGGATTGTAGGGAGACCGCTTTGGACAATCAAATATCCTGGAAAACTCTGGGAAATTTGACATCATTCCACGGATTCTGGAAAACAAAGATTCAAATTCATATAAATGCATATTAAAATGAATATAATTGGATATTTCAATATTCTATGCACAATATTTAATGTCTGGAGGGAGAATATACATATTGTAAAGAGTCCAAAGTGGTGTGACAAATGCTTCAAACAGACACTGGACATGCTATGTTTGAGGTAAATATCGCCATAAATACCTAATGCTGCTAGGAAGTCCATTGATATGTTGACCATTACGGTAAAATTTCGTAATGCCTCGTGAATTTATACTCTCGCACATTGTCTACAAGGAAAATTAATAAATTTATGAATTCAAGTACAATTATTTGATTTTAGAAAATCGTATCGACCTTGACCTAAATCTGAATAATATAGATGGTACTATCCTGCATTCAAACTACGCTGCTATAGAATGAATTGATACATTTATTAAATGTAAACTTTACCAAGTTCCCTGCTTACAATTTCTGATTACGTAATGTTGCTATCCAGAGCTTACTTGGGAATATAGAATAAAGAACAGCTGATCCTCGGAAACTTTCAACGCCGGTAGCCTTATGCTCTGACGGTCACCTTGAAATAATCTGTATGCCTGAAATGGCACACGGGAAATACAGTAATTACATTTCTTTATCTAATATTAGTAAGCTCTTTAAATTTTTATACTTTGGATTTCAATAGTTTCTGCCTAAATGAAATTTAGCATTTGGTGCACAAAATTAATATACACGTATATACGTTCTTTAACAACTGATACATTATATAAGTTAGCTATCTACTGTTTTACTTTCATTGACATTCGCGATGAGGGTTTTACACCCGTAATAAACATGCAGTGCATGTCATTATGCTCATGTAGTTCTGTGTTAAGGTTCATTGAAATACAATTTAAGATAACTCTTCTAAATCCCAAATGAAGTTATCTTTTCTTTAGAGATCATACAACCGTTTTATTTTCAAACATAATATTGACTTAGGTTGAAAAGCGAAAGATAAACTAATGCACAGATAAAAAGGAAGATTTGCAAAACTGTCAATTAAATAGACAAAATAATATATGAAAATTAGTAATCCAAATAATAAAAATGTAAATGTAACTAGATCCCTCATGCATAGCTCTGTCCTTCAGTCATCAAATTAAGTTAATCACTCTAAAACTAATGAGTATCTCACTCATGCATGGCTCTGTCCTTAGATAGATTCTTTGGTTCACTTTTCGGTCAGTTTGGTTTCAACACTGCTCATCAAATATTTTATATTATGAGAATTCTAATCATTCGGCCACGAGCATCACTGAAGAGACGTAAGTTGTCGAAATGCGCATCTGGTGCACAAAATTAAAGAGTGTATGTTCTATATTTATTATACATATAATTGCGATTCCTTCTGAACTATTTCCGATTCCAAATTCCAACGTAAACAATGAAAAGAAAATAGAAAATGTATTTTACAATAAATAGAAAGTAGCATAAGTTTGACGGCGCGGTGGAATTAATTGTTCTTATCGATCATATAAGCAAGCGAAGGCAGTGGGTTCATATTGGTGGAAGGGGTGCAAAATGTTTTCTAGTTTCATCATAGTAAATTTTCTTGACTGTAATGAAATTAAGTAGGTAACCTGAAACATTCAGTGTCTACAAATTTTCAGTCACTTGGCCTTTATTAAGAGTAAACAAAAAGAAACAAAATATCTAAGTTAAATCTTAATATATATCAGCTGGTTAAATCAACCCAGTGCAGACTTTGTGTATGTGTTGGGGGTAGTGTGGGTGGGTGGGTGCATGGTTGTATCAACATTTTGTTGTGTTCTTGGTCAATACATACTGGGGACCTTTTAGTTTAGATATATATTTAGTAGAGTACAAACCAGCTACATGCATACAGATATTTTTTATATTAATTTTTTCTAGCCAAGTTAATCTTTATGTCAATATTAAATGAAAACTTGAGACATTAGAATCCTTTGAATCGTTATTTTGATAATGAAATACTCATTAAAAATTGCTTTATTTTGTGTAAAGTTGTTTATTACAACAATATGCTGATAGTATAATCCATAATACTGTGCATTCTTATATTATCTAAGTTAAATAAATTTTACCTTTTCAAGGTTATTGTAGAAGAATAAGATTGGGGGTAGTCAATGATGTGTTGTAATAACTTTGTAATCTTGCGGTGTACCTTTCCCTATTTAATTTGTGATTGATAATAATTGGTATTACAAAAGGATATACAATTCATCAATTTTTCATGCTTCAAATATGAACAAAATATCTTTTTTACATCCCCCTGGCGATATTTTGAATCCCAAAAGATATGAGCGTAGTGCATCTATTATTAGTTATGTTTTCCAAATCAGTAACAATTGTGAGATGTATCTTATGTTTTATGACCAATATATATATCTTCGAATTAAAAATGAATTTTGTTTCAGGATATCATCTACTTCTTTATTTTAATATGAACTTTCTTATAAATAATTTGATGATTATGAATGTAAAAGTAAATATAAGGTGCTACGCATTGAACGCCCGTTTTTCAAATTTTTCGAATTTTCAAAATTCAGACGGTGAAATTCAATTCCTTCTTCATAAATCATCTAAATGAATGTTAAGGAAGCGTATATACAAAAATATTTTACTTCTAATGTTTAGTTAAAATTCATATCATTTTTCATATCATGTTTCAATGAACCTTATATAATGCAATTTCATCGTCACCTGATATAATATGAAAATGGCCAGATTATCTCTCAGGTTAGCACTTTTTGTTACGTCACTTTTGACCTGAAACATAAAATTGTTTGCTTATTCAAATTGGTTTTCCTTATTTTGATCTAATTCTATATATATAAATAAATAAATAAATATATATATATATATATATATATATATATATATATATATATATATATATATATATATATATATATATATATATATATATATATATATCTGCATGTTCGTGAGTGACCGTTATATGTCGGTGTCGCAATAGCCTTATAATCACATATTTTTGGTTTGGGTGTTGCTTATACCAAAACTTAAGCTGATGTTGTTCGGTGGATGAGGTGTTCGGCTCATGACCAAGAGGTTCCGGTTTCGACTCCCGCCGTGGGCACATCGATGTTGTCTTTTTGGTGAAATAGTAAAACCCAGGTTATAGAGCAATTTACTTTTATTCCTATACATGTTTCAGAAGTGATTGACAACCATACATATAGTCTTAAAACATCTGACAATGACAGATGAATCTGAATTAGGTTTGCTTTTTTATGTTGTATTGCTAAAATGCATACAAATCCCTACAAGCAACGTGATAATGCTGAATCCTCTGAGTGCTTCACAACGTCTATATCAATCTTAATCGCAAAACTTCATTAACCCTAAAATCTGTCCTCTACAAATTCTGTGAATCTTAATCAAATGTGGAACCCTCCCACAAAATTAAAAACGATTGGGAATATCTGATGTGCACAAATTAAATATAAGTCATTTTCGAGCCATTTGAACCTTTTCAACATTTTACAAGACAACCCCTCACCAAATCTTTAAGTGAAGGCTTTCCTACATGCTTTAAATGGCAGACGCAAATTTCAACTCACTGTCGAAAACTAAGATAAAAATCTAATAAAATCTTGTTTAAACAATAAACGCAGTACAACATATGTTGAACCATCTGATAAAAGTTTTGTGAATTTTTTCATTAAACTATCGGTATTACAATAGGCATCAATTGTGCCTCACACCTCTCTAAATGATAAAGCAATTATCCCTTTGATTCAATACATAGATATGGAGGGTTTGCTGTTAATTATTAATCCTGCATTCTGGAACTTAAGAAAATCACATACAACAAAACATCTTATTTTATGACGATGGTGATCACTATAAAACCTCACTCTACGACAAAAGGGACGACTTCAATTTCAGTATTACAAACTTTACCTACTATGATAATCAAGAAACATCGTCTCTGAGGAAGTCATCGTCTCTTACTATGCAGCATGACATTTCGTTAACCAGAAATTAAATGATATTCTAGATTGAGACTTATTACGACCATTTTAAATATTGATATTATTGTTTATTTGATTTATTATTGTGGTTTTGTGCAATTTGATGGCAAGATATATCAACAAATAGTTGGGATTCCTATGGGTACTAACTGCGCGCCTCTGATAGCAGATTTATTTCTTTATTGTTATGAGAGGGATTTTATGGTTTCTATTCAAAAATCAAAACGTTTTGACCTCATTGACAAATTTAATAATACTTGCAGATATCTGGATGACATTTTGGTTATCGATAACCCTGAATTCGAACAATTTATATCAGAAATATATCCACCAGAGCTCACATTGAATAAAGCTAATACTTGAGATAAATCTACACCTTTCTTAGATTTAAACATCAAAATTATCAACAACCTAATATATACTAATATTTATGATAAACGTGAGGATTTTGGATTTCCTATTGTAAATTTCCCTTACTTGGATGGCGATGTCCCTCGACTCCCATCATATGGTATCTATATATCTCAATTAGTTCGATTTGTCAGAGGCTGCACCGATGTTTTCGACTTTCATAAACGAAATTTACAAATTACTACTAAACTTTTAACTCAGGGTTACAGATATCACAAGCTAAGAAAAACATTCGGCAAATTCTTCAGATCTTATTCAGAACTACTATCTAAATTTGGAAATATTTCTTTTCAACAGTATGTATCCAATGGAATTTCCCATCCTAATTTTTACGGTGATCTCGTATATAAACTAAGGAAAGTAAAAGGCTCCGATAACGTTATTTTATCATGTAATAAAATAGTCAAACGTCTCCTAAATAGACAATATGATATTGAGATCATCAAAAAGACTATAGGTCTTGTATTTGGCCCCTCTACAGCCTTATGCAGACTTCTACTTGAACGTTGCACGCTGACTAACAGGGCGGTGGGGACTATATGACAGGCCTTGTCCAAACCTCTTTCAGAGGAGACATGGTCCTGAACCTCGTCCCCTCTGACTGTTAGTCGGGACTCCTACAGATCTAGGGTCTTAGCTCGCTTTCAGACTGGCAGAGCACGGTTTATCATGTTGATGTCGCATATATTTTTATACCATTATGTGTTTTACAATACCTTACGTGTTTATATTTTTATGACCTCTCAATATGCGATACCTGTTGACCCTTGTTCTTTACATGGAGGATTATTTATAAATTTTTAAATGTACGTCTTTTGATTGTTCTGCTGTTACGGTGAGTGGGAAGGTGAGCCCACACCATTTGTTTGGCTTTTGTCAAATTAAATGACCGTCCTAAGTCGGTATCGTAATTGCACTACAATCAAATATTTTTGTTATGTGTTAAATGTTCTATTATATTATTTATATTCATGTGTTGTATAGCTCCATGGTGACTTCTGCCACATAACTGAGCCGGTAACTCCTCTTTTTTCTTTTGTGTACCATGTTCTTTAATTATGATAACTAGTATTTTACATACTCATTCCTTTTTCAAAATAAATTTTCCAAACGATTGTTTGATGTACAAAGATGCATTCAAAACATACACACAAAATGAATTAATTGACGAAGAATGTGAAAGAATATATATTTTTTCTGTAGTTATGTCCGTTTTATACAGAATGGTCAAATGATTGATTAGATACTAACCGGAAAATATGATCCTTGGTGATCGTCGATAGTGAAATTACCGTAGTATGTAATGAGACATTGTAGATGGTGAGCAAAAGTCAGCACCACCTCTTGATTGATCAGGCCCGTCATAAAATGATTCAGCAATGCTGGAATGTACAAGACAGCATTACAATATAAAACTGCGAAGTGCAAAGCGAGATAACTGTAATTAAAATGACATGAGTTTTACTTACCGTCTATATCAAAGAGCTGTGCTAAAGCTTGAGCCATAAAAGATCCTGTAGAGCCATAGATAAATACAGTGGAGCTAACATTGTATATCACTGGGATCTGTACAGCCATATGGGATATCACTGTAAATAATGAAATTATTTTCATAAACTTCCCCGAAAGTTGTGATACAGATATCAAAGTAAAAATAATTGTGTAAGTACAAATCCAAGATATTGTTCCGAAATCCATTACTTTGAAATCGAAGAAACACGACAATACATACGTAAATATAATATAAACAATTATGAACCTCTGTCAAAACAGAGGTGGGATCAGGTTCCATGGAGGAGTAATAAACTGTGGTAAGTGTAATTACTATAAACTAACTAATTAAGATACACTCTTCATACTATCAAAACAGTGTTAAGAAATGTTTTCAATAACTTACCAAGTTCTCTGTTCCAATGATCAAATCTTGATAAAGAATTCACGAAAGATCTTGCAATATGTGTGCCACTCATATGGTAGTTATATTTCAATTTCAGAGCACGGTGTAAAATGATGGTCATATCTTTCATGATGGGAAATTTTGAATAATATTGACTAAGTTTTCGTCCTCGTAAATAAGACCACTCGAACATAAGCGAAACTTTACGCACTGACTCTACTAGAGCATTTCTCTGGTGGAATGGTATCCAATATATATCATCAATGGTGTTCACCAATACGGACTTTATACTCTTAAATAAAAATTTGCTTCTTTCCTCGAATAACTGTCTCATTGAGGATTCTATTGTAGAAGTAACAGGGAAGTATATTTTGATTAAATTCAGACAGTTTGATTCTAGATCCTCTCTGAGGTAGTATGGGTTGTATAAACTTGTGCTTAGGGTAAAAATAGAAATCTGGTTTTGGAATATAAGACTCAATTCAGAATTTAAAATGGTGTGAAATTTTATGAAATTTTGCAAAGTTTTAAACTTTGCATCACTTATAACTTTTGCTACAGTTGATGAAAGATCCACGTAACATAGTTCAAGGTCATTTGATACCGTTTTCTGTAATAAAACACTGAAAAACAGTTTCCAATCTATCTTGTATCCATTGTGGTACCGCTGTAAGGTTCCAATGCGCATGCGCTGTTTACATGATGATATCTCGTCTGAAAGGTTTGTGTTCATCTCATCATACTGTGCCTGAAATATAATATTATATAACCATAATAAAATATATGGATTGAAAAGATAAATGAAAACTCAGAAATGTAAAGCAACAAAATTACATTTATAGCACAGTATGAATACATTGTACAGAAGCAGTTAAATTTAGTTGTATGGGCGTGTCTGTAAAGTTTTAATTAATTGCATTTACCATGAATTTTGAGCACCAGAAATGTAGAATCGTTAAAACATACTTAATTAAACGCATTACATGTTTCATATACTTGTTACATAATCAACAATTTGTGATTCATTGTATATAGTTAAATTACCACAATCGACAAATAATTATCTGTCTCCCAAAGGCAAACTTTTTCTTCAGAAAGTTGCAAATACCTATATTCTAAACATTTTCAAAAACAAAACGAGTTATCATTCTTTGGGTGTCAAATACCAATAGAATGGTAGACATATAAAGGTAGCGAAAGGATACGAATCTGTTACATGGCATAATACATAAAAGAAATAAAAAACCCACATTCATACGGATTCTGCAAACGGATGGTATAGATGTACTACCGGTGTTACATAGATTTCACCCCTGCCCATCCACCTCCCAATAAAAAATGGCTATATAGAAGTGTTTCCCCCGGGGGGGGGGGGGGGGGGGAATTTGGCTGTATTGCAATTTTCCCCACTCTTATAGCCATTTTCCCCTGGGGAAAAACTACTATACAGTGAATTTTTTCCCAATGTGAAATTCCAGACTTTTTTTTACACTGAAGTAAATCCAGCTTGTTACTTTGTTCATAATAAAAGAAAATTTCTATTTAAAATACAGATATCTCAATTTTTGAGAGGGAAATATCCCCATTGAATTTAGGAATATCTCATTTTCTTTAAGAATAATGTTTTCTATTTTAATCTCTTTTCAAAATACGGATTTATATATTTAGAATAGAGATGATATATCTACTAAAATATTCCTCGAGATATCTTTATTTAATCCAAGAAATCTCTATATACACTAGCGACAAAAAGTTTGTATGCCCCGGAATGACATTCAGGCCCCACTTGCTATGGCAACGCCATGCTAATGGTAATGTTTTTGAAAAGTAAGTCACACTCAGAGGTCAAGGTACTAGGTCAAAAGTCGTGGTCTCAAACGAAAGGTCTTATCACAAGTAATTTTTATGTGATGTTTCAAAACCCTACCCTTTATCGTACAAAAGATATAACCAAGGTTGAAGTTTTTGAAAACTATGTCAAGCTCCAAGATCAAGGTCACTATGTCAAAAGTAATGGTCCCAAATGAAAGGTCTCATCACAAGAAATCTATATGTGGAGATTCAAAGTCTCACACCTTTTGGTACAAAAGATATAGTCAGTGTTTTGCCACAGTCATAGTCACAGACAGGTAAAAAACTAGAGGATGCATTATGTTAGAATAATGGACTAAGTCGCCATTTACTGCGGTATTAATATTAAGAGATGAAATAAAACGTATTCCGACAAAAATGACGCGAAGAACAATAAGACGACCTTATGACGTCAAAAGGTTGCTAACGTTCAACGTTGTTATAACTCATAGTACACAAGCGCCGCATAAAGGATAATAACGAACGGTGAAGCTGAATATTGAAAAGAAAAGCGGTCGATCACCACATTGCGTAAGGAACAAGGAAATCACATTCCCCTGTTTATGATTTGCAACATCTGCGACTAGGCAAGGCTCATCGTAGATTGCAAATCATGGTCACCTGGATGGGATTCCCTTCTATTATTCTCATGTTCATCATGTACTCTGTAAATGAAGAGTTATATTGTGATATATACAAAATGCATTAGTTTTAATTTACTAAAGAATTGAACGTGCAAAGGATTCTTACACGGTAAATTCCTTTATATATCATACGAACATTTTAAATAATAAATTCCTAATTTACGTATGATGTATTACGAAAAATTGACTGTGATCAAATTTAGAGTCATGAATGGCTTCTATACTTGCACACATTTACAACATATTTATTTAAATATAACAGTATATAGAAACCCCTTCGGTTTGATCCACAAGCTATTACGGCAGTACTTTTAAATTTCAAGTGTTATTTGATTGATCCAATAAGAACGAACGTGTATAATTTCGCAGTTGTGTTAAGGCAATACACAATTATATAATGTAGCAGAAAACCTAGTATGACGTCATTGTGGTCCAGTGCATTATATGAACCGGGAGACATGGCAACAATCATCATGCCAAGAAAAACGCTGTAGTGCAACCTTTTCCTTAACTCTGTTTGCTGTGTAATTTCACATAAAGACTGTTCTGTATCTATTTGAAATGTGTCTTGCTGGGCCTAACTTAGATTATAAAAGATCAACAGAATTTCAATTTACTTAGACAATGTCTTATAAAACTACACCATTCAAAAATTTCATCGCAGTACTTATACGGAATTACGCCTCTTATAATTTGGGCACAGCTATAAATATTATTGATAAGTTTCCATTTATTGTTTATAACAAAATTTTTATTACCAAATTGGGCAATATGCCCTTGCACTTTCTAAATTTTTGTTGTTACATGTGCTATATATAGCAGCCACGTGATTGCAAACAACTAGGGATGAAATTTAAATGTGTGAAAAATTAAACTTGTTAAACAATTTGCATTTTAACCATTTTTGCAGAAATAATCTTTATTCTATTTCTTATGCGGTTTTCAATGTAGATTAAAATGTCAATTACGTCGTGGAGTGCCTTAACGTTACTGCGTTCCAAACCATTACGTAAAGGGAGAAAAACTAAAAAGGGGGATATACTACTATATAGCAGTTTTCTGCCATGGGAAAAACTACTATATAGTCATTTTTCCGGTGGAAAAACTACGGTGTAGCACCGGTTGTTGTTTTTACGGGTGTACGGGGTCTTGCCTGCTTATTTACTTGGAATACTTTGAAAAATAAACCTTCAAAATGTGTTAAAAATTAGATGTTCAGTACCATATGTTAACACTATCATTAATGTAAGATATTTTATTGACCGAAGGCATATGATATAATGCGTCATTTTGTGTAATGTTGATGAACAATTAAGTGTACAAATGAATCCAGGTTTGAGCCTTTGTCACACTCGAGCTCTCGAGTCTTTGAGAATACGAGATGCGGTGAGTCGTAAAACAATCAAATTCGTGTCATAGGAAGCTATATATAAAATGTATAAATGTAATAAAATATATTGATATACATGTATAAATATAAAACATAATATCGAAAGAAGAAAGTGTGGAAGTTACTAGTTTACTGTGCTAACGCAGACTATATTCATCAAGGTAAATCGCAGGAACGTCGATATTAAATCATCGTTAGTCGTTAGAGTAAAGTGTCATTTCCTAAATCAGCCGAACTATGATGAATATGACACGAATGTAAGTCGCATCGGCGATATCTCACGGCAACCTCCCCCGACTTTGAAATTTTGATCGGCCTGACATGACAGAGTGTGGTGATTTTTATGGATAAGATGCACAATATTTATGTACAATATTATTTCAAACATAGAAAAATAGATTAATCATTAACATAATGATGAACATGAATTGTGATTTGTTGAATTTTGTATATAATTATATAGAGGCCGATTATCGTTATGCGAAAATAGATTGACTGATTGATTTTTGTTTTACGTCACTCCACGAATATTTCACGTATATAGTGACGGCATCTGCCTGATGCGGGGCATACAAATTTTGATCTTTGCAACGGACCCACCCAAAGCAGTGAGGGATCTTTAACGTGTCATGCATACCACGACACGGGGCCTCGGTTTTTACTGCCTCATCCGAAAGACAGGACACCGGCATGGCCAGAGCGGGATTCGAACCCCGGCCTCCCGATCAGGAGTCCGGCGCGATACCGGCTTCCGAAAAGAGAAAAGATGATAACAACAGTACAGTTCCAAAACAAAATCTTCTAAAACTGTTTGTGGAATGTTTCAAAATAACTCATGGAATTTGCTCTTCATTGTTATTATACTTCACCTATATGGTATTGGCATTCCTTATACAGTAAGTTCACATTTCTCTCGAATATTCAGTGTTGAAGTATTTATTTATGTTTGAACTGGATATCCATGGTGGGCTATCCAAACGGTAGATACTCACTTCTCCTACGCACTTGGTCTTGCATTTCGATATTGGTTGTTCATTATAATCTACAATGTTTCATTTTTGTGAGTGCCGAAAACACATGGCATATATTATTTTCACATTCTTTTCATTCTTCTATTTGAATGAGTAATTATGACATAGTTAGGATAAATGAACAATATTACCTGTTGTAACCGTATTTCCATGGTCACACTTTGGTGTAGCTCATTTTCTAGACTCGATACATTAAGTTCCTGTACATTGGTTCCGATTATATTTTTTATAGTTGAGGTATAAAAGCGAACATATTCTTGGACTATCTGCAGTATAAAGATATCATAATGCTCTTAATTTATTGCTTGTTACGGTTAATACTTTCTTTTGATGTAATATTTTGGAAGTAAATGATAAAAGAATGAACAGGATTACATGTTTGGTTTAGCATTATGAACAAAGGGATCTTTAAATATATGATTACTCACATCAGTCAGAAATAAAATGAAAAATATAACAAATTTTATTTTACACAATGGAAATTCAATATACATGTAGTTTAAAATATCTTTATGGCTTAGTAAAAGTAAGCACTATGATTAGATAAATGTGTTGTGAAACCTCGAAGATGCATTTACTGATTACTGTGTATTATTATTCAAATACAGTTCGATATAATATCCTTTAATATTGGGCTATTAGATAGGGTACGTCTTATCAGTGCACTACTTACCCGATCTAGAGCTTGATCACGATAATAAAAGTCGCTAGGCATCAAGTATCGGAAACTGGGTACAATAAATCCATTTAGGAAAAGAGACTTGACTAATTGGTCGGAATATTTGTTGAATAGCTAGAAGAGACGTTAAACTGATATAAATTTACTGAAATCATTTTTCGTATTGTATATATACTTGTTTGTTATATATTGTATATTTCGTATGAAACTTTGCGATGCTTTTCAATCTATCGGACTATCTCTGGTACTGGATTTTAATGGATGGTAAGAGATGCTTGACATATCACTGGATCTAGAACATTGTATGTAAATATAACAAAATATCTTCGTAATGACACGTAGTAATGCTGGTAAAAGGAAATAAATCTAGTGTTTACATGTATAAAACGAAATAATTGTACTGAAATATTGACAGCCTTTAATGTAAATTGCATGTATACATAGGTATTTCAGTATTTGAATAAAAAACCGAAGGGAGTTGCTCAAGTATTTCGATGTAGATACATATATTAACATGGTTAATAGTATCTCGTACAAATCATAAAATTATCTATAGACCATTGACCACCCTGTTCTTTATATCCAACTTATTTCATTTATAGAATTATAATTCATAATAAATGGGCAAATATTTTACAGATGGTTTATACTGAAAAGAAATCAAGAAACCAGGTTATAAGAACTAAGAACTTCATGTACTAGTCTATTTAAACATGCATTAGAAGATCGTCAATAGTACCTTGATGATTGGGGTGTGGCGATGCGCTGCAGATGATCTTTTGATCATCAAATGATTGCTTAACAATTTGGTAGTTTATCAGGACCCTGAAAATTGATAACATCTTGGCACTTAGCAGTTTTACCATTTGTTTATTCCGGAGTTCTTTGATCCCAGTTATGTCCTCGGTGTGTTTTCTGTGTTTTCTATACCAATGTTTTCTTAGAGTGATTGAGGGGTTTACTTTATGAGAAGGAATTTGACTAAGAGGTTGATCTTTAATTACTTTATACCTGACTTTGACTGAGGAATTATTCATGGCGGATGTAAGTGGGCGATATGAGGTTGTTACTATTAGCACCTGTTCTAATTCTGGTGATGATTCGTGTTTTCTCAATCTTATTGTTTGCTAATACATATGAGAAGATATAAACCTAAAATGCACCATATGCGTATGTCACTGTCCATGTAGTTAGTTATATGACGCATAGCTTCGGTCATTTTCTACAGAGATTTCTTATTACTTGGCGCATGGTCCTGGTCATTGTCTTCGTAGGATTTTTTATAAGACGTTTCTATTATTGCCTTTGCAGGTCTGTTTATTATATGGCTCATTGTTTCGGTTATACCCCCATGTAGGTCTATTTTATTTTATGACGCCTGGTTTCGATTCTCGGATTGCGCCACTATGTTTAAGAGGTTGGTCACCTCCTGCTTCCATGTGTCGATATAACTGAAAAATTGTTGAAAGCGACGTAAAACACCAATCAACCCACCAACCGACCATTGTCTAGGTAGGTTTGTGTGTTAAATGACCCATGGTCCGGTCATTGTCTATGTGGGTTTGTTATATGACCCATGGTTCGGCCATTATCTATGCACGCGTGTTTGTTATATGACCCATGGTCCGTCATTTTCTATGAAGGTTTGTGTGTTATATGACCAATGATCCGGTCATTTTCTGTGTAAGTTTGTTGACCAATTTCGCTCTCACACTCGGTATTGCATAATCATGTAACCTTGTGATATGAATGTTATCTATATGTCTAATGTCTTCTACGATAGTGTCACCAATGATGTAGAAGTAATGTGATTTGCGCATATACCTTCTTAATTTTGCCATACCCATTAGCTTAAATCAAATTAGATTAATCACCATTAATGACGAATGTCTAAATTACATTCCACTCCTTGTATTGGTCTCATTTATCGCTATTGGAATTTTACTCAAGATAATTTTACTTTTAACAGAGAAAAAGTTTAATCCTGCTGAAATTGCAATACGAGAACTAACAGATTGTAAATCTGCTGCCGATAGAAAATTACTGTCTTTTACGAATTTTGGGGATTTCTGAAAATAGACAATTAATCTTTCTTAATTCACTTTAAACAAATCGACAAAAAGATTAAATAAAGTAAAAATAAGTATCTGATAACGTAATTCACTAAAGAATGAAAACGGGCATGTAATATTTTCGTAGAATCAACGTATGGAGGGACTAATCAAATTAAGCACATAAATGTTCTGTCAATTTGTAGGATACTTGGCGGGACACCAAATGGGATTGTTCTCACTTGAATGACATTTTCTCATTGTGATAATGGTATAATTTCTGGCGAATTTATAAGGAATTTTGCTTGATTTCCGCCTTCTGCCTCAATGGGTTAATCTCTAGTAAAAGGTATCGAGAGAAATACTTACAGTAAACTGCATCACAAAATATTTTATTTTAAAGACGATGGAGTTTTGTAGACATTTCTCATAAAGTATTACTAATTCACAAGTTCAATTGACAGACAGACAAAGCACGTATCCTTATAAATGGAGACTCAATTACGAACCCCTGTAACGGGAACAACAACATGAGGTGCTCGGAATGTGTAAGTAGGTTCTTTGTCCTAGCGACAACCCACAGCTGTAACTACTCGCTCATGTTTTGTGTGAAAGGTCTGCATGCCGTTTATATGATTCCTTTATATGAGCCATAACTAAGCACTGGGTCCAAGTGATGGACGGTGGACAGAGGATGATTCTTGATATTGGACGTATTACCTACTCGTTTTTGTCCTTGTTACTACTTTTCATATGTCATACACTTCATCCTGTTTTCTATATAATGTTTGTTATCTTATCGAATTTCATTAGCCCCAACTAATATTTGCGGGAACGGCAGTTAAGCTTTTAATTTCAAACTACGGATTTTGTTGTACGTGAATGAACAGCGAACCGTACATGCATTTTTCATTTCTACATAGTCCGTGCTTTTTTATGATATATCAATTTTCGCTTAAGGCAAACAGAATTAAATAGTTTTAAATCCACTGAAAATCGGAGCATGCCACTGAGTATATCATTAACAATGCGATTGAAATATTGCGACATAAAGTTCTTATAAAATTTAAATTTCATTTTATTTTAAACTAGATCGGAGTGGTCATCCTCTAAATGTCTCATTCTTTTGTGAGATATTATACTGGTTCTTTAATGGAATTGTATTCACCGATAACGTGTATAGTGTTCAGCAAAAGACTTATATATATATATATATATATATATATATATATATATATATATATATATATATATATATATAGATACCCTTCTATCTAACATAATTCCATTCCTTACATAAAGAGATGTCGATTTATGTTGAAATATTAAATTGTGTATAGCTGTGTCAGTACAGACTCGGTCATTCTGGTCTAATTAACCTAGAAATGAAATTATGTCCCTGGTTCATCTAATATTCATACCATTGTATGCTTAGCTGTAATAACGAACCCAGCCTTTGGCATAGGGAACTCACTGCAGGCGACCATTCCGTTATCTTGATGCAACCAATAAGCAAGGTCACGCATGTATGATGCATTGATATACATTCTACTCCCTCGTGACATGGTTGAATATGCAAATTCAACCAACAACATGTTACAATTTATGTTGAACCTAAACACGCTATTACAAAAAGATAAAATGTTCCACATTTGTTTCATGTATAATGAAGCTGATCACGCGTAATATCCATGATATCCAGAACGTCTGACTCTTGAAAAATTGCGATTCTCATAAAAGAGACCCTATTAATGTACTTTGTTGTTTGACTTTTCTACACTTACCGCGATTCTTCCGTCTTTCAACACCAAAATACTAAAGAGAGGCGAGGCCCCGTAATCTCTGTGAGCTGTAGCCAAGAGGCGAGCTAAGACTCTGTCTTCAGTGTTCTCATTATATTCATTACTCAGAGCGGTGAAAATGTTTCGTACTGCAAATAAAATAAAATATTCTCAACAATGAAAACTACAAATATATATATATATTTTAAATATTTGTTTCTTATATCACTGAAACGAATGGACAATGCAAATAAATAGAATAAGGTTAATTTCGCAATATTGGGTTAGTGCAAGCTGGTTTATATGGGACTCTTATAATAGCAAGGGTACACTTTACACTTGGGGATAAGGCAGTTAAAATTAAAATGATGAGCTTACCGTTGTTTGCAGTCAAAACGTAACATATACGTACATTTCAACTTAACTTTTTTAAACTTGATTTTCAAATTCTTTTAGTTATTGGTTTTATCTTTACTCTTCGAGTATTTATATGTTATTAGAATCGTTCGGTCATGAGCATCACCGAAGAGACATTAATCGTCGAAATGCTGATCTGTTGCACAAAATTGTAAAACGTATACATGTTCTGATATTGATTTTAACCACCAAGCCAGTGTCACTGTTGGTGGACCGATAGCTCCCGACGGCATCACGAGTCTACTTTTCAGTGTTTTTGCACTAACGTGAAATATACACTTAAAATTTTCAGTCATGAAATTATGTAAATCACTCTGAAAAAAAGGAAAATTTATGCAAAGGGCTGTCCTTAGATTGATTCTTTGGCTCACTCTTTCGTTCACTTTGATTTTAACTCTACTCTTCCAATATTTATGTATTATTAGAACTCCAGTGGACCAGGAACATCACTGAAGAGACTTGAATTGTCGAACTAGGTATCTGGTGCTCAAAATTACATCATGTATATATGTAAATTATAGAGTAAGCATAGCCTTTACTTTACTGAAACACCTGTCTTGCTAACAGTTGAAACCGCCCAATTTCGCTTCGACTGTAAACGGTGACCCACTTGAAGAGTATAAAATAGCTCATTAAAAAAAAAAAAATATATATATATATATGTTCTGCCAGAGAGAGAGGCAAAACAACAGGTCTGAAGATTTGAATTTTTAAAGTTTCAGGGTTCCAGATACCGTAAACATAGGAAGAAGTAAGGATTTTGATTTTCGCATTTTTCTTCTGTATTTGGAAGAAAAAAGAGGAGTTACTGGCTCAGTTATGTGGCAGAAGTCACCATGGAGCTATACAAGACATGAATATAAATAATATACTAGCACATATAACACATTACAAAAATATTTGATTGTAGTGCAATTACGATACCGACTTAGGACGGTCATTTAATTTGACAAAAGCCAAACAAATAGTGTGGTTAAACGGTTTACGGGCCCACCTTCCCACTCACCGTAACAGCAGAACAATCAAAGGACGAACATTTAAAAATGTATAAATAATCCTCCATGTAAATAAAAGGGTCAACAGGTATCGCATATTGAGAGGTCATAAAAATATAAACACGTAAGGTATTGTAAAACACATAATGATATAAAAATATATGCGACATCAACATAATAAACCGTGCTCTGCCAGCGAGCTAAGACCCTAGATCTGTAGGAGTCCCGACTAACAGTCAGAGTGGATGAGGTTCAGGACCATGTCTCCTCTGAAAGAGGTTTTGGACAAGGCCCGTCATATAGTCCCCACCGCCCTGTTAGTCAGCGTGCAACATTCAAGTAAAAGTCTGCATAAGGCTGTAGAGGGGCCAAATGCAAGACCTATAGTCTTTTTGATGATCTCAATGTCATATTGTCTATTTAGAAGACGTTTGACTATTTTATTACATGATAAAATAACGTTATCGGAGCCTTTTACTTTCCTTAGTTTATATACGAGATCACCGTAAAAAATAGAATGGGAAATTCCATTGGATGCATACTGTTGAAAAGAAATATTTCCAAATTTAGATAGAAGTTCTGAATAAGATCTGAATAATTTGCCGAATGTTTTTTTTTTAGCTTGTGATATCTGTAACCCTGAGTTAAAAGTTTAGTAGTAATTTGTAAATTTCGTTTATGAAAGTCCAAAACATCGATGCAGCCTCTGACAAATCGAACTAATTGAGATATATAGATACCATATGATGGGAGTCGAGGGACATCGCCATACAAGTAAGGAAAATTTACAATAGGAAATCCAAAATCTTCACGTTTATCATAAATATTAGTATATATTAGGTGGTTGATAATTTTGATGTTCAAATCTAAGATAGGTGTAGATTTATCTCAAGTTTTAGCTTTATTCAATGTGAGCTCTGGTGGATATATTTCTGATATAAATTGTTCGAATTCAGGGTTGTCGATAACCAAAATGTCATCCAGATATCTGCACAAAAAAAGAGAGGAAGTATTATTAAAAGAGTGCAAGTATTATTAAATTTGTCAATGAGGTCGAAACGTTTTGATTTTTGAATAGAAACCATAAAATCCCTCTCATAACAATAAAGAAAAAAGAGGAGTTACTAGCTCAGTTATGTGGCAGAAGTCACCATGGAGCTATACAATAAAGAAATAAATCTGCTATCAGAGGCGCGCAGTTAGTATCCATATGAATCCCAACTATTTGTTGATATATCTTGCCATCAAATTGCTCAAAAATATTCATGAGAAAATCTAGTGCTTTACATAATTCCTTGCAAGTCCAATATTAAATATGAAGTATATTGTTTGTTGGAAAAGAATCCGGAGTTATTGGAAGTACATATGTAAGTTCTAGATTCTGTATTTGGAAAACTAAATTTCAGCAACACGAGTCTAGTGGAATATCGCATCCTACTTTCTACGATTGTTATGTATACAACTTAAGGAAGGTCAAAATATCTGATTATTTCATAACATCATGTTTGAACATAATCAAACGACTTCGACATCGATAGAGTGTCCCTGAGATCATCAAAAAGACAACAAGTCGCGTATCGGGCCCCTGTTCAGCTCTATACAGAATTTTTATGATTTTTCTCATTACATTTATATTCCACCACACTGTTTGTGTTATATTTTTATGTCCTTCCAACTGCAGAACCTTATTGATCCATATTTTCTATATATACTGCAGCCGTAATGATACAATTATCATTTCAATGTAGCCTCAAATGTAGATAGCCTTAATGTACTACAAGTGAATATTTTGTAATGTCTTTTTGTGGGCTTGTTCTTGTTTGATGTGTATATCCGTGGTGAAATTATGACAGTTATCCTGTTGAGTGAAATGACATTCTCTCGTTTCCTTTTCAATAGTAATTTTATGGATGTTTTTGTATTCATTTGCTTTTGCCGTTACATTTTTCTAATTCCTTTGTTTATCCACTAGCTAAAAGCATAACAGTAAGGCCATAATTAGTCCAAGCTGAAATCTCGATTTGAGTATTTTCCCAACTATTTAGTCCACTTGTTTCAGAGTTCTTGATTTGTGACGAAAATAACAATTTCGATAAAAATTCAATTATATTGTAGACCAATACTATAAAATCTAAATATATGTTCTGTTTCCCAATTTGACCCACACCGGTAAAGATCTGGCGAAATTTGATTAGAGGCCATCTTCTTATGATCTCGAAAGGCGTTTTAACCTTTCATATAGGTCTTGGGTAGTGAAAAGCAATATGATGCGTGGCCATTAGTGTTCATAAAAGTTTAAAGACATTCGTTCTATGCAATTTCTTACTTGAGTTACTGTAACTACATCAGTGCTTCCGTCTCTCAAATCCTTGCTATTTTTACATCATCGGTTATTGAACAGGGTTACAAGACCGCCCCATTCAACCCTTCAGCGCAGAGCGAACACGATGCACATTAGGCAGAAAGTCTTTTTTAAAAATTCTCATTATTGCATTATTTGTGCAATACCTGAACAAGTAACGTTTAATCTTGCCTTTTGCAAAATTGTTTATAGACCGTGAAATCTACAACTATGGAGTAATCACGAGACATATACTACTTTTGAGATTTGTAGTAACACAAACTTTACGATCAGTGTACTACTCATTCTCCAATAGAAAATATCTCAGACCATGTTAGGAAAATCCGCCATAACATCATAGAACAGGCCATAAAGAAATTCAAAACGGTTACGAAACTAAATGCAGAAATAAAGGATAATAGCTTGAATTGTGATGGATTTTAATATTGATGCGTGGAAAGTGCCTTGTTAAGTTTTGCATCCCGATAGTCAACCGATTATTTTCTATTGTGTTTCACAATCGGCTTGCGATGAAGCCGTCTCACACACAAGGTGTGAGTGTGCGAATGTTTTTAGCTTTGTGCGTAAGAGTTGAATGTGATGGTCTTTTATCCCTTGACGGCAATATCATTGTCAAAATATACGTAGCAACGAATCGGGAGAGGGTAAATTTTTATGGTTAAATTATCTGCAGGAGTCGTTGATTCCTTTGATTTGCCAGAAGCCGCCATATTTGATAATTCCGTAATTTTTTAAAAATCATCGGAAGAGGAACCGGAAAGGCCAAATGCGTTCTATACAATATCAAGCCGATTCCCTTATTAGCTGATAGGGATGGATATGAGAGGCTTACTGAAACGTCAACAGAGTTTATAAGAACACGACCCTGGTGGAGTTTTGCCATTAATTCTATGGGATAAAAAGAGAAGGGTAAGAAAGATCTGGTTTTAAATAGACTGACTAACATTTAAATTGTTTAGATATTTTAAAGAAGTCTACAAGAAATCAAAGTTTTCTAAAGTCTATAAAAAGGACTACTTTTCCATTTTCAGGGCAAGACTGCCTATTAAAAAAAATCATTGTTCGACAGTTTGAACAATACCAGTAAAACCCTGAGTTCCCATGCTGGTTTATGAAAGATAAAACTGTTGATCAATTTTAACATTATTATCGGTTGGTATTTCAATTCTAAGTAATCCGAAATTTCCTTTGGTTTTTAAATTTAAAAAGTGATAACAGAAGATCAATAGTTTATTCTTCCTTGCAAACAAAGTATAAATATACCGCCAAAGAAGTTAAACATTAACAGTGAAATCTGTTATTTGTGAAAAGGTCTTCCCTGTCCAAAGTCAGAATTTAAAAACAAGAAAAAAAACCTTAAACTTGAGACTTGAAGATAATAGAATGAATCGACAAGAAAAAAGAACAAAAAATTTTCAGAGTGATTCAAAGAAACAGAAAATATTTTTTCATGAATTCAAGCGCCCACACTCGCGTATGAATGGGTGGTTGATTTGTGTTTAACGTCGCTTTCAACAGTGTTTTAGTTATATCGCCACATGCAAACAGGAGGTAATCAACCTCTTAAACATAGTGGCGTAATCCGAAAAACGAACCCGGATCGTCACAAGCCAACCGCGTCACTACACCAAGGTAACTCCTTTCGATTACTGATAAAGGAGGTAACTATTACAATTTCTACATATATAAATGTATGCCCTTTGCCCTATGCAAGTATAAGCCGGGATAAATACGTTAATGAAGAGTAATAAATTAAAACGCATTTGTGTAATATAAGAGGGTTTGATAGTCATTAAAACAGATCATATCACTTAAGATGGAGTTTCAGAAGGATAATTTATATAAGAAGTAAGCGTCTCCTGTTTGGATATGTGCATACACCATGAATCCCAAAATTAATCAAATTTCATTAACAAATGGACACTAACATAAACGTGGAAAGAGAGATAAACGTTTCTAGTTTTTTTTTTATTTTCTAAGTCAGTCATTTTTAATAAAACTAAATATTTGTGGTCATTTTCCCTTACTAACCTGTCTGTTTTATTTGTTCCGATGATATGTCTGACCCCACACAAGCTTGGTACACTGATCGAAGTATATGCAATCCGGGGCGTTTCGAAAGGTCCATGGATGACATCATGTCTGTTAACAGACACATTCATAATTACTAAACTTGATGCTAACCTGAACATAATAAAAATTAATAAAGAAGTAACAATCAGTTATCTAGTGTCAAAGTCCAAACTTGAGGAGGCTAAATTATGAATTTGTCAAATACATATGAGCTCCTGACAAATAATGTATTAAATGTTTATGTGAAAATAAAAGCAAATATGTTGATCTGGCGAAATATTACATATTTCAATCGATATAAACTGTCCTTTATATTATCAGTGAATAAATTTATGAAAAATTGAAAATGCTAACTTCACCAAACTTATATGAATTTCAAAATTTATTGACTGTGTTCTTATAAATGAATCGATATGTAATATGCAGCCCATTCCAATGTCCGGCACAGTTTCAGGAAAATATTCTTCAATATAAAGTCCGCAATCTAACAGTGAGCCAGCTTACTAGTGAGATAAGCATCATGAGCTGTCACAAGACCATCAGGATCTTGTCGTATTCGGGACATCTGCCAGGAAAGGGGTGTCAACGTCTCAAAACCCCCACAAGAATAGCCGTAAAAATCCTGCAAAAAAAGAAATATCGTTTTCAGTCAATAACAAAGACAGAGGAAATCCAATAATAATGACGGTGAATACGACGCCCAGTGCACCGCACCATTGTTTCGCGAACTTAATCTAGTTAAGCGTATTTTGTTTGTATGGTTAATTTGGAATCTCAATATCATAGGTGTTGGAACTCAGCGACCAATGCCATCGTCAACTAATCAATATAGGTTGTCTTGTCAAATAAAATCTATTTATCCATTGTATGGTTTCCAACATGGAAGTGAAACATTGACAAGTGTGGTGCGAAAACCAATTTATTTTTGAATTCCTCGTTGACCGTTCATTGCGATCTTTGTAATGTTGAGACTAATAAAAGATGGCCGATAGGCGCGAAGGTTCCGTGGGGCAATTACCTCGCATGGGTCTACAGACATCTTCATCCTGGAGAACACGTTGGCAGCTAGCTGGACGCAGTCAAGGGTGTTACAGATCTGAGAAATAAACATCAGCAAATGAACAGTCAATCGTTTGAAAATGATCGGATGTGCTGTATGTTACACATCACCCTATATAATACACGGTTTGTTTAAATACACTGTGGTCAGCAAGAGAATAGATCCCATTCGATTAATGTCATCGATTTCAAGAAAGATCCTGAGAATAATTAACATGCATGTGATGTTTATAGTGTGAACACATGATTTAAGCTTATCTTTACCGCTGATTGAGTTTATTCTTATGATGAATATATCAATCACCAATAATACAAATGTTATACTATTCTTCAAAACTGTGATAATGCATAAAACAGGCCTAACCAGGTAAACAAAGACAGTAGGATTCATGCATATCACCCAAGTTGTTATTAAAGAGACAATACAATGGCCATGGTCTCAGACCATTATGTAACCTACAGTTCATATATAAAATTGAAAATTAGACAAGATCATTCAGAAAACATCTTAGAAATGACCGAAGAACAGATATAAGCTGCACTTATAATTTAATACTCACAGTCCGACGTTGGCAAAACTCCAAAGAATTAATGTTCTTTGTAGATTAATTACAAATGGTAATAAATGATCTCAATAAAAGAAGTTTACAGACAATCCAAGTTATTGACTAGTCTATCAATGACTGTGTTTGATAGGTACTGTCTGTACAGATAATAGATGATCAGGTTTCCAAAAGAACTCTCTTATGATTCATTTGGCATCGGGCTTAGGAATACTTCGAGGAAATTTACCGTATAAATTGCTAAGATACTGATCATATGTATTTCTATCATTATTTTTATGATACGCTTCCGTGACGTTTAGGATGTGTTTTCTTCCAGACCGTCAAAGCACTGTTTCCTCATTTTGATGTCGCCTAATATATTTTGATACCATAATGTTTTTCTGCATCACCATACGTGTTTATATATATTTTATAACCTCTCAACTCGAGACACTTGTTGACCTTTTCTCTCTATATGGACGAAAATTGATATAAATGTGTGTTCTTTGATTATTCTATTAATGCAGAAAGTGGGAAGGTGAGCCCGTAAACCACACTATTTGATTAACATTGTCATATCAAATGACCGTCTTAAGTTGGTATCGTAACTTCACTATAATCGAATATTTTTGTGATGCCCTTATGTTTTTTTTTTCATATCACACTGAATACTTTTTTTTACATATTACTGTGGTCATTCCTGTCATACGGCCGAGTCAGTAACTTTTCGTTCTTCCTTATTATCTATTCCATGTTACTTTGTCTATCTTCGTTCTTTTGTCATAATAGGATTAATGAATGGATACATTTTTGATAAGCATTTTTTTTTTATTCTAAAGAGATTTGCATGACATAAATCTCCATGGACATGCATAGGAAACATGAATAGGCACCCCGATATCTCACTTACATAAACACATTTGAATACTACGCATTGTCATTTATTTATAAACAAGCACCATAACTCAAGTTGAATGTTGAGAGATAAAAAATTCTCTAATTACATTTGTAACTTTGACAGTGGTACCAATAGATGACAAAGGATTATTCTGTATTTTACGATAAGGAGCCATATAATATTATAGTTAATCAGCCTTTAACTACATGTTATATTTTTCTTCTTTGTTATAGAATGACCACACAAAAAATTTAATTGATAATAGTTCCTTAGTGGGAAGACAAATTACATACTTGATGCAATTAAATGTATTTAAATAACCTATAATGCGTTTACAATAAATTAAATTACAAATCGTTGGTAGATTTAAGATTTAAAATAGATTTATTCACCCGAAAATGAGACTGATTTTAAAATATGAATATTTTGGCATAATATATACAATAAAATATTGAAGTTTCCATCAATATGACTTAAATTTTATTATTGTTTATTATTGTTATTAGTTATTAGAGTGCAACTCATCATTCAAAATTCCGAATACCGATATATAATATTTTGTGAGAAGAGCCTGTAGACCATAGAACTTTCCTAGAGACATTGTTGTTCTACCAATTATTTCTTTGGCCGTGCAATTTATCTGAATGTTGCTTTGTTCTCAGAACGAAATTTTTGAAATTTTATCTCGCTCTTGCAAAATGTATTTCTTGAGTGCACATACGTCATAGGCAGGTGATGAGATATTACTACACACAAATGGGACGTTTTTGATGCTGCAATTGAAATTGTGATGATTTCAATTTCAGCATTACAAACATTCATAGAATAAGATGTTCATGTGATTACCAATGATAACTTAATCAAGATACGAAGTAAAACTGTTGCTCTCTGTTATTTCCTAAAGTTTTAGTTCCTTTGGACACGAAATGATAAGATAATCCTTGAATGTAGGATTATAAATTGAAAGTAAATCATTTATATATGTGTGTATGTTAATTTAACAAAAGGGCAAATTGATATAATATATGTATATATATATATATATATATATATATATATATATATATATATATATATATATATATATATATATATATATATATATATATATATATATATACAATAACCTAAATAAAGAATCCCGTGTACATAAAACGTAAATATTGTGCTGTTAACATATGAAGGAAAAATCGAGGAGGGAGATGCTTGGTTACAAGAGGTTTATCTGATAATTTTACGTAAATCGTATACTATATAGTATGAAATTTTGTACTGGTAAAACTGTTCATATATTGATGTAACATTTAATTCATTAAGAAAAAATCATATTAGTTGTTAGTGTAGTATTTAAAGAGTTCAGATTCATTGGTTTTAGGGTTTTAGTATTTTTGCAGTATATATTGTTCTGATGATTCTATGCCTCCACATGAACAATATGGGATAGACTCTATGTTCTTTACAAATTGGTGATGCTTAAGGCTGTCACAGCTTATACGCAATCTAGCGTGTAAAAATCAACCACGTTGAGTATCCACATAGAAGTATTTAGGGACCACAACAAGATGCTTTAATTTGGTTAATTCTGTAATATATCTGGAAGAGCATTTCAGAGACGGACACAAGAGGGTAAAAAATATTATAATGGTGAATAGAGCGACATTTTATATGGACTAAGCTGACTGCATTTCTAGTATTATATTTATGTTGATGTAAGTATGGAGAAGAGAGAAGATCATTTGAACACATACATGTACGTATTTATCTTTTAGTTATTTTGAAATATTAAAGAAATTTATGAAACTCTCGTCTCTCTGTTAGAATTTTTGCCACCCACATTCTTAGTACAGAGTTTGAAGACTAATTTGGCCACCAGTGACGATACCAGCAGTTTCAATATTGATTTATTCTAATAGTCCCACATTACATCCGCGTATTTCAAAATGGACGTAAAACGAAAAATACAAAGTTTGTAACCAATGTCTATAAAGACTGAATTTAAGTTTCCGTGGAATATTGAATTTCATATAGGCTTTAGCATTTAGGCATGTCACTGATATTGTTTATGTGTATAAACTTGTATGTGAATATAATTTAAGAAAAGAGGTTATTTTGGAATTCCTTTCTTGAAATAAATATACTTTCCGTTTTTGGAAATTCAAAATAACAAGCCACTTTTGGGAACAGAAATGCACTTTATCAAGATTATAATTTAAGATTTGGACTAAGACAGGATGATCATCGTACGTATTAAAAATTGTTGTGCAAATAATTTGCTTGATCAATTTATCTCGTGCACAATGTAGATATATAATAAATATGAGGAAAAAAATAGTGGACCAATGATAGATCCTTGTAGCAGACCTGCGTTAATTTCATTAATAGAGGATTCTGTCCCATTTATTATTACTTTTGATTATTCAGTTTCCATGAATTTCGACATTAGAAAGTTTTAGAAGAAAGCCTCGGTGCCAAACACGATCAAAGATCTTGTTTTTATCCAAAAACAAAAACCAGTATCGAGAGCTTGAGAAAATTCATGTCGAATCCCTGAGAATAAAGGCAGAGGTTACTGGATGTACAGAGATATGTTTTAGATTCTCTAATAAAAACCCCCACGTATGAGAGACAACAACTTACTTTTAATCAAATCATGTCGAGGAGAGGTATATAAGGTAGAAAAATAAAAGCAGAGATTAGAATAGCTTGGGAATTACGTAGAAGGAGCTATAACGTCGCTAGAATTTTTTAAAACCAGAAGTAATTCATGTAATGAAAAGCGACATTACAGTATTTAATAATATGATCTTTGATTGCCGTTAGAGCAGACGTAGTATGTTTAAAAAGTACAGTGACTAGAATTAGATATAAAACGTGATTTATATGGACTTTTATGTAATTTCGAGAGCCAATACATGGTTGGAAGATCATATTTATCAATGTTAATTTTGAAACCAGACAAAGTCATGAGGTGGATATGCAAGATGTTGTCTTTCAACGTAACGGTTTCAACATATGTTATGGTAGAGTTTAATTCAGTTTGATGTAGATTAATATAATATAGGTTTCAAACTAGTATTATATTATTGCATGCTTTATCAGCAGGTATAAAGACATATTTAGTATGTAAATCAGCCATTTTATTTTTAATAGATTGTCTGATTGAGCTGACAGTATATTTGGCTGTTTAAATAAATAGGGATAATCCGTCAAGTTGTTAATACGATAAGAAACATTTAGACGCAGAAATATGATAAATATTTTTAAGTATCTAGAACGAACTAAGTCGAGAGCACAGGCTTTATGTATATCTAGACATTGAACCGAGTTGTTAACGTCTTGTGTAGTGATTTCAAAGTGGTTTTAATTAGGTATGTATTAGCTCTCTGTACATTATCAGTTATTTGGATATTATTATCAATTCGAATGCAAGGAATGCCATGAGATTTTTATTTAATTTTTTTGGTGGTTTTTAGTTGTCAAAACATTTTAAACTAGGGACGCATTACTCGAAATAATACATTCCAACCTACATTTGACAATATCTCTCTGCAATGGTTATAATTACCTCTACTGTATGATCGTATTTTCCGTTTATTTTTATTTTTTAATTTTCGAGTTGAGTAACAGTTCAGAGGATTTTACTATTCAGAAAGAGTGTCCACTTCTATATCCTCTTTCTATGTCCAGTTTTTAAATATTGTCACATGAGTTTAGAGTTTTTCGAAATTAGTTTTTGTTAAACTTTTTACACTCGGCGGACAATGTTTAGATCATTATTAACATGTCTAAAAAAGAAAACGGAAGACATCTATCTGACAAAGCTGTATGACACAAATCATCAAGGGCATGCCTACAAAACATGAGAATAGTAGAATATACACGGAAAACAACATTACAAAAATATTCGATACCGATACCGAGCTAAAGGAAATATATCGAGGTTCTTTATCATTTATTATTATTATTATTATTATTATTATTATTATTATTATTATTATTAATATTATTATTATTATTATTATTATTAATATTATTATTATTATTATTATTATTTTCAGCTTGTTTATAGTTTTTAACATGGAGCAATTTTGCCTCAAAGGATTTGTGGTTTGAAATTTGGTGAAACTTAATTTCATCATGGTCTTTATCTGATTTAAATGAATGAGGCGTTAGCTTTTTCCATTTATACGCCTGACTTGACAGTCTGAAATAGCCTTGCAGTGCAAGAGAGAGAGAGAGAGAGAGAGACGAGACAGACAGAGATTGTGTGTCCTCTCAGCACACAATTGCATACCATTTATTTCTATAATAATAATTTAGGATATCTTTTTCTTTTTTGAGGCAGAGCCGGAACTTCGACAGTTCACAGCAGTTACTTCAAGACTCACATCGCTTATCATTAAAGTTGAACATTACTTTCTTATATATAACATAAAACATATTTGATTTAAACACTCAAATATTAGAATATATCAAACTTCCCATATTGACAACTTCCACACATTCTTATATATCCACAAAACATTGACACGTGTATGTGGCACATTGCACTTTTTTAAATGACAGAAGTTTGCGAAGTCGTGCTTACCAATTCTTTTTATGCCCCCGGATCGATAAATCGAGGCATATTGTTTTCGTCCTATTTGTTTGTCTGTTGTCAACTTTAACCTTATCCATAACGTTTGAACCGTGGGGGGATAGAGACTTCACATTTCTAATACGTACTTAGCTAATGAAGCCCTTTCCGATAATACAAATGTCGATGACCTTTTGTCCTTGACAATGACCTTCACGCTAGAAACAACTTTTTCTGACTTTGTTGTCGCTGGGGCATATTATTTTACAAACACATCTTGTTTCATTGCAGATGCTAATGTTTAAGATTGGAATGCTTTTCAACTCATGAGCACACAATAAGTACAAGGAAATATTTCTTACACTTATTAGAACTGCTTCTATAAAACAAAATTTCTATAACAACATCAAACTTATGTTTCATATAAAGCTTTATAATAACACTGAGCAAAATCATAAGTCACTATTTTTCTTAACAATGTGTTATGCATATGGCAAACGAATACTACGAAAACATGTTCATTATTTATGACCCAGAGGAAATGGCATTGTGCAAACTTATAAGGGGAAAAATAAACGTTCTATATGCAGTAAACTATAAGCAGTAATATCCATTTATGAAAATTCTGATAAAAATCATGATTGTTACTATGATTTGTCTTTTGCACATCTACACATTTGTACATAACCTTCATGACAAGCAGTCTATTTATATACAGTGCAGATCGGTATTTTGCAATGTATTGAGATATTTTTTTATTCAGCTTTCTATTTGCTGTTATCATGTTTTCACTTTATCAACAATGCTTAAGACGTATTAATATATATATATATATATATATATATATATATATATATATATATATATATATATATATATATATATATATATATATATATATATAGTACAGAGTGATCTATTTTACAAATTTCCCTTCAGCTCAGTAGACCGATACATGTTAAATAATCAAAACTTCAAGAATTACTTCGGTCATATGCATCTCGCTGAACTTTAGATAAAGAACACGACAGAGACAACACAATTGCCTCATACCTAGACTTTTCTTGTCTATCGATAAAGATGGTCAGTTACAAACACTCTTTATGACAAAAATAGCGATTTCAACCTCAATGTCACCAATTTTCCCTTTCTAAGTAGCATCATCTCTCTCCTATGTGGTTTTAAAGTCAAATTTTATACGCTATATGAGAACATACATCTCTTATGATTGTTTTGTTTTAAGCCCACGGTGACTAACAAAGCAATACTCACAAAAGTTTTCGAAATCGAACACATGACATCGTCGATGCAGTATCAAGTTCCCCATTTCATAATATTTTATGATATGACGAATTACCTATATGAATTGCCACCGACCACAGAAGTTTTCTATGGAATATTTGTGTGTAGCATGCTAGAAGAAGACGCCCACTCCTCCTGACACAACCTTGTGTCATTTTGGATTTGCAATTGTTCTTGCTGAAAGCATCGCCGCAGTTGCTGTATTTTATCACCTCGTCTATCGGACATCCAATAGTAGTCATTCGAATTCATACTTCTTTTTTGTCTTTGCTTTTCTGGGACCCATCACCATGGTGAACCCCATAGTCATATAACATGTGGTAAGTGTTTAAGAAAGTTGTGATTAGACTTATTTCAGACTTATTCATATTTACTTGTCTATATCGAGGGCACGTATTAGCAATACACATACTAGGTTTTAATATATATTCACTACGGTTCACCATCTGTTAATGTATGAAATTCAAAGGACGTTGTATTATACTAGGGCATTGGTATTAATTCTTTCATACTTAATAGAATAAAGATAGAACATATATACCATTCAATTGTGTGCATCAAATGCGCATTCCGACAACTTATGTCTCTTCAAAAAGTGAGAGATTCAACCAAACAGCATGACAGAATCCAGCCCTGGCAAAACCTCAATAACAACGAAATATAAAAGAATTTCCTAGCAATTATTGTGCCGACTTCGACGGTCAGTCAATGATATGGTGTTTTAATTGTGATACAGTCCCTATCTCTTTGTTTCCAAGAGAAATGTTGTCATATACAAACATATTAAACGCAACAAATAAACTGCAAGAAGTAGAAGAACATACAACATAATTATTGCAGAGTAAAATTCTATATAAATTCATGTTAAAGATACCACAGAGTTAAGAAGAAGCGGTCAACAATAATTACATATATTTCTTAAGATATTACTCACTTAAAAATATTTCCACGTAACTTCTTATAACTCATTGTCTACCCCATACAGATAGGATTGACTTTATTTGGCTAAAACTATGTCGTCAACGTTATACAAATAAACTCATATCCACATTTTATGGTGGATAATATATGCGCATAAAATTTTCCACAAGATGCTTCTAGAAAAATACAAAACTCATTTGATTTGATTCGAGATATACATGTATATATATATATATATATATATATATATATATATATATATATATATATATATATATATATATATATATATATATATATATATATCTGATAAATTTCCTGACAGAGACTATTTCAATTTAGATACACATAAGCTTAGACGACGCAACCCCTTCCATTCTTCTTACTTACAAGGTTATAATGAAAGGTCCAAAACATCACTTACGGAAGCCTTCACACTAGCATTTACCATCTTTCAGTGAATGAGCAAGTGCATTATATCGTTAGAGAATTGACATTGGAGGGGAGTTGAGAGTTAATTACAATTGATAAGGATGAATCGGATAGCTTCCTCAACTGCCGTTAGTTACTAGATGTAAAGATGATGAATGATGTTGATTCAACGTGTCATTTAGGTTAATGTTTGAGCCATTAGTATCCAATACCACGTAGTACAAAGCATATTTATCTCATCTTCCTTAGTTTTCACTGGAAAGAACTGAAGACTAATTTCCTGATATCGGAGAGATATTGTTAACGAAAGTTATTAATTAGTGATGCTTTGTTTTGTGCGACTCTTTGAACTCTTTCTAGATTTATCTCCAATTAGCTTTACGAACTTTAAGTTTAACAATATCATTTGTAAAGAACGTGTCGTTATTAACACGACATTAGCAATTTGTATGTTAGCATTTCAACGTGAATGTTGTATTGAAATATATTTTAAGGAAGAACTTAAACGATGACCATGGCATACAAGTAAAGGAATTTAAATGTTAAAAATTGAAATGCAATCCAGTAATTTCTGAATGCATAAAATGTTACTTTAACCCACATTAGAAGGTAGATGAAATCAGACATTACAATTTATTATCAAATTGTATTGGACCGTTCATGATAAAGTAATCAATGTCATATAACAGATAAATCGATACTCGTTATTGAATTTAAAAGATATTATTTATCCTTTTTGCATAAAGCGAAGTAAGCGATAATGTAAGCAGTAGAGTGTCTAAGAGATAAGGCATTTCCTTCCTTTGATAATCAAGAATTTCCTTGCAAGGGAGTACAAACACTGATAGTAAAGGTTGACCTGTTTTAATGTATATTTATCACTCTAAAATTGCAGTAATATCAATTCAGCAATTACACTCTGACTACCACAACAGAGAGTATTTGATTACTATAAGCATATAAACTATTTGATACCACAAACAGTAAGATAATACATAATAATTGATATGACAAAACTATTTTACAAAATGTTTTGTATATTTCGATATTTATGAAATGATAGAAATACCTTTGGTTCACCTGGCGAAGAACTCGTAGACCCGGGATTGGTGGACACTTCTAACTTCACATGCAAACCATCCGTCGTATTTCCAAAGTTTTCTCTTGACAAAAACTTTTCTCGGTTTATGTAAACGAATGCCACACCCAAGCCTGTGAGTGACAAAATCATGAGGATATTCCAAACACAACAGCATTTTTCTCTAGAAGTCCAATATTTACCCCAGTGAGACATATCCGAAGGAATTGAAGGAAAGGGTTCCAGACCAGATGAGGATGATGGCGATGCCGATTTCGCTGCAGGTGTTAGTTCTTCTCTTTCTTTAAAACTTGTATGACTGTCGTCGCTTTCATCATCGGAAGCTACGGTATACACTGCGTACTTCTCCGATGCTGGTCCCATAGCGGGCATGGTGGAGCAAATGATTTTTTGGAATACCTCCAAGGAGGCCGCTAATATCATGCAAGTTGCAAGGAATATGTCAGTCTGGTCTGACATTCATCAAAATATCCATTATTTCGTGGAATTTTATGACAAGCATCTACATTGGTAAGGTAATATCGAGTGACGACACGCACTAGAGTTGTTACAAACTTTTTCTTGAACTCTTGCGTCTTCCAATACCGTTATATTAAGACCCGTGATCGGAATACAAACGATCATTCCACTCCGATAGGAAATCAATGCCTTAATTGTACAGGACGGGCCTATACGCTGTAATTTTTCAGGTAAACTAGTCGAGTGTTAGCTAAATGTGACTCAACTGGCTCAATTTTGAGAAAAGTGATCATCAATACATTGGTCATCGCCTGACAAGTTATACTTAATGCCTATTATTCACCTCCATATTCAAAATATCGTTCGTAATTCTGATACAAAATGAGGGGAATAAGAATTCTAAGCCCAAGGACAACATTTATTGCAATGGTCTGGAACAGTATTAAATTAACACGCTTAGAGAAATTTCGACATTGTGTGCCAAATTATGAAGCACAAAACACCTGCTTTGTCTTCGTCCCTTCTTGATTGTACAAATAGTGAACAATAAATGAGAGCGGAGGATAGTGGTTGCGAAGACGTAATGCATAATTTAGAAACCGTAGCGTGCGTCTCACCCTATAAAAACATTGGGATATAATCAAGACACGAAAGGATTATATGGCTTTTTACAGTACTAATACTTGGTATTTAGTTTATGGAGATTTAATTGATGTAATTATGCCATTGTTTGTAGTGTATCTGCATGGAGCCCGGGTTTTGTAGCAATTATGTCGCCCAGCATTCTAAATACACCAAGGTAGTAGGTGTTACCAATTCTGTACTCTCAATACGATCGGAAACGATTTTTTAATATTTATTTTTATTTCCTCGACAAATACATCAACACACTAGTTATCCATATATTTCCATAGAATGACCCGAGTAAATACCTAGAATGCCTGCTACAGAGAGGGGTTAATGCATCTTTATAGCCCTGTGTACGCTATATAGCGTGATGTATTGCATTATTATTCTATGTTTAAACCTCTTTATAGAAAATATGAGTTTTAGATGAATTACAAATGGAATAGGTCAGTTTCTCATAAAATGCCAATATATAAGAATTAGTCTCTATTACACCATAAAAAAAAATAAAAGATATGTACAGCGCCTGTTCTCGTCAAATGCCAACAATATATTTCATATCTCCTTCTGATTGTCATAAAGTTTTATTGTCTAGATCAGACAATGATATACGTGTAAAAAGCACTATAAGTTAGGAGCATGAAATTGAATTTAAGATAACTGATGATCTGAATCATGTTTAGTACATTCCATGAATTGTTCGTATTTCTAATTACCACATCCAAGGACTTATAAACAAAATCTTGTTTATAAGTCCTTGCTACATCATATAGAAAATCTTCTACTTCAACTTATTTCCTATCGATCACACCAGTTTGTGTACTACTTTGGGGATCATTGCAAAAAGATTGAATTTAAGGTTTGATTTTATGATATTGCATATAACTGACTTATTGAATTTTTGTAGTAAGATTAATGTGAAGATAATGTTTATTATCTACCAACTCAGATAATGGAAAACCCTTATTATTCCAAACAAGCAAGAATCAGGCACGCTTCATTAGTGTTGGTGTGTATGTACATTTGTTATGCTGTGATTTTTTTTTTATAAATGTATTTATTTGAAATTTCATGTAATTTAATCTGAAGATGAAAGCTTTAATGAAGTTAATAATTTCTTCTCGGAATATATATCTCTTTAATCACAAATAAGGTTTCTATACTTACGTTGTTAGTTCTATTCAGATGTGACACAAGCTGCTAATCGTGTAATAAGTCATTTTATAAAAATATCGCAAATATAAGGAATGATTGTGAGGTTGTGATATATTTCACATATATCTGAATTATGCACGGACAAGGGATCCCTAATTGTCACTTCTACCATGACACGTGACCTCGGGTTTTACTCTCTTCAGAAAGACGGGACGCTGACCAGTCACCCTTTGGACTCGAGCCCGAGACCTGCCATGAGTCAGGCACATAACGGACTGAGCTACGTTGGTTCATATATGAATGAAAGTGAAATTCAATTACAACAAGGGCTTTAGAGTGCAGTGTAGTCCGCGCGAACTCTGTAGAAAAGAAAAGTCTGCAGATCTCCATAGTGTTCCGTAATATATATCATGCGCACAGAAGTTTCGTAATTTCAAATAATTGAAATAAAAAATGTTGGAAGACATGCACACACACTTACACACAAATTAATACAATAATTATTACCTGAACCATTACAAACAATAATTAATACCTGAACCATTACAAACAATAATTATTACCTGAACCATTACAAACAATATCAATCATTTATTTTTGTAATGCATGTACAATTTATTTAAAAATGACGGATAGTCCATAGCACATACAGATTTTTACTTCTTTCGATGATGCACTTTTAATCTTTACCGATGTGTTGAGTGACAAATTTAATATGTTCACCCATCAGCTTACAAGCTGAAAAGGAATTAACCTTAACTGCACAATTCTTTGTAATTTTGTACACTTATTTTGTACACTTAAAAGTTTCATTAATTTGAAAACAGTCTGAAGAAGTAACGTTTCATATACTTTGTTCGTAAATTCTAATAAAATCTATTGCAAATTGTCAACTAAAAGTTTTGGAAAACGTCAACTCCTCCTCGGTAGACGTTGAGAACTTTCAATTTTCGTATGTGGCAATAATTTTTATAATCTTATTTTTTCGAGATTTTACCGAAGCCTTGCCAATGACATTAACATCGCAGTGAAGGACTAGATAATCGGGACTGCCCCTCATTTTATCAGGCATTTAATTTGCAATATTAAGTCAAAACATTATGTTATACAAAATATCAAGGTCAAGTCTTTTAAAGCCCAGATTAATCCCATCTGCCCTCTCTCTGACCGCTAAGCCAGCTATCTGTATAATGGGAAGTCTACACATCATACGCGATTCTGAAATAGCTTGCATAATGTTCCTGAATTATAACATTGCTATTTAAAAAATTAGATGCTAAATAAGTATTGGATTTCCATCTTACTGCTTTACCTATTTGTTTCTCAGACATATATGTCAGTGCTGCATTTGTTTCCTCCCATATTCTAAATAAACTGATCACATGGTTTATTTAAGATTTGCGCAAATACTTGCTTTTAACATGGCAGTCATAAATGACAAAATGTACATCATACATAGAAATTTTTATCCAAGATAAGCAACAATATTATATAATACAATAATTATATTACAGAAAGATTTGTATATTTTATAAATTTATAATACCATTGTTTGATCTAGATGAGATTATTTGTAATAAATACCATCTCACACCTCCTTCTTAAAGCTTTGTTTACTACTTCATTATAAAGAACCCATTTGAATGGATATTTTGTTTGGATATAACTGGATTTGATTTAACCTCAAGGAATAGACAAACGCATGACTCCATACCAAGTACACCCGTCTACTATACGCGTATAAAAAGTACTGTCCAAAAGTTTTGCTTCCGGACTCTATTAAACTTACAGTAAAAATAATATACATATATAGTAATTGGACCTATACCTGATAATAAATTCCGCATTTAATGCAAATGAACTGATTCGAAATATAAAGAAAAGAAAAGAAAACAAAACAAAAACAAAACCAATTTGACTCCTCATTAATTATGATTTGAAATATATTTAAATTTGCAAAAGAGTCTAAATAGATGAGCGCATGTTTGACCAATGACCATATGTAAATAGTGAGTACTGATTTTCTTTGCAATTTCTCAATGTGGTTCGGACGATGTCATTTCAGTAAATATATGAAGAATGCTTTCCTCTTTTAAATAGAATAATCTACTTTGCCATATCAGAGTGGTCTAAGCATATGCGTAGCGCATGTTTATTTCGACAGAAATTGTTCATAAATAAAATACAACAGGTCCATTGTACAATGGGTGTTACGTCTTATAAGATACGGTTTTAATATCTTCGGATCCATATTTCACACTTGAGAAAAGCTTTTTATACCCCCTTCAACGAAATAGGTGGTATACTAGAATCACCTTGTCCGTCCGTCCGTCCCATGTCCGCTGTTTCATCCTTGTCCGGAGTTATTCTCGTTAATCTTTCCATAGATTCTATTGAAATTTTAGATTTAGCTTTGTTACCACTGAAAAGTGTACACCTCCCTTTTTTCATCTCTTAGAAGCCGTTTAAAAACATTATTCTGTGTTTTTTGTCATTTCTGAGGCTTTATTATCTAGATACAACCTTGCCAGGAGTTTTCTTTTTTTACCATTCTATAGATTCCATTGAAATTACTGATTAAGCTTCTTTAACACATAAAGATGTGTACCTCCCATTTTCATTTCCTTGGGGTAATTTTTAAACTTTTTTGGGGTGTTTTTGCCATTTTTGGGACTTTGTTCTCTAAATACAACTTTGTCCTTGGTTTTTCTCATTTACTTTCCCATAGATTCAATTGAAATTATAGATTTAGCTTTATTATCACATAAAGGTGTTCACCTCCATTTTCATCTCTTTGGGGCCATTTTTCAAGATTTTTTAATCTTTTCTTTTCTTTTTTTGTGTTTGGTTTTGGTGTTTTTGCCATTTTGGGACATAATGCATTTGTTTCATTTTGGGACTTGGTGCTATCCATAGACATGAACTTGTCTGGAATTTTATTATTATTATTATTATTATTATTATTATTATTATTATTATTATTATTATTATTATTATTATTATACCTCTTGTTAAATCTGTTTTTGGTCAAAACTCTATAATTCACAGGTAAATTTTGAAACCAGAAACCTGTTGGAGGTACATGTATATATAGGAATCACCCTGTCCGTCCGTTTATCTAATTCAGAAGTTGAACAAAGCAAGTTTCTCAAATTGTGCAAATACGACATCCATTACACTTATACCAGTGATGTATCTTGGGATGAATTATTGCATGTTTCAGCTTTGTTGCCGCTTTGATAGAGGGAAGGAGGGGAGGGGTCATTTTTCCCGTTAAGGCAGCTCTATTTTAAATCAGAGGTCACTGAACTCGCCCTTACTCGCTTTCACAATATAATAACGTACCAAGTGTATCTCAGGATAGTTTGCAGGACAGCTTGTCTTATTTAAATGCAGATTCCATCTAATATACTGCAGTTTAAAATAGTTTTAGCCCTAATCACACTTTTAAGAATAATCATAGTATTTCTTCGGAAACATTTAAGCCAGTGCCATAGTGTTACGAAATTGGACCACGAGATGTGAATAGTAGTAAATCGCCACTGTCTTAAGGTGTTGTGCAGGGCTCGAAGCGTTGTCTTTACAAGTCGTAAAGATTTCTCCTCATACCTCTACTATTCGTCAAATTAAAAAGCGTCGAGAATTCTAAACGGTTCAAAACTACATGTATTTTGCGAGTTTCGCGTTGTACAAATGTCATGTTCAAATGTTTGAATTTACTTGGGGGCGGGGTAGGGAGGGGGTGGTAAATAGTTGTCATGTTCTAATTTTTGTATTTACCACCCCAAGTAAATTCAAAAATTAGAACATGACACAAATGTGGACAGGATGTATCCGCAAACTCAAACAAACATGTCTTCAATGTTTTCATAAACAAATCACATGTCACCTTCATTCCAGTATTTCTCGTTCTACTCTCGTGATCGTTACTCGACTTAACTCGTGATGAAGTCGTGAACTTTGTCACTCGACTTAACTCGTGATGAAGTCGTGCACGTTGTCATCCGTCGTAACTGGTGATAAAGTCACTTTGTCACTTGACTAAACTCGTGATAAAGTCATGAACTTTGTCGCTTGACTTAACTCGTGATAAAATTATGAACTTTGTCACTCGACTTAACTCGTGAACTTTGTCACTCGATTTAACTCACAGAATTCGCGAAAGAACTCTTGGAGTGTAGAGACAAAGTTTTCGGTGATATCTAACTCACCAGTTGTAGTGCTTCGTAGCTCCAACTCGTGATATGGATTTTACAGACAATAGTGTATGGTTCACGCCTTTTGACAATAGATAATTGCTGGTCAGAAATGACTTGGTGCACACCAAGTCCAAGCTCAACGCCGTACTGATCCCGGTTGTGACACACCAAGTGCGAGTTCAACGCTTTACTGACTCCGGTTTGCTAAACTGAATGAATGAAGAATGAGTGAAATGATGAATGAATGAAAATATGAGCGTAGATTGAAAATGTAATCGAATATTCTATGCATCACATTTATAAATCACAAAGTATTGAAACATACTACTCAAGTAGTAATGACCAAAAAAAAAAAAAATAAATAAAAATAAAATAAATAAATAAATAAATAAAAAATAAAATACATCAAAAACAAAGAAATTTCGGGTTCATTGATGAAAAGGTTGGTGTTCCGTTAAATCCATTATTTTGCCCCTAAAATCAGAGATTCGGGGCATATAGTTTTTATCCTATCTGTTTGTCCGCTTAAATTTTTACCTTTGCCTTATCTTTTTTTTTTCTAGTTTTTGCAGGCAATTGATGGGGCTCTAATATTTGGCATGTATATTTTTTGTGACAAAACTTCCGGTGGTACCTTAATTTTTGACCATGAAAATGAATTACCTTGTGACCTTGACCTTGATGTTTGACCTACTAATCAAAATATTCTATAATGAACTTTAGTGACAACGGGGGCATTCGTGTTTCACAAACATATCTTGTTTATTATATATTTTACATGTATATTACTCTGGAAAATACCTTTGTTTTATATCCATTTTAAATTTGTGACCTAGACCTTTTGATCTTATTCCTGTTTTTGGTCTGTTAAAAAAGCCCATTTAGGACCTATCAAAAAATATTTTTGAATTTGATATAGCGAATTCTGGAATTTGTTAAAACGGATCAAATTCGTTTTAACGAATTCTGGAATTAGTTAAAACGGATTAAATTCGTTTTAACAAATTTGATAACGAATTAAATCTGTTATAACAAATATGAGGAATTCATTATAACGAATTAAGTCTGTTATAACAAATTTATTGAATTCGTTTTAACAGATTTTGAAATTCGTTTTAACAAATTAAATTCGAAATAACGAATTCTTAAATTCATATATTCCTCAAATTTGTTATAACAGGTTTAATACGTTATAACGAATTCCTCAAATTTGTTAAAACGAATTTAATCCGTTTTAACAAATTCAAGAATTCGTTAAAACGAATTTAATCCTTTTTCACTGATTCAAGAATTCGTTATATCAACTTCAAATTTTTTTTTGATTGGTCCCTATTAGTTATAACGAATTCCTGAAATTTATTATAACAGATTTAATGCGTTATAACGAATTCCTCAAATCTATTAAAACGAATTTAATCCGTTTTAACATATTCAGGAATGCGTTATATCAAATTCAAAAATATTTTTGGTAGGTCCTAAATGGGCTTCCGTAGTTAGACCCCCAAAACCAAAACTTTTATATTGTTTTCCACATGAATGTTTCGATAAATAATTGAAAATGAATTACCGTCTTGTCTTCTGGCCTCGTTAACGAATCTGCAGAGCCATTAGTTGAGCTCCTCCTCTGATACATTCTCTAATGTGTCAGGAACCACTGAATAACGGTGCAGTACGAAGGCCGATTAGACTCACTTACTAAGAAAAAAATTAATATATTATCTCGTTTTTACGAGATAATTAACTCGTTATTTCGAGATAATTAACTCGTTATTTTGAGGTAATAAAATCATTGTTTCGAGATCTTTTCTCGTTATTACGAGATAATTAAATCGTTATCTCGAGATCTTTTCTTGTTATTTCGAGATAATTAACTCGTTATTTAGAGATCTTTTCTCGTAATTTCGAGATAATTATCTCGTTATTTCGAGATATTATCTCGTTATTTCGAGATAATCAATTGTTATTTCAAAATCTTTTCTCGTTATTTCAAGATCTTTTCTCATTATTTCGAGATAATTAACTCGTTATTTCGAGATAATTAACTCGTTATTTCGAGATCTTTTCTCGTTATTTCTAGATCTTTTCTCGTTATTTCTAGATCTTTTCTCGTTATTTCTAGGGATTTCGAAATAACGAGATAATAACTCGAAATAACGAGAAAAGATCTCAACATAACGAGTTAATTATCTTGAAATAATGAGAAAAGATCTTGAATTAACTAGATAATTATCTCGAAATAACGAAATATTTATCTCGAAATAACTAGATAATTATCTCGATATAATGAGTTAATTATCTTGAAATAACGAGAAAAAAATCATGAAATAATGAGATAATTATCTCGAAATAATGAGTTAATTATCTCGAAATAACGAGAAAAGATCTCAAAATAACGAGATAATTATGTCGAAATAATGAGATAATTACCCCGAAATAACGAGAAAAGATATAGAAATAATAAGATAATTATCTCGAAAAAATCCGTTAATTATCTCGAAATAACGAGAAAATATCTCGTAATAACGCGATGATTATCTCGAAATAACGAATTAATTGTCTCGAAATAATGAGTTAATTATTTCAAAATAACGAGAAAAGATCTAGAAATAACGAGATAATTATCTCGAAATAACGAGATAAATATATCAAAATAACGAGAAAAGATCTCGAAATAACGAGTTAATTATCTCGAAATAACGAGAAAAGATCTCAACATAACGAGTTAATTATCTTGAAATAATGAGAAAAGATCTTGAATTAACTAGACAATTATCTCGAAATAACGAGATATTTATCTCGAAATAACTAGATAATTATCTCGATATAATGAGTTAATTATCTTGAAATAACGAGAAAAAAATCATGAAATAATGAGATAATTATCTCGAAATAATGAGTTAATTATCTCGAAATAACGAGAAAAGATCTCAAAATAACGAGATAATTATGTCGAAATAACGAGATAATTACCCCGAAATAACGAGAAAAGATATAGAAATAATAAGATAATTATCTCGAAAAAATCCGTTAATTATCTCGAAATAACGAGAAAATATCTCGTAATAACGCGATGATTATCTCGAAATAACGAATTAATTGTCTCGAAATAATGAGTTAATTATTTCGAAATAACGAGAAAAGATCTAGAAATAACGAGATAATTATCTCGAAATAACGAGATAAATATATCAAAATAACGAGAAAAGATCTCGAAATAACGAGTTAATTATCTCGAAATAACGAGAAAAGATCTCAAAATAACAAGATAATTATCTCGAAATAACGAGATAACTATCTCGAAATTACCGGAAAAGATCTCGAAATAACGAGTTAATTATCTCGAAATAACGAGAAAGTGTATATTTTGTTGTTGTTTGATTGGTTTTTTACGTCGCTTTCAACAATATTTTAGTTATATCGCGACATGGAAGCAGGAGGTTACCAACCTCTTAAACATAGTGGCGCAACCCGGGAATCAAACCCGGATCGTCGGCGCCGCAAGCCAAGCACTTAACCACTACACTAAGCCTGCCCCTAGAAAATATATAAAAATTTTTCTTAGTAAGTGAATCTAATCGGCTTTCGTAGTGTAGTAATGCATCAGGATTTTAATTTCAAAATTTTGCCCATGATGGCCAAACATTCATCGCAAAAATGTTATTTTGTCGAGTATTGGGGGGGGGGGAGGGGGGGGTATACGCTTAATTCGTTGATCTATTAGTTCTTCAGAGATACATGTACATGTAGAAGGACCAAATCGAGTTTCATTATCATTTTTGTCCTTTGAAATGAAAGATTCTGCGTTGGTATCTGCATTAGTTCATTATCAAAATCGAAAACCTCCTCCAACTTCAAACCTATTTTCAAATATGACAAGAGACAATGTATGAATGTTTAAATTTAGTAAAATGAAATGAGTTGAATATCAACTCAGTTTGGTGAATATTGCCTATGGCATAAGAAATTAAACACGTTCAGGGGTGACTAATAGTTGTCAAATATGGAGGATATTCGTTGTCAAAAACCAGACTTGCAGAAATGTAAATCTACGTTGAAGATGTATTGTTTATACATGTACTTTGTACATTTTTTTTTTTTACATTTTTACTTATCGCAGTTGTATCTTTTACATATGCACTTTCACGAGCACTTTTCACTGTGCTAAGCCACTACGGTGAAATATTACGTTTGTATTAATGCTTATTTGAATGTACATTTAACTTTAACACGAGTGTAATTTCCATTTCTAAATATTTCCACTTTAATGCTTTTCAGAATACACACATTACAATTCTACATCTGTAAAGTCTGCATGTTTGAAGCATTTGAAAAATCGCCGGATTACGCGACACGACCCGATTACCGAGTATTTAACGACTTTTAACAGAGTTTCCCTACTTTGGTTTTAATGACGACATGAGAAATTCTAATATTTCTAAGGCAATCTTTAATCTTGGTTATTTTTTCACACCAGTCAATGTTGGATACAAAACGGTCGAGTCAACATATAAAATTTAAACTTTATTTATTTACAACCATTAAGAAACAAGTTAACAACTTATATAAATCTTGCTGGTTGGCACAGATCTTGGCGTAAGGGTGTCGTTTTGTGTGGGTGGAAACCGGAGTACCCGGAGAAAACCCACCAAGCCAGGTTGGTGACAGCCCTACCATCTCACGTACCATACCGGGAATCGAACCCGGGTCGCATTGGTGAAAAGCGAGCGCGCTACCAACTGCGCTACCTGGCCTCCGCGTCAACATATGCCCTACTGAGGACTTCTGACATACGCATGAGTACATTAAACACTGTCCATTTGATATTCTGGTGGAGGGGTGCTGGCTTTTTTATAATTTGTTTGCCCTGATGATGAAAATGAAAGGCCTTGTGAGATAGTGAAAAAAAAATTAGTCCGTCTCCAAACTCGTGAATAAATTACTTATATAGCTTTGTTTGTTTAAACATATTTTATTTCATTAGTTGAAATGGGATTAGGCATAAGTTATTACAACATTATTTGTGCCCTCTCCCTAAAATTACAACACAATTATAAAGCCACAAATGGCGATACATGTTAGAACATATAATAACATTTAATTGAAAATATATACACAGCTAAGAAGAAAAAGAAGTAGATGAAGAAGAAGAGAAGAAGAAGAAGAAGAATAGAAGAGGCATAGTAATGATGATATACATAGTGACCTATATTTATTGATTCAGAATCTCTTGGAAGATTACAAACACCTTTGAACAGAAAGAATAATCTTTTCATTCTCTTCACTGCTTAATGATCAGATACTAAATTAACTCTGAATAAGTCAGCTTTTAATATGCTACATTTACTTCTTGATCTTGTTATATAGATGTTACTTTTTCTATCCCCTGTATGAAAGTAAGAAGGAATTTTATTAACCCCATTTCTATTTTTAAGAGTAAGTTTAAACTGATTTAAGGTATAATTATGCCTTAACTCAAAGTCGAGGTCATCCCAAAGTTGATGATGGAAAGAAGGAGTTTAATGTATTATTTAATCTGTACTTTGGAATCATGTAGTCTCTACTACTCCGTAAATTCCTTTCATTATTTCTATTAAATGGTAAAACAATATTTGTTAAAAAAAACTTGGGGCAATATTTTGAAAAATAAATTTTCTTCGTTTCCTTCTTTCTGCTAAGGTTTCCCACCCGGTTTCATTATAAAGAGATTCACGACTGGCATACAGGGGTAAACCAGTTACAAGTTTGACCGCCTCTAGTTGAACTTTTTCTAATTTGTTTTCGTGAAGAGAAGAACAACCATCCCATACCTCGCACGCAGTCTAATGTTGGAAGAATAAAAGAGTTATAGATTTTAGATAGTGTAGATCTACTTAAAGTGTATTTAAGTTATATATTCAATCTTTATTTCCTCTAAGTTAGAGATTTTACAAAATACGTAGAATTAATTCAAGTAGTGCAATTCAACATATGGAAAGAATAAAGTGCGAGTCTTAATGAAATATATAAATATATGTTTGACAGTTTGTGTGTAAACACTGGGAAATCAAATGATATGATATGATACGAGCTCTTATGTGTTTATATTACATGTATTATTTACATGAGTGCTGTAATGATTTTACTGGATATATGGCAAGAAAAATTAATGAGGGGCGGACAGGGGGTAGTATTCTGATATTTAAATATGCATAATGACTACATAGTAGTCATTATGCACTACATAGTAGTCATTATGCATATTTAAATATCAGAATATTTCAAATATGTCATAGGACAGTAGCCCTCTCCTCTGTCACGCCCACGCAACCTCCTACCCCCTTCCTCCTCCTCCCTGTCTTTCTCTCCATACCCCTTCCCCTTTCTGTCACTCTGTACTACCCCTTGTTCATTATGAAAAATATATTATCCGCGGCCAGTAGCGCCAGCTGATATTATTCAAGTTGAACTGTTTGAGGTATATATTATACTTTTAAAACATTGCCTTCTAATATTGCTTTGTCACTGTCCGGTCAGGTGTATCAGATGTATAAAGTGATGAATAAAGCAGGACGGTATTTCATTTCAAATTTAAAATATACAACAAAATTTTATTGGGGACAATTTTATGTCTTGCTCTGGGTCAAATTCCAAAAACAAAAGAAGGAAGACTGCATTACTCGGCGTTATACAAACGGGGCACAAGTCGATTTCCGCATTGCAGTGCGTCAAAATGTAGAATTGTAATGTGTATATTCTGCAAAGCTTCGAAGTGGAAGTATTTAGAAATGAAAACTACACTTGTGCTGTAGTGAAATGAAAACTACACTTGTGTTGTAGTGAAATGTACATTCAAATACAAACGTACTGTTTCACAGGAGTGGTTTTACACACTGAAAATTGCCCATCGAAGTGCACATGTAAAAGATAAAATTGCGCTAAGTACAAGTGTAAAAAATAAATTTTTACAAAATACATGTGTAAACAATACATCTTTAACGTAAATTTACATCTCTACTTTTCTGGATTTCTGACAACGATAGACATGGATACAATACATATGTTGTGTTTCAACACAGATTTGTTCATTTCGTTTATATTATGTAGATCAGAGTATTCAATTGCTGATTCACTGGATTCGATTAAGTTAAATACGGTAAAATAAACGCAAGTTAATTCATTATTACAGTACATACCCTTTTCAGTGTAAGAAATGAAAAGAAGTCATCCGAAGGGATGTATGAATTTTCTGTTTCGACTTTATTAAATAGAGGTCAAGTGACCGGAAATTTCTGGACATGGAGTTTTCCGTGTCACCTTGTCAGTTACTATGATTGTCTAGCTTATTTTTCAAATATTTCTTCAGAAGCGCGTGATGGATGATTAAAGAAACTTGGCAAAAATTTTTTTTTTACCGTTCCAAAGTGGAATCCAGAGTAGGTCACGGTAGATCCAGGAGGGTACCTTTCTCCATATTGGTTCTTTTTAATGAATACATTACATGCGTTTGCCCTTTTCAGTTCAGGGTCTGGCGCCATAAACTGAGAATATACTTAAATTACATATTCTTCTGTTCATCATGAATTGATACATGTAACTGGGATTGGATTTTATTTAGTTTCATTCTTTTGACCATTCTGCATGAGAATTCATTTGAACGTTAGTCAATGGAATGAATTAAAATGAAATACTTGACTTAAGTATATTCTCAGTTTATGGCGCCGGACCCAAATATGTTTTTACCACTGGTTGGTTTGTTAAACTGGACAAAGGAAGCTATAGGAAACTTGACAGATAATAAGTACTTTATATCCTCTTCAAACGATTTTCTACGATCCCTCTGGATCCTATCACTTTTTCAAATTTTGATACTTTCTTGTATTGTTGAGCGCTAAAGAGACCACATTGGGCCTCTAACTATCAATATATTGAGCAAAGTCATCTTATACAATTTCATTACGAGGATTTGGAGTTACCATGATTGCCATTAATATGTATGCAATTTATCATAACGGAAACCATTGCCTCACTTGCAATAAATTGATTGATTGATTTTTGTTTTACGTCACACCACGAATATTTCACGTATGTGGTGACGGCATCTGTCTGATGCGGGGCATACAAATTTTGACCTTTGCAACGGACCCACCCGAAGCAGTGAGGGATCTTTAACGTGCCATGCATACCACGACACGGGGCCTCGGTTTTTACTGTCTCATCCGAAAGACATGACACCGGCATGACCAGAGTGGGACTCGAACCCCGGCCTCCCGATCAGGAGTCCGACGCGATACCACTTGCAATAAAAGAAAACTGACTATCTTTATTAAAGTGGTGGTTAAGTTATTCCAGTGCTATCACACTCGATGTATAATCTGATGACTCGAGTGGTTTATTCCGGTAATGCCTACATTCTTTGATGTGCCGACAGACAGGTAAGAGAAGTTGTGTAGGCATTCCCGGAATAGGCCATACTGCTAAAACAACAACATTTGGCAATTAACTGTATTACCGTAAAAAAACTTTTCCTCTTAATGCATGTGTTACTTATAAGAAATAAGGAAGAAATAATAAGTTTTACACTTTAATAAAACTGTATATAATAAATACATGTACAATATAAATATAATAAGGAAAAGAGAATATTCAAAATATTATGATGCATATTCATAAAAGGCACTATAATATTTATAGTGGATGATATACGGCATAAAGATATAAGTTGTAGTGAGCACTATATTGATAAGATAACAAATAAAATATTAACTGTCACTTTTTCACTATGAGTCATTTTCCCCTATTTTCACTATTATTCACTATCTATTTTACAATTATTCACTACCAATTCCAAAACTATTCACTATCAATTTCACAGTTACTCATTATCCTATATTTTACAATTATTCACTATAACTGACTACACTATCCACTATTAGTCACTAATAAATTCACTCGAGATGTAGGAAATGGGCTGCTGCATCTGCATAATCAAGCACGGTGATATCTTCGTTCTCTAATCTTGTCTTAATTACATCTATATTATATCTATTACATAAGATGCAATCATCATTTTACTGCAATTGTCAGCTTCTTGTAATTTTCCAAATATGTCATATACAGCTTGTATCATTATCAATTAGTACAATTAAGATGATTATTACATCTGTATTTTATCTTTTATCATTCATATGAAAATTAACGATTTTAAGTTAAAGTTACCATTGTGCACTCAACCTGACATTTTAACAGATCATTTACGGTAACAAGCTTTATATAAACAATATACAGAGTTAAAACAACACCTATTGTTCTCTGCATGTAGGCATTCCCGGAGTATATTTTATATAAAATGCGGGCATTCCCGGAAGAGAGCAGCTGAGATGATTGTTCTTCTAACTCCTATATATATTTGATGAGACAGTGTAAACCGAGGCTCACTGTCACGGAAAAACTTCTTAACTACTTCTGGCGAGTCCGTCTCATCGGACAGAATTATGACGCTGTGCGTCAGGCAGGTGCCGCCACCATATAAGTGAGATAATCCTGAAGCGGTGTAAACAATACAAAATGCAGTATATAGATTGTTTTTGGGACACAGTAGGGGTGTTTATGCAGTTTGATAAGGTTATAATCTTTATTTAGTGTAAAGGGATGCTCGTTTTCTTTGAAGGTTGTTTATAAAACCAGTGCAATGGCGGATCCAGGATTTTCGAAAAAGGGGAGGGGGCACATGCATATTAGCCAAACTACTCGGCCATTTGTGGTGCCAAATCTGGATTTTTATTGGTAAATATTTGGCGAAAAGGAGGGGCCCCCGCCTCTTAATCCGCCATAACTTAGTCAAATCAGTGATTGGTTCGGGATCGAGATGGCCGATAGGTACGTCTTTCGAACGAAATCACAAAGAAATCGAGGTCACGATACAAATTTACACGCAAATGTTCATTTTCATGTAAGTTCGTTGTATGTTCGACTTGCTATTACTTCTATTAAATGAATATTGATATATGGATACATTTTTTTTAAAAAGGCCATTTACCACATATCAACGTATATACATAACGTTAGGAATACTCATTTATCTAAATTACTTGTGTATTTTTCATGGAAAAAATAATGTTATTTATCTATAGCAATAATGTGGCAAGTTTAATTAAGAAACGTATTTTTTTTCTCTACATATTAACAATACATTGAAAGAGGGAACGATAAGAAGTGTTCATCGAATGCCTTGTAAAAGGGATTATTTAACTTGAATTCATACGTTTATATAGCGAAACACCATACTTTTTCATTCCGTCGGGGGACGAAGAAACATCATTACTTAATTTACCATACGGAATGTGTCGAAACGGAAAAGTATGAATGTTAAATCATTTGTATGGTTCTAAGTAAATAAGAACGATAATTCTGGGCAATGCCTACAGAGTACATAAGCGATGTTGTCTACTAAAGCACGCTTACATTTCCCGGAATAAGCACCAAATATTCACGTGATTCGTGTTCATGAAACAACAGATAACACACAGATAATTAGATATCGATAAGGTCAAGTACAGGTCAAGAGCAGTAAACTACAATGTTTTTGTTGGGAAAGAAGTCAGATGTATTTAATCAAAGCACTACCTTTGATTCTATAAAAGAATTTAATCAGAGAAATTGAAATTAATTTTTATAGTTATTTTGCCTATAAGTGAAGTGTGACATCGTAACGTATATACCATTGAGTTTTTACAGCATTTTAAAGTATAAAGTGGTATGATCGAGTGACCACTGCATGGCAAAATGATTCTGTGCTCTATGATGAGTGGGACACAGAAATAACAAGTGATGTGATCGTCAAAACTAAAAGATTTAAAAATGAATAATAGTCATAGTTTGGTTGAAATTCTAAGATGATATCTAATAGAATTTGCTGATTTATTGTTACTTTTACTACACACAATATTTAAAGCAACATTTGATACTAGATGTTAAAAAATACTTAACATATTTATAATGCCAATTCACAATAAGGCAAATACATGTACATCAGGTCCTAGGAATGATGAGGAATTAGTCTAATAAGTTGTATGTGCAAACACTTCACATCTGTGACTAGCGCTAGGGTGTTATCATGGTCTGAAAGTAATGATGTAGTTACTGACGTACAGTTTGGGTTAAGACGTAACCCTTCTACAGTTGATTCTGTATTCGTCTTTTAATAACACAAGAGTTGGTAATTATTATGGGAATAAATCCTGTTTATATTTCTGTTTTATACATTATAAACAAACGTTTGATTCAACTGACACAGCACACTGTGGAGCAAAATTTCCAAGTTTAATTTAAATCGTGATATTTTATAGTTTTAAGTCTTTATAAAATGCTATATAAACACTGGTTTATGATAAAGAAAAAAGTGTTAACCTTTTATATATAATGCCGGCAGTTTACAAGAAGAGATAAGTTTGTAAATACTTTTTACTCTCTGTGAATGAGATGGAAATTTTCAGCAATAGTATGACTACTGAAATACTAGAGTTATCTCTCTTCTTATCAGTGTAAATGTTACACAAAGTTTCAAACATTTGTAAACATTAGAGTAACTTAGACACACTGTTAATGCAACACTGCTATTTTTATCTGACTCAGTTTTTCCACTCTGCAGTCGATGTTAGATTTGCTATAGTAATATACAGAAAACTAACCACTGATTGTATATATATAAAAACAAAAACTAATATATTTGAAACGGTGATCTTTTAAAACCAAATTACACATGATCCTACACTTGTTTGAAATAAAGGATTATAAATAAATTCTGTTATTGGTATTTTATTGAATCATAAATATGACAGATTTTTTTTCTCAACTCAGAAACAGTATCTTCACAATGTAAAAAAGCAATGATTGATTGGAAAAGAAAATGCATTGATATTGAGTTTAACCATTGTACCCTTTATGGAATATCTACCAGAAGGCGCATTCATGTTCGCATTTTGCTTTGTTGTCGGTTAAGGTCTAGTCCAATATCATCAAATATTAGACTCAAACATAACACCTGGGTCTGAGTCCCCCACCTTAGAGAAAATCAACGAGAAATTTTAAATATCGAAACTTTTTGTTATTCACGATTTGCTTTGTCGTTCACTTGTTTACCGGTAGCAGGTGATTTTTAGCATTCTATAACCGAATTTACTCCTATTTCATTCCAATTGGAGCAATAATCTTAAAAATAGAAATCGTGGAAAATTCGGCTAAGGGAAGTTTAATATAGCTTGTTGAGTTGCTGAGATAGAAACATTACGATATTGATGTAGAGTGAATGATAAAGTGAATTGTGAGTAAAATTCTACTAACACATTTTTCCATTTGTTCAGTTCTACATGTAGTCGATTTTCTTTACAGGTAGATTTCAGAAACGAATCTCGTGCTTGGTACTGACATTCCGGACTAGAAACAGTCAGGAGCATCACATGAGTTCTTCTGAAGAAATACAGCAAAACTTAAGGACACTTAAAATTACTTGCTGTTGTGCATGCGTGACCCTATGAAGTGATAACAACGTGTTTAAATATTCTACGTTTTCCGAGATTCTCGTGCATTAACCGACAACACAAGGAAGTGCGATCCTGATAGTAACATTCTGATAGAGATGTGTCCTTTGATGGTTATTTAATACATAAATATCTAGGAATGCTCACTTCGTCCAGGCAATATAAGGTTTAACGTCAAACTAGTAGCACATCCCCTATCCCCTGAAAAACGGCTATGTAATAGTCTTTCCTGCGAACCCCCCCCCCCCCCCAAAAAAAAAGGACAACAACAAACCAAAAGGAAAAAAGCACCCCAAAACAAAAACAAATAATAAACCTACGGTGGCTGTAAGCGGACATGTGTAAAAAAAATTAAATCGTGGCCACAGTACTTTTCCACAGTTTAGCTAAATCGTGGCCACAGTTTACTAAACAGAAGGCACAGTTTAGTAAATCGTTCCCACAGTTTATTAAATCGTGGCCACTGTTTGGCTAAATCGTGGCCACAGTTTACTATACTGTGCGCACAGTTTATCAAATCGTTGCCACAGTTTAATAAATCGTGACCAAAGTTTACTAAACTGTGCGCACAGTTTATTAAATCGTTCCCACAGTTTATTAAATCGTGGCCACAGTTTAGCTAAATCGTGGCCACAGTTTACTTCCTCTTCAAATCAGCAGCAGGTGCATGCGGAATTCACTATCCCTTTCTGAGCATGTGTAAGAGGTGGAATCCCTGTTTTAGTGGACTAAAATAATTTCGATAAATCTGGGTCGGATGCCTTTCTCTCTTCAAAAATCGTTAATGAAATTTTCAGAAGATATATTCTGAAGAAGTAGTAATTGCATACGAAAGTTTTACTTCTAGAACAGTCGAAAGTCCGTTGAATAAAACCTGGATCCATATGTATATCGACTGAATTTAATTATTGAGTTTTTAGCTCTGATCCGTAATCCAAGATGGCCGCCATTGGCTCCGATTGGTCGACGCATTTTCGACTTCTTCTCCAGAACCGCTGCACAGAATTTCACCAAACTTCATAGGAAGTAAGTACTCAAGGTCCTCTACCAAATTTTTGTTTGTCGTGCCCATCCGTACTCCAAGATGGCTGTCATTGGCTTTGATTGGTTGACACATTTTCGACTTCTTCTCCAGAACCGCTGCACAGAATTTCACCAAACCTCATAGAAAGTAAGTACCCAAGGTCCTCTACAAAGTTTGTTTTTTCGTGCCAATCCGTAATCCAAGATAGCCGCCATTGGCTCTGATTGGTTGACACATTTTCGACTTCTTCTCCAGAAGCGCTGCACAGAATTTCACCAAACCTCATAGGAAGTAACTACTCGAGGTCCTCTACAAAGTTTGTGTTTTTCGTGCCGACCCGTAATCCAAGATGGTCGCCATTGGCTCTGATTGGTTGACGCATTTTCGACTTCTTCTCCAGAAAGGCTACACAGAATTTTACCAAATTTCATAGGAAGTAAGTACTCTAGGTCTTCTACCAAATTTGTGTTTGTCGTGCCCATCCGTGATCCAAGATGGCTGCCATTGGCTCTGATTGGTTGACACATTTTCGACTTCTTCTCCAGAACGGCTGCACAGAATTTCACCAAACGGCAAACCTCATACAAAGTAAGTACTCTAAGTCCTCTACCAAGTTTGTGTTTTTCGTGCCCATCCGTTATCCAAGATGGTCGCCATTGGCTCTGATTGGTTGTCGCATTTTCGACTTCTTCTCCAGCAGCTCTGCACAGAATTTCACCAAACGTCATAAGAAGTAAGTACTCTAGGTCCTCTACAAAGTTTGAGTTTTTCGTGCCGATCCGTAATCCAAGATGGCCGCCATTAGCTCTGATTGGTTGACGCATTTTCGACTTCTCCAGAACCGCTGCACAGAATTTCACCAAACTTCATAGGAAGTAAATACTCAAGGTCTTCTACCAAGTTTGTGTTTTTCGTGCCGATCCGTAATCCAAGATGGCTGCCATTGGCTCTGATTGGTTGACACATTTTTTACTTCTTCTCCAGAACCGCTGCACAGAATTTCACCAAACGTCATAAGAAGTAAGTACTCTAGGTCCTCTACCGAGTTTGTGTTTTTCGTGCCGTTCTGCAATCCAAGATGGGCGCCATTGGCTCTGATTGGTTGACACATTTTGGACTTCTTCTCCAGAACCACTTCACAAAATATCACCAAACCTTATAGAAAGTCTTGTAGAAAAAAAGCAAAATTTTCTACTGAAATGAGCTGTCATTTTATTGTAAATAAGCGATTTTTTTCTCAGGTGAGCGATATAGGCCCATTAGGGCCTTTTGTTTAAACATCTAACAACGTCCATTGTGTTGACAACGTCTACGCGTTTTTCTAAGAAAAATAGAGAATTGCCCATCACCATTTACACAACGTTTGGCACTTATGTAGATAGGGTCAGCAAATCACGCGACAGAAACAATGAACGCGAATGTGGTGATGAGTATAATCCAATGAAAACATGTTTCAACAAACTTTATACATACACAGAGCAATAAACGCATACCAATTATATTTAAGAAGAGATAAGGATGATTAGTAATACTGCTATAAATAATTTGACTACCTACAATGAACGTTTTAAAGTTTTACGGCGTGGACGATCCGGGTTCGATTCCCGGATTGCGCCATTATGTTTAAGAGGCTGGTCACCTCCTGCTTCCATGTCGCTATATAACTGAAAAATTGTTGAAAGCGACGTAAACACCAATCAACCAACTTTATTGTTTAAACAGACAAATTCCGATGTAACAAATAAATTTGTTTAGAAGACATCTTGATGACTCGATCACACTCCCTCTCTTTCTCTATCACATTTCATTATTAATATCCCTTTTCACTTGAAGTACAGTAGTAAGGTATCTGTGAAGTGTGCGTTTAACTTTATTTTGTAACAATTCATGGAAATGGATGCAAATAAAGTAAAAAGAAAAGACATGTGAGAATGATGAATGATACTTTAAAGGTACTGATTATGAAAATTTGAATCACCTAATATTTGAATTTTCAATATTATACACTCTCCCCATATTTGATTCCATATGAACATTTACATTATAATTTAGTTCAAAGTGAGTAACTTTATCTGCAATGTTTATACTTAAGCCATCTTTTAATTTCTGAATTTACTTGGGGTTGGTAAATACAAAAATTTAAACATGACACTTATCTTTAATTATAAAATGTTTTCGATATTTCAAGTCCTGCATGGATACTGTAAACCACTGAATTTCTGGCAAATATACACATTGACCAAAATCTTTATCCTGTACGGAAGCGTATTGCTGCCAAAGTGAAAAATTTTTTTGGATGCTAAGTGCTAAGTCGTACGTACGACATACTAAGTCGTACGTACGACATACTAAGTCATACGGACGAGATAATAAGTCGTACATACGACATACTAAGTCGTGCGTACGAGATACTAAGTCGTAGGTACGAGATACTAAGTCGTACGTACGACATACTAAGTCGTACGTACGACATACTAAGTCGTACTTACGACATATGCCCTAAGTACCAGGGGCGTGGGGGGACCTGGGGATGAAACCTTGGGAGCTCGTATAATTTCTTAAATCGTTAAAGGTAAATCGTGGCCAACAATGAATAATATTTTGCCAATTGTATACCTATACTTTTAATTTTCTTTTCTAACAAATGTAACGGAGAGACTGAGGTATATCAGACACAACCGATGTACATGGTGTAAAATACACCACGTTCCTACTAGCCGTCCACATCATTTTCGCTAAAGAAGAAGAAGAAGAAGAAGAATGGGATTGAAGTAGTCATACACTGTCTTGGGTATAACTCGACCTGGTGTTTCGTACTTAACGTGACTGATGAAATACACGCAATATATGTATATGTTATATACGTAAAAGAAGATGAAGGAATTTGCTCTTGTCTTTGTTATTTTAAACCTCCACAACTATAATCTGAACTTCCAATTTAAATTTATGATATCAGATGCTTGCTTTGGTCTACAGATGAGTATGACTGAGTATGACTTATTATCTCGTACGTACGACTTAGTATGTCGTACGTACGACTTATTATCTCGTACGTACGACTTAGTATGTCGTACGTACGACTTATTATCTCGTACGTACGACTTAGTATGTCGTACGTACGACTTAGTATGTTGTACGTACGACTTATTATCTCGTACGTACGACTTAGTATGTCGTACGTGCGACTTAGTATGTCGTACGTACGACTTAGTATCTCGTACGTACGACTTAGTATGTCGTACATACGACTTAGTATGCCGTACGTACGACTTAGTATCTCGTACGTACGACTTAGTATCTCGTACGTACGACTTATTATCTCGTACGTACGACTTAGTATGTCGTACTACGACTTAGTATGTCGTACGTACGACTTATTATCTCGTACGCACCACTTAGTATGCCGTACGTACGACTTAGTATTTCGTACGTACGACTTCTTATCTCGTACGTACGACTTATTATCTCGTACCTACGACTTAGTATGTCGTACGTACGACTTATTATCTCGTACGTACGATTTATTATCTCGTACGTACGACTTAGTATGTCGTACGTACGACTTAGCATAAAAAAATTTCACTTTGGCAGCAATACGCTTCCGTAGTATTTGGATAAAAAGTAGAAAATATTTTTAAAGTTAGTTATTGGAACACAATAAAACATTAAAAGAAAATGATGGCGCCTTATAAATTAATATTTAGGTATGACTCTCTTATCTTTGCCTATGTTAGTAACTAATATGAAATCCCACTGAATGTTTGTTATCAGTTTTCTTAAACATATACGTAAAGTTATTGAAATGCAGCGTATTTATTAAACTTTCTTGTAAAATGCAGAGAAATTTTATGAACAATAACTTTTAAGAACAATATATTAAAATGAATACTAGTGATACGAGAGTTATCTTCCTTACCATTAATGTTGAATTACCTGACAGATATCCCAACGTTTTATAATATACTGGATGATTAATACATAATAATGTCGCAGAAAAATGAAACTAATGCCAAATAAATGGTAAACAAAGAACGAATACGACAACTGAAAATGATTACACCAAAGCCTGAATTGTAAATGTAATGTATGAAAACAAAAAAGATGTCGGTTAAGAAGTGTAGAATTTGTGTCGTTTTCATCAGATTTTTCAGTTAGGTCGATATATGGAACAGGAGGTAACCTCGTTAACAAAGTGGCTGAACATTTTAAAAAAGAGACAGAATGTCTGAACCAAGATAAAAACGCCCTGAATCACGTACACTCGTGTAAATCATGCTAAATGCAATAATAATTTCAGAGATAGTTCGTTTGAAATTTGATTTTACAAACAGCTGTCTGTATTGATTTGAAAAACCCCAGCCTATAGGATACGCTGATTCAATGACAAGAACGATACAAAATCTTAACAGAGACAAGGAGTATCTTTTATCAATGATACACATCCATATGTGACCATTTATGACCCACCTAGCAAGCAACCCGAATGTCTTGAATTTTACAACTTTGAACTTTGGTAGAAGAATAAGCTAAACAAAAACGCACGCATGCATATTTATATATTATATATTATCACAAATATGTGTGCTTTCTATTTCATCATTATGAAATGAATAAATTATGTTCCCTTTGTCCCACAAAAGCTGAAGGCTAAATGTGAAGGCAACTGCCCTTGTAATTTTCAGGTACTAGTTTAGAATGCTTCATTGTTAAAGCACGACGAATTTTGGATAAAGACCAATAGCAATGTATTTAATATGAGTAGCCCAGATTTCAAATCTCTAAGCCCTTTCTACAATCTTGAAGATGTTAGCTGGTGTGGCCAGTTTTGATATCAAATTGAGGCATAGAATACTGTTATAATTCACGCAAACGTTCTGCATTAACGTTCACGAATTGTGGTAAAAATGACATAAGATGCTGGTTATACAGGATCGAGATGAGTAAATGGTTTTTATTGCATAGCAATCAGGAAATAATCGAGGCAAACATAGAAACATAGGCGCCAAACGATAAACAAGTTTTTTTTTTTACATGGTAAAACTATTGTGTATTATATGATATATATGTACTTACAAATGGACAAAATCCTCTGATCTGCATTAGTTTAGCATTGTTTTGGTATCAAAACGTCATTGTTAATGTGTGAACATGATCTCTATGGCCCCCTTTATTTTGTTTTGATATTCCAGGGAATGATCGCGGCCCGTTGAATACAGAATATGAGTGCGTGATTTTGAGCAACATTGATATAATTGAAATATTTCTGAAATCGGAACTGATATCGACATTGGAAAACTAAATGAAACAAAAATATAATGAGTTAATACTACATAAAATATTACACATATGATTGTGGTTTCAAAATTCACGTATTTCAGCCGCCTCACGTTGGCCTGTAAATGCCACTTAAGATAATACTGAGTACTTTTGAATGACAAAAGGATGAAGGATGAAAAGGATGTAAAGACCAATTGTAAATAATTCTCTTCCATATAATACACTACACTTGAATGATAGTAAGACATGAATCATCAGGTAAAATCTTTCTATTTTCTACTCTTTCTGTCCATATGCCTTTTAATGTTAATCTAACGACAATGCTGACAACCTTTTTCATTTGGCTGTATTTCACATCTATCACAAAGCATGATAATAGTTAAGAAGCAAAACCCATTGTCAGTATTTATTGTACATGATCGACTAATGAACTTTACATCAAGATTCTATTAAATGTTTATAAATAATATGATCACTCGGCAGATTGTGATGCCCACATTAGTTCATATAGAGGTTAAAAGAGGTAATCAGTTAGTTTTCTGTCATGGCGTTCACTTGACCAAGATAAAATACGCAATCAATAAGATAATGTTTTGATTAATACTTTTCGTGTCTTCTTTCTTTCTTCATCGTCGCTTCGATTTATATATTTTTTTTTCCAAAGTTGTAATAGATTTGTTTATTATTGTAAGGAGCCAACCAGTTGATGATGTGCTAGGTTGGACGTCGTGTTTAAGCCCCAAAGAACATTCGCCGATGTCCTGTCCGAGTCGGCTGAGATCAGTTACGCTATTGTTAATGTAGACGTAGGTACATACCATATCCTGCCATTGGTGGGTCGGTTCTGTAGGTCGAACGTTTTGTGCAATGCTTCAGGTATATGCCGTTACTGTATGGTGATTCTATGACGTCAAGCAAAAATCAACTTGTGACAGGTGTTTGATCTAAGATGCAGATTTCATCCTTTTTCATATACATATATACTGATAAGATATTTGTGGAAAATAGTCAAACCGCCTGGCTAAAATCCAGTGTTCTCCCACAAACCTGAGTTCGATCCCAGGAAAATTGGCTGCCATCATGGAGGTGAAATCATCAGGTGATTTATATATTCATTTTGTCATGCAGAAAGAGATACACAGATACAATGTTAGGCATTTGTTTACGACCGTTTTCGCCCATTATCATTATCGATTTCTGTGAGTCACTTTCCAAACAATCTATTTCTGTAACGCTTTGGTATTTAACGTCATTTGAATATTGCATGTATACCACATGTATAATTTCATTTGCTCAAAGTATTAGACAACGACAGAGAATAGAATAAAAGATAGAGCAAAATATAGTTTAGTGACACATGCCACGACCAAACATTCCTACATTAACGCTTAGAATCTACATTTGATTAAACCATACTTATTTGAAGTCAATCAATATGTTTATATGCAAGTCCAACAGTCATATATTTCTCTAAGTCCTCGACATTTACAAAATTCTTAATAAAACTAAACTCTGTTTCACCCATGTTGTATACCTATCAACGTTAGACACACATAATTATATATATCGAGACTCTGGAATCCGGATAGGGCCATATTTACACCTTCACATTGTAAAATTGGATAACTGAAACGCGATGATGTGATGGCGATGGTGCGATGACGATGGTGCGATAATGCGATGACGAGGAAGCAATGGAGCACTATCGCGTCATCGACATCGCATTATCGCATCATCGCCTTTTTATAATTTATTAGTTTTGCAATACATGAACTTCATATTACCACTGCGAGTATTTACAGTATTTTCAAATTTACATAATTTTATATCAAATACATAACATACATTTGTAAATATTCTTAATTACATTTTACATCTTTACCAGGTAGAGTGTGCTTTTCACCTCTTCTGTTGTATATGTATACATGTATGTTATATGGAGCCATGATTTGAATTTATTTTGAAGCACATCAGATAGATCTTTTGTGTGGTATGAGCAAGATTGTCTTAAAATTGATATACATAAACATTTATATGTGTGCTTTGAAGAGTTGTAAGTTAGAAGTGGGAAAATAGATGGCGTTCAGATTCCAGATCCAGATCCAGAATCCAGAATCCAGATTTCTAGTACAATCAGTTGGAGCACTGACTGATTCAATCCAGGTTTTTATCTGCAAAGTAGCTGCAATGAAATGTGTAAAGATCATCTATGCAAAGACTCAGAATGTCAAAAGGCCTTTTTAGAAAGGTAGCTTTTATACACAGAATTATTTGAAAGAAAATACATGTATACCACTTTTACAAAGTAGGAATTTAAAAAGTGGCCCATGAAAGTATGTGGCCTCTTCATACATATCATACATCATGCAAGAACACTGACATAGCTTGTCAAATTTATCTCCTGGGACACTGTTTTTCTTTAATTAGCTTAAACGGTACTGTCATTTTGTTTTACACAAGAATCGGATATCATGTGATTCGTACATGACATAAAGCAGTTAATTTATTCTGCCTTATTAATTTGGAGCTCTATTAAATATACAACGCAAAAGAAATTTGGGGTTTGGGGTGTTACGGTTTATAGGAATTGCCCTATCCATTTCTCTGTCTGCCTATCTGTTCAAGTGTTTAAATCGCGTGTGCACGTTGTAATGTTTTAGTCCCCTACTGTCAAAGCCGTCTGTCTGTGTGTCTGTCAGTCCTTTACAAGCATGTTGCGCCCTATAATTCGGCCATCTATCAACAGACTTTCATTAAACTTTGCACAGATGTTCCTATAACCCATAATGCTCCATCGCGTCATCGTCATCGCATTATTGCGTCATTACCGCCATTGCAATATCGCACCATCGCCTTTCAGTTATCCATTTTTACAATGCGCTGGTGTGAATATGGCCCTATCTGGATTCCTTACGAGACCGACATATTCAATGTTTGTTACAGATCAGAGAAGTAAAATATAAGATTGGAATTCATGGACAGTCAAGTACACTTGGAGAGAGAAAGAGGCAAAAAAAAAAAAAAAAAAAAAAAAAAGAAATAAAAAAGAAAAGAAAAGAAAAAAGAAAACGAATAAGGAAACAGCCATGAGATCAGGCGCCAGACGAGCGATAACATAATCATCATCCTATTGACCACATGGAGTTATATGTTCAGCGTTCTTATCTTAGCCATACTATGAAATAGTGAAAATAGTGATAAATGCTTTTAAAAATGCATGCACAATACTACAGCAATGTAGAAAGGCCACTAAGAATTTATAAAGTTGTACAAACGAGATACTAAGTCATACAAACGAGATACTAAGTCGTACAAACGAGATACTAAGTCGTACAAACGAGAAACTAAGTCGTACAAACGAGATACTAAGTCGTACAAACGAGATACTAAGTAATACAAACGAGAAACTAAGACGTACAAACGAGATACTAAGTCGTACAAACGAGATACTAAGATGTAAAAACGAGATACCAAGTCGTTCAAACGACTTACTAATAGACAAAAGTAATTGCGTGTAAGAAAGATATAATGTATATATTAACTATTGCGTTTAGCACCATGTCTCAGAGATTTATTTTACAATGAGATAACTTTTGTTGCGCAAGTGATATGTCTCCCTTTCGATAACTATCAAAAGAAAAGTAAAACAGCTCGCTAGATTCTTTTTTACGTTCACTGTTGTTTCTGTTCTGTCTTTATTGATATTATTATAGTAAGTGAAAACTAACACTCTAGGAACAATACGTATAATTAACGTAGAATCTCAGTACATTTCAGGATACACGATTATATTAGAAATATATATCAGTTTTAATTTATTTTTAGTTTATTATTATAGTTATCATTATTATTTGTTAGTTAAGATATTAATGTGTTATTCTTCCCCATATACATATACGATATACATGTATATACATAGTGTTGAACATGTTTGCATTTGGTAAGCTCTGTTTAACATTACATGTATAATATTTAACATCATATTCACAGTGCCATCACTAAGAATTCTTCAACCTCTGAATTGGCATACCTCGGCAGATTCCGAAACCCTTCTTCAAACCCGAGAATGTGTCGCTTCAAAATGTGTTGCACGTGTTTGTGTTTTGTGGACGTTACTTTAACAAAGCAATGGGTTTTTTTCATTTTGGTTTGATTTTGTTTAGTTTTGGGTTCTCTTTTTTTTTTGGGGGGGGGGGATGTTTTTTTTAAATCTTTTTCTTGCTTTTTTAAATTGAAGGTAAAGTAAGCATATTCGATGTTTGATCACCGGTTGGTGAAATAGACAGAAACTTTCATGTTATTTTACTTCTATATACCCGCTTTCTGTTTCCCGGATAGAACTCTCGTTGGAACGCCTTGCCTTTTGTCAACAGTGTTGATGAAAAAGTTTCCAATTAGTGTTGGATTACCGCTGGTTCGATACGCCTCCAGCCACCAAATTACGTGCCTGGAAAAGCCGTGTATCTATCCATTAATACATAGTCCATACGGATTCAGCTTGTCATAGCAGTCCATGTGCCACATGAAATTGAGTCCTGGGTTCGAACACCTCCTTCTCTTCAAACGTCACCTGCGTCTATTGTTCACTCCAATTGGATCTATCACGTGTAACAACTGTCTAACTGTTTCTTGGGTAATCACATATCCATTCTGAATGCATTTAAAGGGCATAAACTTATTTTGTATGACTTAGTATTTCGTTTGTACGGCTTAGTATCCTCATATCACTAAACAATTATCATGTCAAATACATGGTTAACGCATCACATGCTTACCTACTTCAGTGACAGGGTGTTAAAATCTTATGTCTTGTCTTGTGCCGTAAATTGCTTGAGTTGTCATGCTTAATTGCACTTCAACTTCAGTTACCACAAAGATTGATAATAGATATCTCAATATCCTTCTAGTATCGATCATGTCAGAATAAATGTTGATTTTGAAAGTGCATCAATTAGAACATTATCATGATAATGATAAAATTGAGACTTTAAATCGTAAAAGACAATTATCGCAGTCGAATTTCATTTAGAGAGCAACTTTTATGTCTTGGTTGTTTGTCCGATAAATGGGGTATGTGCATAAATTTCTTACCCCGTTAAGCAGTATTGATTTTAAACTATTAATTGGGAAAGAGCATTGCAATGTTTTGAATACATGAAACATGCACCATTTAAACTTAATGTTAAAATTCACTAATTGACGAAACCTGCACATTTTTGTTGATATTTACTCTAATTGACTTACCCAAGTCTATATAACGACTGCATTACAAACAACTATTGTTGTGATATCTTTTTAGGTTTTATTCGCCAATTTTGGCATGAATCTTGATATCCATTCCTTCATTACATGCCGCAGTTATAAAGCCTCATAGGTCTGAAATCTAAATGACACAATCAGCTTCATCCAAACAAAGCAAAACAGAATCGATTGGGGAGGGGGGGGGGGGGTTAAAGAAACTGCAAACGTCACAATAAGTTTTGATTTCACAGTAATCCCATTGTAGATTTCCGTGGCGTTGATCTTTGTGACCTCCGTTGCTTAATTCTGAAAAGAAAATTCATCATTAGACGCTAAACAAATCTTTGAGGAAGTGTAATTACTGGACAAAATGTACATTAATAAGAATTTGATTCTTATTTCTGATATGCATCTAAGATATGTGTCTTTATGTGGCAATGCCACTTTCTACACAGTGTTTGTTCACAATCATGTATATATACAGTGCTGAGTTGTATTTGTTTTGTCTGTATTTAGGGGTGTGACTAGCCAAACAGGAGACGCTCACTCCTCCCGGGCAACTGGTCTCGCCTCTGAATTTCCGGGGTCCGTGAATGTCCACTGTGGTACATTGTTGTTAGTGCCATAGTCATGTGACGCAAGTTACTTTCGTATTTTACATTAGAATCAAGATAGTATCCTTGTGGTATGCTTGTTTGCTATCACACGAAAATCAAATCTTAAGGCAGCTGGCAAGTCGGTTGAACCTTGATGTACGTATATAAATACAGATTCACCGTACCTTGCATACTGGTTATAATGGGATAATTTTCTAAATGATTCAAATCAATATATCGTAGTCCTGCAGTTAACAGAAATTATATCCAATCGTTTTCCTTTCTTCCTTGATTAAAAGACGAAAAAAAAATTAGAAACAATTAATATCACTGCAAACAATATTTGAAATAAACCTTAATTCAAAAGCAAACTATTCTAGGTGGGTATAGCTAGCAAAGCAAGAAACGCTTCCGAGCACCTGGGTCCGGTGCCATAAACTGAGAAAATACTTAAGTAATATTTTCAAAGTCGTCTTTTTAAAAATTTTATAAATAACAAGTATTTTTATTTTACTAAATTTTATTTTATTCATTTATAAATTAAAGCCATTACACAACAATTTATTTGAACGTTTGACTATGGAATATTTGAAAATAAAATAATTGACAGAAGTATTTATTTCATCTTATTGTTGTGAATTTATGGTCCTGAACCTTGGTCTCCCCTCTCTTTTTCTGAGAACCATTAATGCCCACTATAGTGCACCGGTGTGACTGCACACAACTCTTAACACAATGGAAGAAAAGAAATGAATTAACTACAAAGGAATGTCTTTCTTAACCTTAAATAAGTAAAATATTCATATGTTTGTGAAAATGTGTCTTAAGAGTTTCTAGATTTATATATGACTACAATGACAAAATATTTGATAATACTGTTGTGAAACATGCATCCGACGAGTGTGTAAGTAAAAAAGAAGTTTGCTCAACAAAACCATCATTTGGTTAGCGTAAGATTTTATACAGATAGGAGGGGCTAAAAAGGATGAAATGCCCTCAAACTTTCCAAGTCAGCAGCATTTCAGCTTTTACATCACATTTCGACGACACAAAGATCAGGGTCCGGCGCCATAAACCGAGAATATACTTAAGTCAAAATTTCATATTGTTCTGTTCATCAATGAAATAATAACTGGGATTTGGATTTTATTTAATTTTATTCTGTTAAAAAATAGAATTAAATCACTCTGCATGAGAATCTATTTGAACGCTTGACAATGAAGTCAAACTAAAAAAAGTGGCGATATATTATTTTTAAATACTGAGACGCTTTTGATATGCAACTTGATTAAAATGTATAACCCGTTTATGTAACCCGTAATGTATCTTTATTCACGAGAGGTTGACTCAGAATTTATTACATTTAAAAGGATTTCGAGGAAAACAGAAGGAACATCCGAGTCAGCTGTATGAGAAAAATGCACATGATCCAGAAGACCATAGAGATTGAGCACATAGAAGACATCACATGATCGTGTAGACCTTAGAGATTGAGCACATACAAGACATCACATGATCGTGTAGACCATAGAGATTGAGGACATAGAAGACATCACATGATCGTGTAGACCATAGAGATTGAGCACATACAAGACATCACATGATCGTGTAGACCAGAGAGATTGAGCACATACAAGACATCACATGATCGTGTAGACCAGAGAGATTGAGCACATACAAGACATCACATGATCGTGTAGACCATAGAGATTGAGCACACAGAAGACATCACATGATCGTATAGACCATAGAGATTGAGCACATAGAAGACATCACATGATCGTGTAGACCATAGAGATTGAGTACATAGAAGACATCACATGATCGTGTAGACCAGAGAGATTGAGCACATAGAAGACATCACATGATCGTGTAGACCATAGAGATTGAGCACATACAAGACATCACATGATCGTGTAGACCATAGAGATTGAGCACATAGAAGACATCACATGATCGTGTAGACCATAGAGATTGAGCACATACAAGACATCACATGATCGTGTAGACCATAGAGATTGAGCACATACAAGACATCACATGATCGTGTAGACCATAGAGATTGAGCACATACAAGACATCACATGATCGTGTAGACCATAGAGATTGAGCACATACAAGACATCACATGATCGTGTAGACCAGAGAGATTGAGCACATACAAGACATCACATGATCGTGTAGACCATAGAGATTGAGCACACAGAAGACATCACATGATCGTATAGACCATAGAGATTGAGCACATAGAAGACATCACATGATCGTGTAGACCATAGAGATTGAGTACCTAGAAGACATCACATGATCGTGTAGACCAGAGAGATTGAGCACATACAAGACATCACATGATCGTGTAGACCATAGAGATTGAGCACATACAAGACATCACATGATCGTGTAGACCATAGAGATTGAGCACATACAAGACATCACATGATCGTGTAGACCATAGAGATTGAGCACATACAAGACATCACATGATCGTGTAGACCATAGAGATTGAGCACATACAAGACATCATATGATCGTGTAGACCATAGAGATTGAGCACATACAAGACATCACATGATCGTGTAGACTATAGAGATTGAGCACATACAAGACATCACATGATCGTGTAGACCATAGAGATTGAGCACATACAAGACATCACATGATCGTTTTGACCATAGAGATTGAGCACATACAAGACATCACATGATCGTGTAGACCAGAGAGATTGAGCACATACAAGACATCACATGATCGTGTAGACCATAGAGATTGAGCACATACAAGACATCACATGATCGTGTAGACCATAGAGATTGAGTACATACAAGACATCACATGATCGTGTAGACCATAGAGATTGAGCACATAGAAGACATCACATGATCGTGTAGACCATAGAGATTGAGCACATACAAGACATCACATGATCGTGTAGACCATAGAGATTGAGCACATAGAAGACATCACATGATCGTGTAGACCATAGAGATTGAGCACATACAAGACATCACATGATCGTGTAGACCATAGAGATTGAGCACATAGAAGACATCACATGATCGTGTAGACCATAGAGATTGAGCACATACAAGACATCACATGATCGTGTAGACCATAGAGATTGAGCACATACAAGACATCACATGATCGTGTAGACCATAGAGATTGAGCACATAGAAGACATCACATGATCGTGTAGACCATAGAGATTGAGCACATACAAGACATCACATGATCGTGTAGACCATAGAGATTGAGCACATACAAGACATCACATGATCGTGTAGACCATAGAGATTGAGCACATAGAAGACATCACATGATCGTGTAGACCATAGAGATTGAGCACATAGAAGACATCACATGATCGTGTAGACCATAGAGATTGAGCACATACAAGACATCACATGATCGTGTAGACCATAGAGATTGAGCACATAGAAGACATCACATGATCGTGTAGACCATAGAGATTGAGCACATACAAGACATCACATGATCGTGTAGACCATAGAGATTGAGCACATACAAGACATCACATGATCGTGTAGACCATAGAGATTGAGCACATACAAGACATCACATGATCGTGTAGACCATAGAGATTGAGCACATAGAAGACATCACATGATCGTGTAGACCATAGAGATTGAGCACATACAAGACATCACATGATCGTGTAGACCATAGAGATTGAGCACATAGAAGACATCACATGATCGTGTAGACCATAGAGATTGAGCACATAGAAGACATCACATGATCGTGTAGACCATAGAGATTGAGCACATACAAGACATCACATGATCGTGTAGACCATAGAGATTGAGCACATACAAGACATCACATGATCGTGTAGACCATAGAGATTGAGCACATAGAAGACATCACATGATCGTGTAGACCATAGAGATTGAGCACATAGAAGACATCACATGATCGTGTAGACCATAGAGATTGAGCACATACAAGACATCACATGATCGTGTAGACCATAGAGATTGAGCACATAGAAGACATCACATGATCGTGTAGACCATAGAGATTGAGCACATACAAGACATCACATGATCGTGTAGACCATAGAGATTGAGCACATAGAAGACATCACATGATCGTGTAGACCAGAGAGATTGAGCACATACAAGACATCACATGATCGTGTAGACCATAGAGATTGAGCACATAGAAGACATCACATGATCGTGTAGACCATAGAGATTGAGCACATACAAGACATCACATGATCGTGTAGACCATAGAGATTGAGTACATACAAGACATCACATGATCGTGTTGACCATAGAGATTGAGCACATAGAAGACATCACATGATCGTGTAGACCATAGAGATTGAGCACATAGAAGACATCACATGATCGTGTAGACCATAGTGATTGAGCACATACAAGACATCACTTGATCGTGTAGACCATAGAGATTGAGCACATACAAGACATCACATGATCGTGTTGACCATAGAGATTGAGCACATACAAGACATCACATGATCGTGTAGACCATAGAGATTGAGCACATAGAAGACATCACATGATCGTGTAGACCATAGAGATTGAGCACATAGAAGACATCACATGATCGTGTTGACCATAGAGATTGAGGACATAGAAGACATCACATGATCGTGTAGACCATAGAGATTGAGCACATAGAAGACATCACATGATCGTGTAGACCAGAGAGATTGAGCACATAGAAGACATCACATGATCGTGTAGACCATAGAGATTGAGCACATACAAGACAGCACTTGATCGTGTAGACCATAGAGATTGAGCACATACACGACATCACATGATCGTGTAGACCATAGAGATTGAGCACATAGAAGACATCACATGATCGTGTAGACCATAGAGATTGAGCACATAGAAGACATCACATGAACGTGTAGACCATAGAGATTGAGGACATAGAAGACATCACATGATCGTGTAGACCATAGAGATTGAGCACATAGAAGACATCACATGATCGTGTAGACCATAGAGATTGAGTACATAGAAGACATCACATGATCGTGTAGACCATAGAGATTGAGCACATAGAAGACATCACATGATCGTGTAGACCATAGCGATTGAGCACATACAAGACATCACATGATCGTGTAGACCATAGAGATTGAGCACATAGAAGACATCACATGATCGTGTAGACCATAGAGATTGAGCACATACAAGACATCACATGATCGTGTAGACCATAGAGATTGAGCACATAGAAGACATCACATGATCGTGTAGACCATAGAGATTGAGCACATAGAAGACATCACATGATCGTGTAGACCATAGAGATTGAGCACATAGAAGACATCACATGATCGTGTAGACCATAGAGATTGAGCACATAGAAGACTTCACATGAAAGTGACAATCGTCACTCGACCTTCCTTTCCGCTCTACCTTCCTTTTCCCACGCCACAAAAGAGAACAAATAAACACACATTTATTATTTCTCTAATAAGTAATCATAATCGGACTCGAAAGATTTAGAGAGCAATTTGTAGTGAGTTTTGTACCGAAATTCGAAACGTTGGTACAGATTCTAGAAAATCGAACCAATTGAGAAATATATTTATCATATAATAGGAGTCTAGGAACGTCGCAATATAATCATGACAGTAAAATATTGTGTAATATATAATTTTGAAATAATCTTTTATATAATCAAACAACAAATGCTTGATACCATAGTTATTAGTGGGGGATTCCCTGATTATAATCACACTTCTTACATAGGCGTTATGTGAGATTTATTCATCGCCTGCTGTTGGGTGTTGCGGTTGGGTGCATGTAGATGTAATAGAGCTAATTTGTGGAAATTATTTAAACGATGCGGCAAGTAAATGGTTACCTCAATAATATATTAGTTGCACGTTTGATAATAAAACCCTTTAATGAGTTGTATATATAAAACTTAAACTGGCACTATTATAGATGAATAAAATCATACAAGGCGTAAGTCGTGTGTGATCTTACTTATAATATATACATTATTAGAGGGTCCATATTTTCACTTAGAGAATGACCTATTTTGAGTGGAGGCCTACTTTTTACTGAATAGGAGCACTGTTCTTATCCAACTTTTCTCTCTTGGTATTCGTATTTCATATTATTAAAATTTAAGCCTTCTTTATTTGTTACTAATCATCATACGTCTCTTTGCGCATTTATATATAAAAGGAAATATCGTTACTCCTTACATATTAACCTGACGATGTTAAGGTGCTGACTTTTAATATTGTTTTTGTGGATACAAGAAATAAAGAACGAGGAAATACCGAAGGGTTCACCATATCTCGTAGTCTATGAGATAAAAGGACAATATGTATATAGTGTCATATTCAGACAAATGCGAACCCCACTTAAATCGAGGTGACACCAGATGCCCTGGAGGAGTAAGCTTAGCGTCCTTTGGTTGTATGCAACACCCGTTGCAAATTCCTGCAACAACTTAGCAATCGAAGAAGTACACACACACACACACACACACACACACACACACACACACACACACACACATATATATATATATATATATATATATATATATATATATATATATATATATATATATATATATATATATATATATATATATATATATATATATATATATATATATATATATATATATATATATATATATATATATATATATATATATATATATATATATATATATATATATATATACGAGCACATAAAGGAGACAAGAACTCTTAGTCCTACAATTATATTCCTGGCGTCGGAAATGCACGTGAACAAATGTCTGTATATATACATATTATGTCAAATCAAGTATAGTCAAAAAGTTAAGATGGTTAGTTTGTATGGTCAGGTCCTATTGTTGAAAGGTCGATCTCAAATTGTAAGCGACCCCTACATGTATATCGACCATCCAACTTCCTTAGTGACCATTTCAAACGTTTCTCAATACATCACCATACAAACTGACGCATGAACATGTACTTGATTGAAGACAACCTGTTAATGAAATTTACCATGCCATTTGTCAGAACGGAGTAAATATCGCAAATGCCGTGTAAACAAAACATTTATGACGTTATGTTCTACCCTCATCTCATTTTTGTTTTGCCTTTGTTGGTTACTGTCATGTAGTAAGGTTATACTTTTGCCTTTGTCGGTTACTGTCATGTAGTAAGGTTATACTTTTGCCTTTGTTGGATACTGTCATGTAGTATGGTTATACTTTTGCCTTTGTTGGATACTGTTATGTAGTATGGTTATACTTTTGCCTTTGTTGGATACTGTCATGTAGTATGGTTATACTTTTGCCTTTGTTGGATACTGTTATGTAGTATGGTTATACTTTTGCCTTTGTTGGTTACTGTCATGTAGTAAGGTTATACTTTTGCCTTTGTTGGATACTGTAATGTAGTATGGTTATACTTTTGCCTTTGTTGGTTACTGTCATGTAGTAAGGTTATACTTTTGCCTTTGTTGGATACTGTCATGTAGTATGGTTATACTTTTGCCTTTGTTGGATACTGTTATGTAGTATGGTTATACTTTTGCCTTTGTTGGATACTGTTATGTAGTATGGTTATACTTTTGCCTTTGTTGGATACTGTTATGTAGTATGGTTATACTTTTGCCTTTATTGGATACTGTTATGTAGTATGGTTATACTTTTGCCTTTGTTGGATACTGTTATGTAGTATGGTTATACTTTTGCCTTTGTTGGATACTGTTATGTAGTATGGTTATACTTTTGCCTTTGTTGGATACTGTTATGTAGTATGGTTATACTTTTGCCTTTGTTGGTTACTGTCATGTAGTAAGGTTATACTTTTGCCTTTGTTGGATACTGTCATGTAGTATGGTTATACTTTTGCCTTTGTTGGTTACTGTCATGTAGTAAGGTTATACTTTTGCCTTTGTTGGATACTATCATGTAGTAAGGTTATACTTTTGCCTTTGTTGGATACTATCATGTAGTAAGGTTATACTTTTGCCCTTGTTGGTTACTGTCATGTAGTAAGGTTATAAATTTGTCCTATAATCAACATTAATTGTTTCTAACACGGTATCATTTTCTGAATAAGTAGTTTTGCACGAAAGTTATTTCTGGCCAATGCAATGAGAATTACCATACACGTAAATATAACGTTACTTTATGAGTTCATGAATTTGATTTCCTTTAAAAAATATTCATGAGAAATGAGTATTCTCAGTCGTATATTAATTTAAATGTCAGTGAAATGTATTAATGTTTCGTAATTAAAATGTTAAATATACATTATTAAGAAAAACCAGTTCGTTTTTGATTTGAATGTAATTTCATCCGGAAATGTAATCTCAACTTTGTACGAAGGTCTGTTGTATTTGGCTACTAACTCTGTAAACGGGGTATAGAAAATACGGCGCGCATTGGCTAAATCAGTAACGTTTAAGGTAGTGAAGATAAAGCAGCATTACAATCAATGTGTTTATTACAAAAGCAGGTATTTATATAATGGGTGAAAACTGTAGTCTGGAGAACTCTACCAGTATGTATGTTGACACACCGGTGTTGAAGAACATCTTGCGTGACCACCTCATGACTTTGCAATTTTAAAATTAGTATTGATAAAAATTATCTTCCTACCATGTATAGGCTCCTCAAATTACACAAAAATCCATATAAATCAGGCTGTATATCTAATTCTAGTCACTGCTCGACTACTTTACTTTATAAACACATCACTTCTGCCCTTATAGCTATCAAAGATCATATCATAAAGTACTGCACTGTCGTTTTTTATAATAGTAGTATAAATTACTTTTGGTCGATTAAAAACTGGCAAAATCATAAACTGTATTTACGAAATTGTAAAGCTAGTCAAATTTCCACATTTGATTTTTCTACCTTCTATAGCTCACTGCCACATGATTTAATTAAAACTAAATTGTTGTCTCTGATACGCTTGTGTTTCAATAGAGAATCAAAAATGTACTTATGTACATCAGATAACTGTGGATTTTTTCAAACAAACAATATAACTCTTATAAATACAGGAGTTGTAACGAGTTATGTAACGCCATCACCTTTTTGATGGACAATACAATTTAACGGCAAAATTTATCAACAGGTGATTGGAACACCCATGGCCACTAACTATGCTCCTCTTATCGCAGATTTTATTTTTGTATTGTTATGAGAGGGATTTTATGCAATATATTTACAAATCTAGACGTTTTGACCTTATAGATATTTTTAATGACATCTTTAGGTATTTAGATGACATTTTGGTAATAGATAACCCCGGGTTTGAAAATTATATAGCTAGTATTTATCCATCTCAACTTCAACTGAATAAAGCCAATGTTTGTGATATAGAAACAGCGTTTTTGGATTTAAACATTACAGTTATTAATAACAATATTCATACCTACATATATGATATATGATACACGTGACGACTTTGAATTTCCTATCGTAAATTTCCCTTATTTGGACTCCCATCGTTTGGTATTATATTTCTCTATTGGGTAGGTTCGCTAGAGCTTGCAATAAAGTTTTAGATTTTCATGCTAAAATTTACAAAGAACTTCGAAACTGTTGAATCAGGGAAAAAGATACCATAAACTGGAAAAACTTTTGGAAAATTTTACAGATCATATTCAGTACTTATATCTAAATTCGGAAATATTGGCTTTCAGCGATTTTTGTCTAGCGGAATTCTCACCCTAATTCCTACGGTGATCTGGCTTACAAATTAAGGAGGGTCAGATATTTTTATAACTTTATTTTGTCCGGATTTAAAAAATGTCAAACGTCTTTTACATCGACAGTATGACCCTAAGATCATCGCTAAGGATATTGTTCTTGTCTTGGGCCCTTATATAGCCTTATACAGGCTTTTACTTTATAACAGGGCGGTTGGGACCCCACGACGGGCCATTTCCTAACCTTGTCAGAGGAGACATGTTCCCCTCTGACTGTTTGTCGGGACTCCTACTGATCAAGAGTCTGGGGTCTTATTCACAAAGAAACTTCAGTCTAACTCTGAGACCTAAAATACCATGTGTCATTATTCTAAGAATTTGTCAAAAGTTTGTCTGTGAATAGCTTGTTAGATATACTGTTTACAGAAACTTTTTATTAATTCTTGGAATTAAGACACATGCTACCATATAGGTCTCAATTCTTAGACTTAGACTTAAGTTTCTTTGTGAATAAGGCCCCTGAGTTCGCTTCCAAACCAGCAGAGCACAGTTACCTCATGTTGATATCGCTCTATATATTTTTTATATCATAATCTTACTCTACATTACTATTAGTGTTCATATATACTCGTTGATCCTTTTTCTTTATATGAAGAAAATTGATTTTATTTAATTATGAATTTTTAAATGTGTCTTTTGATTGTACTCAATTGTGGTGAGTGGAAAGATGGGCCCGAAAACCGATTAAACACACCAATTGAGTACCATTTGTTACTCAACTGATTGTCCTCAGTCGGTATTGCATCTGTTGTAAAATCAATAGTTTTGTAATTTCATGTACTTCATTACTTGTTATCAAATTTTATTGTACATCTCCTTGGTGACTTCTGCTCTACAGCTAAGTCAGATGTCTCCCTTTCCTTTATACAATTTCACGAATTGGTATTTAATCATTGAAAAATTGCGTTGAAATCAACAACATTATCCTCAAATCATCACAAGGTCTTGTATTGGGCCCTCTACTGCACTATACATATCCTCCTTGAGCTTTCACTTTAAGAAATGTGGACATTGGGATTCTATGACGGGCATTACCCGTACCTTTTGAATGGAGGACGGGTTCTGAAATCATCCCTTCTGAATCTTAGTCGGACCTACAAAGCACGCACCTCAGCTCGTCTTCAAAGCCTTTCATTATATTAATTTTGTTTATAAAACATTATTTAAGTGCCAATTCTTGTTCTCCGTGTGAAGGGTCATTTAAGGGTTTTTAATGTTTGTCCCTTTGGTTATCCTTTCTTCAGTGAGTTGGAAGAAGAGCCCTTAACCTTGTTCATCGCACCAGTTGAGTTACTGTTCCAATTTTATATGGGTGCGACCTAAGTCAGTGCCGCCACAATACTGTGCTGTCCTATATACATTTTATTCTACATTTTGCTGTGCATGTCCAAGGCCAATTTTGTCATGCTGCTTCAGATCTCTCTTTCTTAAAAGTCAGATATCTTGTTTTGTCTTTTAATGTTCTGGTATGATTTGGTCAAATGAATCAAAATTGTTGAGTCAGAATTTTTGACTTCTATAGAATGGCTTTCCAGGTGACTGTAATTGAACCTGTTGAAATTATATAACTCTCGTTGTCTAAGAATTTGATTATTATTTATATTGCTGCTCTCCCGGAAAAGAAGAAAATGTGTGGTGTAAAAATTGTCCCTTTTTCTCGACCAAGAAAGTTGAGGATGATGGCATATGAAAGGACTGAATTGATGTTAAGCATCTGAGTTTCAATCTGGGGTCTGACTCCTGGGGTAGGGAAAAAAGACAACGCAAAAAACCTTGTTGGTGTTGCCTTTCTGAATAAATGAAAGGTATATAACGTTACCAAATAATATGAAAGGACCGAACTTGAAGTTGTCCATCTGGGTTTTCAACTTTGATCTGACCCCTAGGGTACGTAATCATGTTAACAAGTGGGAATATACTGCATTATGTGGATAAAGAAAAGCAACTGAATGTAAAGAAAGACAGATTCCTCAAAAGGGTAATATTGTTTTTTCGGTGTCATTTGTCCAATGGCAATGCGTTGCTTCATATATTATGCAACCCATAGATTCAATGAAAATTTTTATCGTCATCTGTAAGTCAGGGAACCAAAGAAATGCCAATGACCCCCTGATTATTAACCGAGCATTTTCATTTCTGAACGACATCGGCACGATATAGAATAAGAGGAAAGACCTAGCTCTAGGTTCACGGGAGAAATAATAAGTAAAATTACAATAAAAATTTTCAAATCTTTTAAATGCCTCTCTAATATGTGGAGAACAACGTATAATTACCTATCAACATTTCAAGAATTCTATCAAATATCATTTTACCTTGTATGTGAATGTCCTCTTGGTACATTGCTATAAGTGCCATAATCATGTGACAACATTTACTTTCGTATTCTACTTGTACATTTATGTACGATTTAAACATTTGTTTATTGTATGATCGCTCAAATTTGTTAATGAATTTACAATATTCAGAATACATAAATGTTGTCTCATCTTACGAGACGTCACACATGTATGTGACCTAGCCGAACGAACGTTAACAAAAATGATATCTGTATAGATCTGTACACTTAAAGACAAAGTTTTATTTGTATCGACAGTTAGTAAACCATATAATAACTTTCAGATACAAAAAGTGAATGACGAAACGAATTAGAAAGAGATCCTAAAAAAATATGGATCTCAAGTACACAGAAGCCAAAGTCATCGTTCCCATATACCAGAGGAAGTATGCACTAGTTGTTATAAATATATATCATAATATTCCTGATTTTGATGCAGTTTTAAGACGATTAAATTGTGACAGTTGCCACTTGGTTGAAGTGGTTGACCAGTCTGCGCGCTCATATTCCCACATAACACAAAACCTTAAGTTATGCTCCACACAGAGAATGAAGATCAACAGAGAATACGGATCATCAAATTACCAAGTCGAGAAATTATAATTAAAAATAGACAAGAATAATATTAGGAATTACATTTTTAAATTTTAACTCTCTAAATCTCGTATATTACATAACCGTTGAAATTGGGACAAAAAAATTTCCTTAATATAAAATGGCTGAAAAGCAAGTTTTCTGAACTAAGAAAAAACTCAGAAGTGCTTTAGATTTTCAATTTTATAGTATCGATAAGTAGTTTTTGAACCTGGTGAAATGAAATTATCACAACCTCATCAGAGCAGTAAAGGAATTACACCTCGTATCCTCTTATTGGTATCCGGGACTCGTACATATCAGGACCTTGGCATGCTTTCAAATATGCAGAGCACTGTTGGATGATGTTGATATCACTTTATCTTTAAGATATTCAAATTGTATTCGATAATACCATGCGCGTCGATATTTAACTTGGAGGAAGATTATATATATTTGTAGAATTTTCAATGTGCGTTCTTTGATTGTATTGTGTTTTTGGTGAGTAAGCAAGTGGGCCCTAAAACCGGTAAACCACAGCAATTCAGTGAAAGTTGCCATCAATACTTAAGGTATTAATTTATAAGTAACCAAATTAATTCATAACAATTAGAGACACCTCTGAAATTCTGTTATATTCGTTACTACTCTTTTCTGTTATGAACGCATAATGATTTCAACTAACTGTCACGTAACGTAAACTTTAAATGAAAAAAAAAATTGATTATAAGCTTTTCATTGATCGATATTTAGTTATATGTATCATGTAAAGCCAAACGAATATGACACGTATAGAGCAAACCAATACGTACATTACCATTGTCAGGATTACTTATGTATTGAGGAGAGTCGTCATCGACATTATTGTTATAAAGTCTGAATATATGAGGAAAGACCAGTCACAAAATTTTGCATAAATTCAGTTGTTACAAACACAGGTCTAATTACAAAGAAGCAACATTAGAAATCCTTGAAATTGCAATGCTATAGATTCCTGAAATAATTCATCAGTAAATACAGTATGTAGATTGTTGATTGGATAAAAAAAACTTCATGATTTGAAGAGTCTGGAAGATATAAAAACCATAATCTTCTTCTAAAATAAGCACTTTGTTACCAAAATGTGTTGAATTTACAATATGCCGAAGCCGGCGTGGCCTAGTGGTATCGCCCTGCACTCCTGATTGGGAGGCCGAGGTTCGAGTCCCGCTCTGGCCATGCCGATGTTCTGTCTTTCGGATGAGACAGTAAAAACCGAGGCCCCGTGTCGTGGTATGCATGGCACGTTAAAGATCCCTCACTGCTTCAGGTGGGTCCGTTGCAAAGGTCAAAATCAGGCAGATGCCGTCACCATATACGTGAAATATTCGTGGTGTGATGTTAAACAAAAATCAATCAATTTTTCAACCAAAAAAAGAAAAAAAAGCTTAAGACATTTCGATAACAATATCAAAACAACCGCCTTTATATTACTGTTTCAGGAAAAATTAACTTTAGCATTAAAATACATTACGTTTTTCATGCTATGTATATTAAATGTCAAATGATAAAGCTGAGCTCTGACTATTTAAACATGGGTGACGTGATAAAAATTTTTGGGGAACGGAAATTGCCAGAAATAGATCTGGCAATCTTCGTTCCCAACTAAATTTAGAGACATGGTGACGTATGTATGGTCAATCAGCCGAGCCGAGTGACCCAAAATCCAAGAACATCGCTGTTATCGGGGGTGTATAAGGAAATCTCGGTGTGCATACACCGTGACAGTTAGATAATTGACTCGATAGAGCTAAAGATAAGAATTCGGTAATGAAAAAAAATGTTTGACGAATGAATTGATTAATCATACATAAGTCAAACGAATAAGGATAATAGTGTAAATATATAATAACGAAGAACAGAAAGTCAATTTAGTCATTATGTTCCATATTTGTAGAAAACATAAATCTATCGTTTACATTCCTATCGCCATATTCCAAATAAATTTAGATTTACTAGACATTTTTCATAGTAAATGTATTTCACTTAATCGAAGAAATGAAGGATTTTACGGGTTAATATGAGTAAATTTTTTACTTACATATTTTGTCTTTTATGGAATATGGAATATAATGGCTAAATTGACATTCTGTTCTTCGTTATTATATATTTACATTATTAGCCCTATTCGTTTGAATTATGTATGATTAATCAATTCATTCGTCAAACATTTTTTTTCATTACCGAATTCTTATCTTAGCTGATTACTCTATCGAGTCAACTATCTAACTGTCACGGTGTATGCACACCGAGATTTCCTTATATACCCCCGATAACAGCGATGTACATGGATTTTGGGTCACTCGGCTCGGCTGATTGACCATACATACGTCACCATGTCTCTAAATTTAGTTGGGAACGGAGATTGCCAGATCTATTTCTGGCAATTTCCGTTCCCCAAAATTTTTTATCACATCACCCATGTTTAAATAGTCAGAGTTCAGCTTTAATTTGCGACATTTAAATTGAAACATTATCAAATACGTATTAGATTATCCTTCTAGATTTACGAAGTATTCTATCATACTAAATTCCGGGTCTCTTCGACACAATTACCGAAGTGGTTTTAAGTTTCTTTTATTTATCCCGGAGACAATGATAAAGGAAAATGTCCCTTTAATTGATAAAGGAAAAATGTCCCTTTAATTAGGGAAAAACCATCACAAAAACAACAGATCTCAATGAGTTACTTTTACATTTCATATGGTATAAAAGGGCATTGAGTCTGGAAAATAGTTTATATTGTGAAGTATGGCACAATACATTATGCCAGGCATATTTCAAAAAGAAGATTAAATATGAAATGAGATCATTGATATATTAAACAGTAATATGTATTGTATATTTCAGTAATGTATGCAATTTAGTATGCTGGATGCTATTCAGCGTTCTGCAACACACTCCGTA